>JARQOC010000005.1:88470193-89070193 GCA_033576535.1 Allobates femoralis
GGCCCCCCCCCAGGGCCGGGGGGAGGAAGGAGGAGGGGCCCCCCAACCCCCCCGGCCGCGGGGCCGGAGGGGAGGAGGGGGTGCCCCCTCCGGCCCGCAGGGCCCGGAGGAGAAGGAGGAGGGGAGGGGCGCCCCCCGGCCGCAGGGCGGAGGAGAAGGGGAGGAGGAGGGGCGCACCCCGGCCAGGGGCCGGAAGGAGAAGGAGGAGGAGGAGGAGGAGGGGCGCACCTCGGCCGCCGGGGCCGGGGAGGAAAGGGGGGAGGAGGGGCCCCACCTGGGGCCGCCGGGGCCGGGGGGGAGGGGCGCACCCCCCGGCCCCGGGGGCCCGGAGGGGAGGAAGGGGGGGCGCACCCTCGGCCGCCGGGGCCGGAGGAGGGGAAGGGGGCACCCTACGGCCGTCGGGGCCCCGGAGGAGGAGGGGGGGCCACCCTCCGGCCCCCGGGGCCGGGGGAGGGGGGGCCCCACCCCCGGCCGCCGGGGGCCGGGGGGAGGAGGAGGGGGAGTAGGGGGCCCCTCGGGCCCGGGGCCGGAGGAGGAGGGGGAGGGGCGCACCCTGGGCCCGCGGGGCCGGAGGAGGGGGGGGAGGAGGAGGGGCGCACCCCCCGGCCGGGGGGCGGAGGAGGAGGAGGGGGCCCCCCTCGGCCCCCGGGGCCGGAGGAGGAGGGGGGGGGCGCCCCCTTTGGGCCCCGGGGGGGGGGGGGGGCGAAACCTTCGGCCCCGGGGGGAAGGAGGAGGAGGAGGGGGGGCACCCCTCCGGGCCCGGGGCCAGAGGGGAGGAGGGGAGGAGGGGCCACCCTCCGCCCCCGGGGCGGGAGGAGGGGAGGGGCCCCCCTCCGGCCCGGGGCGGAGGAGGGGGGGCACCCTCGGCCCCCGGGGCGGAGGAGGGGGGGGCCCCTCGGCCCCGGGGCCGGGGGAGAGGGAGGAGGGGGCGCCCTTGGGCCCCCGGGGCCCGGAGGGGGAGGAGGGGGGGCGCGACGCCCGGAGGAGGGGGAGGGGCGCGCCGGCCCGGAGGAGGGGGAGGAGAAGGAGGAGGGGCGCCCCGGCCCGGGGGGGAGGTGGGTGATAGGTGAATCCCCTCTATTATTTTAATGGCGGATGGATTAATTGATTTTTGTGTTGTTTCCTTAGAAACAAATGGCCCAGCTTCCCTATGTTCTTTTGTCCATCCCACAGATCTTTCCTCCACAATTTACTATTCTGAAACTGAATTTTATTTTTTTTAAAAAAAAGGGATTTGTCAAAATTTTTAGTTTTTAGTCTTTGTATTTTTGCTAAAAAATGTGTTTAAAAAAAGTATAAAGTGAATTGTAAAAAAAAATTCATAAAAGAAAATTTTTTGAATGGATGCTATGGCAACAGGGGATGTTTTTCATTATATATTAGACCCCTTTCTTTCTATATAATACTAGAGGGTGGCCCGATTCTAACGCATCGGGTATTCTAGACTAGGTTTTGCAGGATACGGGAGCTCAGCGGACGCACAGTACCCCGGCGGTGTGAGCGGGACAGCCAGTAAAAACGGGGGGGGGGTTTGAGCGGAACACAGTACACCGGGGTGAGCGGTAACACATCTAACTACACACCACACCCCCTACACAACCCCCTACACACTTTTTCCCCTTGGGTCTGACCCGGTCCAGCTGGAGCACGGTTTTCCCCCGGCTCGTCTGTGACTTGTCGGGTTTCCCGGATCCTCTTCCACGTGGGGAAAATCACGTCTGGGCCCCAGCCGGTAGGGGGGGGCAGTGAGAAAGGGAGCTTTCTTCAGGCTCTCTGGGCCCCTTGTTATGCCCGGCTTGTAGTGTGCGGCGGGGCCATGAAAATCCCAATCACGGGCTTTTCCCTGGCAAGAAGCGCAACAGCCGTCGGATTCCTTCTTTGCGCAAGCGCAGCCGGGGCCGACAGTGGAGATGGTAGCAACCCCGGGGGAGAGGAAGATGGTGGACGGCAGGGGGAAAACTGAGGGGAATCCGGGAGCAGTGGATAAGAGCGGCGGAGGCTATTTATGGGGGCGGAGGAGGGGAGAGGGCGGGGGGGACAGGAGGCCCGTTATGTGGGGGAGTGGCCTGTCTGGGGAGAGCTCAAGGGGGGCCCCCCGGTTGTCATGGAGGGAGGCTCAGGGGGGGGGGATCATGTGGCGAGGGGAAGGGGAACAGACAGGTGAGCGGAGGAGACGGGGGGAAGGGGGGTGTAATGTGCGGAGAGGAAAAGGCTGTGACATGTTCCTATATTTACTATATAATTGCCCAACGGGTGGCTGTTTTATGCTGCGCTCTTGGTCACCCCGTGGCGGCAAAACAATGGCGTGGGCGGGCCCAAATTTGGCCTCACCAGACACGATTAGGCAATTAATAGTAGATTCTCAGCAGTGCCCCGTAGTCAGAGGTGTCGGTGTAGAGTGTTTTGGTTTGTTTGGCGGTTTTTCAGTGTTTTGGGTTGTCAGTGTTGGCGGTTTGGCAGTGCCACGCCAAAAAAGAAGGGGGTGCAGTATATAGAGATTATACGGGATGTTAGGGGAGGTGTATAAGTGAGGAGGAGGAGGTGTATACGCAGATGTACAGTGATGAGGGGGTTACGGCAGTGATGAGGGGTGCAAAAACAAAAGCAGTAACCGATCTGCAGACAGCACTAAACTCTCCCGGGGTATCAACAGCGCATGGGGCAGGGGGGGGGGGGGTGGGGTGGAGAAAACCGGCCCCGGGGGGGGGCCCGGGGGTTACGGAAAGGGGGAGCGTTTTCCCACCAATCAGAGAAGGACGGGGAGAGTATTTTAAATGTTTGGGGCCCCAAACGAGCGGGGCTTCTCCCCGGGGCCGGGGAGGGGGAGGAGGGGCGACCCTCCGGCCGCGGGGCCCGGAGGGGAGGAGGGGCGCCCCCCTCCCGACGCGGGGCGGGAGGGGGAGGAGGAGGAGGGGGGGACCCCTCGGCCGGGGGCCGGAGGAGGAGGGGGGGCGACCCCCCCCCCGGGCCCCGGGCCCGGGAGGAGGGGGGGGGGGCACCTCCGGCCCCGGGGCCCGGGGGAGGGGGGGGGGGTGCACCCTCCGGCGCGGGGCCGGGGGAGGGGGAGGGGCGCACCCTCCGGCCGGGGGCCCGGGGGAAGAGGAGGGGGCACCCTCCGGCGCAGGGCCGGAGGAGGGGGGAGGAGGGGGGGGGGGCCCCCTCCGGTCGCCGGGGCCGGAGGAGGAGGAGGGGGCACCCCCGGCCGGGGGCCGGAGGAGGAGGAGGGGCGCACCTCCGGCCCCAGGGCCCCCAGGAGGAGGAGGAGGAGGAGGAGGGGGGCCCCCCGGGACGGGGGGCCCGGGGGGGAGGAGGAGGAGGGGAGGGGCACCCTCGGGGCGGGGGGCCCCGGGGAGGAGGGGGGGGGGCCCCCCTCCCGGCCCCCGGGGCCCGGGGGAGGAGGAGGGGGGGCCACCCTCCGGCCCCGAGGGAGGAGGAGGAGGAGGGGCCACCTCGGCGCGGGGCCCGGGGGAGGAGGAGGAAAGGAGGAGGGGCGCACCCCCCGGCCGCGGGGCCGGGGGAGGAGGAAGGAGGGGGGCGCACCCTCCGGCCCCGACGGAGGAGGGGAGGAGGAGGGGCGCACCCTCCGGGCGCAGGGTGGAGGATGAGGGGGGGGCGCACCCTCCGGCCGCGGGGGGCCGGGGGAGGGGAGGGGGGGCACCCCCCGGCCGCGGGGCCGGAGGAGGAGGGGCGCACCCCCCGGCCCCGGGGCCGGAGGAGGAGGAGGAGGAGGAGGGGCGCACCCTCCGGCCGCGGGGGCCGGAGGAGGAGGAGGAGGAGGAGGGGCGCACCCTCCGGCCTGCGGGGCCGGAGGGAGGAGGAGGAAGGGGCGCACCCTCCGGCCGCGGGGCCGAGGAGGAGGAGGAGGAGGGAGGCGCACCCTCCGGCCGCGGGCCGAGGAGGAGGAGGAGGAGGGGCGCACCCTCCGGCCGCCGGGAGGGCCGGGAGGGAGGAGGAGGAGGAGGAGGGGCGCACCTTCCGGCCGCGGGGGCCGGAGGAGGAGGAGGAGGGGCGCACCCTCCGGCCGCGGGGTCGGAGGAGGAGGAGGAGGGGCGCACCCTCCGCCGCGGGGCCGGAGGAGGAGGAGGGGCGCACCCTCCGGCCGCGGGGCCGGAGGAGGAGGGAGGGGCGCACCCTCCGGCCGCAGGGCCGGAGGGAAGGAGGAGGAGGAGGGGCGCACCCTCCGGCCGCGGGGCCGGAGAGGAGAATGAGGAGGGGCGCACCCTCCGGCCGCGGGGCCGGAGGATGAGGAGGAGGAGGAGAAGGAGGGGCGCACCCTCCGGCCGCGGGACCGGAGGAGGAGGAGGAGGAGGGGCGCACCCTCCGGCCGCCGGGGCCGGAGGAGGAGGGGCGCACCCTCCCGCCGCGGGGCCGGAGGAGGAGGAGGGGCGCTCCCTCCGGCCGCGGGGCCGGAGGAGGAGGAGGAGGAGGGGCGCACCCTTCGGCCGCGGGGCCGGAGGAGGAGGAGGAGGGGCGCACCCTCCGGCCGCGGGGCCGGAGGAAGAGGAGGAGGAGGGGCGCACCCTCCGGCCGCGGGGCCGGAGGAGGAGGAGGAGGAGGGGCGCACCCTCCGGCCGCGGGGCCGGAGGAGGAGGAGGAGGGAGGAGGGGCGCACCCTCCGGCCGCGGGGCAGGAGGAGGAGGAGGGGCGCACCCTCCGGCCGCCGGGGCCGGAGGAGGAGGGGCGCACCCTCCGGCCGCCGGGGCCAGAGGAGGAGGGGCGCACCCTCCGGCCGCCGGGGCGGAGGAGGAGGGGCGCACCCTCCGGCCGCGGGGCCGGAGGAGGAGGAGGAGGGGCGCACCCCGGCCGCGGGGCCGGAGGAGGAGGAGGAGGAGGGGCGCACCCTCCGGCCGCGGCGGGCGGAGGAGGGGCGCACCCTCCGGCCGCGGGGCCGGAGGAGGAGGAGGAGGGGTGCACCTCCGGCCGCAGGGCCGGAGGAGAAGGAGGAGGAGGAGGGGCGCACCCTCCGGCCGCGGGGCCGGAGGAGGAGGAGGAGGGGCGCACCCTCTGGCCGCAGGGCCGGAGGAGAAGGAGGAGGAGGAGGGGCGCACCCTCCGGCCGCGGGGCCGGAGGAGAGGAGGAGGGGCGCACCCTCCGGCGCCGGGGCCGGGGAGGAGGAGGGAGGGCGACTGGCGGCGGAGGAGGAGGGCGCACCCTCGGCCGCGGCGGAGGGCGGAGGAGGAGGAGAGGGGCGCACCCTCCGGCCCGGGGCCGCGGGGGGCACCGGGGGGAGGAGGAGGAGGAGGGGCGCACCCTCCGGCCGCCGGGGCCGGAGGAGGAGGAGGAGGAGGGGCGCACCCTCGGGCCGCCGGGGCCGGAGGAGGAGGAGGAGGGGCGCACCTCCGGCTGCGGGGCAGGAGGAGGAGGAGGAGGAGGAGGAGGAGGGGCGCACCCTCCGGCCGCGGGAGCCGGAGGAGGAGGAGGGGCGCACCTCCGGCCCGGGGCCGGAGGAGGAGGAGGAGGGGCGCACCTCCGGCCCGGGGCCGGAGGAGGAGTTGCGCACCTCCGGCCCCGGGCGGAGGAGGAGGGGCGCACCCTTCGGCCCGGGGCCGGAGGAGGAGGAGGAGGGGCGCACCCTCCGGCCCCGGGGCCGGAGGAGGAGAAGGGGCGCGCCTCCGACCCGGAGGAGGAGGAGGGGCGCGCCTCCGCCCCGGAGGAGGAGGAGGAGGGGCGCGCCTCGGCCCCGGAGGAGGAGGAGGAGGAGGAGGAGAAGGGGCGCGCCCTCTGGCCCCGGAGGAGGAGGAGGAGGGGCGCGCGGCCCGGAGGAGGAGGAGGAGGGGCGCGCCGGCCCCGGAGGAGAGGAGAAAGAGGAGTCGGGGCCGGAGGAAGAGGAGGAGGGGCGCGCCCTTCGGCCCGGGGCGGAGGGGAGGAGGAGGGCGCGCCGGCCCCGGAGGAGGAGGAGGGGCGCGCCGGCCCCAGAGGAGGAGGAGAAGGAGGAGGGTGCGCGCCGGCCCGGGGCCGGAGGAGGAGTGCATAGGTGAATCCCTCTCTATTATTATAATGGCGGATGGATTAATGACTTTGCTGTTGTTTCCTATAGAAACAAATAGGCTCAGATCTTAAAGCGAACCTGTCACCCCCCCGGGCATCAAAAGCTCTAATAGCCACCTTCTGCAGCACTAAGGCTGCATTCAGGGAAGGTGACTATAGCCTTTTGATGCCCTTTGTAGTCTGAAATATGAAGTTAGGTAAATGCTTACTCTTAGAAAGACCAGAGACCGGGAGGCGGGGTTTCACGCTGCTCCGGCCCGCCCCCTCTTGTCAGTCATGGTGCTTGGCTGCTGCTGCCTCCCATGACTGTGTAAAATGAACGCCCGTCTCCGTTCTCATGCACGGAGCCGCGCATGCGCTGTGCGCCCGGTGTCC
Source organism: Allobates femoralis (assembly GCA_033576535.1). Lineage (NCBI taxonomy): Eukaryota > Metazoa > Chordata > Amphibia > Anura > Aromobatidae > Allobates > Allobates femoralis. Next base: position 88,476,557 of record JARQOC010000005.1, read on the forward strand.
AGGAAGTCATCGACACTGGGCACACAGCGCATGCGCGGCTCCGTGCATGAGAACGGAGACGTGCGTTCATTTTACACAGTCATCGTAGGCAGCAGCAGCCAAGCACCATGACTGACAAGAGGGGGCGGGCCGGAGCAGCGTGAAACCCCGCCTCCCGGTCTTCGATCTTCTGAAGAGTGAGCATTTACCTAACTTCATATTTCAGACTACAAAGGGCATCAAAAGGCTATAGTCACCTTCCCTGAATGCAGCCTTAGTGCTGCAGAAGGTGGCTATTAGAGCTTTTGATGCCCGGGGGGGGGTGACAGGTTCGCTTTAAAACATGTAAAATACACTGCATAAATAAATAAAAAAATAAAAAGCTAGTGCCATTAAAATACAGAGTACTTAGTATATATGTTTTTGCAAAAACGTACAAAGCCATCCCACCAATGTCAAGGTGCACCCACTTTGGGACAGTACTTACTCAAACTAATTTAAAACCTGCTCATGTGTCGACTGACCTCAATGAAATCAGGGTGCAGAGAGACCTGGGTCCCAAAACGGACACACAGCAATAGGAGGCAATATAAGTATTCGGCTCAGTAAGAAGGGGGGTGGGGTACTCCCTATAATGTAATAAAACAAGAACTTGAATTAAATGCATATAATAAGCTGAGCCAGAGCAAACATAATTGATAATGCCTGAAGGAGCACGTTCACACTGACCAACAGATCCACCCCCTTACTGAGCTGAGTACTTACTTTATATCCCCTCATACTGCTATGTGTCTATTTTGGGACCTGGGCCACTCTGCACCCTGATTTCATTGAGGTCAGTTGACACACGAGCAGGTTTAAATTGGTTAGTGTAGGTACTGTCCCGAATTAGGTACACATTGGTGGGATGGCTTCGTACCTTTTTGCAAAAACGTATTTACTAAGTACTCTTTTTAATGGCACTGGCTTTTTATTTTTCATTTGTTTGTTTATGGCAGAGTATTTTTCATGTTTGTATATATATTTTTCTTAAGGTTTAGTTCTGGTGGTCAGTGTGAACATGCTCATATAGGCATGTTCACTTATGTTTGCTCTTGCTCAGTTTTTTGTATGTATATATTTATATAGGTCCAGTTTTGACCTATGACAAGATACAATAAAGTTCACTCCATAATCACACTCCTGACATGCATCATAGATATGCACCGGAAATAGGAAAGGGATGGAGGTTAGTCCTGACCAACTCACAAACTCTGAAAAAAGTGGGTGGTGCTTTGCCAGGAAGAGTAGTCGTTTAGTGCAGCTGGAAAATGTATCATAATTTATGCCACACAAAAACCCTCAGTCCCTGCATGGTGTAACATGACAGCAAAAGATTAATCCAATACTACTAGAGCATCTCAATGAATTAGAATATCATCAAAAATCAATGTCTTATTGCCATGTTTCAGGGCGTTTCTGGGAGCCCTGAAACAATTTGACTTATAAATAAATATTATATTAACATATTATTAATATACATGTTAATAATATGACCTTTGGGTTTTCATTGGCTATAAGCCATAATCATCAACATTAACATAAATAAATACTTGAAATAGATCACTCTATTTGTAATGACTTTATATAATATTATTAATAAAGTGTTTAATTTCCTGGTATAGAATGTGTAGGGCTTCGCTGTATTTTCTATTAATAGCGCAGATAAACCAAGCAGCTACTGACTGCTAACTTCTGCTGCCTGGTATTAGCTTTGCTGGCAATGAAAGACAATTGGGAGCTAGAATTCTCAGCATGGTAAGGCCCAAGCATTCTGGGCCCCCACACTGAAAACTGCAGTCAGCAGCCACCCCTGAATTGGTGCCTCCATTAGACACGCCAAAAGTGGCGGTTACTCCTCTCTTCCAGCTGTCATGTAGCAGTGGCAGACAGGATAATAAAGGGGTTGATGTCAGCTTTGTTTGGCAGCTGACATTAAGCCCTATTGCTAATATCAGCCATCAGTATAACAGCCGGCTATTAGCAATATTTTCTGTAAAGAGGAAAAGGATACACAGAAATTCTTTATGCCCTGCCATCTTTGTATACCCGAGTGTTCAAAGATGGCGGCAGAGTAAGTGTGCATCTGTGTGTCCCTTCACATCATGTCATGTGTTTCGGCGCATTTGTGTATGTGTGTATATGTGTGTATATATATGTGTTGGCCCGCTACATCACATCACCCGCCTTGTGTGTATATGTATATATGTGTGTATGTGTGACCTGACATGTGTGGGTATATATGTACATATGTGGACCCGCTGCATCACATGACCCACCGTGTTTACATATGTGTGTATATGTGTATGTCACCACCGCATCGTGTGACCCATTGCATATGTGTATGTCTATATGTATGTGTCCCCGGTACATCAAGTGACCCGTCACATGCGTGTATGTGTGTATACATGTATATACATGTGTCTATATGTCTTTGTGTGTATATGTGACCCACTGTGTGTATATGTATATGTGTGTGTATGGGTCCCAGCTGCATCATGTGACCCACCACGTGTGTATATGCATGTGTGTATATGTGTACCTGCTGCGTGTGTATATGTGTATGTCCCTGCCGCATGTATGTATATGTGTGTGAATATATGTGGAGCCGCTGTGTCAGGTGACCCTCCGTGTGTGTATATATGTGTATGTCCCCGCTGTGTCACATGACCTTCCACGTGTGTGTATATATATATGTGTGTGTGACGTGGACGTGAGCCGCTCCATAACAATCCGTGCCACGTGTTTATATGTGTATGGGTGTGTGTGTCTATGACGTGACCTGCCGCGTGTGTATATATGTATGTGTATGGCGTGGGCAAGGGGGTCAGAGCAGCAAAGGAGGAGAACAGAGGGCGAAGAGCAGTGAGGGGGGAGGACACAGGGTGAAGAGGGGGGTCAGAGCAGTGAGAAGGGGTAGGAGGGAGACCAAGCAGCGGGGAGAGCGGGCAGCAGCACCGCTAGTGGCCTCCATATCGGAATACCCATCACATGGGTGTTCCAATATGGCGGCCAGCATACTTCCGGCGCAATGTATTGTGGATTTCTAGACATCCCAACAAACTGGATGTGCAGACAATATAGGGCAAATACATTAGATATTATCAATAGGCCTGTAGCCTGCATCAGTTATACTAACTTTTGAATATTTTTGTAGCTTTTTAAGCCTTTCAACATGGCTTAGGATTTGTGTCAGATCAGAGCCCCAATCTGCAGACGCTGTGATTCGGGGTAATTGCTCCTCATCAGTGCAGTGTATGAGATCTGATCTGGCTGTATGAGAGGCTAAGACGAGGTCTAAAAGAATTTCCCCATGGAGATCTACCTGCCTGCCAGCAGTGAGGAGACTTTAAGCCTCAATACTCCTCTGGGAAATATGCAAATTGTCACTTCAGGGAGGAAGTAGACGAACTCTAGTGCCACCTATTGGCTCTCTTTTAGTATTATATAGTAGTATATTGATGCCCCACTGGGTGTCTAAAGGTACCTTTACACGCCGCCACTGTGCCTAGCAACAGGTATCCACCGCACGTGCACGTGCACGTTTTTAACGGTGGATACCGATCGCTGATGCCGCATATAGACACCGCCATTGCGTTGTCAACTGAAGGTATCTTTGTTCCCCAGAAGTTCCGACAGATCCTGCGGATAACTTCCTTTAGAATACCTTCGCTGCTTCACACGCCGCTACCACAAAGGAATATGGGCGTACATCTTTTGCGCCGCAAGTACATAGGCGTGACAGAGTTGTGTATTCCGTGACGCTAATATGCTGATTGGACAACGCAATAACGTCATGATTGGCCAGCCTGTGCAGGAAGGCTGACTAATACATGACGCCATTGCAATTGTGTAATGAGAATGGACAGCTCTTTAAATATGGCGCCCTGAGAAGGGACAGCCAATCGTAACACAGTAGCCCCCACCAATGATCGCTGATAGGGGCGTGGTATCATGATGCTGTGGCACTCCCCTGGGAGTTCACTAGGCGATGCAACATCCATGCCTGTGTCCCGTTTAGACGCCACTACCATGACAATTGTGCCTTTGTGTTGCCTTCGGTTCTTGAGCACAGCTCAGCAACAGGTATCTGAGTGAACTGCAGGACACCGGGAGGAATTGCCCTATTTACACGCCACCATTTCGTAGCAATTTCATGGCAACAGGCACAATTATCCCCAATGCCAGGCAGTTGCTACCTTGCAGTGGTGGCGTGTAAAGGGACCCTAAGGGTACCTTTACACGTCGCCACTGTGGGTAGCAACAGGTAGCCATCGCACGTACACGCGCGCATTTTTAACGGTGGATACCGATCCCTGATGCCACATATAGACGCCGCCACTGCATGCTCCACAGAAGGTATTTGCGTTCCCCGGAAGTGCCGACAGCTCCTGCGCCTTACTTCCTGTTGAATACCTTCCCTGGTTTACACGCCACTACCACAAAGGAATATGGGCGTATATATTTTGCACCACAAGTACATAGGCGTGACAGAGTTGTGTATTACGTGATGCTCGTACGGTGATTGGACAACGCAATAGCATCATGATTGGCCAGCCTGCGCAGGAAGACTGGCCAATACATGAAGCCATTGCAATTGTGGACTGTGAATGGACAGCTCATTAAATATGGCGCCCTGTGAAGGGACAACCAATCGTAACGCAGGAGCCTCCACCAATGATCGCTGATGGGGCGTGGTATCCATGACGCTGTGGCACGCCCCTGGGAATTCGTAGGCCACGCAAATACCTTGCCTGTGCCCTGATTACATGCTGCCACCATAGGAATTGTACCTTCCTGTTTTTGAGCACGGCTCAGAAACAGGTATCCGAAGGAACTGCAGGACACAGGAAGGAATTTCCCAATTTAGACGCCGCCATTTCATAGTGATTTCATGGCAACAGGCACAATTGTCCCAAATGCCTGGCGGTTTCTGGCTTCCTGTGGCTGCGTGTAAAGGTACCTTTAGAGATATTCAAGGTATATATAGGGATAGTCAACAAGGAGCAGAGATGCCATATTGTGTTATCTAATTCAATGTCAACCATTGCTGTTAGGTAGGGATGGAATAATTAGTGACAAGGGTCAATTTGATCAATGCAACTCTGTTTTTAAGTTACCATCTTTTTGTTTGCGTATTCTTACCTTCCCCAAATATATATGTTACTAACCCTATAGCCCAAACCTTGTAATCAATCAGCTCTTATTACCATGAGAGTATTATTATTGTCTTTTAGGCTTGATTCACATTTGTGCATGTGTCTGCATGCTCATGGCACGCAGGCACAAAAGCAGTGCAAACGCAGCACATACTGATGTGAACGCAGTGGAGAATCTCCGCATGCGTTCACATTAGTAGCAGCCCGGCCAGCCAATCAGCTGTCTCAGGGGCAGCCGGTAGTCAGCACGGGAGATTTGAAGAAACAGCTGATCTGACAGCTGTTTAAATCTCCCGCGCCGACACCGAATAGGGTGATATTGGTGCAGGAGATTATGATACAGCTGATCGCTGTTTCAAATCTCCCGCGCCGACATCACCTATTCGGTGTCAGCGTGGGAGATTTAAACAACTGTCAGATCAGCTGTTCTCCCGCCCAACACCGGCGGGAGATCAGTGGCGGCTCTAGCTGATCTCCCGGTGGCCGCCGCTGATCACCGGCGGCCACTGGGAGGGATTTCAATGAGATCCGCAGCGTTCTCCTGCGCTGTCATGCAGAGGACACTGCGGGTCCATTGACTTCAATGCATGGTTTGTGCGCTTGCAGGTAAAACAAGCGCCCGCGATTGCACAAAAAATGTGACATGCGTTCGGAGTGCGCTCGGAGGGTGCACAAATTGTGCACATCTGAACGCAAACGCAACTGAACGCAGACAAACGCAGGCCCATGCGTTCCCATGTTAAACATAGTAACGCAGTGCGCAAGCGTTTGGCTGCGTTTGGTACGCTGAGCTCTCAAACGCAATTGTGAAGCCAGCCTTAGTTATGAACCATTTTTAAAGCATATCTAATAAATCTGGAGTTTTAATTGGGATATAGTTTTCAGTTAAACTAACCTATCGATATGAGAAAATCTTTAATAAAAATTTCTATCACCATTCACCTACATGTGAATGAATCTGATTCACTGTATATCTCAGACCTGGTGAATCAAGTCTCTACTAACTATAGAGATGAGCAATTCTTCATCAGTAAAAATTAGCCTAGAGAGACAAAATAAAAGGCTCACATAGCCGCTATAATCAAATGAATGTGCTATCTTAATTTCGAGAAACGCGGCAGCTGAGAAAGAGTTTTTCAAGCTGTAGGTCTATTGAAGTTTTCCATTAGAGGAAAATTGCAATTCAATTATTTCCTAATAGAGAATTATATGTATACCAGGTCTTATTATCTTAGATAAATTGACTTTGGATTACATCTCTCAAATAGACTTTCTATTGAAGCATATTCATATAGTAATTAGTTTTATCAAATGTGAAAACATAATTCATTACTTTGCATATGAGATTTGGAGATATATTTCTAATATTTTAGTCTGCCTGTAATATGGACTGCAGTCTTAATAACCAACAAATGGCATATATACATATTGTAAAAGTTTTTAATCAGATTGTAAAACATTTATATCTATTTGGTCACAGAAAATTTATATTGGGCACATATTTGCTGATAACTTCCATCTCATACTCCATTTTAGTCATTAACGTCACATATGCAGCAAAACATTTCTGGAGCTCACAGTGTGCATTGGTGTAAGCCATTGTTATCAATACCGAGAAGTTATTTCTTGAAATAACATATGCACAACTTCAATTGTATAAAATACAAAAAACGAACTAACTTGTGTGAACATGCCTGTATAGCATGTTCTCATTAAACACCAAATTGAATGAAACAACTTAAAAAGGTATGTGCATGTAGTGACCAAATACTTTGCAATAAATAAATAAAAACTAGTGCTGTTAAAAACATAGAGCACTTGGTACATACCGTACCTTTTTTGCAAAAAACTTATTTTAGCCACCCCACCTTATCAAAGTGACCCACTTTGGGACTGTCGCTACACTAACTGTATTATGACCCGCTACTGTGCCAACTGATCTCATAAGAAACAGGATGCTGTGTGTGACCAGGTCCCAAAATTAATTCACAGAAATGGGATGCAATTATAACAGCTCTGCTCAGGAAAGGAAGGATGTGGCTCCCCCTAACTTGTCAGGAGACAAGTAACCAAATGGAAATACAGAAAAAACTTGAGCCAGAGCGAACTTGTGTGAGCAAGCCTGTATAGTATGTTCGGATTAAACACCAAAATGAATGAAACAACTAAAAAAAAGTATGTGCATGTTGTAACCAAATGCCTTGCAATAAATAAATAACCAAATAAATAAAAACTAATGCTGTTAAAAACTTTTTACAAAAAAACGTATTTAAGCCATCCCACCTCGTCAAGGTAAACCTCAATTATATAAAGATGGGGAGGTTACGTAAAATGTAAAGAAAACAAGCATGAAATGAGTACATAAACACAGATCAGATGTTGAACGTTAGACATTGTTTTCATTTCGTTTGAAAAAAACAACTTATTTTGAAGTTGATGGCAACAACACATCTGCAAAATGTTTTGACAAGTTGGGACAATAAAAATCTAAGAAAGTAAGTGATCGCAATGACTAACCACTTCAGGGTCAAGTTTCAATTAAGTCACATGATTGTGTATGATATAGAGGCAGAGTCTCTCTGAAGCAAATGTGATCAGTGGTTCATGAACAACTGCATCTCAAAATTGTGGAACACATTAAAAAAATGCTCATCAATGCAATATACAGCTGCCGCATGGTTAACAAACCCTATGGCAAAACTTAGCATAAGGGAACCAATAGAAGTGTGGATCAGTCTGAGCTTCAGCAGGTTGAATAATAGAAGAAAGGTGTTTATGCAACATGTTTCAAAGTGAAACCCCACTACTACAGGGAAAGCACCAAATTACTTGTAATTTGGTGCCTTTCAAGAAGTAGTAGGGTTTCATTTTGAAATATGTTGAATAAACACCCTTCATCTACTATTCAACCTGCTGAAGCTCAGACTGATCCACAATATTATTGGTTCCCTTATGCTGTGATTTGTGAAAAAAAAATACATAGGTAAGAGATTTCCAATTAATTCTATTCTTGTTTGCTTTACACTTTACAGAGCATTCCAACTATTTTGGAATTGGGGTTACTGTATAAATATTGATTGTAGCCAAACAGTTAATGACCACTTAATTAGAGACAGTTGACCTTTCACGATTGTAATTTCCATGTATGAAAGTTAGGTATGTGACCTCGGAGTGAAATATACAATTTGCAAGGGAGCAAATTTACAGTGGGTTACTTTTAGCCTGAATCCATCTTAAAATATGAAAACAAGCTTTTGACTTGGAGTGACATTGAGTGAGGAATGGGAATAGATGCTAGACTAGCCAGCCAAGGCCAATGTGTTAAAGCAGTGAATCTTGTGATTGTTTTATTGTACAACTAGTAAAAAGGCCCGATGCAATTGCATCGGGAGCGCGGTGAAATGAATTGTGTGTATACAGGTGGGTGAGTGGCTAGCAGAGTATACATGGGGCTCTGTGGGTAGCAGACTATACAGGCGGGTCTGTGGGTAGCAGAGTATACAGACTGCTCTGAGGGTAGCAGATTATACAGGCGGCTCTCTGGGTAGAAAAGTATACAGGCGGCTCTGTGGGTAGCAGAGTATACAGGCGGGTTTGTGGTTAGCAGATTATACAGGCGGCTCTGTGGGTAGCAGAGTATAGAGAAGGCTCTGTGGGTAGCAGAGTATAGAGGCGGCTGTGTGGGTAGCAGAATATAGAAACGGCTCTGTGGGTAGCAGAGAATACAGGTGGGTCTGTGGGTAGGAGAGTATACAGGCGGCTCTGTGGGTAGCAGAGTATACAGGCGGCTCTGTGGGTAGCAGAGTATAGAGGCGGCTCTGTGGGTAGCAGAGTATAGAGGCAGCTCTGTGGGTAGCAGAGTATACAGGCGGCTGTGTGGGTAGGAGAGTATACAGGCGGCTCTGTGGGTGTCAGAGTATAGAGGGGGCTCTGTGGATAGCAGAGTATGATGTGGCGGGAGGCTGGAGGAGTGAGGGGAGCAGAGGCTGGAGGGGTGAGGAGAGCAGAGGCATGAGTGGTGAGGAGAGGTCCAGCTGGAGGGGTGAGGAGAGGTCTGGCTGGAGGGGTGAGGAGAGATGCGGCTGGAGGGGTGACATCACCGCTCGGCGGTAGGACGTGGCTGCGTGCTGGGGCTGATCGCAGCCCCAGTCACACGGCATTGTCCTCTGCGGCGGGTTGGGTGATGCAGAGAGGGATCAGTTCTTGCCCTCAGGTCACACATGTGACCTGAGCGGAAGGAGCGGATTGGGCGGTGTGTGGTAAAGACAGGACGGTCATCCGATTGGTCTAGGACGCCAAGTCCTGGGCAATGGGATGGGCGTCCTGTGTGTACAACACAGCGCCCAATCTGCTTGCAGGGACAGGCAATGGGAGTGAGCGGGGCGTGTCAGGCTTTGCAGGCTGACACGGTCCACTCACTCCCATTGGCTGTTGCCGGCCACAGAACGACGTCCCTGGCTCCCAGCACCCGGCCACAGCCCGTAGACCGCTACTCCACCAGCATGGCGACATTGAGAGGCCAGCGGTGAGAGAGTGGCGAGGGGCGGAAGGCTCCGGCGGCATCCGGGCAGCATGGACCTCACGGAGGGCGCGAGGGCGGTGGGGATGGAGCGGGGCCGACGGTTGGCAGGATGGCAGCGGTGTCAGGTAGTGCGGCTGAGGATGGAGGAGGGTGAGAGGCTGGAGGAGGCTGTGAGGCTGGAGGAGGGTGTGAGGATGGGGAGGCTGTGAGGCTGGAGGAGGATGTGAGGCTGGAAGAGGCTGTGAGGATGGGGATGCTGTGAGGCTGGAGGAGGCTGTGAGGCTGTAGGAGGCTGTGAGGATAGGGAGGCTGTGAGGCTGGAGGAGGCTGTGAGGCTGGAGGAGGCTGTGAGGATGGGGAGGCTGTGAGGCTGGAGGAGGCTGTGAGGCTGGAGGAAGCTGTGAGGATGGGGAGGCTATGAGGCTGGAGGAGGATGTGAGGCTGGAGGAGACTGTGAGGCTGGAGGAGGCAGTGAGGATTGGGGAGGCTGTGAGGCTGGAGGAGGCTGTGAGGCTGGAGGAGGCTGTGAGGATGGGGAGGCTGTGAGGCTGGAGGAGGATGTGAGGATGGAGGAGGCTGTGAGGCTGGAGGAGGCTGTGAGGCTGGAGGAGGCTGTGAGGATGGGGAGGCTGTGAGGCTGGAGGAGGCTGTGAGGCTGGAGGAGGCTGTGAGGCTGGAGGAGGCTGTGAGGATGGGGGATGCTGTGAGGCTGGGGAGGGCTGTGAGGCTGGAGGAGGCTGTGAGGATGGGGAGGCTAGTGAGGCTTGGAGGAGGCTGTGAGGTTGGAGGAGGCTGTGAGGCTGGAGGAGGATGTGAGGCTGGAGGAGACTGTGAGGTTGGAGGAGGCAGTGAGGATGGGGAGGCTGTGAGGCTGGAGGAGGGTATGAGGCTGGAGGAGGGTGTGAGGCTGGAGGAGGCTGTGAGGCTGGAGGAGGCTGTGAGGCTGGAGGAGGCTGTGAGGATGGGGAGGCTGTGAGGCTGGAGGAGGATGTGAGGCTGGAGGAGGCTGTGAGGCTGAAGGAGGCTGTGAGGATGGGGAGGCTGTGAGGCTGGAGGAGGCTGTGAGGCTGGAGGAGGCTGTGAGGCTGGGGAGGCTGTGAGGCTGGAGGAGGCTGTGAGGCTGGGGAGGCTGTGAGGCTGGAGGAGGCTGTGAGGATGGGGAGGCTGTGAGGCTGGAGGAGGCTGTGAGGATGGGGATGCTGTGAGGCTGGAGGAGGCTGTGAGGCTGGAGGAGGCTGTGAGGCTGTAGGAGGCTGTGAGGATGGGGAGGCTGTGAGGCTGGAGGAGGCTGTGAGGATGGGGATGCTGTGAGGCTGGAGGAGGCTGTGAGGCTGGAGGAGGCTGTGAGGCTGTAGGAGGCTGTGAGGATGGGGAGGCTGTGAGGCTGGAGGAGGCTGTGAGGCTGGAGGAGGCTGTGAGGATGGGGAGGCTGTGAGGCTGGAGGAGGCTGTGAGGCTGGAGGAGGCTGTGAGGCTGGGGAGGCTGTGAGGCTGGAGGAGGATGTGAGGCTGGAGGAGACTGTGAGGCTGGAGGAGGCAGTGAGGATGGGGAGGCTGTGAGGCTGGAGGAGGGTGTGAGGCTGGAGGAGGCTGTGAGGCTGGAGGAGGCTGTGAGGCTGGAGGAGGCTGTGAGGATGGGGAGGCTGTGAGGCTGGAGGAGGATGTGAGGCTGGAGGAGGCTGTGAGGCTGAAGGAGGCTGTGAGGATGGGGAGGCTGTGAGGCTGGAGGAGGCTGTGAGGCTGGAGGAGACATTTACTGTACTGAGCATACTCAGTACAGTAAAAGGTCTCCAAACAGGAAGGCAGGGGTTAAAAAAAAAAAAAGTTAATGCTCACCTCTCCCCGAGCCCCCGCCGTCTCCTGGCGTCTTCCTCCAAGCTTCCGGTGGCTGCCGCAGGCTCCCAGTGTCTGCAGAGCTGTTCTAGTGCAGTTCAGGACCTGCGGTGATGTCACAGTCACGTGACACCAGGTTACCATGGAGTAACCTGGTGTCACGTGACTGTGACATCACCTCAGGTCCTTGACTGCAGTAGAAGAGCTCTGCAGACACTCGGAGCCTGCGGCAGCCACCGGAAGCTTGGAGGAAGACGCCAGGAGACGCCGGGGGCTCGGGGAGAGGTGAGCATTAACTTTTTTTTTTTTTTTTTACAGTAGTGCGGGTCTGCGGCTCGTGATGACGCTGCGCGTCATCACTCGCAGTCCCGCAAAGCATGTTGGGATTCGGCTACAGTGCCCGAATTCCCAACTGCGGATTATATAAGTAGATGATGTAGAGAAAAGGCTATACCAATAATGTCCTGATTAAAGAAACACAACCAGTTAAAAGGAATCTTGTGGACATAACTTATTAACTTATCAATGAAAACAGGGATGCCAGTAATCATACTCCCTTAAAAATGAGCAGCATATTACCACCACCACTATCAGTGTACATGCTACTAAGGATTGTAGAACCAACAGCACAGCAAGTCATGTTGATTATCATAAATAAAATGTTATACAAATAATCAATCTTTAGTATAGTACCAGTATTATTGTTACATGATTAAAACAAATTAAAAATACAAAGACTATAGAACATTATTGTTTGTACATTATAATAATGCTCATATATCGGGGCTCCACTATGGACAACCATGCTCGAGATTACTATATAATTCAGAGATTCTTTAATAGTACATATGTTATGTAAATGCATTATAGATGTATTCATGCCTACTTCTGAAGGAAGCAATGGAAAAACATGTGTAGGGCATATTCATTGGGGGGGCTGAATTTAAAAGTTGAGGACACAGAACACTGACTCAAATCGATGATGTCGCAGTCAAAAGCTTTTTTTTCGTTCTCCCTGCCACCCAAAAAAGATTTCTTATTTCTAATAAACTATGCTACTTGATAGGTACATGGACAGAAAGGCAGTTGTGGCAACAACCGGCAGTATAGGTGTGGCTTTTACGTTTCTTATAGCAGCATAAGAGTTTCAAATATTAAACCTCTAAGGCTACGTTCAAACGCAGCATAATGCAGGAGTATTCCTGCTTTTATGCGGCGCTAAAGAAAACTGGATACGCCTTCCAGTAAAAGCATAGCTTTTGGTGGTAGGCGTGCAGACACGGTGTTTTGCCACATATTATTGCGCGGGCTCTTTCACTGCAAAAGCGCCTGCACAAAAAGAATTGACATGTCAATTCTTGGCATTTTTTTCAGTGTACTTCCCCCATAGGCTACATGTTAACATGGCCTCTGGGAAAGCGCGCTTAGAAAAGCGCGACGTTGGCATGCAGTAGCGCTTTTTTGCACGCAAAAAAGCACCACTGCCGAATACACGGCCAAAAGCGCTGCGTCTGAACGCAGCCTTAATTTATTTTCTTTACGATATCTATTTTAGATGATCAATTGTACAAAAATGCATTGTGCTGATAAAATGTTACATTAATTAGCTACATGTAACATCACTAGAAATGTGTGAAAAGTCCAGGTTCACTTCGGTAAATTATTGAACAGTTCACTGAATTTCCGAACTCCATTCAAATCAATGGGAAGCAAACTCAAGAGCCTCAAAAACACCTTTAAAAGGGCAACACTGCTATCAAATATAGCTCAAATGATTTTACAGTGGAGCCTCGCTGTTTTGGCACAGACATTATTTTCCTACACTTTTACCTAGCAAGTTTCAGCACCATAGTCACTATGCTCCTGGGTCAGCTCATGAACCTCAGACAACCTCATGATTTCCCTGGGGTTGTCTCAGGTTACAATGCGGGTATCACGCAGCAGGAAATCACGCTGTGTGACCAGAGATAACCTCAGTGGCAAAAATAAAATATGTGGAATCCAACTGCACTTCTGTTAAATCAATCATATACCAAGGAAATTGGTGAATGCAAGTGGCTTTCTTTTCCTCACCCCTTCATCAGGACAACCACGAACCTGCCAAAGGGGTGAGGAATACACCTCGAAATGTCTTTGAATAAAGCCACTTGCATTCACCGATTTCCTTGGTATATGATCGATTGTACAGCAGCACAGTTAGATTCCACATATTTCCTCTATTTTTACTACTATTTTTTTCAGTGTCTGCATGCCCCCTCTTACAGTGTATAGGGATGCTTTCTGTGAAAGTGACCCCAGCATACTGTTGTAAGGCCCCATGCCCATGGTACATCGTTTGTTGCTTCTTTTAAGGCAGATTTTGAGAAACTGCATCAAAATCTGCATGTCTATCTAGCCAGAAAAGCCTATGGAAGTTCAGAAGTGCCGTGCCAACGTATTTTTATTCCTTGCAGATTTAGGGCAGGTTTAGGGCCACAAAAAAGAAATCTGAGCCGCATATGCAAGGAAAAAAAACAGCAATGTGGGCACAGAACTTCTAACTTGTCATAGACTTTGCTGTACTCAGGATAGAAATTCAGATTTTGTCAAAATCTGCATAAAAAAAGGCATCAAACAAAGCAACGCACCATGGACATGGGGTCTAAGGGTGTCCAGGGAGAGCCGCAGTTGTGGTGAATGGCTCAATAAGACCTGAAAACATGCACTGTTTGCAGCCCTTTAGGACTGCACTCGGCCAGCCCTGTTCTACAGGAGGGTGTGTAGTGTCTTCAATGTCTTCATACCTCAGACCATTAAGCTAGAGGCCTGCGGCTTGTTCTGCCAGTCTCACAGAAATAGTCCAGCACACAAGGAGTGAAGTGAAGAAAAAACAGGAACAGACAGTTAGTTTTACTTGCTTATGTCTTCTTTACAATTCTCTGATTTTTAGCCTATGAAAAAATCAATCAGGGCAATTCAGTGATTCCATTAATTTTGTGACTACTGATAGCTGTAATCTGATTGCCTAATAAGTCCGATCAGCTATAAGCCAATATTCCTGTGAAGTAATAATATCAATAAAATGGAAATTTAGTATACGTTACCAAATGTTTTACCTTATCTGAATGCGTACATGAAGTGTATATACTAAGCACAACACAACAGAATATATAGACTGGTAACAGTGATAATTTGTACCTGGACAACAATGGATTGACTTCTTGGCAGCAAAGACTTTGAGTGCAGTAGCGACTTGATGTGTTTTCACTGCTTTGGTTAATGTGTGACTACCGATCTCAGGCTTCTATACTTCAGCAAGGTCATGTAAGTCCAATCATTAAGGCTCCTCTGCTTATATTGCATCCTGAGGCAGATAAGAACCCAATAATGAGAACTTTAACTGAGAGCAGATCATTTTAAAACACATTACACATTTAGAGCACAAATCTAACTTTGCTGAGATTTGCCACATCAATATTCTGACAGGTAGAACTTAGATTCCTCTTGCATAGCTTATTTCGTCGAGTAAACTTTCTGTAATAGTAATTGCCATTCAGAATGTGGTGTTTAAGACTGAGCATAAACTTAAAAAAGTTTTCTGATATAATCTACATTTTGTACAAAAGATAATTTTTCTACAGTTTATAGAGATGGGCAAAAAGATTTGCCTGAGCCTGGTCTGCATCCACATTAGTATTCCAAAGCAGCCAGATCAGGATCTTGGTCCTTCTTTAACCACCACTTCAATGCCAGCGTCCTTGGTACCGATGGCATTTACAAAACCCCCATGATTCCATGACATCACATGAGGCTTAGTCACTAGGCTTCACACAGCATCATGACATATAAGGCACCAAGAAAACATGACTTGGATAGGCCTTTTACTTGCCGAAGGTACCCGGGATAAAGCATTTGAGGGTTGGCTGAGGAATTTCTCAGGACCTTTTGTTTATTGCTGTCAGTACCAACGTTAGACCATGGTGTTATGAATCTTTATGTTCATTGGTAATAGCTTGATATAGCTCATACTTAGTATGGGATCAGGGGTGTATGGAGTTGTTAGTTTCCAATCCCTGAAGTTCAACTTCTAAATCCTGCATACAGTTAGGGCCAGAAATATTTGGACAGTGACACAAGTTTTGTTATTTTAGCTGTTTACAAAAACATGTTCAGAAATACAATTATATATATAATATGGGCTGAAAGTGCACACTCCCAGCTGCAATATGAGAGTTTCCACATCCAAATCGGAGAAAGGGTTTAGGAATCATAGCTCTGTAATGCATAGCCTCCTCTTTTTCAAGGGACCAAAAGTAATTGGACAATGGACTCTAAGGGCTGCAATTAACTCTGAAGGCGTCTCCCTCGTTAACCTGTAATCAATGAAGTAGTTAAAAGGTCAGGGGTGGATTCCAGGTGTGTGGTTTTGCATTTGGAAGCTGTTGCTGTGACTAGACAACATGCGGTCAAAGGAACTCTCAATTGATGTGAAGCAGAACATCCTGAGGCTGAAATAAAAGAAAAAATCCATCAGAGAGATAGCAGACATGCTTGGAGTAGCAAAATCAACAGTTGTGTTCATTCTGAGAATAAAGGAATTGACTGGTGAGCTTGGGAACTCAAAAAGGCCTGGGCGTCCACGGATGACAACAGTGGTGGATGATCGCCGCATACTTTATTTGGTGAAGAAGAACCCGTTCACAACATCAACTGAAGTCCAGAACACTCTCAGTGAAGTAGGTGTATCTGTCTCTAAGTCAACAGTAAAGAGAAGACTCCATGACAGTAAATACAAAGGGTTCACATCTAGATGCAAACCATTCATCAATTCCAAAAATAGACAGGCCAGAATTAAATTTGCTGAAAAACACCTCAAGAAGCCAGCTCAGTTCTGGAAAAGTATTCTATGGACAGATGAGACAAAGATCAACCTGTACCGGAATGATGGAAAGAAAAAAGTTTGGAGAAGAAAGGGAACGGCACATGATCCAAGGCACACCACATCCTCTGTAAAATATGGTGGAGGCAACGTGATGGCATGGGCATGCATGGCTTTCAATGGCACTGGGTCACTTGTGTTTATTGATGACATAACAGCAGACAAGAGTAGCCGGATAAATTCTGAAGTGTACCGGGATATACTTTCAGCCCAGATTCAGCCATATGCTGAAAAGTTGATTGGACGGCGCTTCATAGTACAGATGGACATTGACCCCAAGCATACAGCCAAAGCTACCCAGGAGTTCGAGTGCAAAAAAGTGGAACATTCTGCAATGGCCAAGTCAATCACCAGATCTTAACCCAATTGAGCATGCATTTCACTTGCTCAAGTCCAGACTTAAGACGGAAAGACCCACAAACAAGCAAGACCTGAAGGCTGCGGCTGTAAAGGCCTGGCAAAGCATTAAGAAGGAGGAAACCCAGCGTTTGGTGATGTCCATGGGTTCCAGACTTAAGGCAGTGATTGCCTCCAAAGGATTCACAACAAAATATTGAAAATAAAAATATTTTGTTTGGGTTATGTTTATTTGTCCAATTACTTTTGACCTCCTAAAATGTGGAGTGTTTGTAAAGAAATGTGTACAATTCCTACATTTTCTATCAGATATTTTTGTTCAACCCTTCAAATTAAACGTTACAATCTGCACTTGAATTCTGTTGTAGAGGTTTCATTTCAAATCCAATGTGGTGGCATGCAGAGCCCAACTCGCGAAAATTGTGTCACTGTCCAAATATTTCTGGCCCTAACTGTACCAATAGTGACTATGTGGCCTATGGTGATTAGTTAGACAGAAATGGAAGCACATGATTCCAGGTTGCTGATGAGTCCGCTTTATCTCCACTGAGAATCAAAAATATAGCAAAGTGCTTTTCAAAATTTTTGAAATGATTCATTTTACAGTACTATGATGTCAGTCAATGAGTGAGGGGACCAAAATTCAATCACAGATGCTGTCACAGAGAATGGGCATCTGTGCATTGCTGCTGGAGTAACCTTAAACCGGGCAGTTTCCAACAGCCATTCACTGACGTCTGTTCTCTGTGACAGTGTCTGTGATTGGCTGTTGATGAGCGGCCCAAAGTACATGTGTCGGGATGCCGTTAAGTATAACGCTGTAGTTTAATAACTATTTGCTTTCTTTTTACAACCACCTGGCACCGAACTGAGCCCGAACTGTAACACGGACTTCCAAGGGAAGTCCATATTTAGGATCTGTGCTAGGTCTTGGGTACAGATCCCAGTCTTTAAAGTTCGGGTTCTCCCATCACGTCTTCTTTCACTTAGTAACTGGAATTTGGATCATTCTTGCTTTGCAAACTGCTCCAGGTCTCTCACATTTGAAGGTGTTTTCTACCAACAGCAATTTTAATATCTCTACACAGGTGTTCGATGGGATCTAGAGCTAGACTCATTGGCCACTACAAAACTCTTCAGCATTTTGTTTGCATCCATTTCTAGGGGCTTCTTGAATTTTTTTCTTGTGCTGCACTGATTTTGTAGTCATGCTCTTAGTTTTTGCTCATGCTGAAGGCAGCTGAGAAAAAAACAATGTTCACTGCCTCATTGAATAAGTCTTGTCTGTGCGCAATCCCTTTTTTATTGGATTGCATTTTTATTTTTGCACAATTTATATGCTGGTGTGAATAAGCCCCTAGGGTCCAACTGGATGCAAAATTTATAACCTTGTTAGTGAATAATTTTCACTTTCTTAGTGAATAATATATATATATTAATACACACACATATATATTCTGTATATATATAGACATACAATTGTGAGGTAATTCCCGCGCCATGGCACGTGACCAACATGACTCACATGGTCCCTGAGCCGTACACACAGGGTTAAGTGGTAGTTAACTCTGTGGTAATAGCTAAAGGGGTTGATGAGACCAATGAGTGGCCTCTAAAAGAGCAGTAAGTTCTAATTGTTACAAGTCCCAGGAGTGGGTGTGTCAGATGAGGGTGTGGCAGGCAAGATAATACCTGCCCAGACCTGTGTTTGAAAGAGAGACCAGACATGATCTTCTGAGGTAGAGGAGGGGTCTCAGAAGGGTCCCGTCCCCTTTGGGGGGATGAGGCAGGATGCCTGGCTCTCCATGCTGGAGACTCCGATCCCTCTGAGCCGTATGAAGCCTGTGGCCAGACCGAGAGGTTAGTGGAGCACCTGAGTGTATGGGGGTCCTGGCTGAACTTGCAGGGGGCTCACTCTGACCATGTTGGTGAGGCTGTCGTATGGGATCTCTGCCTGTGTTGGTAAAGCTTGGAGGCAGCTGGGCATCATGAGCAGAATGAGGAGAATTTGGGGGATGCTTTGACTGCCCTGAAGCTCAGATGGCTCACATCCTGGTCTGGGCCTAGAGCGCTGAAATCCATGCCGGACTGTGCTTGTGTGTGGTCTGGGCCTGACAAGGCTGATGTCCATAGAAGTCCATGAGGGACTGTGGATGTATGTGTGTGTCTGGGTCCTGTGATGAGTTGGAGCCGACGAAGGCCAGGCGGCCGTAACTGCCATTGGGACTGACCGTGAGAGCGTCCCATTGACTGACTATGCTGTGAGCAGATAGATGCAGCCAGATTACGAGAGATGAGTGGAACCATGAGGTCAGAGGGCTGAGGGATGGAAGCACTTGGAAGGGGCTGGCGACCTGGAAGACACGTGCTGAGGAGTCCTCAGGAATGCCTGGCTTGCCCTGGAGCTCAGGTGGCTGGACCCGGCTCTAGGCCTGGTTCTGACCGGCGTCATGTGTAAAGGCCGGTGTGTGAGACTGGTATGGTCTCTGGTGTTCCATAAGGTGGGGACATGGACTATATTATGAATGCCAGGTGGGCATAGCCGCCGTTTAGAACCAGACGGGGTCTGTAAGGGTCAGTAAGGGACGACTTAAAGTTCTGCTGAATATGTATACTATGCATAACGTGTAAAATGTCTATACTGCTAGGCGGCTGTAACCACCAAAGGAGCTACAGTTAGTGCTTCTGATTCTCGATGGAGCAGTCATTTATGCTCCGGGGTACATAACAAATGTGAACTGTGTTTAATGGTCGAATGACATGTGAACAGTGTATGACCGGTTAACTGTATGATTTAAGTTGCAAGATATGTGAGTAATAAGCAGATTTAAAAAAACGCTGTTTATGTTATGTTCAATGTCTTTGTCGGTGTCACTTATGCTGCCAACCGAACCCCCAGGGGCGCTATCTCACAACATATATATGTTCATGTTCCTCCACTGCCCCACATTCAGTCTTTTCAATCAGCTCCAATTCGGTCTTCTCTCTGTATATATATCATTCACTATCTTAAAGGGATCCTGTCATCTCCAGAACGCCTCCTAAGCTACGAAACCATGTCCCTGCAGCATCCCATCACTAATCTCATATTCCTTTTGTCTCCTAAAAGCATCCTGTGAAAGTGCATAAAAACGTTTTAATACTCACTCATTAGTGATTATAATTAGCAGGGGCTATATTCTTTAACCCTTAGGGCGTGTTGTTTTGCAGCCTCGAGGATCCACCCTCTCCCTGTCTGTGTGCTCTGCTTGTGCAGGCTTTACCCTCCCCCCTCTATATCACTCACAGAATGCAAATAATTAGTCCTGCCTTCAGCTGCACATAGCAGAAGCACAGACAGAGAGAGGGTGGATCCTCGAGGATGCAAAACAGCACGCATTAAGGGCTAAAGAATATAGCCCCTGCTAATTATAATCACTATTGAGTGAGTATTAAAATGTTTTTATCTCTCCTCCCCTTATCACTGAAGTAATTTCCCGTCTCAATCTTCATTGCACATACGAGCTCATGATTGCCCATGACCTACCCCAGAGCACTAAAATCCGTAACTGGTGGGATCCCTGGCTCTCGTCACGATATAATACAGTAGCGCCATTACCCTGATAACATAGGATGATACTTATGATGATTATGAGAACTGTTCACATACTACTTGCTGTTTATGATGTCAAAGTTGAATTTATCTGAAGATCTGTTTGTTTAGGTGCACGATTCTTCCACATAGGCTGCCGACTGATTCCCTCTCTTACCCCTCCTCCCTCCTTTTTCTCCTCCCCATTCCTTGACATATTTGCTGGGAAATTGTTCCTGCTCCTCTGTTTTTTTTTGTTTGTTTGTTTTTTTGTTTTTGTTTTTTTTTATTTTTTTTTATCCTCTTGTTGTTTTCCTCCCTGTTAACATTGAATTAAAGCGAACCTGTCACCCCCTCCAGGCATCTAAAGATAACATAGCCACCTTCTGCAGCACTAAGGCTGCATTCTGACATGGTGTCTATAGCATTTATGCTCCCTTAATTCACTGAAATAAAGACTTATATAAAATCTGTTTCAAGCCATTTTCTGGCGCTTCTATGAATGTGCCATTTTTTGGGGTGACTGCGAACTGCAATTTGCAGTGTGGGGGGGAGGTGGGCCAGAAAGCTTGGGCCTCCCTACGCTGAGGATTCCAGTCCCCAGCTGCCTAGTTGTACCTGGCTGGCTAAAGTAGATGGCGAAGCCCACGCCAATTTTTTTTTAAATTCGTTCATGAAATAATTTTAAACAAAAGGGCTTCCCTATATTTTTGGTTTCCAGCCAGGTAAAACAAGGCAGAAGAGGTTGGTGGCAGCCCATAGCTGCCTACTGTTCTTGGCTGGACCAAAAATATGGTGAAGTCCCACGTCGTTTTTTTTTTAAATTTAATAACGAAAGAGAGGAGAGGAGACGACCAGGACATGGTGTCTCCGGATCTTGTGCACATGCTCTAAAAGTGAGAAATTGTGTGAAAAAAAAATGTTCAATATGACGTTATCAAATTCTGTGAAGTAGCTGTAGGTTCCAAATGGTCACTATACCCCTAGATATAAACCTTGAGGTGTCTACTTTCCAAAATCGGGTCAATTCTGGGAGAGCTCCAATGTTTAGGCGCACAGGTGCTCTCCATACGCGACATGGTGTCTGCTAACAATTGGAGCAAATTTTCCATTCAAATTGTTAGCGGACACCATGTCGTATATGGAGAGCACCTGTGTGTCTAAACATTGGAGCTCCCCCAGAAGTGACCCCCAAGGAACTTATCTAGATGCATAGTGAGCACTTTCAACCCCCAGGTGCTTCAAAAATTGATCCGTAAAAATGAAAAAGTACTTTTTTACCACAAAACATTTCTTTTTTCCTTTTTACGGATTCATTTGTGAAGTACCTGGGGGTTCAAAAGCTCACCACCCATCTAGATAAGTTCATTGGGGGGGGTCTAGTTTCCAAAATGGGGTCACTTGTGGGGGAGCTCCAATGTTTAGACAAAATGAAAAAATTGAGGCCAAAAGAAAATTGTGAAAAAAAACACAAGGGCCCTCCAAACGCGACATGGTGTCCGCTAACAATTTATGCTAATTTTCCATTCAAATTGTTAGCGGACACCATGTCGCATATGGAGAGCCCCTGTGGTTTTTTTCACAATTTTCTTTTGGCCTCAATTTTTTCATTTTCACATGAGCAACAGGATAAAATGCATCCTAAACTTTGTTGGGCAATTTCTCCTGAGTACACCGATACCTCATATGTGGTCACAAACCACTGTTTGGGTGCATGGCAGGGTTCGAAAGGGAAGGAGCGCCATTTGACTTTTTGAATGGAAAACTAGCTCCAAAAGTCAAATTGTGCTCCTTCCCTTCTGAGCCCTGCCGTGCGCCCAAACAGTGGTTTATGACCACATATGAGGTATCTGGTTACTCAGGAGAAATTGCCCAACAAATTTTAGGATGCATTTTATCCTGTTGCCCATGGGAAAATGAATAAATTGAGGCTAAAAGAACATTTTTGTTGGAAAAATTAAAATGTCCATTTTTTGTTGGAAAAATTAAAATGTCCATTTTTTGTTTCCTCTTTGTATTAGTTCCTGTGAAGCACCTGAAGAGTTAATAATCTTCCTGAATGTAGTTTTGAGTAGCTTGAGGGGTGCAGTTTTTGGAATGGTGTCATTTGTGGGTGTTTTCTGTCATGTACGCCCCTCAAAGGGAATTCAAATGTGATGTGGTCACTAAAAAATGATTTTGTAAATTGCTGATTAACTTTGACCCCTTATAACTTCCTAACCAAAAAATTATTTTTCCAAAATTGTGCTGATGTAAAGTAGACATGTGGGAAATGTTATTTATTAACTATTTTGTGTCACCTATCTCTCTGGTCTAACAGAATAAAAATAAAAAATGTAAAAAATTGCAAATTTTCTAAATTTTCACCAATTTTTTTATTTTTTCACAAATAAACGCAAAAATGATCCACCTACATTTTCCACAAACATAAAGCGCAATATGTCACGAAAAAACAGTCTCAGAATCACTAGGCTCCGTTGAAGTGTTTCAGAGTTATTACCTCATAAATGGACACTGGTCAGAATTACAAAAAACGGTCTGGTCATTAAGGTGGAAATTGGCTCCGTCACTAAGGGGTTAAAGCAAATCAAATTACAATAATATGGTTAATCAGATTTCAATATTTTTTTTGCGAAATTCTATTTAATTTTTCTTACGGCTAGGGTCCATGAGCTCTGGATCCGTTAAAACCATCAATTTTTCAACTTAGAATTTTAGAAAAAATGATGGTTTTAACAGATCCATAGGCTCCAATGCAAAAAACCATTAGCATTGTTTTAACATGCGGCCCCCTACTATAGGTACCATGCATTAACCATGCATAAGCATATCGTTTTTTAGATGAAAAAATGGCAATTTCCAAAAACGAATCAGGTTTTGAAAATGCAGGAAAACTGCATGCCAAGTGTGACCCTGGCTTACGGAAAGCTTTCAGTTTACAGAAAAAGAAGCAGCACCCCCATGGACTCATGAGACTCCTGCTGTCTGAGATGTCCTGAGTGTGTCTGTGTTGTGTATTGCAGCTCCGGACTCATGCAAATAATTAAATTGATTTTTCTGCCATTTTCAAGGTTCATAAATTTCTTCATTGGGGTCAAACTGGAAATAAAAATAAAATGAAGGTGGTTATCTGTAGAATACATTGCGCTATGGTACATTTTACAGTATGTGTATATTATAATACTGCATGGTTTCTAGCATATGTTATCATTCCGAGTTTGAGAAAGTAAAATAGTGTTAATTGTTACCAATTTAATTTTAAAAATCATCAGACTCCCTTGGAAAAGTCTAAAACCATCTGGCCAGTGCGACACAGTTCTATTTATTGCTCACAACTGCCTGGATACTGCCGGAGCATAAACAGTAATTAAGTACACAATCCAGCCATGCATGCCAAATTTGCTAGAACTATCCTTTGAGTATCTTAGACTTTCCAAGCCAGTGACTTTATTGAAGCTTTGGCTGGTAATTAAACATTAATGATTTATGGTATGAATAGGGTTCATTTACTGCTCACTGGAATATGCTTGACAATGTCTTTGTGATTTTCCTCCTCAGACTGCTACTTTTATATATGCTCTATTATAATAGCAGGTAAGGTAAATTAAAAAGCCATATATAATGCAGATGTATTGTACCGTAGCAGTGTTCTTCATCTTTTCACATTCGTCTCTTTTACACAATTATAATAAAATACAAAAAAATCTACAGCAGGCGTACCATAGACAGTAGCCGTTTTGGAGCAGGTCTTTATCTTTATTTTAAATTGATGTCCTATTGTAGCAAATCCAACACTTATATTTGGTTTCCAGTTTCCAGTTCAATTAAAAACATCTTTTGATTTAGTCCATGCTAAAAATGACAAAAAAGACAGCTGCAATTAGTTATGCAATTATGAATATACAAGAATATAGACTAGCAGTATAGCTAATAAGATATATAAAATAATGAAACACTTAGCATATAAAGATGGCCATGTATATATCCACCCAGTAGCCACGTTGAGGCATGTCTACTTACTGGTAACTTACATTCAGTCTCTGCCTTTCTGTGGGTTTAAAACTTCCATTTAAATGGGTGAGTAGGGACCTGCAAACAGAGAACAATAGCACCTAAGGCTAGTTGGGGAGAGATGCACAAGTTATAATTATTATTATTATTATTTATATAGCGCCATTAGGTTCCCTGGCGCTTTACATGAGGATAAGGGAGACAAGAACAAGTACACTAAATCTAGGCGATTGGGACGTACAGGTACAAGAGGGGCAGGGACCCTGTCCATGAGGGCTCACGGTCTACGAGGGGCGGGTTGGGATATAGTAGGATGGGGGAATGTCAGGTATGGGGCGGTCGCCTGGGTCTCATGGCAGGTTGTAGGCTTGACGGAATAGGGGAGTTTTCAGGTGACACTTGAAGCTTCTCAGGGTAGTGTCTGACGTGTTCGGGCAGGGAGTTCCAGAGTAAGGCAGATGCCGGGAGAAGTGAAGGCAAGACCCCATAATCTAAAAAAGAGAAAAACTGCGGGACTCCCTAGCATGCAAAGTGTACAGGTGCAAAGCTAAACATGACACATTCTAACAAAAAAAGACAGCTGCACTCTGAATAGTAAGTTATGCAATAATGAATATACAAGAAAATGGACTAGCATTATAGCTAAGGAGATCTGTAAAAAGTGAGACACTTAGTATATAAAGATGGCCATGTATATATTCACCCAGTAGCCATGATGAGGTAAGTCTCTTTACTGGGAAACTACACTCAGTCTCTTCCTCACTTAGGATTTAAAAACTTCCTTGTGAATGGGCAAGTAGGAACCTGCTAACAGAGAACAAAAGCACCTAAGGATAGTCAGGGATGGATGCGCAAGCAGAAAACATGACCCCGTAATCTAAACAAGAGAAAAACTATGGCTCTCCCTAATGTTAAAAAGGAAACATAATTAATCAATTAAAATTTGTGTAAGAAACACTTTGCTTGTTTCAGGCCTTGGCCCTTAATCATAAGTATTACATTTACACGTAAAATCTGAGTTTTATGTTTGGAGACCAGAAACAATTGTGACAAAGAAAGGAGAAGTTTACACATCACTTGGGAAGATTGCATTCACTGATCCTGGGGACACCACTATCTTATGGGACATATCATATTTCTTGATACTGTAAAGATACAAATGCAATCCTAAAGTGAATAACTAAAAAACTGCTTGATGATATTACTTGAAAAAAATAATTTCTTAATGATACACTCAGAAAAAAAAATAACATATTAAATGTGTACAGTATATGTAATCATATGAAAATGCAATGAAGTACAAAATAGAATTTAAAAAATGCAAATATTATAAATTATATCCTCATATGTCAAAGGATCCAGAGATAGAAAAACTGAAACAATTTTTTTTAAATATATATCAAATCATTTCTGAAGTTTAAACCAATAGAAATGTTAGAATCCAATTCAAGATCCATTATGCCTCTCTGCGATGCAGTGCTTTTCACAAATTGCCTCCTCTCATAGTTTTTTTTTTTTTTTTTTTTTTTTTCAGTACCTGCTATTCATAAAGATGATAAGTCATCTTTATGAAATTCTAAAAAGTGTTTAGATAAACCTGACAAGGTTTTATTCTTTTTGGCATTTGCATGGTTGACTGCATAAATGTGTTCCGCTATGCATTTTTCCAGGGTGCGTTTAGTACACCAGAACATAGTATTTTTCACAATAGGCAGAAAATGTGTAAGCTGTTTCTTACCTGTATTTTTAGTTGCATGTTTTATTGTTAACATGGGGTAAATAAAAAGATGTTTTAAATATATCTGGAAATGAATATCGGTGCTGGAATTTCTCCTCTTTGTTTTTTTGTGGCTACCACAGATCAGGGTAACCACTCTGAGTCATCCCTGCAGCACGGTGCACCATTAACTGGCAGATACAAGGTAGGCTGATTATTTTTTAATTTTTTTGTCCTATTTGTAGAAAAAGTGGGTTTCTAATGCACTGCTATGTGTAGTAAAAGCATTCAGATGATCGCAGGTTTAAGTTTCATAAAGGGACTAAAAAATACAGTCAAAAGTGAAATAATAAAAAAAAAACATAAATACTCAAATCATCTCCCTTGTGCTCCATTAAAAATAAAGCAATTTAAAAAAAAAAAGAGAAAATACACATATTTGGTATAACTTCATTAGTAAAAGTGCAATCTATCAAACTATAAAATGAATTATTCCAATTGGTAAACCATGTTTTGAGAAAAAAAAACAGACTTACTTTTTTTGGGCGCTCCAACAGTGCAATAAAATGCAATAACAGGTGATCCAAACATCGTATCTACCCAGAATGGTACCAGTAAAAACATCAATTCAGAATGCACCAATTAAGGCCTCACACAGCCCCATATCCCAAAAATGTAAAATGTTATACATCTCGGGTATTGAAACAACAAGTAAAGATTTATGTTTACAAATTTCCAAATTTTTCATCACCAAGAGAAGAAAACTATACATATTTGGCATATGCGTAAATATACCGAGATGGAGAATCATTTTGTATGATTGGTTTTACCATGTACTGAACATAATATAAAAAAATAATTTGTGGAATTGCACTTTTTTTGCTATTTCAGCACACTTAGAATTGTTTTCTTCACTTTCTAGAGCATACACAAGAAAGTGAAATGTGCAATTCAAAAGTACCGTATATACTCGTGTATAAGCCGAGTTTTTCAGCCCAAAAATTGGGCTGAAAAGTCCCCCCTCGGCTTATACACGGGTCAATACTGTAATCCTATGGTGGGAGGGGGTGCGGGGGGTGGTGGGGCGCTGCGCAGTATTTCTTACCTTGTCCCCCGTTCTGCAGTGCCTTCCGGTGTCCTCCGTGCTCCGTTCCCGGTCTGCTGTGCCTTGTGGTTCCTCCTGCTTCGTTTCCATTATCGGTGCTGGGGGCCGCCATCTTCCTTCTTTCCTCCGCCCCCGGCAAGTGATGTCAGAGCAGGCCGCGCTGTGATTGGCTAGCACCCGTGATCACATGTCACGGGTGCTAGCCAATCACAGCGCGGCCTGCTCTGACATCACTGGCCGGGGGCGGAGGGAAGAAAGAAGATGGCGGCCCCCAGCACCAATGATGGAACCGAAGCAGGAGGAACCACAAGGCACAGCAGACCGGGAACCGAGCACGGAGGACACCGGAAGGCACTGCAGAACGGGAGGACAAGGTAGGAAGCTGTGTGTATGTGTGTGTGTATGTGTATATATGTGTATATGTGTGTGTGTGTGTGTGTGTTTGTATATGTGTGTATGTATGGGTATGTGTATGTAAGTAGGCTGGCTGCCAATATAAGCAATACCACTGGGGCTGCTGTATATACCTCTGGGGCTGCTGTATACTACCACTGGGGCTGTATATACCACTGGGGCTGCTGTATACTACCACTGGGGCTGTATATACCACTGGGGCTGCTGTATACTACCACTGGGGCTGTATATACCACTGGGGCTGCTGTATACTACCACTGGGGCTGTGTATACCACTGGGGCTGCTGTATACTACCACTGGGGCTGTATATACTTCTGGGGCTGCTGTATACTACCACTGGGGATGTATATACTTCTGGGGCTGCTGGATACTACCACTGGGGCTGTATATACCTCTGGGGCTACTGTATACTACCACTGGGGCTGTATATACCTCTGGGGCTGCTGGATACTACCACTGGGGCTGTATATACCACTGGGGAGGCTGCTGTATACCTGTGACGACCATCCCCTGTGAGGCCGAGCTGCTGGTAGGCAGCACCCCGAGAAACCCGAGACCCTTAACCCCTATACAGGGATCTGGAATTACAGTGGAGCCCAGGGGGTAGCTGCCTATATGAGCAACAGCGCCGGGTAGGTCGCCAGGGGAAAATCAAGACCCGAAAAACGAAGTCAGAAGTCCGAGTCAAAACCGAGAGGGCAGCGAAGGTACAAAATCGTCAGGCAGTAGCAGAGTCAAAAATCCAGGCAAAGGTCAAGGGCAAAAACCAAGAGGGCAGCTGAGGTACAAAATCAATAGGCAGAGGCAGAGTCAGAAATCCAGGCAAGGTCAGACACGAAACTAAACACACACTATCACTGGGGAACCAAAACTATATCTGGCGGCCTGCAAGACAGGCTCCAATGTATTTCAAGGGCGCGGTTACCTCCCATAGGCTGGAGCTCACAGCCCGATGACCTCATCCGGACCGCCCCTAGATCCAGGCCAGATGGAGATGCATGACTGGCTCCACCCACGCCACCTCTGACAGAAGAACGCAGGCTGCGCCTAACGGACACCTCTGCAGGGCCCGCTCCTCTGTGACCAACACCACCCAGAGGGGAAACACAGCGGCGCTCAGCGACAGAGGCAGACGTCGCGGGAGCAGTTCCATATGAGGACAAGGCCCTCCTATCACCGGCGCCACCAGCCGAAGGAATCCGGCTCCTCCCAGCGGTCGAGGCAGGAACACCAGCCACCGAGTCCAATGGCGATGTGACAATACCACACTGCTGGGGGCTGTATACCTGTGCTGGGGTCCACCCTCGGCTTATACACGAGTCAATAGGTTTTCCCAGATTTTGGGGGCAAAAGTAGGGGGGTCGGCTTATACACGGGTCGGCTTATACACGAGTATATACGGTATAACTTGTCCCGCAAAAAACAAGCCCTTATACATGTATATGGATGGAAAACGACAAAAGTTATGGCTCTTGGAGAGTGGGGAGGAAAAAATGAAAATGAATAAATGGAAACTGAGCACATCAAGAAGAGGTTATTATTACTATTATTATTATAGCACCATTTATTCCATAGCGCTTAACAGGTGAAAGGAGCATACATAGAAAAGTACAATGATCATGAGCAATACAAGGTACAGAGAGGTAATGTAGGTGAGAGGAACATGGCCGGGAGGGTTCACAGTCTACAAGGGATGGGTGAAGATACAGAAGGTGAGGAGAAAGGACCCTGCCCACGAGGGCTCACAGTGTACATGGGATGGGTGAGGATACAGCAAGTGAGGAGAAAGGATTCTGCCCACAAGGTCTAACAGTCTACAAGGGATGGATGAGGATACAGTAGGTGAGGAGAGAGGATCCTGCCCGCCAGAGCTCACAGTACACAAGGGATGGTTGAGGTTTCAGTAGGTGATGAGAGAGGACCCTGCCTGTAAGTGGTCACACTCTACAAGGGATGGGTGAGGATACAGTACGTGAGGAGGGAGGATCCTGCTTGTGAGGGCTCACAGTACACAAGGGATAGTTGAGGATAAAGTGGGAAAGGGTAGAGAAGGTTGTGCAGCGCTTAGTGGACTGAGGCTCAATGCATGTTGTAGGCTTGTGTGAAGAGGTGGGTCTTTAGATTCCTTATTAAAGTTTCCATGGTAGGCAAGAGTCTGATATGTTGGGACAGAGAGGACAATAGTATGAGGGAGGCACAGGAGCTATCTTGCATGTGATTGAGGAAAGGAGAGATAAGAGGAGAATGGAGAAGGAGATCTTGAGAGGATCACAGGTTACCTGTAGGTAAATATTGGGAGACCATGTCACAGATGTATGGATGAGACAGATTATGTATGGCTTTGCATGTCATAGTTAGGGTTTTGAACCTGGACCTCTGAGAAATGGAGAGCCAGTAAAGGACTTGGCACAGAGAAGAGGATGGGAAATAACAGGGAGAAGGGTGAATTAGTCTGCCAGCTTAGTTTTGGATAGATTGGAGGGGTGCAAGAGTGCTTGACAGAAGGCCAGAGAACAGGAGGTTGCAGTAGTCGAGGTAAAGGATAAAGAGGGCATGCACGAGTGTTTTTGCAGTTTCTTAGTGAAGGAATATACAGATCCGGGTTATATTTTTGAGTTGGAGTAAGCAGACTATGGCAAGAGATTGAATATGTGGCTTGAAGGAGAGGGCTTGAAGGTTGATGGCTTTCTGTTCCTTTCTCTATTGCTGAGCTTTGAGCTGTGTCATACTTATACTATTAATTGGGCGGCACAGTGGCTCAAGTGGTAAGCACTGCAGCCTTTGCAGCACTGAGCTCCTGTGGTCCTGGGTTGAATTCCCACTAAGGACAACATCTGCAAGGAGTTTGTATGTTCTCATGTTTGTGTGGGTTTCCTCCCACATTGTAAAGACATGCTGATAGGATATTTAGATTGTGAGCTCCAAGAGAGACAGCATTACTGATGTATGTAAAGTGCTATGGAATTAATAGTGCTATATAAATGAATAAATGTTATATTATTATATAAAATCAACCTAAAATGGCTGATGCAGTTACTACGTAGGCTTTTATACTGGCTTTCATAGTGCCCACTAATTGGCTGTGTTATACTATGTGATGCTATGCAGTAGGTGCAAGAAATTATGGGGAATCCCTCTCAGTCAAGCCTGAGGTCATGTAATCATTGTGTGGCTGATGTAATCTTCTACAATTCGTAAAAGGGTAGCTGGAATTTTTTGGGTTATTTGTGCAAATTGAAAATTGTTCAACTTTATCACAACTTGTGAATTTCAGGAAATTTGATTCTAAGCCAGTTTAATTTGAATTGATTGGATCATCTCTAGTGTTTGCATTATTTTTTTCTGAATAGTATTAGACATAATCAATGCATACTGCATATAGATTTTTGGAGATGAAGCCATTACAGCTAAAATAAAAAAAAGCGATGAGTAGTCCTATACAATGATTGAACAAAGCATTTCTAGCTTCATTCATTCAATTACTAAATGATTTTCACTTTCACAAAAGGAACAGAGAGTGAAAATAATGTTATCAATTTAGGAAAAGTATTCAAATTTGAAGAGTTACGTGTCTTAACAACAAAATGATATCTTTTGGGAAGAAATAATGCAAAGACTTCAAGACCCACCATACCTGCAGTCCCAGCTATAAAGCCGCAGTGATTGTGTTTTGCAAAATTGATTTGATAATGGTATGCATCTCTGCTTCCCAGACTTAGTATTTGATATAATTTTGTGAAGCAGGTTTATTGATACAGCTCAATAACAGCTTTCTCTGAGCGAGAAGCTGTAGTCTAACATGATTGACATTTGTTGATAGCTCCATGAGCAAATTACAGCTTGGTCAATATTGCGACTTGAGGTTACATCACTTTTACTTTAAGTATTAAGGACAACAGAGGCCTTTTATGGTACATCGAAAACAAGTAACTTTTCATGGCTTCTAGTCTGAGATACTGTTGCTTGAAGTTTCAATTCCAAGGTCTCAGGCTCTACAGTGGTTTCTGTCACGTGCAGTGAAATGTACTGAAATCACTTACATCTACATCAATACCTGTATTTTAGTTGGCTGGTATGCTAGTTGCATGTATATACAGGTGCATCTTAATGAATTAGAATATCATCAAAAAGTAAACTTTTCTCGGTAATTCATTACAAACAGTGAAATGCATAATTTATATAGGGTCATTACAAACAGAGTGACCTATCTCAGGTGTTTATTCCTGTTAATGTTGATGATTATGTCTTACAGCTAGTGATGAGCGAGTGCATTCGTTACTATTCGCTATTTGTACAGATAGTATGGTATTCGCATTGCTCATTATTCTGCGAGTATTTGTGTACTCGCCTTGCTATAGTCGAATGTCCCGTCTTGTAGTTTTGGCGCCTCCTTTGAAGCCACTAAACATGCTGGGCTTCTCAACTAATCACAGTAATGCTGCAGACATCTTGGTTGTGGCATTACTGTGATTGGCTGACCGCCCAGCATCATAGGGTCTATTTAAGCCCTGCCACCGCCATTTTGCCAGCATTGCATTCAGAGCCAGCATTGGAGAAGCATAAAGAGATTGCTCAACTGCTAGGGAGAGTGTTTAGGCCTCTTCATAACACAAATGCCCTTTGGAGGCCTACCTCTAGCATATACTACATGAGAGTAGGTAGGGAGAGATACTCGAGAAGGGAAAATTTAAAGGAGCCGCTCAGTAGGTCCATAATACCACCAAAACAACCACTCTTTTAAGAGCTGAAAACACACAACAGAATAAGACTACAGAGAGGGTGAGATACTTGAGCAGGGACAGTGTAAAGGGGGTGCTCAATAGTTCCATAATACCACCAAAGCAATATCTCTTTTGAGAGTTGATACACAGAACAGATTCAGACTACAGGGAGTGAGAAATACTCGGCAGGGACAATGTAAACGAGCCCCTTAGTAGCTCCATAATACCCTCCAAAAATAGCTATTTTCAGAGCTGAAGACACACAAGTCATTTTCCCCCGCTATTTTTGGGGTCACAGCCTGCCTTCTGTTGTCCACAATACTCCACTTAAAAAGCAGTTATTGCCCTCTACAAAGCAGTAGTCCAAATATTTCCTACTGCCTGACACCAAGCATGCAGCAGGCCATTTTACCACTGTTTTTAGGGTGACAGCCTGCCTTCTTCTGTCCACAATACTTCACCTAAAAAGGCAGTTTTGCCTTCTACAAAGCAGTAGTCCAAACATTTCCTACTACATGGTACCAAGCATGCAGCAGGCCATTTTATCTGCTGCTTTTGGTGTGACCACCTGGCTTCTGCTGTCCACAATACTCCACTTAAAAAGGTGGTTATTGCCCACCACAAAACAGTGGCATTGTTCACACACAATTTGCGTTTTTTTAGCACTCCTAAAACCACATGCGTTTTTTTAAGAGTACTAAAAAATGTCCCTTTAGTGTCTGAAAGGATTAGAATCCTTTTTGGACTTTGACATTTTTTCTTCAAAAACGCAGGCAAAAATGCTAGCGTTAACGCAGGGGGCATAAATGTGCCATTTAAAAATGCATGCGTTTCCCATAGGGCCCCATGTTATAGAAACGCATGCGTTTTTTTAACATGGGGCCCTATGGGAAACGCATTCGTTAACGCAGGTGCCTATATGTGTCCTGCGTTAACGCATGCGTGTCCCATAGGGGCCCATGTTAAAAAAACGCATGCGTTTTTGGAACCAACCCCTGCGTTTTTTTCCAGCACCCAAAAAACGCTGCATGCAGCGTTTTTTGAACTGGGGGAAAAAAACGCAAATGTAGTGAAAAAACCCAGCTATACTCAATTGCACCCTGCGTTAATGCACCTGCGTTTTTGGAAAACTGCAGAAAAACGCAGAGAATGCCAAAAACACAGGTGAGTGTGAACAAGGCCAGTAGTCCAAACATTTCCTATTGCCTTCTACTAAGCATGCACCAGCCTATTTTCAACACTGTTCTGGTGGTCACAGCTTGCCGTCTGTTGTCCACAATACTGTACTTAAAAAGGCAGTTATTGCCCTCCACAAAGCAGTTGTCCAAACATTTCCTACTGCCTGCTACCAAGAACGCACCAGGCCATTTTCCCTATTATTTTGGTTATGACAGCTAGGTTGGCTTATTCCATCCCCATCTGAAAGTCTGTCAACAAAATCCAAAATGCCAAAAATGCCCATTGTTAAGGGACGTGGAGGTGGATATGGTGTTTTTAGTGGTACGCAAGAAGGCACTGAGTCAGTGAGTCAGGTCAGAAAAAGCTTTATGCATCCACTATGTTTCTAGGAAAAGTTCCTGGCCTAGAATGTGCATGGAAGCCAGAAGAGCAAGAGCAAATTCTGTCTTGGATAGAAGACTATATATGTGCAGAAAAAAAATTTGTGTTTTAAGGAGCGCTCATACAGGAGAACCCAGGGGGTTATTAATTACACTCAGCTTTTATTCCACAACGCGTTTCAATGGTGGCACGCCATCTTCATCAGGTGGACCTATAGCCAGAAGAAAGCCACTTGGAGGAAAGTCATTTACTGTCTCCAGAGGTGGAAGCTGATGATTATGAGACACAGTTGCCATCAGGTCAGCCTACAATGTCAACTGGGAAGGAGGATAAGATGGAAGACGA
Organism: Allobates femoralis; assembly: GCA_033576535.1. Taxonomy (NCBI): domain Eukaryota; kingdom Metazoa; phylum Chordata; class Amphibia; order Anura; family Aromobatidae; genus Allobates; species Allobates femoralis. The sequence continues at coordinate 88,510,808 of JARQOC010000005.1, forward strand.
AGTGGTCGATGATGAGCCCACTGATCCGACCTGGAATGCTGGCACGCGTAGCCATGACAGCAACACAGAGGAAGATGGATATGTAGCACCAACACAGGAACCAAGGGGTCATCGTGTTTTGCACAGAGTGAGAACTGGGTCAACTGTTCCCAAGAGCACCCCTGTGTGCCAAGTCAGGGCAAAGGGGCGTTCAGCTGCTGTGTGGAATTGTTTTTATGAAAGTCCTTCAGAAAAAAACAATGCAGCCTGTAGCATCTGCCAAGTTGAGTAGAGGCCAGGGCAGAGGCAACCTGAGCACCACCAGTAAGCAAGACTACATGGCAACCAAGCACCTCAGTAGGTGGGCGGAATATCTGGGTACCAAATCTGCATCTGTGGGCCAAACCACAGCCATGTTTCCTGGGCTACGTCCTTCTGAATCTGCAGCTCAGAAAGCAGGCACTTATACCTCCTGCCCACAAGCTGCGGTTGCTCACACATACAGTTGTGGCCAAAAGTATTGACACCCCTACAATTCTGTCAGATAATACTCAGTTTCTTCCTGAAAATGATTGCAATCACAAATTCTTTGGTATTATTATCTTCATTTAATTTGTCTTCAATGAAAAAACACAAAATAGAATGAAGCAAAAAGCAAAACATTGATCATTTCACACAAAACTCCAAAAATGGGCCAAACAAAAGTATTGGCACCCTCAGTCTAATACTTGGTTGCACAACCTTTAGCCAAAATAACTGCGATCAACTGCTTCCGGTAACCATCAATGAGTTTCTTACAATACTCTGCTGGAAATTTAGACCATTCTTCTTTGGCAAACTGCTCCAGGTCCCTGATTTTTAAAGGGTGCCTTCTCCAAACTGCCATTTTTAGATCTCTCCACAGGTGTTCTATGGGATTCAGGTCTGGACTCATTGCTGGCCACCTTAGATGTCTCCAGTGCTTTCTCTCAAACCATTTTCTAGTGCTTTTTGAAGTGTGTTTTGGGTCATTGTCCTGCTGGAAGACCCATGACCTCTGAGGGAGATCCAGCTTTCTCACACTGGGCCCTACATTATGCTGCAAAATTTGTTGGTAGTATTCAGACTTCATAATGTCATGCACACAGTCAAGCAGTCCAGTGGCCATGTTTGACTGTAGGGACCGTGTTCTTTTCTTTGAATGCCTCTTTTTTTCTCCTGTAAACTTTATGTTGAAGCCTTTGCCCAAAAAGAGAGAACATTCTTCCAAAACGCTTTAGGTTTTCTCAGGTAAGTTTTGGCAAACTCCAGCCTGGGGTCTTCCTGGGTCTCCTACCATACAGTCCCTTTTCATTCAGACGCCGACGGATAGTACGGGTTGACACTGTTGTACCCTCGGACAGGGCAGGGCAGCTTGAACTTGTTTTGATGTTAGTCGAGGTTCTTTATCCACCATCCGCACAATCCTGCGTTGAAATTTCTCGTCAATTTTTATTTTCCGTCCACATCTGGGGAGGTTAGCCACAGTGCCATGGGCTTAAACTTCTTGATGACACTGCACACGGTAGACACAGGAACATTCAGGTCTTTGGAGATGGACTTGTAGCCTTGAGATTGCTCATGCTTCCTCACAATTTGGTTTCTCAAGTCCTCAGACAGTTCTTTGGTATTCTTTCTTTTCTCTATGCTCAATGTGGTACACACAAGGACACAGGACAGAGGTTGAGTCAACTTTAATCCATGTCAACTGGCTGCAAGTGTGATTTAGTTATTGCCAACACCTGTTAGGTGCCACAGGTAAGTTACAGGTGCTGTTAATTACACAAAATAGAGAAGCATCACATGATTTTTCTAACAGTGCTAATACTTTTGTCCACCCCCTTTTTTATGTTTGGTGTGGAATTATATCCAATTTGGCTTTAGGACAATTCTTTTTGTGTTTTTTTCATTTTAGACAAATTAAATGAAGATAATAATACCAAAGAATTTGTGATTGCAATTATTTTCAGGAAGAAACTGAGTATTATCTGACAGAATTGCAGGGGTGTCAATACTTTTGGCCAACACTCTATCTATCTATCTATCTATTGATATCACATAGAATTTAGCGCACACTGGTAGAGCCAATTACATGAGAACAACAATGTTACTTGATGTTCTTATAGATGTTTTTAGAGTAAAAATTAAAACTGAAAGTTTAGATTTGCACCTGGACTGAAAATTTAAATTAAAGTGCTGTCTGTTTTTTCCCTCTATTTGATGTGTGGAGTGGTAGACGTCACTTTTGACTTGTCTGACTCACAAGCCAGGAAGCACACTTTCTCCCACAGACTAGCTATGTTTACAGAGCTTTCCTTTAGTGGGGATATTTTGACTGAGTAGTATGGATGAGCAAACTGTAAAATTCGGGGTTCATACCGAACAATAGGAGCTCTGGGCTTAGATTGGAATATAAATAAAAAAAAAGTATCTAAGTTTGTTGTTCAGGTAATGATTCTATGCTAATAAAAGGCTGCAGCACGGGCAATCAGGAAGCTTTTCCAATGTCGAATATTGGCATGGTTGTGATAATCTGGCTCATCACTTCAAAAACTAAATAATGAAAAAAAAAAAAAAAAAGACGTGGGCTCCATCCTGCTTTTCATAAACAGCCATGGTGAAGCAGACAGCTGTGGGCTGGTATTATCAGGTTGGGATGGCCCATGGTTATTTGGCCCCTATCAGCCTAAAAATAGCAGGCCACAGCCACCCCAGAAAAGTTGTATCCATTCGATGCGCCAGTTCTGATGCTTTACGAATCAAATTTAAAATTGACTTCACTGAGACCTGATGATTTTATGCAATTCAACTCAAGGTCAATTTGACGTGAATCGATTTTATTACCTGTTATTACTACCCATGTCTGTAATTATTCCATTTCAGAGCATTAGAATCCAAAAAAATGTAGTTATGTTCTGCTATAAATAATATTATACAGCACTCTATATTCTCTTAGAATTCTCCAAACACAGACTAATCCCTATGTACATATCCTAAATCCATGGATGAGACCTTAGCAAACAACTATTGAGATATAAAATACAGCACTTCTGATAATCTTCTAGTTCAATTTGTTAATTCAAGAGTAATACACAGTAGTAAAGCGTAGTCTTTATCCCCCACAAATTAAAACTAAACTGGTATATGTACCAAAAGCAATTTGTCCAGAAATTGCACTGATTCTCATGCTCTTTAGCTTGTGTTATAGCTGTTTTTTCTCTGGCCCAAAGTCAGGTTACGGAATCACCAAGTGAGGTCCAAGTTGGGTTAGGTCTTCCTGATAATGATCGTTCAGAGAAAGGGAATGCACATTTGTAAGCAGAATCAATTGGTTTTTTTTCTGTGCATAGATTTCTGATACCATTTACAACCAAAAGTAACTGTTACCCCTCGGGGGTCTGCGCCCTCTGCTGGAGTAGCGCTGTTGTTCTCCTCCCTTTCCGGGGCTACTGCTTGAGCACATGAAACTACATCTCCAAACCTGTTTCTGCTGGAGAGACTGCAGGGAGCATGCTCCTCCCCTCAGCCAATTACCATGCTTCTGTGTCCTGCCAATCAGGACTGCCCTGCTATGATATAAACTTCCTGTTTCCAGTCAGTCGGGGCCAGGGCAACTTCTCCCTAGTGGAGCTGCCATTTCTGGTCTTGTCAGGTCTTTCCTTATTTGGCTTGTTACCTGATTTCTGTGTGTTCCTTCCCACAAATTCCTGCCCTGCCGGCTCCTCGCTGACTTCCGTGTTCCTGGCTGGTTTCCCGGATCTCTTCCAAGCGGAGAGCTGTCTCAAGCCTGGCTCCGGATTCCCCGTGTTCCTGGTTTCCCGTTTCCGATCCTATACCCGGTTGCTGTATTGTTTCCCACGTTGCCTTGGGTCGGTTTAACACCCATGTCCGCTTCATCGTTCCCCCCGAGGTTGGTACCGGCGGTATCCTTGTATAGGGGTTAAGCGCTCCGGGGCCTCCTTCGGTGGTGTTCCGGTGCTGTGACCGTGTGGCCCTCCCCTGGGGCGTGGGTGTGTGTGTTGTTCAAATAAACCTGTTGACTCTACTATACTGGTCCATCTCTCTGTCATCCCGGTATCAGCATCCGCACTACGCGGTCCAGTGGGTCCACGTGTGGAGTCCGTCAGTAGGACGTGACAGTAACACTGCTTGCAATGTTTCTATTTTAGGGCCACTTTACACACACCAACTTATCTGTCCAACTTCTGAACAACTTACTGGTTGCAGTGAAATCATGGACACATTGCTCCATTTTGTGGCTGTGTACAAATGGAACAATGTGTGCATGATTTCACTGCAACCAGTAAGTTGGTCAGAAGTTGGACAGATAAGTTGGTGTGTGTAAAGTGGCCATTAGAGTCTACCAGCCACCCCCTTTCTCAGAAATATGTCATGATAACTCTTATTTATCATACCTTTTGCAGCAATCCTGCCTATTACACAGTCTTCTCAGAACCTCAGAACTTTACATATGAGTAAAGAAAATATTAGAACTAAATTGAAATCTTGAATATCATTATGCATTTTTATATAACATGCAATCTAGTCTCTTTGAGTGGGTGGTACCTTTTGATCAACAGTTTTCCAACACTGAGGTGGGGAACTCCAGTCCTCAAGGGCTACAAACAGGTCGTATTTTACCTTACTATTACACATGTGTTGGAATCATCACCAGTGCAGGTAATCCTGAAAACATTCACTGTTTGCGGTCTTGAGAACTGGAGTTCCCCACGCCTGCTATAGGTGGTGGAGCTTCCTTTCCATCAAATCATGCATGACCCTAACTGAAATCTTGCCTCGCTGTTATGCCTGTATGCAGTTTAAAAGAATGAAGAGCTGGAGCAGGGAGACAAACACTTGCCACAGTTGCCACAAGGATCAAGTGGTTTGCAAGTATAGTGATTATATAAAGCTCAGTTGCCCTCAAAAGTAAAAATGGAACTATAAGTTTTTCTAAGGGGTCACTCATATTTGTGTACAACACAATGTTTTATCTGATAGCACTCAGCCCAATTTCATTCTATGACGCAGTGCTGACCAAAGCTTTTTTTCTTATGGCATAGAAATGCTGCGATTGGCAGTGTATTTCAGATTACATACACTCATAGAAGTCTATGAGTGTATCTCATTAATGGGTATCTATCACACCCAAAGGAAAGATTCACCATAAAGATTCATTTAATTATCAAATAATCTTTATTATATTTCATAAAATATTAAAAAAACAGAGCACTCCCTCTGGGGGGATACACAAGAAACAATCAGGCTAATCAGTATAATAACATAGTATGCCATGCAACAACCATACATTTATCACAAATAGTCACAACAGTATAGGGTCTACATTTCTTTTACCAACCTCAACCCACATCTACTGAACTGATAATACAACTCTTCTGCACATCCCATGCAGGTGATCATGGACTACCTATCTACTTCCCATTCACCTAGGTAGTACCTGATCATATCCAATCACACTCACAATTCGTTTGGAAGCTACAGCCTATATAATATAGAATATTAATAAGTTTTATACTTTATGAATATTTGGGAATTAGGTGGCTCATTGATGGTTTTTTATAATCAAGAACCCTTCTAGCAATAGCTCATAATGAAATTCGATATACAGTTACATTGGGGTAGTTGCTATGCAACAGAATAAGTGTAAAAACAATATCACCTTAGGTATTTGAAGTGCGCATGCGCTCTTGCGTGATGACATAAACACCACCTGACTGCGGCGTTAAGGCGGATCTTTTCACGTCATGCCGCAGGGAAAAGGGGAATTGATGAACCGCATCACGTAGAGTTCAATGCGCCGCAATTAACAAAAACCTGACAGCGATGGGACGTGGCAGGTATTGATTGGAGGAACGTAGAATAAAAAGCCCTGGCTTAAAACATTCAGTACGCCCCCTGGAAGAAGCGGGAAGCGAAACGGCTGCAGGGGAGGAGGGAGCACGAGCACATTCAGGCACCTCAGTGAATCAGGTATGAGGCATAACCATATTAACTAACTATTACAACTGCACTTTACTGTTAGCTATAGTGATATTAATTGTTAGATGATTAAGCTGTAGCTACTAAATGAACAGTATACCCCATTGTAGCTATACCAATATTGACAGAAGATTAGGCTGTAGCTTCCAAATGAATTGTGAGTGTGATTGGATAGAATTAGATACTACCTAGGTGAATGGGAAGTAGATAGGTAGTCCATGATCACCTGCATGGGGTGTGCAGAAGAGTTGTATTGTCAGTACAGTATATGTGGGTTGAGGTTGGTACAAGAAACGTAGACCCTTTTACTGTTGTGACTATTTGTGATAAATATATGGTTATTGCATGGCATACTATGTTATTACACTGATTAGCCTGATTGCTTCTTGTGTATCCCCCGGAGGAAATGCTCTGTTTTTTAATATTTTATGAAATATAACAAAGATTGTTTGATAATTAAATAAATCTTTAAGGTGAATTTTTCCTTTGGGTGTGAGATAGATACCCATTAATTAGATATATGAAGTGTTAAGGAAAGCTATTTTTAAAAGGGACTTTGTGTTGAAGTCTATGAGTGTGTAGAAATCATTGGACTGCATTCTGGTGTCATCCAAGTGCAGTCTAATATACACAAACAGCCAATGGAGAAGATGGAGAAATTAAGGTCTCCATCTTCTCCTCGGTTGTGCATTGATTCTCATATGCAAGAGAATCATACAGTGAATGACACTCGACTCAAAATCTGGTCAGACTTTGAGCCAAGTTCATTAGCATAATTGGGTCAATTCTCTTGCATAAGGGATTGTACGCCCGTGTAAGCGAACCCTAATTGTAATACTGGTGGAGATATGTGTTTGGCAGGGTCTGATCTCAAACGTCAGTGGTCATCAGTGACTCTATGAGGTTAAAGATAATCTAATATTTTACCACCAGGTGATTTTGCTACCCCATGTGAGAATAGCATGATTTAGTGGCACAAGCCATGATTCCAGCAAAGTATCAGCTGAACTTTTGATAAAATCACTGCTTTATCTGCTGCTTATCCACCAAGTCTCTGAATGCTGAGCCCTTTATAACCCTACCCACACCACTTCAAATTGGCAGTTTTCTGTGTACACTGTGCATAGTCAGGAAGCAGCCAATCAGTTATGGGATGGGGGTTTACTAGCCTTCTAGGTATAGTATCCTGGAAAAAAAATTGATTTATCGCCTGTCATCAAGATCAAGCATAATAAAATATAGGAATGGGCATAATGACACTGTTATACTGATTTAATTTTACTGTAGAAACTTGCAGCCTGGTTATGCTTTAATCATCATTAGACGTTTTGATGCAACAAGATAATTGGGCATTGAGGCGGGTCTTCTTCCTTGCCATGGCACCTTAGCTACCAGTGCCTTGATGTAAGTATCTTAAGGCTGTTTAAAATTCCATGCTGGCACTATCCTTAGCCATGAGCAGAGATTGCACATATTAATCTGGCTACAGGATTTTGTAAAATGGTGCTGTTGTGGCCTCATGCACACCTTAACCTCCTGATGCTTGTCCTGTAAAAGGGGTGAGGAATACACCTTGAAACGCAGTGAGTAAAGTTACTTGCATTCACCAATTTCCTTTGTAAATGGTGGATTGTACAGCAGTGCAGTTGGATTTTACATATATTTCCTATTTTATCACCTTAACCTCTTGACAGACGTCAGGATAGTGACGGCACATGCACAGATCGAGATCTCAGAACAATGATGAGATGAGATCGAAATATGAACATGTACCCCAAAGGCACCATTTTCCTGTAGCCTGCCTGGAGGTTAAAGTGCATGTGAACCCACAATGATACCCTTTTATTGGATCCTGCAACCAGGTGGATCTGAGCAGGTGCTGCCCATAGGTAGGGATGGCACCAGCATGGAATTTTAACAGCATAAAGATCCTTATAATAGAGGCAGCTGAGGGAGAGAAATGTAAACGCTATCCACTGTCTCCCCCCACCAACTGTCCTGCCCCACAGTCCCAGCCCATATTTCCCCCACAGGCCCGCCTCGATGCATGAACAGCTCATTGCACCAAAATTCTAATGGTGGTTAAAAAATAGCCAGGCACAGTAAAGGAACCTATTAAATCTGCAATAAATCTGGTACCTCACTGGTTGGGACACCATGGAGGGGTACTGAACTCATGAAAGAGTGTGTAGTATTCCTGTGGTTGAGGAGATGGGATGCTGCATAAGAGACCCTCATTACACATCCACACACATCCTAAATAGGGGACAATGGGTGGACCCACTAAGGGAGGACCCAGTCCCATGGTAGGAGTGACAGGGTAGAAAAGTGTGTGGGTGGGAAGAGAGTGAGAGAGAATCAGCACAAAGCTCCACTGGGGAGTGAGAAGTGCGGGATGGCAGAGAAGCTGTCAGGAAGGAAAGGGACCCTAGGGGCACAAGGTGTTGCGGTGCGCCTGAATCCGGACGTGGTATGTCTACCAGTCACAGGGGTTCAGTACCGAAACGGAAGTACTGGCTCTGAGAGCGGTGCGGGTGTTCATCCCCGAACCGGAGGCCCAAGCTTCTTCAGGGAGTCGAGGGCGACACCTGGCGCACCCAGGAAAAGGCCCATAAAGAATCCCGATGGCTCAGAGTGGAGTCACTCAGCTAGAGAGGATCTGAGGGAGCTGGCTTCAGGCTCTGTGGGCAGAGGCACTGAGGAAGAGAGGAGACAGCGCTGAAAGGGACCGGGCAGAAACAGTAGGCATTCCACCGAGGGACTCAAGTGCAGCATCCTAACTCCTAGTGCCTACCCAGACCAGGCAGACCCATAAGGACTGTGTTGAAAGAACTGCCAGTAAACCCATTGCAAGTTATGAACTGTGGGTGTGATTCATTCGCCTGCATCTGAGGGCCGCCGTCTTGTTCCTCAACTTCCATCATCCACTACTGCCTCGGGGATCCCGCTCCACCTACGAGGAGCAAAACCAACTTGCTGCTTCACCATCACCCCGGAGGTCTGTCTAGCAGCGCCGGTAACCTTATCAGAGCCGTAGGTGGTGTCACGAGACACTATTCCTATTAACTGTTCCCCTTTTCAGCGACCATCGGGCCACGGAACCGGGCAACAGGCTCCGTGACATCTCCAACTAAATCAATGCCCGGAACCGGGCACCCCATTGCCCTGGGGGATACCACCACTTTGATATATACACCTCTCCAATTCAGTCATCCTTTGGCAGAGTGGATTACGTCCACTAGTATATCCATTATTAAATTTCCTTTATGCCCATACCTTTAATTTATCATGCCTGATCCTGATTACAGGTTCTTTTTAAAAAGTGGTCACACAATGTATCTTTTTCTTTGTTGCATTTTGTAGAGATTTTTAGAAAATCACTGTAAAATAATAGTTTTACATATGCAAGTCTAGTCCATAGATTATTTTTTTAAAGAACAGCAAAACCACAATGTCATGCAACAGATATGTATGAACCCATGAAATGAGCGCTCTCCACTTTCAGTAGTAGTCCAGGTCTGAGGGATTGTAGTGAAGTTGCCATGTATTGCGTATTGCTGTAAATGATTACTGCAGCGTCCAAAGCAGTTTTAGATTTGTCATTCAAAATATATTTCCAAGAAGGGCAATAGATTTATCTTTAAAGGCACCAAACAGCCACAGCTCCAAGAAAGTCGTCACAAATCTTCTGTGCAGGCTGCTCCCACTTACTAATAAATTGTAGACTAGTTATTCACTAAGCTCCTCAGGAGATGTGTACAACATTTATTTCCGTTACTTTCCTCTTTACTGACACATAGTCATATATATATTTTTGGCTTACTCATATTTAAAAGTCACAGAAAATCCCCAACCTCCAGTAGATCTGTCATGCAGCCCTTGGAAAATGGAAATATATAATAATATAATTAAAAAGAATGCTATGCTTTGTCTAACTGGGCTCAATTGTTACAGGAAGGGTACAGACATTGAAATGGGTTTTCCAGGCTCTTAACATTTTAGAAAAGTAAAAAATAAGCTGAGTTTTCACCCCTTCATGACATTGCCTTTACCCCTTTTTTGCACTTTCGTTTTCTTCTCCCTTTCTTCAAAGAACCAAAACCTTTTATTTTTCCTTCAGTATAGACATATAACAGCTTGTTTCTTGCAGGACAAGTTGTACTCTTGAATGACACCATTCATTTTATCATATAATGTACTGGAAAACCGGGAAAAAAAATTCCAAGTGTGTTGAAATATTAAAAAATAGTGCAAATTCATGATTGTTTTTTGTTATTTTTCTTTTCTTCTATTTCACTATATGGTAAAACTGACCTGTGATGCCTTGGGTCAGTATGAGTTTGTAGATACCAAACATGTAAACGTTTACTGGTATCTAAGTGTTAAAAAGAAATTCAGAAGTTTGGGAAAAAATTGCTCTTTTGGTGCCATTTTCCACAGCCCATGGCGTTCTCATGTTTCGGGATCTGGGGCTGTGTGATGGCTTATTTGCTGCAGCTTGAGCTGAGATTTCTAATGATATCATTTTTGGGTAGATACAATGTTTTGATAACCTGTTATTGCATTTTATTGGAAAGTTGCGGTGACCAAAAAAACGTGATTTTGTTATTTTGACTTTTTGTTATGAAATTTGCAGATCTGATTAATTGATCTTATATTTTGATACATCGGGCATTTCTGAATGGGGCAATAACAAATATGTAGATTTTTTATTTCATTGCTTTAATAGCCAATGGGGATAAAGGGAGGGATTTGAACTTTTATGTTTTTTTATTTTTCATATTTTTAAAGAGTTTTTTTTTTTTATTTACCTTGGCCTCTTAGGGCACCTCAATACTACAGAATCTGATTCCTTGTACTGTTCAGAGCCTTGATGATCCACAGCTCTGCCCAGGACAAATGATAACTTTCTGCAAATGGAAATGCTTCCTGGGCATTCACAGGAAGTGAGTTATGACAATGTGAGCCTCGCTGTCATTAACACTCCATGATCGCGTCAGGGGTCACCGATGCTGGCGGAGAATAGAGCGATCTTTGCCACACTGCTTTAGAAGGCTGTCAGTGTTTGAAAGCGCAATCCAAGGGGTTGACAGTGACAGATGGTTTGGTGATGATTCTGTTCATCCAAGGTCATTAAGCGGTTAAAGAAACCAGTTATGTTGTTCTTTCAATCCAATCTGTAAGAAGCATGAAATAGAAGAAGAGCAGATGAGCAGAAAGATATATATCAGTTTGTTGGAAAAAATTAAGTATAATATATATCCAGTCCATATATCCAGTTCAATGGGTGGTCTTACCATTGATTGACAGCTTTGTTGGTATGTTTAGTCATACAGGGCAAAGTGTTAACTAGAAATGAAAGGTCCTGTGGAAGTTCAGGTTCTGAGGTTCAGACGGATTATTTTTCAAAGTTCAGTTCTGAATCGAAACTGGACCCAAATCTCATTGGAAGTCACTGATCGGGCAACTCTGATCTCCTCCCATATACAGACAGCCATAAACAAAGAACTTCCAGGGGAGGGCGAGGTTTTTTCATTTCCTTTCTTTGGCACACACTACATCTGATAGCTCTGATTTTATCCGCAGTGTAACCATTCAAACACTGCAAGTGGCTTGCACTGCACTGAGCACTGAGTGTACCCGAGCACCGAGTGTGCCCAAGCATAGCGATGCTTGCTCCAGTCATTTGCTTGTGTAACACAACTGAACACTGAAACTGAACAGTGAAACATTTTTAAAAGTGTGTTCAGTGCAAACTCTGAACTCTAAAATCTGGTTTGCTCCTTCCTACTATTAACCACTGAATAGTGCGTTCACGTGAGGTCACGCGTCTGTGAAATCGCCTGACTTCCTCCGTCAGGACGTCAATGTCGTCAGCTAGGGGCGGTCTGAGGTCCTTGTTGTTGGAGATAGTCAGGGTTGCTAGGGAAACTGGTGTAGATCAGACAATCGACCGGTTTCAAGGGAATCGTCCCTCTTCATCAGAATCCAAGTCAGGTGATTTCACAGACGCGTGACCTCACGTGACCGCAGCGAGAGCCGCGACCAGGAAGTGTGTTGGAGCAGTATAACACTCCCGAGGCACCAGGCTCCGCCATTAAGCTGTGCACATCCCTAAGACCGACTAGGGTAACGTTTCTTGCAGCGGCGGAATTTCATCCAAATAGCATACTCCAGAGGATAGCTACTGCCTGCCTGCCGCTCCATGTGTATCACATAAGCGTGTTCCACGTCTCATGTCTCCCATCCTGGGGTAAGTAATCATTTAGCAGTTATAACTCATTCTAAACATTCTAAACAACCTGGTTCATGTCCCTAATCAGTGTGATACTAGTATGAGGATTTAGTCACCATTTAATAGTTTAAAAGGTACTAAGCGATAGATTTTCTTCAGGGTTGATATTGATAATAATATAGAAAGGGCTGAAGACTATTATATGAAGCTAAGCCACACAGGAATAAAATATAAGTATGTGATTAGTCCTTTAATTAGCACATACCCGTAGTAAAATAATGACATCCCCTTTATTGACAGAAGCTGAAGCGTTGTCAAGAAAAAGTAATTAATTCAAGAGGTAAATAATAAACCTATTTAATTTAACACACTTTTGTAGATTTAAATTAATACAATCCCTATTTTAGCATCTAGATTGATCCTAGACCCACCTTTCTTTGAAGATGCAGGTTTCCAGAGGTATACTCCACTGGTAGCTCATTCTTAAAGAGGTAGGTCCCTACATATCAACAAATCTATTAATAGTAATACTCAATCCGCAAACAAGTGACATACGTTTATCCTGTATTATAGGAAATCAATATCCCCACTTCAGCAAGATAACCTAAAGGAACAAAGCAAGGTTCCGGATATTTCGTGGATATTTAACATTTTAAATTTAAACCTTTTATATGATATGATTTTATAGAAAAAATAAAAACTATATTTTATTTATATTTTATTGATTTTTTGTGCGCTGAATCCCACAACATTATTATAAAAGGATATAACACAAGTGCAAAATGCTGATGATAAAAAAGCTGTCAACCTACCAGTTCATGGATGGAGTGACTGCCCAATATTAGAATTATACACAAATAAAGCTTGCAATAGGCCACACGTCACACACAAGTGAAGCACAGTGCCTAGCTAACAACTTAAAAGCACCCCTATTATTCTATTAGGTGGGCTGCCCACCAATCAACTAGTGCACAACAAAGTTACAGGACCCTTGTTTGCAAGGTCACCATTGATGGGCCTGGATTCACTCTGTATCAAAAGAATAAAATGTGCAGAAAAATAGACAACATTAATCTAAGACAATAGTTCATATGGTCAAATACGCAAGCTTGCAAGCCACGTCAAGGGTCCTCATTGACTTGCATGTTCCTTTACTACATGTCCCATTACTACAGTAAATAAAAAGCATATATATCCAAAGAAATAACAGGAATTTTTAAAAGTCTCAAATAATTCAATTATAAATACAACTATATGTAAAATGTAAAGTGAAGGCTGGTTTGCTCACTCCTATAAAACAGCAACAATAGACATAAAAAGTATAAAAAAAATATAAAAAATATGAGATTGTGTGAAGTGTCCAGAAATGGACACTTAATATATATGATATGAAATAGAATAAAACACACAATAGATATGATCAATATATAACAGACAATTACTTCAAGCCAAGAAGAAGAAGGTATTATACAAGGCAAAGGAAGAAGGGATTTTTTTACGTGCGCTGCCTCCAGGAAAAAACAATCCAAGAATTATCCAAAATATCCTTTATTGACTCGACGCGTTTCGTGATCACCCTCACTTCTTCAGGAGTTACAAACAATTACATCCATTTCTAAAAACAATCCTATATATGTACTAACAATGCATCTCTCATTCTAATGACGTCATCAACATCCACCCAATGTGAAAAAAATATAAAAAAAACTCACAAAACTTTATCAGTATCTCACATTATACACTGATCATTTTTATCATCTTATTTCATGAGTGATCCCCAGATCTCAATAGATCAACATCAACAAATACATGATTTGACAGCTATCTTATTCTTCAATACATTCATAAAACTTGCAATCGATCCATAATAAAATCCACACTTATTTTTAAAAACTTGCACATTCGCACAACCCCTTATATTTAGAGTCTTTTTATTTCTATTTATGTGGTCCTTCTACTCTATAGTCTAAGATGTCAGAGGTGCCTATACACAAAAATAGAAGTGACAAAGGGATAAAGCCCCATTAAATTAAATCACCCACTCAAATACAGTAAATACAATAACACCAGTGGTGTTGGGGCCCCAATGCGAAAGCTCCAACGAGGCCTCCAATTATTGCAACTCTTTAATAATATTAGTCTTTTTCTTTGTGCCAAAGTGACTTTTGGAGCCCCCCTAGGCTGCAGAGCCCGGGTGTGATCGCAACCCCTGCACCTGTTGTAGTTATGCCCCTGAATAACACAGTACGTTATACCTGACAGGGTGTACTCTCCCAGCATGAGTTTTTCACTTTACTTTGGATTGAATCACACAGTTTTCAAAATATACCAAGTGACCTTATTCACAAGGAAACATGCGGAGAGACAATATACAGCACATAGAGAAAATGCTGGGCTGTGCTCTGTCTGGTCTGTCTGCACTAAAGAGATTCATTAACAGGAGAAATCAAGATTAACCAGAGTGTAAAGTAGCAGAAAGAGCTCAAATACAAAGCTGCAGTGTGTGCTGTGATACTTTAATGCCCCCGGGATTCCCTGCTTCTCACACCGGGACCGTGGGCTCTTGGTTTGGCTGCAGGTGTTGAATGCTGCCACAAGAAATAGGGCAAAGAATTGGCATGGTCATTGTTTTTGTGGCCACACTTTTGCAGTGAAAGCGCATCCTCAAAAAGACGCATCGTGTGAACGATTTTACGCAAAAGCCATAGCTTTTGCTGGTCTCCGTTACAGCGCTGCATTTCACTGCATTTATGCTAAATAGTGCTGCGTAAATGATGAAGTATGCAACGTGTGAACGTAGCCTTTTATCTGTGTATTGACTTGCTTATATATTTATACCTGTATTGAGATCCTTCAGGGTGCATTGTTTATAGTGTACTAAAAACTATATTACTAAACACTATATTGTGAGCGCACCAGCCTTCACTTTAAATTTAGCGTTATTTTACCCTTTGGCGATTCATCACATAAAGTCACCCTAGTTGAGTGCAGCTCCACCTCCAGCAGGTGCTCCCACTAGAGTGCGGTATCGCATTTTTATTGGTATTGAGGTCAGCAATACCCTTGAGCGTCGGCGATTACCTATATTTGGTTGTGCATCTATATTTAAAAGTTTCCTTTATTTCCTTGGCCATTCTTTTTATTATGCTTTATATTCTATTCAGTGCCACTACAGCGATAATTAAGTATTTTATAGTTTCAATCTGCATCCATGGGCTATTTTTAAAATGCAAGGATATATTGTGTTCTCCAATCCAAGAGATTCTATTTGTAGTAAGAAAAGAGCTGATTTAACAATAAATGATGAGCATTGAATTACAAGGTAATGCCTCCACCTTTATAACTCCTCAGCAGATGCCAGTACTGGTGTGGGGCAGGTACTGGACTGTTCAGTAGACTGTTCAGTAGACTGTTATTATGGAATTCTGTGACAACAATCACTGCGATAAACATGGAAATGCCTCCACCTTTATAACTCCTCAGCAGATGCCAGTACTGGTGTGGGGCAGGTACTGGACTGTTCAGTAGACTCTCCTCTACAACCCCAGGTGGCGGGAAGCCTTAGCAATGAACAGTTGTG
The DNA here is from genome assembly GCA_033576535.1 of Allobates femoralis. Classification (NCBI taxonomy): domain Eukaryota; kingdom Metazoa; phylum Chordata; class Amphibia; order Anura; family Aromobatidae; genus Allobates; species Allobates femoralis. The sequence goes on from JARQOC010000005.1 coordinate 88,526,620, forward strand.
ATGTTACAGTGTAAATTATGGAATCCTGTGCAGATGGTCAGTCAATGCTATTTAAGCAACATGTTGTCATTGTATTTTTGACAGCAGAAGGTATTAACTCAAAGGAAATTCATCAGAGAATGCAATCTGTTTATGCTGATTGTGTTGATGTGAACATTGCGGGAACATCTAACTTAGGTGACAATGAAAGAGTTGGACATTCTGTGACAACAACCACTGTGTTAAACATGGAAAACGTTGACAGACTCATTCAGGATGATTGTCGTATCACTCAGAAAAATTGCAAGCATAATCAGCATTTCTCAAGAAGGTGTAGATCACATTGTTGCTTTGCTTGATTATCAGAAGTTCTATGCATGATGGGTAACCCATATGCTGACGTCTGAAATTTGCCAGGAACTCTTCTCACATTTTGAGAATGAAAGTGACGCTTTTCTACATTCAATTGTGACAGGAGACAAAACTAGGGTACACCACCATGAACTGGAAACAAAACGTCAGTCCATGGATTATCGAAACAAAGGCTTGCCTCAGAAAAGTAAATTCACAGTCCTCAGCTGGAAAAATCATGGCATCAGTGTTTTAGGATTCAGATGATCTTCTCCATGTTGATTACCTTGAACGTGAAAGAACAATCAGTCCAGAGTGTCACATTACAACACTGCAAACTTTGAAATGATGCTTAACAAGGGTCTGCAAGGAAAAGGCAACTGTTTTCCTGCAGCATGACAATGCCAGACCCCACACTTCACATGACTCCACAGCAGAACTTTAGAGACTTAAGCTCACCACCGTAACACATCCCCTTTAAACAGTCCAGATTTGGAGTCGTCTATTCCTGATAATGAAAGAAGGTCTGCAGAGACATCACTATGCACCTGATGAAGAATTTGAGAGAACTGTAAGGCTAGGGTCACACTTGGAGGGTTTCACAGATCCGGTAAACACTTAGCAAAGCCTGCTGTAGCGCATAGCATTAACATCGATCGCTGCCCAGCAACGCTGCTCCATAGTAACCTGTACATTACCTTGGACGCGGCCACACACAGAGCCCCAGGAAGTGCACTTTAGCTGAGCGCACAGGAAAACGTTGCAGACAACATGTATCCAATTGTTTGATGATTATGAGGAAAAGTGAATATTGGTAATTAAAGAGCACATTCTTGGGATTATTTCTGTGTTTAATTATGAACCTGTTATAAAGGTAGAGGTATTACTTTTCATTCAACCCTCATATATGAAAGGTGGCACTGATTAGAGAGTGGGTATGAGTTATGGAATAGCTGCATCAGGTCCCAATTTACTATGGTCAGTTTACACTGAAGGAATCTTCTCGGTAAATTTTGTGATTCTCGAAAATATCAGTCATGTTGACATTCATGAATTAAGTCTTCTATGTAGCAACATACATATCCATTACTTTTCAGCTGCTCCATTAGAGTGTTTAACCTTTAAGTCTTTCTGTGATTGCTCAGGACACATTTTTTTGTGACTCCTTAGGCTAGGGTCACATTTGGGAGATTGCATCCGTTTGATGGATGCATTAAAGTATTCTTTTTTTTTTTCATTTTGCATTCACATGAAATGTGTTTGCATTTTTGACGCATGCGTTAACACATGCATTTCCCATAGACTCCCATGTTAAAAAACGCCTCCATTCTCCATAACATGCCAAAAACGGTGCAGCCCGTGTTTTTATGTGCACTGCAAAAAAGGCATAGCACCAAATGCATTGCACTTTAGCAATGCGTTTTTGCATTGGAGTCTGAGGCTGTGGTCACAGTTTTTTTAGTGCCTCATGCTTTTTTACATGCGTTTTTCATGTCAGCATGAGTTTTTTAAGGTCTCTGATGGCTCCCTGCGTTTTTGGCTGCGTTTTTGAATCTGCACATAAAAATAGTGCTTGTAGTATTTTTTTGAGCGTTTTGAAAAACGCATGCGTTTTTGTAGAAAACGCATGCGTTTTTATAACATGGGTTCCTATGGGAAACGCATGCAAAAACGCATGTACAATTAGTACCTTTTAGTGCCATTCAAAAACGCATGCGTTTCCCATAGGAGCCCATGTTAAAAAAACGCATGCGTTTTTTTAACATGGGCTCCTATGGGAAACGCATGCGTTTTTGAATGGCACTAAAAGGTACTAACTGTACATGCGTTTTTGCATGCGTTTTCCATAGGAACCCATGTTATAAAAACGCATGCGTTTTCTACAAAAACGCATGCGTTTTCTACAAAAACGCATGCGTTTTTGTATATGCTCCAGAAACGCATGGGACAGTCACACATGCTTTTTGGCTATTAGGGCATGCGTTTTTTAACATGGGGGCCTATGGGTGCGTTTTTTACATGCGTTTTTGAAAACGCAGGTCTCCAAAAATGCATGTGAAAAATGGTACTGTGACTAGGGATGAGCGAGTCTACTCGCTAGGACTCGTTACTCGGCGATTCTTAAGGGACTCGCTGGACTCGGTAATCGGCGAGTCTTTTAGCGAATACTCGCTCAGTAACGAGTCCAATGCAAGTCAATGTTTTGTCAGAGTTTATTTTATCTCACTCGCTAGACTCGCTAGACTCGCTCTATCACATCGCTATATAGCTTGAATCTCCCCAAACAGCAGCGAGTCTGAGCGAGTCTACGAGTCCGAATCCTAGGGAGTCTGCGATTCCGAGTCCTGTATTCTCTATTCGGGACTCGCGAATCCAGAATCTTTTATGTTACTAGTCAGCATTGCGTGTTAGGTCAGAAAACTTGTGAAGACAGCCAATCATAGTCAGTAATGCCATAGCAGCTTTGGTTGTGTCAGGACTATGATTGGCTGCTGTCCATCGTGATGCCTATGTCATCTATGACAGGCAAGGCAGTATATAAGGCTTGCCCCCGCCATTTTGGGCACATTCCTGAGAAGAGCTGACCTAGTGCAGGGAGACTTGGAGCAGATCTAGGGACAGTTAGGCAGTGTAGGAGTCACATATAACCCAAAAGTTCTTTTCAGAACTAACAGGACGGAGTGTAGGAGTCAAGATTCCTCACACATAACCCAAAAGTTCTTTTCAGAACTACCAGGACGGAGGATTGCTGTACAGGACTGTAAGGAAGGGGAGATAGGAGCAGCCTTACAGTGAATCCAGCACCATCCTCAGAGCTTAGTTCACCCAGCTTTCCGCAGAGCTGTAATCCTAAGCTTTTTCTTATTTTTGGCACTAGTCTACCAGATAATTTTGGTGCCATTTTTCCACAAAAAATTTCCTGTGCCAGTGCGTTGCTATACGGTGTCCTGCCTGCAGCTCGCACGGTACTTGTAAACTTGCACGCAGCCAGCACCGCAGCCTAACAGTGCCTGGTTCTGCGTACTAAACAATTTTTCCCTGTGCCAGTGCGTTGCTGTACGGTGTCCTGCCTGCAGCTCGCACGGTACTTGTAAACTTGCACGCAGCCAGCACCGCAGCCTAACAGTGCCTGGTTCTGCGTACTAAACAATTTTTCCCTGTGCCAGTGCGTTGCTGTACGGTGTCCTGCCTGCAGCTCGCACGGTACTTGTAAACTTGCAGGCAGCCAGCACCGCAGCCTAACAGTGCCTGGTTCTGCGTACTAAACAATTTTTCCCTGTGCCAGTGCGTTGCTGTACGGTGTCCTGCCTGCAGCTCGCACGGTACTTGTAAACTTGCACGCAGCCAGCACCGCAGCCTAACAGTGCCTGGTTCTGCGTACTAAACAATTTTTCCCTGTGCCAGTGCGTTGCTGTACGGTGTCCTGCCTGCAGCTCGCACGGTACTTGTAAACTTGCACGCAGCCAGCACCGCAGCCTAACAGTGTCTGGTTCTGCGTACTAAACAATTTTTCCCTGTGCCAGTGCGTTGCTGTACGGTGTCCTGCCTGCAGCTCGCACGGTACTTGTAACATTGCACGCAGCCAGCACCGCAGCCTAACAGTGCCTGGTTCTGCGTACTAAACAATTTTTCCCTGTGCCAGTGCGTTGCTGTACGGTGTCCTGCCTGCAGCTCGCACGGTACTTGTAAACTTGCACGCAGCCAGCACCGCAGCCTAACAGTGTCTGGTTCTGCGTACTAAACAATTTTTCCCTGTGCCAGTGCGTTGCTGTACGGTGTCCTGCCTGCAGCTCGCACGGTACTTGTAACATTGCACGCAGCCAGCACCGCAGCCTAACAGTGCCTGGTTCTGCGTACTAAACAATTTTTCCCTGTGCCAGTGCGTTGCTGTACGGTGTCCTGCCTGCAGCTCGCACGGTACTTGTAACATTGCACGCAGCCAGCACCGCAGCCTAACAGTGCCTGGTTCTGCGTACTAAACAATTTTTCCCTGTGCCAGTGCGTTGCTGTACGGTGTCCTGCCTGCAGCTCGCACGGTACTTGAAAACTTGCACGCAGCCAGCACCGCAGCCTAACAGTGTCTGGTTCTGCGTACTAAACAATTTTTCCCTGTGCCAGTGCGTTGCTGTACGGTGTCCTGCCTGCAGCTCGCACGGTACTTGTAACATTGCACGCAGCCAGCACCGCAGCCTAACAGTGCCTGGTTCTGCGTACTAAACAATTTTTCCCTGTGCCAGTGCGTTGCTGTACGGTGTCCTGCCTGCAGCTCGCACGGTACTTGTAACATTGCACGCAGCCAGCACCGCAGCCTAACAGTGCCTGGTTCTGCGTACTAAACAATTTTTCCCTGTGCCAGTGCGTTGCTGTACGGTGTCCTGCCTGCAGCTCGCACGGTACTTGTAACATTGCACGCAGCCAGCACCGCAGCCTAACAGTGCCTGGTTCTGCGTACTAAACAATTTTTCCCTGTGCCAGTGCGTTGCTGTACGGTGTCCTGCCTGCAGCTCGCACGGTACTTGAAAACTTGCACGCAGCCAGCACCGCAGCCTAACAGTGTCTGGTTCTGCGTACTAAACAATTTTTCCCTGTGCCAGTGCGTTGCTGTACGGTGTCCTGCCTGCAGCTCGCACGGTACTTGTAACATTGCACGCAGCCAGCACCGCAGCCTAACAGTGCCTGGTTCTGCGTACTAAACAATTTTTCCCTGTGCCAGTGCGTTGCTGTACGGTGTCCTGCCTGCAGCTCGCACGGTACTTGAAAACTTGCACGCAGCCAGCACCGCAGCCTAACAGTGTCTGGTTCTGCGTACTAAACAATTTTTCCCTGTGCCAGTGCGTTGCTGTACGGTGTCCTGCCTGCAGCTCGCACGGTACTTGTAACATTGCACGCAGCCAGCACCGCAGCCTAACAGTGCCTGGTTCTGCGTACTAAACAATTTTTTTCCTGTGCCAGTGCGTTGCTGTACGGTGTCCTGCCTGCAGCTCGCACGGTACCTTCCATCTCTCTTAAAATATCTTAGCCTCTAGTGTGTACCTTTCTGGAAATAGTACCTGCTACTTGTTTTACAAGCCCCCAGAAAGCCACCAGAAATTATAAAATGTCACACAAAAAACCAAATCCCAAAAAAAGTCTTGCTAAGGGACAGGGACGAGGTACAGGCATTGGTAGTCGTGGCCAACTATCCACCAGTTCGGGCAGACAGACGAGGATTGATCGATCGTTCCTCCTGTCTAACTTTCCCCGTCAGGAAAGTAAACGAGTATTGAGGTCGGAAGACGAACAGCATCTAACGTCTTGGCTGGCAGACAAGACCTCAACAACAGGTTCTTGCAGCACTCAAGGTTCCTTGAGCACTGTGTCTACTGTTGGTACATACCATGCTGGGTCATCTAATCCACAACCTCTTCACAGTTCCTCAGACCAACAGCAGCCCCATGAAAATGTTGACACACACATGGGTCACTCAGATGACTTATTTGGTACATATAATCCTTTACATGAATCCGGTTTGCCAGACTCCGTAGTAGATGAGATACTTGATGAAGAATTGTCCAATCATGGACAAGTTTTAGAGACACCCCGGCCACATGAACGTGTCTTTCAGCAAAGTCTTAGACCGTCTCAGGAGTTGGAGGATGATGATGATGAGACAGTGACACACTTGTCATCTGGGGAGCAAAATCTATCTTGTTATCGGGAAGATTTAGAAGAGGAAGGGGTTGATGATGAGACAACTGATCCCACGTGGAATGTTGCGATGCAGAGCCAGCAGAGCAGCACGGAGGAAGACAGTGTGTATGTCCCACCAACAAAGGCACCAAGGCCGACTCCTCCCACCAGAACTGAAAGAGTCACCACTGTTGCCCAAAATGTGTCCACTGTGGCTCAAAATTTGTCAACTGTTGGACAAAATGTCTCAAATGTGGGCCTCAGTAATCCCTCAGGGAGTACAGTCAAGCCTAGAGGTCGGTCAGCCACTGTGTGGAAATTTTTTAAAGATGGGCCTTCTCAAGAAAATGTGGTCATCTGTACCATCTGCCATGCAAGGCTAAGCAGAGGCCACGGGAAAGGAAACCAGAGCAGCAGCAGTATGCGGAAGCACATGGCTGGTCAGCACCCTATTCAGTGGTCAAAAGTGCAGCCTTCCACAACAGTGTCATCTGACCCAAAGACTGCGACGGCAACTCAGATACGTCCGTCACAATCAAGTGTTGCTGAAGCTGGTCCAGCTCATATGTACTCATCACAAGCAGCGGTTGCAGAGAGACTGGACACGAGTGCAGACAGTTCTCGGTCAGCAACATCCTTACAGTTATCAGTGACACAGCTGTACGAAAGGAAGCAGAAATACCACTCTTCCCACCCATTAGCCAAAAAAATAAATGCCCAGATAGCTAAGTTGTTAGCAGTCGAGATGTTGCCGTTTAGGCTTGTGGGTACAGACTCTTTCCGTGAGCTTTTGGCTGTGGCAGCACCACGCTACTCGGTTCCAAGCCGCCACTACTTTTCACGTTGTGCCGTCCCCGCGTTACATGAGCATGTCATTAACAACCTCAAGCGTGCCCTCACCAACGCTGTAACCGGGAAAGTACACCTTACTACGGACACGTGGACAAGCAGTTCAGGACAGGGCCGGTACATCTCGCTCACCGCGCATTGGATCAACGTTGTGGAGAGTGTGCCAAACGATGTTAGTGTAACATCAAACATCCTACCCACGCCACGGATAGCTGGCACAACCTCATTCAGGGTCTCTGCATCATCCTATATGTCCACTACCCCATCTTCCGCTTCCTCGACCAATCCTCAATTGCCCTCAACATCACGGCCAAGTTGGGAGGTTTGCTGCAGTGCTTCAGCAAGACGCCAACAGGCTCTGCTGAAGCTGATCTGTTTAGGTCACACACCGCACACTGCAGTAGAGCTGTTGAAAGGTCTGAAGGAACAGACAGATGAGTGGCTATCCCCACTCCAACTCCAGACCGGTCTCGTGGTGAGCGACAATGGTCGTAACCTAGTGGCTGCACTAAAGCTCGGAAACCTTGTGCACGTGCCTTGCATGGCTCACGTGCTGAATCTAGTAGTGCAGAAATTCCTGCGTACATACCCAGAGCTATGTGACCTACTGGAGAAGGTGCGTCGAGTTTGTGCACATTTTCGTCATTCGTCAACAGCGGTTGGAAAACTTTCATTGCTTCAAAAGCAATTGAATTTGCCCAACCACAGACTCATTTGTGACATGCCGACACGATGGAACTCTACATTCCATATGTTATCGAGGATCAATGAGCAGCAGAGGGCAATATCCGAGTATCAGTTGCAACATGCCCGTCAGACCGGCAGTCAGCCACGACATATTAGTACAATGGAGTGGGTGTGGATCGCTGACACATCTGAGGTTCTTGATAATTTTGACTACTGCACAAAACTGGTGAGCGGTGATCAGTCCATCATCAGTGTCACTATACCCATGCTGTGTCTGCTGAAAGAATCCCTCATTAATCAGAAAAATGAAGCATTGAGAGCCCAGCAGATGGCTATGGAGCAAGATTTAAACAGCGCAGTACCTAGCCAGCAAAGCCAGTATGACCAGGCAACTATGGCTCCTGAGGAGGAACAGGAGCAAGACGATGAAGAGGATTTATTTTTTGTTGGTGCCGATGTCAACCCAGATGGTACTCACAACCCCAGCTTTGTGTCTGTCCACCATGGGTGGCCTGGAGAGGAGGAGGCGGAGACAGACTTTGCGGATACAATGGGTATTGAACATGGTTCTGAGGACACTGAAGACATGACTCTATGCAGCTTAGGACACATGGCTGACTTCATGTTGACTTGTCTGCTAGAAGACCCACGAGTGATTAACATATTGCACAACGACCTCTACTGGTTGGCCACCTTTCTGGACCCACGTTATAAAGATAAATTCACCTCGCTGCTGTTTCAGTCACCACGTGGCTTGACAATTGACTATTTCAAGAGGGTTCTTGTGGATAATATGCTTCGAATATCACCGTCAGACAACACTCTGCCCATAGTTAGCAACTCTGTGCAACAGCAGCCTTTGGCCGGGGCACAATCATCCACGCTGTCCAGAAGAGATGCTGGAAAGATGTCCGCAAAGTGGGCTATGTTCAATAAGCCATCGAACCTGCAGCGCCATGTTGCTCCAGTAACCAACTTACCAACATGGTACAAGAATACTTAAGTGACAGTACCTGCTTCCTGACTGATGCCGCAGTCCCGTTTAATTACTGGTCTCCAAGCTCCACACTTGGACAGAGCTCTTGTTGTATGCCTTGGAGGTGCTGGCATGCCCTGCAGCTAGTGTGACATCAGAGCGGGTTTTCAGTGCCGCTGGGGGTATCATAACTGATACCAGGACACGTCTTACTCCAGAGAATGCAGACAGGCTTACTCTAATTAAGTTTAATAGGAACTGGATTTCACAAGACTTCTCGAGCCCTGAAGACGACAGTACTCAGAGCTGAAGTGCCACGTTCAACATCAATATGATATAATTAATCATTGTATTATATTGTGTCTTTTTGGTACAAGCAGTATGTACAAGACCAGTAACGATTTGCGTAACCATGTTCCTGCAACCTGGTAATGAGGCTGCTTCATCTTAAACCAACACTACACCTTAACTTCGGTTTCATTAACCATCACAACACCTTTTCACAAGGAATCAACCTTTATTTTCTGTTAGCAAACATTTAAAAGCCCCTTGGGCTAATTTTTTGAGCCACCCTGGCTAACAAGCTGATCATGGCCCTTAGGCCTGCATTTTTAACCAAAATGCAAAACAGCCCCTTGGGCTAATTTTTTGAGCCACCCTGGCTAACAAGCTGATCATGGCCCTTAGGCCTGCATTTATAAGCAAAATGCAAAACAGCCCCTTGGGCTAATTTTTGGAAACACCCAGCCTAAGAGGCTTATCATGGCCCTTAGGCCTGCACTTATACCCAAATTGCCAAACAGCCCCTTGGGCTAATTTTTGGAGACACCATGGCTAACAAGCTGATCATGGCCCTTAGGCCTGCATTTATACCCAAAATGCAAAACAGCCCCTTGGGCTAATTTTTGGAAACACCCAGCCTAAGAGGCTTATCATGGCCCTTAGGCCTGCACTTATACCCAAATTGCCAAACAGCCCCTTGGGCTAATTTTTGGAGACACCATGGCTAACAAGCTGATCATGGCCCTTAGGCCTGCATTTATACCCAAAATGCAAAACAGCCCCTTGGGCTAATTTTTGGAAACACCCAGCCTAAGAGGCTTATCATGGCCCTTAGGCCTGCACTTATACCCAAATTGCCAAACAGCCCCTTGGGCTAATTTTTGGAGACACCATGGCTAACAAGCTGATCATGGCCCTTAGGCATGCATTTATACCCAAAATGCAAAACAGCCCCTTGGGCTAATTTTTGGAAACACCCAGCCTAAGAGGCTTATCATGGCCCTTAGGCCTGCACTTATACCCAAATTGCCAAACAGCCCCTTGGGCTAATTTCTTGAGCCACCCTGGCTAACAAGCTGATCATGGCCCTTAGGCCTGCATTTATAACCAAAATGCAAAACAGCCCCTTGGGCTAATTTTTGGAGACACCCAGCCTAAGAGGCTTATCATGGCCCTTAGGCCTGCATTTACACTCAAAATGCCAAACAGCCCCTTGGGCTAATTTTTTGAGCCACACAGGCTAACAAGCTTATCATGGTTTGGGAGACACCCTGGCTAACAAGCTTTGTATGGCCCTTAGACCTACATTTATACCAAAAATGGTAATCAGCCCCTTGGGCTAATTTTTTGAACCACACAGGCTAACAAGCTTATCATGGTTTGGGAGACACCCTGGCTAACAAGCTTTTTATGGCCCTTAGGCCTACATTTATACCAAAAATGGGAAACAGCCACTTGGGCTAATTTTTCCAGGCACCAATCCTATGCCTGCATCGTGGGCGTTGCTTGGACTATCATCCTGCTGGAGCCTGTTGAAGGGTCCCACTGTACGCTCCATACAAAACGCGTAGACGCGATGTGTAGCATGTAGACGTCCCAGCATCTCACATGTGTGTTCATAGTCTTGTTGCCATAGCGAGGCATAAAGTAACCCCCCAAACACAGGCACTGTTTGTCAGCAACAGTTGTATGTGGAGTCATGATTTGACACTTAGTAACCAAGGTGACTTCATGCGCCATGCGGGCCGTAAAGTACTTGCTAATGATGCTCTCTCCCCTGTCCCCCACGCCAACTGTCTCGGGGTAATCCTTGACTCCTCCCTCTCCTTCAAGCCCCACCTGTAGTCCCTAACCAAGTCCCTGTGACTCCAACTCAAAAATATTTAACCAATTCGGTCGTTCCTCAATCCTGACACTGCTGAAACACTCATAAATGCCCTCATCATCTCCCGCCTTGACTACTGCAACCTCCTTCGCATAGGTCTCCCTGCCAACTCTCTTGCAACTCTCCAATCTATACTAAACTCTGCTGCCCGGCTAATCCATCTGTCCTCACGCTACTCCCCTGCCTACCCCTCTGCCAAGCCGTTCACTGGCCCCTCCGGCCCACAGAGAGCTCACTTTAAAACACTGACCATGACATTCAAAGCCTTACACAACCTATCCCCACCATACATCTCCGACATGATCTCCCGATACCATCCCTCACGCAACCTGCGTTCATCCCAAGAACTTGTCCTACAGTCCACCCTCATCTCCTCTTCCCACAACCGCATACAGGATTTTCTCCCGGTCATCCGCCATGCTATGGAACTCCCTGCCCCACCTCATCAGTCAGTCGCCTACCCTCTGAACCTTAAAGATACTTATAAAGACTCACCTCTTCCGACAGGCCTACAACCTGCCATGAGACCCCGCTACACGCCCCACGACCGACACCTTCCCCACCCTATTGTATCCCCACCCACCCCTCGTAGAATGTGAGCCCACGCGTACAGGGTCCTCTACTATTGTACCTGTATGACCTTATTGTCTATGTTTATTGTACTTGTCCTTCTCTACCTTTTCCTCATGTAAAGCGCCATGGAACCTATGGCCGCTATATAAATAAATCATTATAATAATTATGATGACTTGAAGCCCAACCAAAAAAAAAACTCCACATTCATTCCTTGAAAAAAGACAGACACAAAGCTGGTTTTTAAAACTGTGTTTAAAAAAAAAATGGCAGAACTGTTTGGACATTCCCAAAAATAATACTTTTTACAATTTAGGTATTACCCAACAAATGGAGCCCTACAGGTCCTGGTAGGTGGGCTGTCCGTCCTGCAAAAGGTCAAGGGCCCCACGGATGGCCTGGCCGAACCCTTCAGGGTGGATCATCTGAACAGGTGTAGGGAACGGTGGTAGGTCCCTGTTAGCTGGCCACTGGCAGTGAGGCAAAGCCCTGTGGGGTGGGACTTGGCTGTCCCGTGTTGTGGGCCTGCCCAGCCTGTTACAGTTTATTTTCCACCCATCCAAATATTGGAACACATCACCGGGGTCGTTTCCTGGCTGACAGGCTTCCAGCACTATCTGTAATGCTGACCTTGCCCGCAGTAGCCTGTCAAATGGAATATTATCCATGAATGGTATAATACTGCGGGCAAAGTCAGCATTACTCTGTTGCATACTTAATTGTGCAGACCCCGGGATGGTACCATAAGCTGGGCCTGCCGCTGGTGGCGTCGGTGGTGGTGCTGGCCCTGCCGCTGGTGGTGGCGGTGGTGGTGCTGGCCCTGCCGCTGGTGGTGGCGGTGGTGGTGCTGGCCCTGCCGCTGGTGGGGGCGGGGTGTGGTGCGGACCCTGCCGCTGGTGGCGGTGGTGGTGGTGGTGGCGGGGACGGCGGTGGTGGTGTTGATGGGCCTACCGCTGGTGGCGGCGGTGGTGGTGCTGGCCCGGCCGCTGGTGGCGGCGGTGGTGGTGCTGGCCCTGGCGCTGCTGGCGGCGATGCTGGTGGTGGTGGTGGTGGCGGCGGCGACGGCGGTGGTGGTGGTGGCGCCGGCCGTGGTGGTGGTGGTGGGTGTTCTCCACGCCGCCTTCTGTTTGGCGGTGGAGGGTTCACAGCACGCCGCCCTCTGTAGTAAGCTTCTCTGTGGGTAAAGTAAAAAAAAATTTGGTGAATGCATTGCATTTGGAAACAAAAACATAGGTCAAACATTAAGTTGCACGCTTTTTAGACTCTGTGTATCTGTGTATTATTAATCAGATATTTGTTATTATTATGAAAGAATAGCCAACTGTACATAACATAAAGGAATACGTGACTTTCTTTGCTAATTCCATACTAATACATAATTTTTCACCCCCTGATTAACACCCACCCCCCCCCATCCCATCTAATCTAGACGATCAATAACACCAATGGTTCACATGAAAAAAAAAAGTCCCCCTGACTTCACTTTTTACTTGACATACATAATTAGTTCACAAAACTTTTTGCTTATATCATCTATATAAAGCAGGGAAGGGGTTGAAAGGTATACAATATATATATATATAATCTATTTATATAATCGGGAGTTTGAAATTCCGGCACTGTAGCCTAATCCCAAACTCCTTAGCGTCACTGCGAGCGGAGACGCGTATGCGCCTTCGCGAGCCGCAGACGCTTAACTCACACAGCCGCTATAGCGTTTTCTCGAGCGGCCTCGCGCCCTCCGCTCACAGCAAGACCTGCGCCCCTCACAGCGCCCAATCCGCCCTGGCATGCTGGCATTTGTACTTCCCCCGTCTGTGCACCCACAGGTCTTAGCAGATCACTGATGCTGACAGCGGGGGGGGACAACACAGACAATCAAATCAGGAGGAGGTCAGTGTCAGGAGGAGATGACAGACGCCCGCCGGGGCCTGTGACACTGCAGAGGTCACAGAGGGGCTGTGTGTGCGGACAACGGGGAGGCCGGGGGCTACGGACGTACCGCACACGTCCTCTGCTCCTGGAGATGTGCCGCGGTTCCGCGCTCGCAGCGTATCTGACGCTGGAGCAGCGCTCACCACGCCCACACCACGCCCTCTGCTAAACAACCCACACCTCTCACTAACCTCCTGCAGCTAACCACACCCCATGTTTACCTTTGCCATGATGTCATTTAGCTGCGGCCGCTATCTTTAATAAGGTCAGAAATTATGGCAGTAATCGGATCTCTGCTCCCTCTAGCACGCCCCAACACTGTAGCACCATCTATTAACCCTATTCTCATCACCTATATACTCTGCTACCCACAGAGCCGTCTTTATACTCTGCTACCTCAGACCCGCCTGTATACTCTGCTACCTCAGACCCGCCTGTATACTCTGCTACCCACAGACCCGCCTGTATACTCTGCTACCCACAGACCCGCCTGTATACTCTGCTACCTCAGACCCGCCTGTATACTCTGCTACCCACAGAGACGCCTGTATACTCTGCTACCTCAGACCCGCCTGTATACTCTGCTACCTCAGACCCGCCTGTATACTCTGCTACCCACAGACCCGCCTGTATACTCTGCTACCTCAGACCCGCCTGTATACTCTGCTACCCACAGACCCGCCTGTATACTCTGCTACCTCAGACCCGCCTGTATACTCTGCTACCCACAGAGACGCCTGTATACTCTGCTACCTCAGACCCGCCTGTATACTCTGCTACCTCAGACCCGCCTGTATACTCTGCTACCCACAGACCCGCCTGTATACTCTGCTACCCACAGACCCGCCTGTATACTCTGCTACCCACAGACCCGCCTGTATTCTCTGCTACCCACAGAGCCGTCTTTATACTCTGCTACCTCAGAGCCGCCTGTATACTCTGCTACCCACAGACCCGCCTGTATACTCTGCTACCCACAGAGCCGTCTTTATACTCTGCTACCCACAGACCCGCCTGTATACTCTGCTACCCACAGACCCGCCTGTATACTCTGCTACCCACAGAGCCGTCTTTATACTCTGCTACCCACAGACCCGCCTGTATACTCTGCTACCCACAGAGCCACGTGTATACTCTGCTACCCACAGAGCCGAAATGGAACCTAATGTATATATTAATAAATAATACTAAATGTACACAACAGTGCTGCAGACACATACCTTGGCATACGGGCCACCGGGTGAAGGAAGGACAGCCGGTCATAAAAGTGGTAGTGGTTGAGCAATGGAGCGGCTCCCGGTTGTCTCTCTGAGTACTGCCGGTACTGCTTCTTATGCTGGTCCCGGCAGCTCCTCCACCGTTTTTTAAGATGGTCAACTGTGAAATGATTTGAAACCGGCTTTAGAGATGTGTAATATTTGAAACAACAAAAGTATGTGTACAAATCAACAATAACATTTTATTCATTTTGTGTGTGTAATGTGTATACAAGGCACAGTGACACGACAGTGTGGAACATCATCAACAGCATTACGGACATTGAGCTCACGTGGCCACAATCACAAATGAGGCAGGACACATGTCAACGCATAGAGAATGTAATAGTGCGGGCACCAGACTCTGGTCATTAGTGGTATTTATATACACCCAACCCCTTGGCCGAAAGAGCCAGGAGGATCAGACATTAAACTCATTGTACTGTTGTGACCCCATCCAAATATAGGCAACTATGCGGTGGAGCATGATAACACATTCAGGGTCCTGTATACCCTGCTATGGGGGCCCTGTATTCCCACTGCTGGGGGCCCTGTAAACCCACTGGGCCACTGTCTACCCACTGCTGGGGGCCCTGTATACCCACTGCTGGGGGGGCCTGTACACACACTGAGGGCCCTGTATACAGGGACTGACTGGCACCCTACAGTTTGGGTCGCAACCCTCCCTCACTGGCCCGACACAGGTGAGGACGGGGGTGGGGGGGGGGTGATGACTCGCGGCCGCCTCACAGTCACCGCAGCTCCCGCATTATCCTATGGCTCGCTCCCAGCCGCAGCCTCGCGCTCCTCACAGCCGCTCGCTAACAGTCGCAGCCGCACGCCACTCACAGACGCTCACTCCCGGACGCAGCCGCGTGCTGATGACGTCATCGCGCGGCCAGGAGCTTCCGTTTCCGCCTGCTGCTTCAGGGAAATGCGGATTATTCATGCTCCTGCAGCCGCATGACCCGTGGCACCTGGGCCAGTCCGCCCCTGCCTGTATACCACAATATGGGGGCATGTATACCCAGCTGGGGGCCTGTATACTCTGCAGGGGGAGGTGTATACTTTGCTGGGGGGCTGTCTACCAGTGATAGCCGCTGTATACCAGGATGGCGGTGAATATGTTTTCATAGTTTTTCGGGGCAAAAATAGGGGGGTCGGCTTATACACGGGTCGGCTTATACACGAGTATATATACAGTAAATGCAATATATAACGTGTGAACTCATTTAACTTACTTAGATTGCTCTGTTCCTCATGGTCACTCCGATGGAACGCAGGGAACATCTCTTGGGCGATCTCTCTCCAGGCTGTATTAATTAGGGTCGTATCCCCATACTCAGGATCTGTAGGGAGCCATAGAAATGGACGAGCCTCCACAAGTGCAATAAGACGCAGTGTGTTCACCGTGCCACGTCCTGCTGCCATGATTGCACTGATGAATGGATCGCTCTGTGTGTGCGCCTGTCAGCGCGACTCGCTTCCTGTTTCCTTAAAGCATAGTGTGTGCTGGAGAATCCCTTCCCTCGCATCATCGGCTACAAGCCTCAAAATAAGAGAAAAACCAGCGAGTTTGGACTCGCACACTTTCAGAGACACATCAGCGAGTTGTAAATGTCATTATTCGCTATTACTCGGGTCCCTATTCATTAACATTGGACTCGCTGGACTCGCAACGAGTCCCGAGTCCTTGACTCGGACTCGTTGGGGTCTTGCGATTCCGAGTCTTTTCGGACTCGCTCATCTCTAACTGTGACCCCAGCCTAAGGGTGCATTAAAGCATGCGTTTTTACACATTTGCACATGACAATAATGCATGCCCTTAGCAGATGCATGGCGCGAATATGACCCTAGCCTTATCCTGATAATTAATAAAGTATTACATTATCATACAAAATCCTCCAATGAGGCACTCCGCCTTATAAAAAAATTGAGACTCTAAACTTTTTCTTATTAAACGCAGTTCCAAAAAATAACTTTTGGCTTGTTTATATTAGTCTTCATAATCTTCTCAATTTGATGTATTTCATAAAAAGAGTTTGGAAATTGTCCAGGTACTATCGGATTAAGAGAAAAGTCTATCTGCATGAATGGCTTCATTAATATGATTATATTAATTAGAGAAATATTGCGGCCCTCAATTAAGGAATGTGTCAAATTATTTTTATGAAGCAGCATTTACTCTTCCATTATGTGTCTCATAATTTAATGTAATCGGATTGAATGAACTTTTAATTCCACCTTTCTGCACCTGTTTCCATTTGCAGGAGAAGGACAAAGCTTTAGGCTTATATTTTATGCAGCACAATTTTATTATTACCATTCATTTTCCTGCTTTAGAACTAACTTCAAACATCTGCTTTTATGGCCTAGGACAAAGAAAGCCTATGAGATGAAACAACAACATGATGGAAACAACAAATGACTATTATACGAACAATCATCCTGCTGCATTGTTTTTGAGCTTGTAGTATAATTTTCCACTAAAGAATATTTTCTATTTACTTAGCTATTGATTTTCTCCTTTTGATAGAGTATAGACATTTAATAGGACTTATTGTTCCTATAGTGTTAAATGAACCTATATGTGATTTGTAATAGTTTTTGTTTTCTTTTGAAACAGGATTTACTAGAAAAGATGCCAATGTTCAGCTTTATGTCAACCTTTTTGTCATCCAAAGCTTTGGATGATGCCCCAATGCATGAGCAGAATAGGTTTTACTAGCTATATACTCCCTTTCTTCTCAGATATTATTGTGTGATGCTCACAAAAGTTGAGAACAGAATATAGACAATTAGGAAGGATTGTGTGTGATACTTTAAAGCATAATGGGCGTTTAAATTTTAATTTAATAATAATGTAGAACAAGAGATTTTAACCTCTTACCGACCCATGACGTAGAAGGACGTCAAGGGTCGGTTATGGGGTTTGATGTGAGCTCCGGCTCACATCAAACATCCGACATCTCAGCTGATGTCATCAGCTGAGATGTCGGGCTTCCAGCACCGATCGGATCCAGTATCCAATCAGTGCTGTTAACCCCTTGGATCCCGTCGTCAATCACTGACAGTGGGATCCAAAGGTGCCACGGTGGGGAACGGGCTGTTCCTCGCCTGCACCGGAGATCCTAAGATAAGACCACGGAAGCTGTCACGGAGCGCTTCCGGTGAGTGGTTGGCAAGCGCTGACAACCACACACAGTCCGCAATTCTGACAGATCCCGATGTGCTGCAGTTCATCCTGATCCATCAGAGGGGATCAGCCACTTCAGTGTTGTGGCGCTTTATGGGGCTGTGTAAAAACAAGAATTAATTAGTGAATAAAGTTTTTAAAAATGTGAGAAATAAAAAACTAAACATTCAAATCACCCCCACTTTTCCCCCCACTCAAAATAAAAGTATTAAAAAAAATACACATATTAGGTATCGCCGCATTCCAAAACGCCCGATCTATCAATATATACAATGAATTAATGAGAGCCGTAAACTGCGTAACGGAAATAAGGTCCAAACGCCAATATTACTTTTTTTGGTCGCTGCAACATTGCTATAAAATGCAATAACAGGCGATCAAAACAGTGCATCCACCCAAAATTGGAATCATTAGAAACATCAGCTTAAGACACCAAAAATAAGCCATAACACATCCCCAGATTCTGAAAAACGAGAACGCTACGGGTCGCGGAACATGGCGCAAAAAGTGTGATTCTTTTTTTCAAAATTCTTTTTTTACCACTTAAATACCAGTAAAAGTATACATGTTTGGTATCTACAAACTCATACTAACCTGAGGCATCACACTGTCATGTCAGTTTTATCATATAGTGATCATGGCAAAAAAGCAAAAAAACAAACAAACGTGTAATTGTACTTTTTTTTGCTATTTTACCATATTTTGAATCTTTTCCCATTTTCCTGTACACTATATTGTAAAATAAATGTTTGCATCTAAGAAGTACAACTTTTCCCACAGAAAACAAGCCCTCATATGTCTATATTGACAGAAAAAAAAGTTATGGGTCTTGGAAACGAGGAAACAAAAAACAAAAAACAAAATTGAAAAATTCCCGGGTGTTGAAGGGGTCAATAAACTTTCAAATAGTTTACTAATATGCTTTTGGAGCCTATTTGCTATCAGCTTGGCGAGGATTTTGGTGTCACTGTTTAGGAGGGATATAGGTCTGTAATTTTTAGGTTCAGTGGGATCTCCTTTGTCTTTCGGAATAACTATCACCACTGCTTCTGACATCTCTGGAGGAAGGGAGCCCGATTTTGCTATCGAATTCGCCAGTCTTAGAATAAAAGGGGAGAGATGTTTAGTGAAAGTTTTATACAGCTCGTTTTGCAGACCATCAGGACCTGGAGCTTTCTCTTTTTTTAAGGTTGCAATTAAAGAGTTGATTTCCAAAAGAGAATATGGGGCGTTAAGATTTTCTATCTCAAGATCTGAGAGAGAGGGCAATTTGAGAGGATCTAAAAAATTCTTAATACTTTCGATGGAAGGAATCTGAGTATTAGTGTCATTTTTAAGATTATAAAGGGAGTCATAATAGTCGGCTAAAGTGTTAACAATATCCTTGGGGTGAAATTTACTTTTCCCTGTTGAGTCTTTTATCTCAGAAATTCTATTCTTTTGTCTGAGAATTTTGATTCTTGTTGCAAAAAATTTGGTCGGTTTGTTATCTGAGAAATAGAATCTAGATTTGGATTGTTGGATCATCTTGGCATAATTTGAGGTTAATACAGATCTTAGCTCTGTTCTCAGTTTGAAAATGTCTTCTGAGGTGTTAATGGATGGATTATTGATTTGAATGTTTTCTAGATTTTGTATTTTGTCTATTAAATTCTGGGTTTTTTCACGTTTTTGCTTATTTAATCTAGAATTTAGTTGAATTAGTTTCCCTCGTAAGACAGATTTGAATGCTAGCCATAAAGTCGAGATGTTGATGTCAGGAGTGTCATTTTCTGCAAAGTAATATTTAATAGTATTTTCTATGTCAGTCTTGAATTGTGGGTGTGAGTATAGAAAGCTGTTGTTCCTCCATAATTTTTCAGGGCAAGAAACTGGAGATGGGGAGAATTCAAAGAGTATGGGGGAGTGGTCAGACCAAGTTCGTGGTCCTATGTTAATTTTTCGAAATTTGTGGAGTGAAAAGACATTTGTCAGAACCAGGTCTATTCTTGCATAAGAATTAAATCTGCCCGAGTAGTGAGAAAATTCAATTGAGTTTGCATGAATACATCTGAAAACGTCATATAGCTCAGTGCGGGCAAGCCAAGGATTGAGGGGTTTAGTATAATGTCTTGATTTTGTGGATGAGTCAAGGATAGGGTCTGGGACAACATTAAAATCACCTAATATGATTAATTCACCTTTCTTTTTATCACTTACAATATTCATGAGTCTATTTAGGAATGTAATATGACTCTTGTTCGGGAGATAAACATTCACTATAGTATAAGTGTAATTGTTGATTTTGCACACTAGAATTAAATACCTACCCTCAGGATCACTGGTCAGGGAAATTTCCTCGAAGGATATAGAGTTTTTAATAAGGATAGCTACACCTGCTTTTTTCTTTTCATTTGAGGAGAAGTAGTATTTCTGGAAGACTTTGTTTTCAAATTTTGGGGGATTAATTGATGAGATTCTTGTCTCTTGCAGGCAAACAATCTCCGAATTGGATTCTTTAATAAGTTTCCAAGTGTGGTACCTGCGTTGGGGGAATTTAGGCCGTTGACATTGATGGAGAGGAACTTAAGGGACATTAAATATTTGGTTTTGATTAATTATATGTCTCGGAGTGTAGGGAACATACTTATAAAAGGTCATGGGGAAGTCAGGTAGTTTTGAGTCTCTCAGGCAGAAGATAGGAAGGGTTAGAAGTTGAAAGTTAGAGAATGGCAATTTCCAGTCGTGGATTAGTTATCACAAAGAGCAAAGTGTCAACTAGTGAGGGATGTAAATTGAACAAATTATTAAACAATAAAATAGAGGAATCCCAACACGGAGGGTTTCGTAAGTGAATAAACCTCCTGGGAGGCTACTGTTACAGCCTTTAAAACCTAATAACTGGTCTAGAACTTGAACTTTAAGAAATGATTAGATTGAGTCGGCGTAGAGTTTTTTGTCCCTCTGTGGAGTCATCAATTGTTATAAGCTTGTCTTTGTAGGTGAACAGGACCTTGGCAGGGTTGAAGCCCCAAGTGTAAAGGATGGATTTTCTACGGAGAACTTCAGTGATTCCAGAAAGATTTTTCCTCTGAATCAATGTCTCCCTTGAGAGGTCAATAAGTATTTTTAGGGAATCGTATGGTTTGGGAAGATGTTTATGCATTTTTATATATTTCAAGAAGCGCTCTTTCGTGTGGAAAAAATGAAATCTAACTATAATGTCTCTAGGAATTTCTGGTTTCAAGTGAGTAGGTTTGCTTAGTCTGTGGGCTCGGACAAGGGTCATGTCAAGTTCAGATAATTCTGGAAGAGTTAATTTAAGAATCTTTTTAATGTGTTGTTCGATTTGATGAGATTTGATCGTTTCCGGTACTCCTCGGAATTTTAAATTCAGCCTCCTGTCCCTGTCCTCCATAGCAATCATCTTAGCCCTCACCACAGAGAGGTCTCCTTTGAGTGTTTTTTGTACTTCAGATATTTTTTGAACCGAGGTTGTGATAATTTTGATATCATCCTCATTTTTTTCAGTACGTATGGAAATAGATGCCATAGCGTTTTCTAGGGAATCAAAGCGACTATCAAGGTCTGATTTGAATTTACTGAAAATTTCCAGGAAGAAATCTTTACCTGGAGGTTTATCTCCGTCTGAAATTTGATTTAATTCTGGATTTGACTCAGCTTTGTGGCGTCGTCTTAATGGACTAGATGTTGGGGTTTTATCTCCGTCAGAGTTTAATTGGATTTTAGAGTTATGAGATTTGGACCTAGATGATGTGGTCAAGTCGGGTTCTTTTCTTTTACCTGTTCTCTGTGAGGTATCCAGAGGAGAAGTTTCATCTAAATTATTATCAGTAGAATCCGACCATTGGTCAGAGTGTACAGATGTGTTAGGAGATCTCGATCTATCTCGTCTTGTCATGTTCCCTGAATTAGTCTCCATGGCTTGACCTTCAGAATCCAACCCTCCTTTAGAGTTTTTGTTCTTTGTGTTTGGCATTATCATAAAAAAAAAAAAAAAAAAAAAACTGGTCTCCTAGTAGAAGGATATATGAGGTGATTTGAGTACAAGAAAGATACACTTAGATTCGACTAGGACTATATGAACAAAGGGGGAGTACGTGGAGATCGGAAAAGTTTATAATGAGGGCCCAGATAAAGCCGGGAACAGTTGACAAAAGGCCCAGTAAAAGTATTACAAATAATAGAGATATTACAATCTGTAGGTTATCTCGGTAATACAATCTTCAATTTAAACAAAAACACATTTGGTAAAAATCATATTATACACTTGTTAGAGGACAGGAAAGAAGGAAATGAGGATATTAAGGACAGGGAAGAGACCTGAGGTAGATCAGATGAGGATTACTTTTATAAAATAGTGATGAGGGTTAGAAGACGGCGCAGAGAACAGAGACAAAGAGGGGGAAATAGAGGAGGTATCTAGTGTGAATAAGAGAAGAAAGATATTTTTAGGAGATGTTAGAAAGTATAAATCCGATGGGTCTCAGAGTGCTCAGCTCTGATGACCTCGAGAATCACTTTTGGTTAGGAGATTTAGTTAGGGAGAGGGTTGTATAGAAAAGAAGTGAGAGAGGAAATAAGGTAAAACAAGGAAAGATTTCAGCAAAGTAGATAAGCAGGTGTAATTCACATAAATACCAGACAACTCCAGGTTAAAAAAGATCAGGTGGGTTTCATCCCAGGCAGACAGACCTCAGATGCCACCAGAAGAGCCATAAATCTGCTAATCCACTCTGAAACTTCTAGGATCCCGACTGCCTTCTTGGCCCTTGACGCCGAGAAGGCATTCGATAGAGTCAATTGGAACTATTTATTTCTAACCTTACATAAATTCGGATTTCGAGGTAATATATTTAATTCAATTTCGGCAATGTACTCCAATCCCACAGCCAAAATTTACTCAAATCAAGCAATCTCCCGTAAAATATCCCTTTCCAATGGTACTAGACAGGGCTGCCCCATGTCACCTATCCTTTTTGCCATTTTTATTGAACCATTAGCAGAATCAATTAGACAAAATGAAAATATCAGAGGTATCCACATAAATTCACAACGGCACAAAATTACACTTTTTGCAGATGATATACTTATATCCGTTACAAATCCGCTTAAATCCCTACATCACCTTTCCTATGCTATCAAGACCTTCTCAAGTATCTCCCATTATAAGATAAATACTAATAAGTCACAAATTCTAGAATTCAACATCGAGAAAACGTTCCTATCCTATCTAAAGAAGCAATTCCCCTTTTCTTGGAAATCTAACTCAATTTCATACTTAGGTATCCAATTAACGAATCCCACTTCAGATATCACTAAAAAAAACATATTGAATCTACAAAATTCCTTCAAAACAGACATTGCAAACCTATCTAAACTCCAACTCTCCTGGACGGGTAGAGTGATTGCTCTAAAAATGAAGATACTTCCAAAGTTTATTTACATGGTCCGAGCGATTACTCTCCCCGTCTGTAAAAATAGCCTAAATGGTCTTCAACATCAATTGAGACAATTTATCTGGCAAAAGTCTAGACCTAGATTATCTGGTACAATTTTAGAAAAACATAAAAGGAGAGGAGGAATGGGGATTCCTAACCTTCACGCTTACTATCTTGCTTCCGTGTTGAAACTATCCCAGAACTGGCTCAATATTTCATTAAACTCCCCAGTATGGGTTGAACTTGAACTAGAGTTAATTAAATCTAATAATCCATCAGCATTAATAATTGCGCACCTATATAACCCAACAAAAATCCTACCTGCAATCCCAACAATTAAAGCTACATTACAAGCATGGATAGCGCTTCTTAAAAAAACAAACCATCTTGCTTCTGACCCACCCTCTAAGAAAATACCGTTAGAAACCCTTGAATATATCATCCCAGGCTTAGATCTTTCTTCTTGGTTGGCCCGGGGTATTCGTTTCATAGATGACCTGTTGTCCAGAGGGAAATTAGTACAATTTCTAGTCCTGGAACAGAGATATGGTCTCACCTGGTTAGACAGGTCGGCTTGGAGATTGATTAAATCATCTCAAGTGGATTTTGACTCTGTCTTCACCGTCCCTAGGCCTATCACAGAACTTTTAGAAAACCCACAAAGAAAATCGACTTGGATGACTGGTCATATTTATCGTACCCTGATTGACGACCTCACTATCCATAAACTTCCCTATATAATAGCATGGGAGAAAGAGTTGGGATTTAATATAGAACCGGAAGAATTAGCTAAAGCAATAGATCACTCTTATTCAAATACGAACTGCGCTTCCATCCAAGAAACCTTCTTTAAAATACTAACGAGATGGTATTGGACTCCTTCCAGAATGCATCACATAGACCCTCTTAACTCTCCGAATTGCTGGAGAGAATGTTCTCAAATTGGAACATTAACACATGTATTCTGGAGGTGCCCAAAAATTCTCAACTTCTGGTTGAGTGTTCAAGATTTAATATATAGGACTACCAATTTTAGACTCATTCTCTCCCCTCAACTGGTTCTCCTCTCAATTGGCATATCAGACATTCCCCACACTCTTAGATTCATAGTATCCCAAGTTATTCTCACAGCTAAGCTACTTATAGCCGCTAAATGGAAGTCCTCAGAAATTCCCACCATTGCAGAATTAACGGACAGAATTTCTAATCATTGTTCTTTTGAATTTACTTACGCAGTTAGAGACAACACATATAATAAATTCTTCTATAATTGGGAACTATGGATCTCTACACAATCCTTGAATCATCTGACCAAGGCTATTGACAAACAACCCCCCTAACCTCTAAACCTCAATGACTAAT
Organism: Allobates femoralis; assembly: GCA_033576535.1. Taxonomy (NCBI): domain Eukaryota; kingdom Metazoa; phylum Chordata; class Amphibia; order Anura; family Aromobatidae; genus Allobates; species Allobates femoralis. The sequence goes on from JARQOC010000005.1 coordinate 88,551,062, forward strand.
AATTAACATTTAAATGCCTCGGATACATACCTATTACTACAGATTATAATAGGATATCCATGTGTTGGTCACCTCAGGTGTTCTTTCTTTCCTCTTTGTTGTTCTATTTATGTACATTACCTTTGCAATATAGACTGATGAGCGCATCTCATCCTATGTTTTTGATGTATTTAATATATGCAGTTTGTATCTTCATCGAATCGACCACTGTTGGTCAAATTTTTTGTCAAAGACATTTATTTCTACCAAAGTTATTGGAATTTTTTTTTTTTTTTTTTTTTTTTTTCTCTTTTTGAAATGTTTATCTGTTTGAGATAGGCAATTGCCTAATTTTATGTTATCTTACTTCTATGTAACCATCGTACTATCCCAATGTTTTTGTCTTCAACCTTGTTTTGTATTACTGTCTGTAAAGTCTTCACCCTGTAAATACCGCCATATAATCAATAAAAATATTTGAACAAAATAAACTTTCAAATATTCTTTATTAAAGTATTTTGGTTGAAAACCATTCATAACTATTCCACAAGGTGTCCCCACTACACTACTGTATGAAGCAGACATATGTTCACTATCAATCAGATCCGTCTTGACACAGAATACGGGACACATAAACATATATGGGAAAGGGGGCATGGCCTACACAGTGTGTGAGCTCCTTAACACAGCTGATGAGGTGACAATGTATCAGATTAGTTCAGGCTACATAACCGTGGTAAGCAATGTCAGATTGCCGGGATCAGTGAAAACTGCTCTTTCCTTGGCACAAGCTTCTGATTTGTCATTTGGCCACACACAGCTCAGCCAAGATCTCTGTTAACCCCTTCTCTGCTGGCACATCACACTGCTCCATATCAGCCTGCTCTCAGAAGCTGTGATAATACACACAAGGTGCTGTCAGACACTGAGGGACACTGTGAAGTAGAAAACGCTGGTACTTGTCTTCTTGAAATTCTCTTTATTATTTGAAAATTATAAAATCATTCAGCATGCTAGCTGGGCGCTAGACGCGTTTCGGAAGAACAACTTCCTTAATCATTAGCAAATACAAAATACAAAAACTTATGCATATATAAAAAAGAAACCTCCACCCACAGCTGAACATAATTTATGATAATAATAAAGAAATTAAAAGTTTAACCCTTTCACATGTTATGGAGTTGAACCTTGCACAAAAGGAGTAGTAAATTGCTTTCTAATACACAACTCATTAATATTCTTAAATATGATACAATATATATTTGGTATCTTTATAAATTTCAACCTTTGATGTTTTTATTTTGTTCCTTTTCTTTCCTTATATGATGGAAAACCAGTATACTATCATACAGAGAACATTTCAGTGTATTAATATATTTATGATAATTATCACATACTAGCTGTGAGCCCGATGCAAATGCATCAGGTGTCTAGAATTGTGATGGCGGACATATGGGATGCGGACATATGGGGGGGGTGTGGTGACAGCGGGGGGGGTGTGTGTGGACATCGGGGAGTGTAGTTACAGGAGAGGCTCCGGAGCACTGTGTCAGCATGTGCTGACAGCAGCGGCTCCGGAGCGGGATCGGAGCAGGGGTGTGCGGACATATGAGGGGGGGTGAGGACATATGGGGGGTGTGTGGTGACAGGGGTTGGGGGTGTGTGCTGACAGCGGCGAGGGGTCGCAATGCCCGCTACGTGGGCAATGCTTCGCTTGTGGTGACGTCACAGAGTGACAAAGCCACGGTCTTTTGCGGGGTCCGACACGGAAGTGCCTACGGCAATTATATATTAGATTAATAAACTCTGGTATTGCACTCCTGATGTGCATTTGTTGCATTGTTCAAGCATATTTAAAATTTAATCATCCTAGTAACTTTATAGCAAGACCTTTTACTTATATATGAATATATTGCTTTCTTTCTTCTTTTCAGTTATTACTCTGTGAAAAAAAAAAAAGGAGGATGGGTGTTTTGGGTTTAATTCCTCTATAGACTTTAATTAAGATTCTCACTATAGTCACTTATATTTTCATGTTATTGAAATCCTTACTAAATTGAGTGACAAAAGTGGGATGATATGTGTTAAAATCCCTATTTTGATCTATTTCACAGATGGACATATTTTCTGAGTGTAAATTTCCAAGCTTATTTTTGTCTTTACTTTCACTGGTTTTTTAATGCTTTGATGTTAAGATCCTTACTAAATTAAATGACAAAAGTGGGAGGATGTCTATTAAAATCCCTATTTTGATCTATTTCACAGATAGGCACAATTTCTGAGTGTAAATTTCCAAGCTTATTTTTGTCTTTATTTTCACCGTTTTTTTAATGCTAATTTTCTGCCCTGGCCTGCAATAGGGATTTACGATCTTTTAGCTCCACAATGTTTAATGCCCATTATATAGTTCACTTCTTATAACCTTATAACCCCTATTTTTTAGTGTATTTGAACAAAAAAAAAAAAAAGGGGGACACTTGTTTTGGGCTTTATTCACCCATAGATTTAAATTAAGATTTTCACTAAAGTCACTTATGTTTATATCTATATAACATTAGGATGTCTGGAGTCAAAGTTTCTCTATTGAAGCGGGGAAGAAGAGGGCGGGATGGAAACATGGGGGGGGGGCCCGAAGGGGGGGGGGAATTGCCAATTAGAATATTTAACTTGTTTCCTAATAGAAGTAACATAAGTCATTTCTATTGTTAAGACCATTCGGATTGCGGGCGTCCAACTGAAGGATCCAATAAAGTTCCCGATTGTGGAACACCGGCTCCCAGTCTCCGCTCCTATATGGACGATGGACCCGTTCTATACCCATAATGGTTAACAATGTTATATCCCCACCATGAACCTCACAGAAATGCCTTGACAAACCTGACATCCCAGTTCTTAAAGATTTTGAGTTCGGATTGGATGCTGTAATATGCTCATACATACGCTTTTTCAAGGATCTGGTGGTGCAGCCTACGTTACTTAAACTACAAATTTCACAGGTGGCTAAGTAAACCACATGTGTGGTATTACAGTTGATATATGTATCCACTAGAAAGGTTTTATTGGTTTTATTGTTACGGAAGATTTTACTAATAATAATGTATTGGCAAATGTTGCATCTATTCCCTCCGCACCTAAATGATCCCTTATACGTTAGCCATGTGGGTTGTCCCTGTTTTTTGCTTATATAGGTGCTAGGTGATATCGCATTACCAATACTCCTCGCTCTACTGGCTACTACCCTCCAGCCTCCCGATAATATTTTGCGCAAAATGTCATCTTGATATAAGATTGGAACATTACGATTAAGTAGTTTTTTTATGTTGTTAAGATCCTTACTAAATTGAGTGACAAAAGTGGGAGGATGTGTGTTAAAATCCCTATTTTGATCTATTTCACAGATAGACACATTTTCTGAGTGTAAATTTCCAGGCTTATTTTTGTCTTTATTCTCATTGTTTTTTTGATGCTGATTTTCTGCCCTGTCCTGCAATAGGGATTTACGATCATTTAGCTCCACGATGCTTAGTGCCCGTTGTATTGTCCACTTCCTATAACCCCTATTTTTTAGTCTATTTTAGAATCACTTTGACCTCCATCTGATAATCAGTGTCCTCAGAGCAATTTCTTCTTGCTCTGATGTACTCTCCTATAGGGAGATTTTTTTGACACTGGCCATGCCCACACAGCCATAAAATGCACTTTTTAGAAGAGCACAGAAAAAGTTGATAAAATAAGTAATATGGCACAAAAAAGCATTATCTTAGCTGCTATGTGACCTATCATTCACAACCAGTGCAGTATAGTGTTTTGTTTTCTTTTCAATGAAATTACATTTACACTTTAAATTCAATATCATACGGTAGTAGTTTTAAGCTCAAGTTTTTGCATTAAAAGCATATTCTTACTAATATGGACACATTTTTTTTAATATCAAGCTTCAATACCCAAATATTCTTATATCTACTGAATTGGACTTAGTTTGTCATAGGATCTACGGATATGAAAATAGGATCTATATATGAGATTGGCCTTAGTAAGCTACCTGGTATTTAAGACAAGAAAAGTTTCTTTTGGCACTCAAGACAAACCTATTAAAAAGACTTTTAAAATACAGAAACGTTCATGAACAAGCAAAATAAATTTTCCACAGCTGCACCAAGTCTCTACACCAAGAAATTAGGACTATCCACAACTTACAAAGTTTGAGGTGCTCCCTAAAAGCACATCTTTTTAGGGCGGCCTATCAAGAATCCTAATTGAAGTCCTTTATGTATAGCCCAGTCATTATTTCTCTGAACATAATTCTCCATCAAACTTCACTGCACCCAAGAGCTCTACACAGATTGGCTGGTGATGACTCATGAAGCCTTTATCTATCCCCCATTTCTTCAAGATGGCTGGACCATCATTGTAAATAAAAGAGAAAATCTGCTGCACGCTACATACTATAAGATAAGTGAAGTAGCATACTGGCTAACAATGAATTGCAGGGCTATGTGCACAGCTAATGCAAGTGTATGTAAGGAAAGAGATGTGCCAAATGTCCTTTTACCATGCCCCTTTCCTTAGGCTAGGGGCTTGCATTGTGACCCTAGCATGATGGAACTATTAAAAACGTAGAAATGTTCGCCGCAGAGCATAGGCTAGGGTCACACTGCCGTTATTTGCAGATTTTAACGGCATGCGCTTCATACTTAGCAGATTTTCCAGAAGCGCATAAGCATTAATACTCGGCATTGCGGGGGAACGCTGCCCTTGGTAACCCGATGTGTTCCATGGTTGCCAAGCACACACAAAGCTGCCCAGAGTGCACTTTTGCTGAGTGTACAGAAAAACATTCCTGCAAAGTTTTCTGTGAGCTTAGCAAAAGCGCACTCCGAATAGCTTTGTGTATAGTTGGTAACCATGGAACACATCGGGTTACCAAGGGCATCGTTCCCCCTAAGCGCATAGCATTAACACTTATGCACTTCTGGAAAATCTGCTAAGTATTAAGCGCATGCCGTTAAAATCTGCAAATAATGGCAGTGTGATCCGAGCAATAGAGTTAACCCTATGCGCTGCCAGGCAACGGAGCCCCATAGAAACTCACTGTTTACCTTAGCAGCCGGCCACACACAAAGCTCCAGGATGTGCGCTTTACAACAGCGCACAAGAAACATTGTCTGCAGCGTTTTTCTGTGCGCTCAGCTAAAGCGCATTTCCTGGAGCTTTGTGTGCGGCTGGCTGCTAAGGTGAACAGCGGGTTTCTATGGGGCTCCATCGCCTGGCAGCGCATAGCGTTAATGCTATGCGTTGCAGTAAACATTTCTACGTTTTTAAAAGTTCCGTCATGCTAGGGTCACAACACAATGTGACCCTAGCCTTACATACACTTGCATTAAATGTACAAATAGCCCTGTCATTCATTGTTAGCCGGTAGGCTAGTTCACATATCTTAAAGTGTATAGTGTGCAGCAGATTTTCTCCTTTAATTCTCATGTTTTTTTCTAGCTAGCAACTTCAAAAATAGGTGATGCCAGTCGATCTTTAATTATTAGCATCATTGTAAATAAACCCCTGTACTTTGTGTCACCTTCACATCATTGTAGATTGTAAGCTCTTACGAGCAGGGCCATCGTTATTTTGCTTTAATTATTGTATTTTTATAACTATGGTACTTATGACTGTTTGTATACAAACCTCTGAACTGTAAAGCATTGCAGAATATGTTGGCACTATATAAATAAAGATTATTATTATTATATTAAAAGTAAATTAAAATGTAATGTGAACGATCATTTACAACAAAAGATGACAAATGTCTCTAAAAAAGCTGAATTTTTTCTCAGTCGATAACCCTGTTGTATTTTAACATCCAATTATTTACCACCTTACACAAAGATATTGTTGTTTTATTTTTTTATTTTCTTAGTAACATGCTATTGTTTAAAGCACCACTCCAGCTTTTTTTGATTTCAGTGCTGGAGTGACACTTTAAATACAAGCCCTCGAACCCCAGTTGTATACTCTCCTTCTGGCCTTTTCACTCTTACTGAAGTGTCAAATATAACTTCTAAATAAGAGACCGTCACTGTTCTTCTATTATAAAAAATTCAGACTGTACTCTTCCCATCAACAAATATCACACCCATGTTTCTCCAAAGGCTCCAGAGAGCAGGCGATGCAAACTATGAGATGACTGAATCTGCTTTGAATTCAGCATATCACTTGGATTTAATAGGAAAACTCTATTTGCAGCAAGGTTATTCGAAGCTAAGTGAATATTCCTTATTATTAGTGATGGGCGAATCCTAAATTACTCGGAATCGCTTGACTCTAGCGAGTCCGAGCACAGGACTCGCTACTCGTTGCGAGTCTAGCGAGTCCAATGGTAATGAATGGGGAAGCGAGTAATAGCGAGTAGTGTGAGATTTACAAATCGCAGATGTGTCTCGGAAGCTTCAGCCTGAAGCAATCCTAGTTTTGTCATTTATTTGCATTGGACTCATTTACTTTGTAAGTAATCGCTGGGAAACTCGCACAGATAAGAGTCCTGTCTGCTCAGTGTGCTGGCTGCCAGCTCCAGGGTCCTAGAGCCCGCCTGCTGCCTGATGTAGCAGAGCTGAGATTGTTCTCAGTCTGCTCATTCCCTGTGTACAGACATGAATGTCTGTGCACAGAGATGATGTAGCAGAGCTGAGATTGTTCTCAGTCTGCTCATTCCCTGTGCATAGACATCTATATCTATGCACAGGGGATGTAGCAGAGAGGACATCGCGTTTTGGACTGCGTCGGACGGAAGAGGATTTTTCTAATTACAGATGGAGTCCCTAATGGCTTTTTTTTTTATTTCTAATAAAAAATTTTCTTTGTGTTGTGTTTTTTTTAAAACAATTTAATAGAAATTCATGGCGGTCATGTCTAATATTGGCGTGACCGCCATAAATTTCGGGCTTAGGGCCAGCTGATAATACAAAGCTGGCCCTAACCTCTTTATTACCCAGCGTGCCACCGCTACCAGGGCCGCTGGAAGAGCAGGGTTCAGCGCCAGAGGATGGCGCTTCAATGGACGCGCCATCTTCTGGGGCGGCTGCGGGCTGCAATTTGCAGCGGGGGGTGCCCAGAAAGCTTGGGCATCCCTGCGCTGCGGATTCCAGCCCCCAGCTGCTTAGCTGTACCTGGCTAGACATAGAAATTGCGCGGAGTCCCACGCATTTTTTTTTAATTATTTCATGAAATTCTGAGATTCTGACTCTGACTCAGAGACTCTGACTCTGAGACTCTGACTCTGAAATTCATGAAATAATAAAAAAAAATGCGTGGGGCTCCGCGCAATTTCTATGTCTAGCCAGGTACAGCTAAGCAGCTGGGGGCTGGAATCCGCAGCGCAGGGATGCCCAAACTTTCTGGGCACCCCCCGCTGCAAATTGCAGCCCGCAGCCGCCCCAGAAGATGGCGCGTTCATTGAAGCGCCATCCTCTGGCGCTGAACCCCGCTCTTCCAGCAGCCCTGGTGGCGGTAGCACGCTGGGTAATAAAGGGGTTAATGCCAGCTTTGTTATACAAGCTGGTATTAAGCCCGAGATTCTTAATGTCAGGCCACATTTGACCCAGTCACTAAGAATCTCCAATAAAGGGTTAAAAAAACACAACACAGAGAAAAATTTTTATTTGAAATAAAAAAAAAGCCATTAGGGACTCCATCTTTAATTAAAAAAATCCTCTTCCGTCCGACGTAGTCCAAAACGCGATGTCCTCTCTGCTACATCCCCTGTGCATAGATATAGATGTCTATGCACAGGGAATGAGCAGAATGAGAACAATCTCAGCTCTGCTACATCATGTCTGTGAGCAAGCTGGCTCTAGGACCCTGGAGCTGCACAGAGAAGACAGCTGGACTCGGCTCGCAATGTAACAGCAGTTATTTGCGAGTTTCCCTGCTATCACTGGCACAGTAGCCGAGTCTAATGCAAACAATGGCAATCCTAGTTTTGTCAGCGTTTCTGACAAAACTAGGATTGATATTGATTTGCATTGGACTCGTGCGAGTAAACGCTGGGAAACTCGCAGAGTACCGAGTCCTGCGAGTCCCTTACTACTCGCCGAGTAACGAGTCCTAGCGAGTAGATTCGCCCATCCCTACTTATTATGCTTTCCTTTCCCTCGGAGACTCCAGTGTACAATTTGTAGGGTGTATAAAAAATGTAATACTAAACTTCTTGTTTCCCTGTTCCACCATCCCTGAAGTCTGACAACTGGTCCAACAGGCCCCTACTTCTCCTGTTTTTCTTACCCAATTACATGAATCGTCATCGAAATCTTTACTTCAGATCAAGACTTGCATCATGACTAAGCCTTTGATGTCCCTGTGCACTGTTCCATGATTTAGGAGACCTGCATCACAGCATTCACCGTGATGGAAGGGCACCGACAGCAGAGAGGCTAGGGTCACAAAGCCCAGACATTTTTTCTTCTGAACTGTTTTTACTGGAAAAAAAAATCTTTTTTTTCAAAGTCCTAAAAACTGATCCGTTAACAGATGGACCTGCGTTATTCAAAAACGGCCATCCGGTTTTCCTGGGCACAAAAAAACGTTGCTAGCATGCGTTTTTTTAACATGGGGCCTTATGGGAAACACATGCGTTAACACATGATATATGTAGATACCATGTGTTAACGCATATGCGTTTTTGGGGGAAAAATGACTAAGGCAAGGGTCACACAGAGGAATCTGCGTTTTTGTGGCTTCTGAAAAACGGATCCATTTTGTTTAGGTGCCAATAGTTTCTCTTGAGCTCTCTTGGCTGTGTTTTGGACTTAGTCATTTTTTACCCAAAAACGCATATGCGTTATAACGCATGGTACCTATATATACCATGTGTTAATGCATGCGTTTCCCATAGGGCTTGCGTTTTTTTACTGCACCCAAAAATGTTGCCACCAATGTTTTTTTGAGCCCAGGAAAACCGGATGGTCGTTTTTGAATAACGCAGGTCCATCCATTAATGGATCCGTTTTTGGGAGTTTGACAAAAAAAAAAAAGATTTTTTTCTTCACTAAAAACGGTTCGGAAGCATAAACGGCTGGGCTGTGTGACCCTAGCCTAAGTCCAAAAAACGCCCAGGAGCTCAGGAGACACTATTGTCACCTTAAAAAAACGGGTTTGGCTTGGGAAAGCCTCTCAAAAATGATTTTCTATGAGTGACCCTTGGCAGACCTAGTTGTGTCGAATGTCCTGGTCTGGATTGAAGAGGATGCAGAGAATTCTCGCGCTGATGAAGGAAAAAAAAAAGAGTTTAGAAAGTCTAGATGGCAAGTTGTAGGTCAGGTCAGTGGTGAGATTAGTATTATTATTTTTTATTTTCTACCATTTGACTGGCCTTGTATGGTTCAGAAAAATGGAAGCTACAGGTGGTCATCATTTTGCTGACTTTTCAATTCCAATTTCATCATGTCTGACTATTGAAACCATGTGAAGCATTTTCCTCCAAGCTTTTATATTTGTCACAGCATCCTTCATTTCTCTGATGTTCATTCCCGATTCTGCCATGATGGTGTCCAGCCAATGGGTCTTAGGACTTCCATGACCTCTACTGTCACTGACCATATCAAGCATCATGTTCTGGAGGGAATTTGCTCTCATCATATGGCCGAAGTAAGACAGTTTCTGTTTTATGACTTTTCCTACCAGAGATGTCTGTGGATTGACACGTTCCAGAACAGTCCTATTTGTGATCTTGGCAGTCCACGGGATCTGTAGGAGTCTCCTCCAGCACCACAGTTCCAAGAAATCGATCTTTCTTTGATCACCCTTTGTCAAGAACCACGTCATCCACCCATACAACGCTATTGGAAATTGCTGAATTTGCACAGAGCAAAATACAAAATCTCTGTATTCTGGAGAATAAGAATTTTTGTATAATTTAAGAAGTATTCAATTTCACTTGAATCAATTTGCTCATCTCTAGCGCGTTGCACTTGCAAATATTTAAAAACCTAAGTAGTTTTTTCAGTTCTCTCTGAAAGAATAGAACCACTAGAAATAACGTTTTCGACAAAAGTAGTCAAGAGTTTCTCCATTAGTACCGTAATGTAACCACACTGGTCTGTGTCAGTCTGCTGAAGTATTTTTAAGTGAGAAATCCAGGCTCTGAAGAAAGAGAGACTCATGAAGAGTATGCTGTTAACTTGACACCTTGTAAATCGATATGTCATGTAAGAATCAAAGAGTGATAATAAAAAAAGTTAAGTTAAATATATTTTTCAAAAGAAAAGGACAGAAAAGGCACATAATATTGTGAAAAGAAATCCTATACATTTCTTTATAGTAATTGTAAAATAATATTGCATTTAAAGAGAATTTCTAGAGGCATGAGCAGAAAAAGGTGCGCGGTTTCTAATGCAATACAACACAATTGAATGAAATAGTGCTTTTATGAAAACTGTCTTGCCACTTTTCTCTTTTTATGCAGGTTGTTTATCCCAAAGATTTCCATCGGTAAGAAAATCTTTTAATAATTTCACTTATGAAATGTATTTCACCAAATTCTTTGTTAAATAAAAGTAAGAAATTAACTTTATGACATTAGAAACTATAAAAGATGTATGAACTTATTCTACAATTTAAAGAAGTTATAAAATTTAAACATCATGTTTATTAATATTATTGGCTTTAAGCGTTATCTCAGGCAATGGCGACTTGATGGATGAACACTCTGAATAAAGATCAATCTTGCGTGAGCCTAGATAGGTCCATCAGGGTCTTTTCCGCCATTTCCTTGACAGTATCAATCCATTAGGTTGCTGGTCTTCTTCACCTTGTACCTTCTATTCTTCCTATCATAATATCCTCCTCTAGTGATTTTTCTCTTCGTATGATGTGTCCAAAGTAGACAAGTCGTAACTTGGTGATACTTGCTTTAAGTGACATATCTGGCTTGACTTGTTACGAAATGTATTTGTTTGTTCTTCTTGCCATCCATGGTATTGATAACATCCTTCTCCAGCACCAGATTTTGAAGTTATTGATTATTTTTTTCTCTTGTTTCTTCATCGTCCATATTTTACAACAGAAAAGACCAGACTAGGTACGAGTGAGTCTTCATTGTGAGAGAAATGTTCCTTGATTTGAATACCTTGTCCAGTGACTTCTTTGTAGATTTTCCCATAGCTAATCTATTTACTTCCAGTGTCGTCACTTATACTTAGAAGACATAACTAGATATAAAGACTTTGAAACTTATCTATTTTGTACAACATCACATTTTGTCCCATATAGACATTAATTCAATCAACCTTAAATGATAATTTCTATATTCCTATATGGGTAAAATTGCAAATCTTTATAAATGCATTCCCAAAAGCAAATGAATATCAGCCACCTCTGCTGTCTAGCATCAGAAGCCAAACATGTTCATTGCTTATAAGCTCTTTCCAATAAAGCTTTCTCTGAAGCTGTCTGGTATTGCTGGAGTCCATTGTCAGCTTCTGATCTTGGCCAACTTCTGTGCCACTTTGTTCCTCCTGCATCATGTAGTAGCATCAGAGTGCATAGATAAGACCAGAGAAGCAATAATGCTGCTCATCATAACTGTCAATCAAGCAGGAACACATAGTCACATCGCATGGAGAAAGTTTAGAGGCTGAGGAATGCGCTTTCTTCCAAGGATCATTGGTCAACCCTTTAAAACAGATGGAATGCATAGATTATCTAATTGTCATTAATTGCCATAAAGACATCCCAGGAAAAGAGCCACTGGGTGACCTGTCAGCAAGAAAAACTACTGCTTAAATGGTCACAAATGGTCAGCACTCATCAATCTCAAAGGCCACAGACAGTTAAGTTTACAACAGAAAGGCTACATTTGCAGTGTTGGTACACTTAGTCCATTTAACATAGTAGTTTTTAAAGAGGACCTGACACCAATCACACATGGTGATCTAATTACAGCACTGAATGCAGCATGTCTGCTGCATTCAGGCAAGGGGTCCTCCAGCCCTTGAGCCCCCTTTACCCCGAGATAATACACTTTAGAAAACTTACATTGTGGAGCCAAATAGGAGGTGGCTTGTGGCTGGAGCCAAAGGGCAGTTTCAAACCCCCTGTATGTTTAATCCACCCACCGCCGCCTCTCTGATGCCAATCAATGTCTCCCTTGCCTGCTGCATAGTACACAGAGCTTATTGCAGTGCTGGTCGCTTTGCCCCTCCTCCTGCAGTGATGTCACCACCTTTCCCCGCCCTGCTCCATGGTTAACATGGAGCAAGGCGGGGAAAGGCGGTGATATCACAGTAGGAGGCCGGCCGCATCCTGCTGTGATTGAAGACTTTAAGTCAATCTAGTTCATACCCATAGTCTAACACCTAATTTAGGTTAGCCAAAAAGTATTAAACAGCTAGTAGTACAGTTATAATGTTCCTGAATGTGTATTCCATCCTTGGTTCTTGTTACCTGTCATATTGGGAAAATGACATTACTTTTCAATTGTCACTTCAGTGAGAAAGTGAGAAACTCTAATGCCACCTAATATGGGCAGCAATCTTTAAAATCATAATCGACTCTTTAACAAGCCTTTTAATATGACTTAGGATTTGTGCCAGATCAGGACCCCAAACTGCAGATGCTGCATTTTGGGGTGACTGCCCCTCATCAGTGCAGTGTGTGGGAATTCTGATCTGGCTGTATGAGAGGCTGAGACGAGGTCTGGGGAACTAGCTTTCTACCTTATGGAGAGGAATCTGCCTGCCACCATAAGGAGACAGATAAGCTGATAAAGAATCTTATAGCCGCAATGCTCCTCTGGGAAATATGAAAATTGTCACTTCAGTAAGGAAGTGAGAAACTCTAATGCCACCCAATAAGACTAGCCATCCTTAAAGTCATAATCGACTCTTTAACAAGCCTTTTAATATGCAAAAACTCACCAAAGAGTCAAATTTTCCTTGAGCAAATTTCCAAGCTTTATTTTCTTCCTCCTACGCATTTCGATCCCTGATGAAGGTGCCAGGCTAGGCGCCGAAACGCGTAGGAGGAAGAAAATAAAGCTTGGAAATTTGCACAAGGAAAATTTGACTCTTTGGTGAGTTTTTGCATTTGGAGCAGCGTGGACCGTGGCACACCTGCATTCCCATCTTCTTTTCTGGATTTCACCACTGGTCAGTGGTAGCTGGAGGTCCTGCAGCAGCTCTTGATTGCTTCACGCTTACAAACCAGTTGTGGGGATCACAACTGCACCAGGTGAGTGGTTCCACAATACCACCCTTCTCTACAGTGTCACTAGTGATAGGGCACTATTGCGCCTCTTGTCCCCCACCCCTTTTATATTTTCTAAAGCATTTTAATATGACTTACGATTTGTGCCAGATCAGAACCCCAAACTGCTGACGCTGTGTTTTAGGGTGACTTCCCCTCATCAGTGCAGTGTGTGAGAGTTATGATCTGACTGTGTGAGAGACTGAGACCATAAGGTAGAAAGCTAGTTCCCCAGAGCTTATCTCAGCCTCTCATTCAGCCAGATCAGAACTCCCACACACTGCACTGATGAGGGGAAGTCACCCTGAAACGCAGAGTTTGCAGTTTGAAGTTTGGATCTGGCACAAATCCTAAGTCATATTAAAAGGCTTGTTAAAGAGTCGATTATGACTTTAAGAATGGCTACCTGTCATGGTGTAATGAGAATGCTGATGAGGGAATGGCAGATATGGGCAGGGTGAACAGGGATGACTAGTCTGACCCTAGTCTAGGAACCCTGAATTGCCCTGATCCCGAATGTATCTCTGAAGGTGAGAAGGTTCAGGCCCCCAGCCTCTCCCTAAAACTCCTCCACTAGCCCTGCGCTATTCCCCCCTCCCCCTCACCTCACTCCACAGAACTGGGATACAGCATCTCCAAAGGAATGGACTTCAGCAACATAAATACACAGGTCAACACAGCACGGCTTCCAGGCATAGAGTGAAAAGCTCTATCAGCAGCACCACCTGGTGGAAGGAGAGGCCACTTGAAGGCTAGGGGGAGGGGAGGTTAGGGGAGTCACACATTGACCCCTCAACCAGCAGTTGAACCTAATATTGAATGCAGTTCACAACACAGGGCCAGGACCTTCACAACTATCAACCATGCAGCTCTTAAAGACAAACATTCACAGCAGCATCCAGCAATGTCAGCTCCAACTAAGCACTTGACACTACCCTTATTGGGTGGCATTAGAGTTTCTCACTTCCTCACTGAAGTGACAATTTGCATATTTCCCAGTGGAGCATTGTGGCTGTAAGACTCCTTATCAGCTTATCTCTCTCCTTATGGTGGCAGGCAGATTCCTCTCCATAAGGTAGAAGCTCGTTCCCCTGACTTTTCAATGACAATTTACTAAGACAACAATTGCTATAGAGCTCTTGGCTAGGGGTAACAAAACACTGGTTACGTCTATGTCCTTTCCAAGTAGCAAAAATTGTGATGATAGTCCTCTTTAGAAAAGAAGGGTGATCAATAAAGTGCAAAGAGGGCATTGATGCAAACTTTGACAATAAACCATGGAAGATAAAGCAAGAGATTAAAGGGATATTCTGATCTCCAAGATTCTATTCCAATATTTAGTATGTGTAGCAATAATACTATTAGCAAATACTTCCAAATAGAAATGTTGTGTCTCTTTCCTCATTTGCAGGCCATTGAACCTTAGATATACATTGTTACCACCACAATCAAGTAGCTAGCTAACTAGCTATCACTATATGAATGGTTGTAACCTTGATTACCAAGCTGCAAAAGCCTGCACATGATGCAACAGATGTGGTTATATCAGGAGCACTATACTACATTTCTGTTTGGAGGGAATTGCTAATATTATTATCATTGCATTTACTAAATATTGAGATAGGATCGTGGTGATGGGATTACCCCTTTGCAGCCCTTTACATGCCCTGATAATTGATTCCTGATTATTGTCCTATTTGAATATGGCAGCAAATAACTGTTTGACAATCGATTCTATTATGAGTGTCTAAATCACATTGTGGTAAGTAGCAAGTGTCTGTGTAAAAGGGATTGTGTGATTTCTAATATGCAAATTTTATTAAGACCAATCATGTTACTTTGGGCCAAAAAATTTAAACCAATGTAATATCACTGATCAACACTCATTGAGGCAGGGAATCAGACTCTAAATCAGCTCTAACCGTTTGCACAGCAAGAGCAAAACCCAGATCTGTAATGGTGGAGACTATTGTACTCTTTGATATGAAGCGTCCGCTTCTCTGTAGACGCTATTACCACTGAAATTTAACTACCTTCCGTTTCTAAAGCCCCCATCAAACATAGGGAGATCACTAGCGAGAGCGCTGTTGCATCACAGGTTTTGTGATGCAACAGAGACCACGCCAGTGATCTCATTATGTTTGACACATAGCAGTGACCGGGTTCCTCGCTGTGACATCACCGATCGTGTCAGAAAGGCCTGGACCATTTTTTGATCATTGGGTTCCCACTGGGCAGCATGCATCGGTGTGTTTGCCGCCTTAAAACCGACCTCGTTGGCGACTCAGAACTCAACCACGTAGGTCTGAGTCATCAGACTAGCTGCTGTGTAACAGGGTCCCAACGGCCGCCAAGGTTGTTATATGGGTCGCCGTATCGTTGCTGCATCGTTGAGTTGATCTGACTGTTTGACATCTCACCAGCGACCAAGTAGCGACGTTCCAGCAATCCTTACAGGTACCTTTACACGCCGCTACAACAGGATGGATACAATCCGCTACAGGCTACAAATGTAGCTTGTAGCGCCAATATAGCCCGTAGTAGCGGCGTGTGAAGACGGGACGTGACAGCCGGCAACAGATAAATCTGTTTCCGAGCACTGCTCGAAAACAGATGGCTACAAAGCCGATTGTAGCGAGCTGTATCGGCGTGTAAAGAAGGAACAGAAGGGTTGTTCCTACACCATGCTATGTAGCTGGGGCGTGACACAGGCTCCGGGTTACCGCGCCCCCTTCAGCGATCATTGGAGGAAGCTCTTGCGTTGCGATTGGTTGTCGCCGCACAGGGCGGCATATTTAAGGAGCTGACCAGTCACACTACACAATTGCTCGAGCGTCAAGTATTAATCAGCCTCCTGCGATGCCTGGCCAATCATGATGTTCTTGCGTTGTCCTATCAGCGTACGGACGTCTTGTAATCCACAATTGTGGCACGCCTATGTGCTGTCCCTGCTGCACCAGGTCCGCCCATAGTAGCTTGTTGTAGCGGTGTGTAAATGAGGTACGATGAGCTACAGATGGCTACTTGAGACACCCGGCGATGTAGCTAGTTACAGATGTAGCATAGCGTAGCGCACCTTGTGGCGGCGTGTGAAGAGGGTGCGCTTACCGTTTGTAACCGTTTGAGCGTGCTCGTGCACGTGAAGTAGCGGATTGTATCCATCCTGTCGTAGCGGCGTGTAAAGATACCTTACCAGGTCGTATCATTGACGGGATCGCTGGAACATCGCCAAGTGTGACGGGACCCTAACCTGTTAAACTCAAACAAAAGTCAAGGATAGAGGACGACACATTTCAATTCCTGCACAAAACTAGAATTTCCTATTATTGTTTTCTTCAGAGATTACAAAGTTATTCAGCAATAAATAAATGTTCAGTAAAATGTTTCTACTCCCTTTCTTTCACTAATTTCTGGTACAATACTTTCGATCACATTAGGAAACTCTACAGAGCATTTTCTATTCAAACTGAACATTGAATTGCTCAAATAGTACAGTATACAGCAACTCCTCCGAGAACCTGGAAAGTACAAAGCCTTCAAAACTAATCTCAGGAATATTTATGCCGAAAGTCAGGTTGTTAAACCTTTGATGTTGAAATGTGCTTTCATTTGAATACACATATCAGTGCTCTCAATAATAGATGCTCCATTAACTTGATTTAGTATTTCTGAGCAGAGGCAGTCAACAGTTTCTGAACATTACGACAGCTGTGAATCTCTCCTGTAACTTGCCAACATGTCGCAGAAAGTAAAGTGATAAAGGTCTGAACACTGAGAATACACTATGACACCTTTTGTACTGTTGGAATTGAATAAACATTTCTAATAAACCTATTATTGTTTCTTTAACTCACCTTCACTTAGTGACTTTGATGTTGGTGGTTATCTGAAGTATCAGTGGTGAAAACTTGATCAAATGAAACATATTTCAGGCTGAAAATAATTCCAGAGAAGGTTATTTTACTGTAAAAGCTGTGATACAGTTCTAAAAGGAGTCTTAGCAAGAAAATCCTTTCTTGACCCCTTAAGGCTAGGGTCACACTAACGTTGTGGCCTCTGTCCTGGGGGGTCCGTCAAAAAGCAGGATTCCAGCAGCATTAATGCAATGTTACCTTAGTGTAAGGCTATGTTCACACATTGCACATTTTTGAGCGCTTTTTTGCCCGCGCTTTTAAAAAATGCGTAATGTGCCTTGTGTTTTCCGGCAAAGTGAATGGGAAATTCACATTGCCGTGTAGAGAGTGCGTAAAAATACACTGTGCTTTTATGGGAGAAAGCGCGGGTGTAAACAGAATTGACACATCAATTCTTTACGCAGCAGCGCCGGCGCTTTCTCCCATACGGGCCGGCGCTGCTGGATCTGATGGCACAGAGGGGGAGGAAGAATCCTGGTTCCTCCTCCCCTCTGTGACATGTGTGACTGCCCCATTTGGTTTTTGCAATGTATTAATATACAAGGCGAAACCCAAATTAAAGTTAAGCAAATGTGTTAAAAATAATAAAATAAATACTACCTGTCCGAAGCTGTTCCGGTTATCGGGAGCTGAGACAACCACAGGTTACGAGCTGCCAGGACCTTGCATGACTTCATCGGGTGCTGTGATTGGCCACTCGCGGTCATGTGATATGTAACGTCAGCAAAAAAAAAAGAAGCAGTGTGTGAATGTAGCCTAACGCTGCCTTAATGCTACCATCCGGCCATGGTGTCCGGCCATGTGATTAGCCGCATCCGGCCATTTGACTGGTTGCCTAGGACGCTATGACACGGGGAACATGATCTCCTGGCAGCTTCACTGACTATGACGCATGCTAGGGGCGGGCCGCGCGTCTCCTACCCTGTGCTTCACGGCCAGGGAGCGGGATGACGTAGCGGCTGGTGACTAGCTGCGTATAGTCTGGTTGCTAGGCTACATGTTTATACAGGAACTGAAGGTGATTAATACACCTGGTAACTTCAGGATGTGATGTCTTACTCCATTATACTTGGAGGGGTATAAAAAGATTGCAATCATTTGAGGAACTATCCCCTTGTGATAAAGCTAACGCGAAACGCGCATCATGGGAGGCAGCCACAAGCAGGTAGCTATTTTGACCCTGTCCATTGCCTTGATTGTATTTTGATTGTAACCACTTGGTACATATTCTTGGGGTATGTGGCAATGTTATACTTAGGTGGGCTATTTGGCCAGGAGACATATTGGATTAGTATTCCTTGCACCTTTGTGATGTATATTTGATGGGGCTCCTGCTTGTGTGCTTGCTAGTATAACATCTTTGCTGTAAGCTGACATATGTTGTCAATAAAGTTTTTTTATGATTGCAAAATACTTTGGCCTTACTCCTGGTTTTTCTCTTTGAAGTCTCTTAATGCTACCAGTAGAGTCCTATGGATGACGAGACCCGAAGTGCATTCAACCACCGGTATTTAAGTGCCGGAGTTTTAAAGCTCATGCCATTTCAAAGCGCACAGGAAAACGTGATAACGAACGTTTTCCCATGCGCTACGAAATAGCGCGAGATTTTAAACTCCGGCACTTACATGCCGGTGGTTGAATGCACTTCGGGTCTTGTCATCCATAGGAATCTACTGGCAGAGTTACACTATGGTTATGCTGCACTAATGTTGCCGGAATCCTACTTTTTGGCGGACCCCCCAGGACAGAGATCACAACACTAGTGTGGCCCTAGCCTAAGAAACACACAAAAATCAGTTTGTTGTTTTTTATTTCAAATTTCAAAAATTCCATCTATTTTTGTATTTTTCCATCAATATAGTCATAGTTAAAGTAGACAATTTGTAGTAAATAAAAGCTTTAACTATAATTCTTTTTTACCGGTAAAACACGTTAGATAGGCTGCATTTCTAGAGTAAACCGATTCTTATACAATGATAGTAATAAGGTTTTTTGATTCCTAATATGCTTCAATCCTGTAAAAGAGACTATAAAAAGTGAAGAAAACTAAATGTTTTATTTTTTATTTTTTTTCTCTTTTTAATTTACTTGATGTATGATGCAATTCTCAATGTACTTGACTATCAAACAAAGATTGGCTGTCTTACCTCCTTCTTTTTGTCAATTCCTGGTTGTGTCTTCCCTCTCCTACCTCCTAGTCTCCCTATTTTATATTTATATTTTACACTTAAAAAATCTTACAATAAAATTTTTTTAATGAAATGTGCAAAACATTACAACACACTAAGTTTTTTCACTTAATAAAGTTATTGATAAGGCATTGAAATACATTGTGAATCAAAAAACCTTTCTATTATTGTGGTTGAAGAATCGGTTTACCCCTGTAGTGCAGCACATTTAATGTGATTATCCAAGTGGATCCAATATTTCCTGGAGGATTCATTCACTAGCCACGTGGCAGCAGCATCAGCAGCTGCTTTTCTTCATACCTACATAGGAATTGTATCTGTCACAACTTTACCAGTTGAGCATAACCAAGCAGCAACCCACTCTCCCTCCCTATGGCATCACCCTATTGTGCACTCTCTTCATCATTGTGTGCCGCCCCAGGGTTCGGTTGCCAAAATATCAAGCTTGGAAACAAGGGAAGGCATCCACCTCAGGTAGCACACACACACTTGAACAAGACCTTCCAAACTCCAGGCCAGAAGGGGGAGCTTTAAAGCCCGGGTCCAGGGTAGGTCCCCTATAAATTCTGGTCTGGGGGCGGATCAGGCAGTTCATTTCCTAGGAGGACTATAGGAGACATCCTAAGGACGGTAGCCGCGACAGGCTTGTCCTAGGTGACTGACTAGCCAGTGTGAGTGACCTGCGGTAAGGGTCTGAGGAAAGTGGGGAAAAGGTGTGAGTAGTGGAGCGGTGCCAGCTCGCCTCAGCACCTAGTGTAGTACAGACACTGGAGTCTGAGTTCGCCAGGGACTTCAAACCCAGCAACCAAAACCAGAGGGTGGGTGATTTCATGTTGCTTGTCCGCCCAGAAAGACTAGGAAACACAGACACGCAACTGTGAGCTCGGGAGAGACAGAGAAGAAGGAGAGTAACCCAGAGAGCTCAAGCCGCCTGTCATACGACCAAAGAGCAGAGTGAGAAGGAAGCCTAAGCATAGCTTTAAGCAGCCAGCCAGGGCTCACCAACAGAACAGTGCCGCAAGAAGGCCTCAGTACTTGCCAGGGGTGGACAGCCCAACTTGTTTCCAGGTTCCAGACCCGTAACACCACTTGCACTGTGCCTTAGATTAACCTGTTTGACTTCAGTAAAGGTAATGGTACCTTTACACGCCGCCACAACAGGATGGATACCAACGGCTACTTCACGTGCACGAGCACGCCCGAACGGTTACCAACGGAAACGCACCCTCTTTACACGCCGCCACAAGGTGCGCTACGCTACGCTACATCTACAGCTAGCTACATCGCCGGGTGTCTCAAGTAGCCAGCTGTAGCTCATTTACACACCGCTATAACCAGCTACTATGGGCGTACCTGGTGCAGCAGGGCCAGCACATAGGCGTGCCACAATTGTGGATTACGAGCCGTCCGTACGCTGATAGGACGAAGCAATAACATCCTGATTGGGCAGGCAACGCAGGAGGCTGAGTAATACAGCACGCTCGAGCGATTGTGTAGTGTGACTCGTCAGCTCCTTAAATATGCCTCCCTATGCAGCGACTACCAATCGTCATGCAGCAGCTTCCACCAATGATCGCACATGGGGCGCGGTAACCCGGAGCCAGGGTCACGCCTTAGCTACATTGCAGGCTGTCCCGAGTTCCCTTTGTTGCTTCTTTACACGCCGATACAGCTCGCTACCATCGGCGCTGTAGCCATCAGTTTTCGAGCAGAGCTAGGAAACAGATGTATCTGTTGCCGGCTGTAGCGTCACGTCTTCAGACGCCGCTACGACGGGCTACATTGGCGCTACAAGCTACATTTGTAGCCTGTAGCGGGATGTATCCAGCCTGCCGTCGCGGCGTGTAAAGGTACCATAAGAGTTTACAGTCTATAGCAGAGGTGGGCAAATCAGTCCTCAAGAGCTGCAAACAGTTTATGTTTCAGAATTTCCTTAGCATTTGACAGTTGGAACATGTGCAGAAGATTAAATTACCAATTGTCAAATACTAAGGAAATCTTGAAAACCTGCACTGAGTGCGGCCCACGAAGCCTGGAGTTGCCCACCCCTGCTCTATAGGAAAAAGAAATGGACATAACTCACCATAAGAGCTTGCACTTTACATAAGAGAGAGCTAGAACCCTGCTAACCATAAATTCTCTACATTCTACAGGAGAGATAGAGGACACTGCAGTCCAAAAGATCATACACTTCGCAAAAGAGAAAGACTACCCGACTGACCATAAAAGCATATACTTTACGGAAAAGAGAGACTTACCAGTGACTCAAGAGATGGAAGAAAAAAAGTTTTGGTACTGTGTTAGCCAGTTGAAAAATGTTCATTGCTCTCAGTGGAAGAAACTAGATAATAATCTTGTAGTTGTGATACCTTTTAATTTGTTTATTTATTTCAATGTCCATTTATTATACCTTACAGTCTGCTCTGGTGGCACATGTATATATTTGTGTTTCATTCAATATTTTGTCATGCCCTGCCTGATGAGGAGACCTGAGAAGTCTCGAAAACTTGCCTTGTATCATCACTTATTTTATTTTTGATAGCCATTAAAAGGTATCACAACTAGAAGATTATTATCCTGTTTCTCCAATCAAGAGATGGAAGAATGCTCTGCCTTATAAATTGTGTTCCACTGATTTCTGATGGACCAGGTACCGACTCCGACCTTATGTACAAGGTATGATAAAGATGTCAAGGCTGCAAGACTTTATTGGGAGGTTCGCATGTCAACACATTACCGATAACGTACTCTGTTAGGCTTCAGATGTGTGGGAAATGGTGGCAGGCAAGTAGCTTTTTTTGGCGCACCAAAAGGCAAATTTCAAAGTGTTTAAATTGACGTGAAACCACAAATTTCAGGACATTTGACTGAAACTCAAATCTTTGCATATTGATCTGCTCATTTCTACATAGTAAGCATATATAAATGGGAAACTAAGGGACCATTGATATTCCACAAATGTGATGCAGAGCTGTTGGGTGACAAAGAGAGCACCCTCTCTCTCTAATGACTAGAGATTAGCAAACACCTAAGGCTACCTTCACATTTGCGTTCCCCTCCACAGCGTTCTGTGGACGAGATCCGCAATGTGACCGCAGCACCGCAAGCCCCTATCTTTATAATGGGAGCGCACGGTGTTGCGCTTCACTGCGCGAGACCGTGCGCACCCATTCACTGCCATATGTGATCTGTGCGCAGGCGGATGCCTACGCACAAATCACCTAGTCTCGTCCGCACCACGAACGCGACATGTTGCATTTCTGGTGCGGACGATGCTGGGTGATCTGTGCGCAGGCATGTGGCAGTGAATGGGGGCGCACGGTCATACGCAGTCAAGCGCAGCACCGTGCGCTCCCATTATGAAGATAGGGGCTTGCGGTGCTGCGGTCACATATGGCAGTGAATGGGTGCGTACGGTCATACGCAGTCAAGCGCAGCACCGTGCGCACCCATTATAAAGATAGGGGCTTGCGGTGCTGCGGTCACATTGTGGATCCCCTCCGCAGAACACTGCAGAGGGGAACGCAAATGTGAAGGTAGCCTAAGTGTTCGATTTCGGTTTGGCTTGTCGAGTGCGGGGTGTTCGCCAAATTGTTTTCCGTATTGTTCGCCGAACCTTCTGATCCCATTGAAATCAATGACAGGCAACATGAAACACATATAAAATACCTTCAAAAGGTGTCCAAAAGTTGATAAACTGCTCATATTAGTGCTAGACACAAGGGAAAGAGACAACAATCTACTTAGAGTAAAAATAGTATCATGTCGTAGCATGGGTGCATGAGACACGGTCTGAGCCAGCCTGCACACTTTTCAAAATCAATTCAGAATACGAAGTGGCTCAATTTCACTTAAAGCGTAACCGTCGTTTAAATTTTTATTTAATAATAATGTAGAGGAAGTGATCTATTGAAACATTGTAATACTAGATGGCAGCCCGATTCTAAAGAATCGGGTAGTCTAGAATCCATGTATAGTTTATTTACTAATAGTTAGGGTAGTGCGGTGAAATTAATTGTGTGTATACAGGCGGCTCTGTGGTTAGCAGAGTATATGGTGGCTCACTGGCTAGCACTGCGCGCGCTGAGATTAGTCAGCGCAGTGGCGTGGGCAGAGTGGTCAGCGCAGCGGCGTGGGCAGAGTGATCAGCGCAGCGGCGTGGGCAGAGTGGTCAGCGCATAAACACACATACACACACACACTCCGCTATACTTACCACCGACCCTGCGTCTTCTCCGGCGCCTGGATCCTGAGTCAACATGTGGCCAACCCGGGACGGCTGGAGGGGGCAGGGGACGGCTGGAGGGGGCAGGGGACGGCTGGAGGTGGCAGGGGACGGCTGGAGGCGGCAGGGGACGGCTGGAGGTGGCAGGGGACGGCTGGAGGCGGCAGAGGACGGCTGGAGGCTGGAGGCGGCAGAGGACGGCTGGAGGCTGGAGAGGGCAGATGACGGCTGGAGAGGGCAGAGGACGGCTGGAGGGGGCAGAGGACGGCTGGAGAGGGCAGAGGACGGCTGGAGGCTGGAGAGGGCAGAGGACGGCTGGAGGCTGGAGAGGGCAGAGGACGGCTGGAGGCTGGAGAGGGCAGAGGACGGCTGGAGGCTGGAGAGGGCAGAAGACGGCTGGAGGCTGGAGAGGGCAGAGGACGGCTGGAGGCTGGAGAGGGCAGAGGACGGCTGGAGGCTGGAGAGGGCAGAGGACGGCGGGAGGCTGGAGAGGGCAGAGGACGGCTGGAGGCTGGAGAGGGCAGAGGACGGCTGGAGGCTGGAGAGGGCAGAGGACGGCTGGAGGCTGGAGAGGGCAGAGGACGGCTGGAGGCTGGAGAGGGCAGAGGACGGCTGGAGGCTGGAGAGGACGGTTGGAGGCGGCAGAGGACGGCTGGAGGCGGCAGAGGACAGCTGGAGGCGGCAGAGGACGGCTGGACGCGGCAGAGGAGGGCTGGAGGGGGCAGAGGAGGGCTGGAGGGGGCAGAGGAGGGCTGGAGGCTGGAGGCGGCATAGGACGGCTGGAGGGGTCAGAGGGAGGCACACAGGCTGGAGGGGTCAGAGGGAGGCACACAGGCTGGAGGGGTCAGAGGGAGGCACACAGGCTGGAGGGATCAGTGGGAGGCACACAGGCTGGAGGGGTCAGAGGGAGGCACACAGGCTGGAGGGGTCAGAGGGAGGGACAGAGGCTGGAGGGGTCAGAGGGAGGCACACAGGCTGGAGGGGTCAGAGGGAGGCACACAGGCTGGAGGGGTCAGAGGGAGGCATACAGGCTGGAGGGGTCAGAGGGAGTCACACAGGCTGGAGGGGTCAGAGGGAGGCACAGAGGCTAGGGGGGTGAGAGGGAGGCACACAGGCTGGAGGGGTCAGAGGGAGTCACACAGGCTGGAGGGGTCAGAGGGAGGCACACAGGCTGGAGGGGTCAGAGGGAGGCACAGAGGCTGGAGGGGTCAGAGGGAGGCACAGAGGCTGGAGGGGTCAGAGGGAGGCACAGAGGCTGGAGGGGTGAGAGGGAGGCACACAGGCTGGAGGGGTCAGAGGAAGGCACACAGGCTGGAGGACAGAGCAGCGTGTGGGGCTGCAGACTCACCACGGGCCGGGAATCAGATGTACTGTAGGAGGAGAGGAGGGGCGGGCAGAGCTCCATGAGAGGAAGTCCCGCCCTCCCTCCTCTCTCCTCTCTAGGCGCGGGGCATGTCTGGAGGGCAGAGGGTGGTAGGGGAGTTGCTGGAGGGCACACGGAACTTCCGAGATCGGAACGTTCCGTGTGCCGGTGCCTGTAGCCGGGGGCAGCCCGGCTACAGTGCACTGGATGAGCCTGGGCAAAGACCATCACGGAAGTAGGCATGGCCTTTTCCGGATGTGGCCTTCGGGTTTTATATATAAGATGGTTCAATAGAAAATTCTGTCTGATCACCATTCATAATCCTTCCACAAGGTGTCCTCAGTGCACTGTGAGTGAAGCTGATTCAGTGCCAGGGCCGTCTTCACTGTGAATACGGACATGTGAGGAGATAAGGGAGGGGGCGTGGCCTACACTGCTGACGGCAGCTCATGAGAAGGCAAGGTATCACATTAGAGCACAGAACTGAGCAATGTCAGGATATTAACTCTTTACAGGCTTCACTCTTCTGTCTCCATACAGCAATCTCTGTTAACCCCTTGTTTGTTGGCTCCCCATACAGCTCAATAGCAGCCTGCTTTCACAGACACTGCTGGCCACTCCCACACAGACAGAAAATGCAGCTTTTTAAAGAGCACAAAAAATGTGATAAAATCAGTCATATAGCACAAAAAATCATTGTCTTAGCTGTTATGTGACCCATCATTAACAATCAGCGCAGTATTGTTTTTTTTTTTTAATGAAATGACATTTACACTTTCAGTTTCCGAGGTGGGTGAAATTCAGTTTAAATTGACCAATGGATGAGTCACTGGGGAAAAGTTGCAGCAGTTTTCTACATTAAGTAAATTCAAAGAGGCGGGACAAGTGCGGCATGCAGTGCGCAGAAGCGATGCAGCTGCTGCCGCATTATTCAAAGAGGCAGTAAAATTAAATATGATGGCAGGGCATTGCGCAGATGCTGAACACACGTACCCGCGGCCACAACGCAAACAGAGGTGGGACCTTCAAACAGAGTCGAGAATGCGCCAGGGGGATCTCTTCTCACACCCAGTAGGGCGTGCTAACCACAGACAGGAGAGGAGACGGAGGCCAGGAGAACGTCCAGTCAGACTCCACACACCAGCGACTGGATGCTGCAGTGAGGGGAAAATGTGAGTATCAAACTCATTTTGCAAAGCCAATATAGGGCACTGTTAGGGCACACAGGGATGGTTAGAGATGTGCTTGAAAGCTGCAGGGATAGGCAGTCATAGCTTTGGAACCTAAATCGACCTTACAGGTTCCCTTTAAGCTGTAGATACTCCTGCACCATCCTCTCTAGGCGTTGACTATGTGTTAGACTTGTCCTTTCTTCAGGCACTGCAAAGATGGTCTATAAAAATTGTCAAACGACTCACAGAAATTGCTGGTAACATGCCACTGACGTTTTGTGGAGAATCATTCCTCAGATCGTCTAAATGCTTCATTTGATACTTCTGCGTGCGTGTGTTCCTTTCCAAGGTGGTAATCATTTGGTAAAATGTACTTTTGTACTGTGGATCTAACAGTGTGGCTACCCAACAGTAAGCATTACTTCAAATCCTAACAATCCATGGATCATGTTGCAGATAGTGCAGCAAGAAGGCACTCATGTGTCTTGCGCATCCAGGAGGCCCAAGTCCTTGTTGTGTTGGTGGCAGGTAACATTCCCATTTGCTTCCTCCACCCTCTCCCACCAACATCACATAACAGAAACATGTCCAAAATCTCCCCCATCTGCTGAGTCTTCTGTCAACACCATCACTTCCTCCTACATTTTTTCTTTAACTCTTGCACCTTCATCAAAACTTTGGCTGAAACCATGATGTGTTCACCTGACGCAGGCAGCATACCATCACTGATACGCATTGTAACATTTTAGTTTAATAAAGAATTGTAATTAAGACACAGGTCCCTCTTCCTTCTTTCCTATATCCGGTGCTCCAGCAGACCGCACTACAACTTTATCGTATGCCAGGCACATGTGTCACCCTGCCCCACTGTAGGACCGCACCCAGGTTTGCAGCATTTTCTAACATGGCCTTCCCTAGCTACAGGTTCAGTGGAGAAAGCCATTGATGAAACTTGGTCTGCAAAACTGACCACAACTCCTCAGTTGTGTGACTTACATTTTCTAGGCATTAACACAGTCTGATGCCATTGAGCCCTGCTGGCAGCGTAGTAAGGATGTGTGCTAGATTCCTTCTGCAGAGTTGAAACATGTGTCACATTACAACAGAGGCTTTGGCTGAAGATATAAGCCCTAAAATAAGTTTCCCAAAATCCTCTGTATCCACCAGATGGAAATGCAGCATTTCCATGGTCAACAGCTTGGAAATGGTGCAACTTAAGCTCTTAGCTTTGGCAAGGGAAGGAGGAAATGGTCTTTTAATTGACCACATTTGCAGGACATATGGCTGGTTGTGTTGATGAGACAAGGTGGGGTTGAGTAACCAGACAAACTGCTGGACTCTGAGGGAGGTGCAGGTGGAGAGGTTATGTTGCCTTCATGAAGAGGTGGTGCTCCCAATGTCTGGAAGTGCTTAACACCATAAGGCATATCCATTTCCAAAACAGCTGATGACTTGACAATCACACTAACTGTTGACGGTGAAGAGGTTGACATTGTGCGTCTGAAGATCTGTGTGACAATATTCCCCACAGCCTCGGAGGATGAATAAGCCACAGATGCCGTTGATGGGGTGCTCTATGGTTGGCCTCGTCCACTAAGCCGCATTTTAGCATGGTGAGTTTCCCACTGTATCTCATGCTGCATGCCCTTGTGATGAATCATGCATGAAGTAGTTAAATTATTGAGTGTTTTGCCTCTACTTCGAATTTGCTTAGCTGTTTTGCAGATAACATGATTTGGGTTATCCTTTTTAATCTGGAAAAAGGCCCAGGCTAGGCAAGGCTTACAGCCCATGTGAACTGCAGAGTCGGCACGGCTTCTGCAGAGAAGCAGAGTCATGACTGAGGATGCAGTTCTTGGTGTGCTTGTAGCACTCTATTTCTGTCCAGGAAGCCACAACCTAACTTCATCAGCTTCATCATCCTTATCTTCCACCTCTTCTGCTGGACTCATCAACTGCCTGCCTGTGTGTTGACCGTAAGAGGGATCTAGAACCTCATCATTACCCTCTGTGTTATCACAGTCCTCACCCTCAGAGCCACCCTCTTTCTGCCCTGACCACAAAGTCAAATAAGCATTGGCCTTAGGTATCTGAGAGTTATCATTATCAACCTCTTTGTCTCCACCAAAAGAGGTTAAAGTTTGGTAATAAGGGTCACCATTATGCTCAGACCCTTCTTCGTACGGCCCTGAATCTGAGTCACAAAGCTTTTGTGCATCGGTGTAGTTCATTTCCTCTTTTTGATTTTGTGAAGCTTTGGAGCAGACCTATAATTCTCAGACTATAGTGTGCACGAACAGTTCTGCAGACTTGGCCATCTGTGTTGACACACAGTCACTAAGGCGGCAGGAAACTTGTATCACGTGAGGAAATATGAGTGATTGGACTGAAACCAGTGAGAACTGTGGTGTGTGTACTGTTCAGTGTGCATTTTTCTAGGCCTCACTTACAAATTGTAGCAATATGCTGCTGCCTAAGAAAGGATTGATACCATATTGTCCACTAAAAGCAGTTGACATTTTTGTTTGCCTAGAAGCCAGTGTTTGTTAAGCAGAACTTTTGGTTACTTTATTACCTACCCCACAGACACCAAGCATTTTCCCCTTAGCACTACACCTATTCTCCTTTCCAGCACAGCAATGGCTTTTACCACTCAAAGATGATGGTAACATATTTGCAAAGTCAGTTGTTGTAGGCTGAAAGAAATCTGGGGGATGTGAATCCAGCAGACCAGATTTGCCAAGAAATGGTACTAGGCAAGAACTGTGGTTGCTGCCTGGATGTGGCACTAAAAGGTTTGCAGCACTAGATTGGAGCACCTGTTCATACAAGCACCTCTATACCACAGGGGATTAGCCAAAAACATTTCTACTAAGCTCTAGAAAGGGCTGTTCTTGGAAGGAGTTACTAAACCTATTCATCTCACTATCTAGAAAGAAATGGAATTACTAGCTAGCTGTCTAAAAGGCACACACTGGATTAGTAGTGTCAGCACTGCAGCACAAAGACTGTCACTGAGCTCCAACACTGAAAAAATGGTGCCGAGGGAAATGGATGATCCTTATATGGCAAAGACATGTGACATACCCAGCCAATGACAAAAGCCCTTGTGTGCAAAAAGTGCAATTTTTATGGGTGCTGATCGGCTACCAGACCGGACCACCCACAGTAAGTCTGGGAAAGAAAAAAATGGAGACCTGCGCTTATCTTACCTGAGACCTCTCACCCCCCCTCCCCTCCCACTTGCTATCCTAAACACTGACATTCTGAAAATGTACAGTAGAGCAGAAGCATTAGTGCAAATGTACAATGTCCTAACAATGTCCTAACAATTACCGAACAAATCCGACTTTTCAGCAAAATGTTCGAGTTTGAGGTGCAGAACTAATATGGCCAAACTCGGGCCGGATCTGAAATTGGTGAACATGTTCGAGCAAAGTTTGCTTATCTCTACTAACGACTTAGTTAACTTACTTAACGACTAACGACACCGTCAGCATTGGCTTAATTAAAGGTGTTAAATAGCTGTATTTGGAGCTAAGTCCGACTCCATTACCATTAGCAGAGTATCAATTGTATGACTGGCTTCTTCGCTTTCACCATTTTCAATCTGTAATAGTTATAGGTGTGCATTTTGAAGAAGTTATGTGAGCACATAACAGTAAAGCCTCACTTGGATGGTTCCCTACAATAATTCTACAGGTAAGCCGGCTTTTCACTTCCCTATTTAATATGCCTTCTACATGATAAAGTTGCTATTTTTTCTAAAGAGCCTGTGGCTGGAAGAAAAAAATATGTTTATATTTAAAGAATCTGTCCCTGATCTCTAATTATATTCTATATTAGCCTGGAGACATAGATAACAGGTGATTTCTTAGATTTTTCAATTACTTTGAGCATAGCTACATTTCATATTATGATAATTTTCTCTCTACAATGCCAGTTTTAATTCATCAGAAATCAGTAAAATGAGATGACTGTTCTACCATGTTGGCCAAATTAGCTGAAAGAGGCAGTGTAGTGCAGTTCTAGGTTTTCATCAACACAGGTGGCATTGTCCAAGGTAACAGGTGTTTATTCTTGGATTGTTCTTAATCTAAAATGGTTTTATCTAAATAAATATTTGTGAAAATAATACAACCATTGACATGTAATATGTAGTGCATTTCATTGAACACCATTTGTGTTTGTTAAACAGTTTATTACAAGGCTTGATTTTTAGAAAAAACATTTTTTAAATCATAAGAATGTCATGGTTGACGGTGCCAATATTGCCAACTTTGCAACTTTGAGATGAAGGAAAACTTTGGGAGGCAAACTGGAGCTAGGGACTTCTGCCTAAAAACTGCACCTGCCGGCATCATAGCAAATCCGGATATGCGCTATTACAGAGCTCACAGGAAATTGTAGCAGACCGTGTTTCCTTTGCAATCTGCAATAGCACATATCCGTGGATTCGCTGTGCAGCCGGCGGGTGCGTGAAGCTCAGGTTGCCATAGGGATCAATACACAGGTGGCACATAGCATTACATGCTGGTAACGGTATGCGCTGCTCCAGCCAGAAACTAAGATTCTGATGGATGCATGAGGCTGAGGGCAGACGCAAGTCTGACATTTGCCTTAGGCTTTGTGTCCATGCTGGTGCTTTTGCTGCGTATTTGTACAGTATATTGTTTAAATGTGCAGCAAAAGCACATGGTATATTGGTCAGCCAGCAAAGTTAATGTGACTTTGCCTGTGCTGTGCCTATGTCTGCAGATTTTTAGGATCTTTGACTTGTAAAAGTAAGGAGCATGTCAATTAATCTACATGCTTACTGTCACACTTGGGAGGCCCGGGTAGCATGGAACTGGATGTAGGGAGTCTGGGGAGCCTACTCTGGCCCTGATACTGGGGTCCCTGGCTCGCCCTGATCTCGGAGGTACCTCTAAAGGTGAGGAGATCCGAGCCACCAGCCTAAGTCCCTAAAGCTCCTGAGAAGCCCTAGGCATAAGCCTTCACCTCCACCCACGGAGCACGGAACCCAGCAACTTCCAATGGAGAGAAAAACATCAGATCAGTGTCTGCACTCCACAGGTCACAGAGCAGAAGTGAACTGAATCAGCGACATCAAGTGGCTGTGAGCTGACCCATTTATGGCCAAGGGGTGGGGAGCAACCAGCCCAGACACGCACCTCAGCTCACCTGAGTATGACTCATATCCACATACAAACATGCAGCAACCCCACCTGCAGACCTGTACACTGAATAGGGAAAAAGGCTCAAGTTAACCACAACAGTAGCACCCATGAGCATAAGGCAGCTCATACGAGACACTTACCTTGCATTCTGGCTGGCACTTCTGGGTTTTGGCTGCATCACACATCACATGGGTTGGGGGGTGTGGCCCAAGTGCCGGTACACAGGGTAAGTGGCCTGTAGCAGGGCAGGGACAGCAGGGATGAATGCAGAATTTTCTGCATCAAAAATGCAAATAATAACTAGAAAAAGTGTAATTATTTTGTGGCATAATGACTGCTTAAAGCTGATACAAATTTGATGCATTACTTTTAGCCCTGAAGAAAAGTAAAATGGACAAAAGGTGCGCATAGGGTTTCTCTGCAACAATTACCAATTCATAGTGAGTGTGGAGTTCTCACCTTTTTGGGTTGTGTTGAGCCACATCCACAACTCAAGCCTGTAATACAGATCCAAGGCTGTTGCAGGTCCCCGGTAATCAGATCATACAGGATGGAGATGGAAAGGGTAAAGCGCTGCACCACCAGGACAGAAGGAGGCTCCGGAGAATATGATGTTATTAAAAGAAAATGGTTTACTGCTATGCATTTTGAAGTCAAAAGTCTTCTTCTTCAGGCAACTCACCAATGTTGGTGACTTGCCTGAGGAAGACATTTATTGACTTTGAAAATTGTAGCAATAAATCTCTTTCTTTTTATAATATTTTATTCTCCGGAGCCTCCCTCTGTCCTGGTGGTGCATTCATATGCCTGTGTTTAAACACATACGTGAAAAGATCGTACCGGCGTCATCAGTGTTTTGGATTAGTGTTTCATCCATAGGTTCATTTTTACCATGAATCATCTATGTTTTTCATGGAAAAATAAATTACAACTGCTCCTATACTTTGCAATGTTAAATATGGACATCACAGATGGCACCCCATTGTCATCCGTGTGCTGTACGTGTTTTGCAGACATCCATAGACTTGTATTGGCCCTTTTCATCCATGATTACTGAAAAAAAAGACTTTAACAAAATTTAATCTTAGACATTTGCCCCAATCAGGTTCACACCACCAGCTTTAACCATTCTATTTCATATAAATAAGTCAAGGTTATATTCACATACTTCTTTATATATTACGGTACTAATGTTCATAACAGCAGAATGATAACAAATAGTGTAAGCTGGTAATCATCCGCTAGTATTTCCAAAGAATTATTCCATATTTCACAAGAGTCTGAAGAGATGATGAAGTCGATATAAGCTTCCTCGTGTTTCGGGACACAGCTCTTTTCAAGCTATTGTTTCTAGTTCACAAAAGGTTTCGGTCGCGCCCCACTGGTCGGTGCACCATGGAGGGCTACTGCACCCACACTACTACACTACTACACTACTGTGTAGTATCCCTGTGACCAGGGGATTGGAATGTTAATTTGAGACCCTTATCACATGCATTCACACACCTAGCGCCAGGGGACCAGAGGATCAATTGGTTAACCCGTTGCTATGGGGACCGATCCTGGTGGGCTGAGTTAGGTGGGTAGTGAAGATTAGGAAAGAGTTAGTGAGCAGAACAGCTGTGGAGCGAGAAGAAGAGGGACCCTGTGAGTGGCGCAGAGGGAGGGCACTTAAAGGATGGTGACTCGGACTGAAGGGTCATTCTCAGGAGTCAGCTAACACCCTAATCTGGTCCGGTACGGTACCCAGTCTGAAAGACCCAATCCACCAACGGAGGACCAGCTCCGAGAGCGGTGCAGGAGTTCAGCCCTGAGCTGCCAAACCGGCAAACACAAGCACCCTCAAGGGAGCCGTGAGGAGACATTAAAGTGAGCAGATGAATAATGTGTGAGAAGATAATATGTGGGATAAGAAAAATGGGATGAAAAACATAGATCTGCTTCTGCATTGTTATTGTTGGAAGATAGAGCATGGTTTTTATATGCTGCACCTAAGGTAGCTTATACCAGCTTCAGTGTCTCTGCAGCCTTTTGTTAATATAGAAAAATATGAAAAAAAAGGCATGGGTCCATGAGTTTTTCCACAGACACAAGGTCCAAAAAAAAAACACAATAAGAAAAAAAACCTGACAGCAATTCCAAACATGCAGTGTGAAAAGGTGCATAACTGAACATGACATATTATAACAAAGAGACAGTTTCAAAAGCATGCAAAACATGAATGTGAGAGTATACCCAAGCATTGCTGCTAAGGAAATATATTAAAAATTGAGATACTTAGCATTTAAAAATGGCCATTTCTATATCTGCCCAGTAGCCATGGCACGGTGTGTACCTCTTTACTAGGTTCCTACACAAAGATAAAACCTCTCTCTGGGTTTTAAAAAACCTCCATTTGTATGGACAGATAGAAACATGTAAATAGAGAATAAACTCAGCCTTGGCAAATGAAGGAGGGGTGTACAGCCAGAGGGCATGACCCCATAATCAAAATAAGAGAAAAAATCTGACAGTATTCCCTAACGTGCATGTGAACAGATGCATTACTGAACATGACATATAACAAGGAGACAGTTGCTCTCTGAAATGCCAAAGCATGCACACCATGATTGTAAGACTATAGATATGCATTACTGCTAAGCAAATATATGAAAATGAAGATACTTAGAATGCAAAAATTGCCATTTCTGTATCTGCCCAGTATCCATGTCACGGTGCAACCCATTAATGATGTACACGGTTTCCTTCTACTCATTGTATTGAGCTTCTCGGAAGCCAGGTCATGTACTTTAGAGAAGCTCAATACTGTGAGGGGAACAAAATCACATGTGGGGCACCCCTGCGGATCCAGTACTGCACCCCCTTTAGAGGTGTAGTACCCCACTCTCGGGTAAGGAAAGGGAGACTGACAGATATCCAAGCACCCAGACACCACGGACCACTCCAGATAGGGGTCAGGGTGAGATGGCTCCTATAGGAGAGCACAGTCCCTGATCCTGGCTGGAGAAGAGGAACCAGGGTAGTGGAGCTCGGCGGAGAGTAGGGTTTAGGGGAGCACCCGGGATGGAGTGAAGCTAGGAAGGATACATGTAGATGATGTGGGACACATGACGGACCTTATCAAAGGGGGAAACAAAAACATCTAGAAGTCAGTTGGTAGTTTGTGGAGTGTCATTGGTGGGAGCCTGTGAGGGCCACAGTGTCAGGAAGGGTAACATCTGGAAAGAGACATGTAGGGGACTGAAGCCGGTAGAAGCTCGCCCTGTGACAGACAGAAAGAGAGAGAGAAAGAACACAGGTACTCCAAAAGATAGAAGGGGCCCAGGGGATCGGGTAGTGAGTGATCCACCTGGGGATGCCTGCATCCACAGTGATTGTAATTGTGTGGAGGGATTAGGCCACAGAAGGAGAACTGAGCCCCCAGACTAGTGGAGAACAACCAGGCTCAACTAGCAACTCGGAGGCTGCGGTGCTTCCAAGGTTCCGCAGCCGAAACCGCGTACATCCACTGAAAAGGTGGCCATATAGGGTTCAGAGACATACTATGAAGTAACCCTAGGAGGGACCCGTGGTCACCGGTTTGGGGCACTGTGTGAGCGAGGCGCAGGGCAGGAGGGTGAAAGAGTATCTTATTCAAAGCATTGGAGAAATGTTTGATAGATCAAACTGTTTATAAGTATCTAATGATTAAATTTCCAACTACTCCAATCATATACATTAGGGTGACCACAAAAAAATCGATGTCGGAATTTTGTCCGTCTGGACCCCACAAAACGATTCCCCTTTCCAGATATTGAGATAGCCAAAATTTGAGCTCGATCAAACAACGTTAACCCGTGCCGTTCGTCGCTCAAAGTTTGAAAAAATCCAAATTTTTGGCCAAAAAGCTGACATATGGAGCCATAACTCCAGAACGGTAAATAATAAAAACACGCTTCATATCTTAAAAGAAAGCTAATGTTGTTATTCAAAATTTATATTTTATACATAATTGTTATTTTAAGTCAAACTGAGTTACAACAGCTTTTAGCCCCAAGAACGTGACCTGGTACCACTAGGAGCATACTTCGTATATTTTGTTATTAAGTGATAAATTTTAGTTTTTTTTGGTATATTTTTGAGTTTAAAGTAGAAATATAATAAAATTAAACAAGTAATACTGATAAGTCTAATGACATTTTTTATTTTAAAATATAAAAATGA
This sequence comes from Allobates femoralis, assembly GCA_033576535.1. Classification (NCBI taxonomy): domain Eukaryota; kingdom Metazoa; phylum Chordata; class Amphibia; order Anura; family Aromobatidae; genus Allobates; species Allobates femoralis. The sequence goes on from JARQOC010000005.1 coordinate 88,586,520, forward strand.
GGTATATAATACATACAAAACAGACACAGAAAAGATACAGTCGTAGTACCTACATGAGTTGATAATTTTACATAGTTATTTAATCTATTCTAGAGCTTTTGTTAAAGTAGTTTTTGAAACGTCAGAATATAATGCTCGGCATTTGCTTACAACTTGCAGGACATATTGCTTTTGTTCTTCATCTTTTGTCAGAAGGTCGTTAAAGTCGGTTATTAATTTAACACCATGCTCAGCCATATCATTAAGTACTTTTAATGTTTTGACAATTTTCAATCCTTCTTGGAAGTCATTATTTTGAGGCCAGGTGTTTGGATTTTGTCTTAGGAAATCTGTTTTTATATTAAATCGGTCAAAGAATGTAAACGTTTCTTTGGTAAGTAAATTTCCCCCCTCCCCCCTATGAGATCCGGTCACTCTAATATACATATTACCAAAGATACATAAATCACTAGTTAAGCCTCCAGGATGCCCCATTGTGGTGGGGACGGATTCTGTCCTAAGCCACATGGGGGTATTCTTGGACAGGATTTTGAATCCAATTGCTGTACAAGTTAAGTTTTATATCAGGGACACAACTGATTTTTTGAAGAAAGTGGAGAATTTGGAAGTTGAGGATAGCTACTGCCTAGTTTCATTTGATATAGTCAGTCTTTACACATCGATTGAGCACGACTACGGTGTGGGTTGTGTAAGAAAGAAACTCATGGATCTTGAGTATACGGAGGGTGTGAAGGACTTAGTTCTGGAACTACTTAACTTGGTGCTACGGAAAAATTATTCTCTGTATGGAGACAGTTTTTATGAACAGCAGAGAGGGACAGCCATGGGGGTCAATATGGCCTTAGCCTATGCCAACATTGCGATGAGCGTTATGTACTAGGATGTTGTCTTTGTGTCCCAACACTTCAGGCATGTCCTGGGGGGGTGGAGATACATTGACGACACCTTCCTCATATGGAAAGGGGAAGAACACACATTGGTGGATTTTTTACAGTATTTAAACGAAGTAAATCATACCATCAAGTTTACCGTGGTACATTCTATTAATCAAGTACAATTTTTAGATGTGCTGGTGGCGAAGGATGGGGGAGCCTTGGTCACGAGCACTTATGTTAAACCGACAGATAAAAATAATACATTATCCTATACCAGCCACCATCCTTGTAATACCATAGATGCAATACCCTACAGTCAATATCTGAGAGCTAGAAGGATTGAGAGCAATTCTGTTAATCTAAAATTAACCCTCGATACAATGACAGCTAAATTTAGACAACGTGGTTACCCACGTAAATTGTTGGAGACCCAAAGATCGAGGATAGAGAATGCAGAGAGGAAAACACTTTTTGAACCTGTGAGTAAAATTGGTGGGAACAGGATACCTTTTGTATCTACATTTAATGAAAAAAGTGGTGCTCTGGCTAAAATAATCAAAAAACATTGGAATGTGTTAACCAATGGTATCTCTGGAGTTGTTGAGTTCTCCAATCCGCCTCTCTTTTCCTATAAAAGAAGTAGTAATTTAAAAGATAGCCTTGTTCGATCTGATATTGGTTCCTTTAAGAAGACAAAACAAATTTCCCTGACAAGGAGAAAAAGAAAAGGTTGTTTCCCTTTTTTGGGCTGTATTAATTGTGTGGCGATGTTCAAAGGTTCAGAATTCAGAGACTATCATTCCCAGCGAACCTACAAGATGCAGCACTATTTGACATGTGTTTCCGATTATGTTGTTTATTTGTTGGAATGCCTGTGTCGCATGTGGTATGTGGGGGAAACCACGTGCGACTTTAAGACAAGATTTGCATATCATAAATGTTCAATACTGAATTAAAATGGATCTTCCCTTGGCCAAACATTTCAATTAAAAGGGTCATAAGGAAAAAGACCTAAAATTTAGAATAGTGGACCATATCCCGCCCTTGAGAAGGGGTGGAAATAGGATTGTTCTACTTAAAAAGAGGGAAATGGAATGGATTTACAGGTTAAATACTTTAAAACCCAATGGGTTAAATATTGATTTTAAAATGTATAATCTCCGGTAAATCTGATTAATATGTACCCACGCAGAAAGTTGCTTGAAATTCATCTCAATCGAATGCACATCCTCTTATAGTAGATGCACGAATAAATTAATTAAATTAAGAGGAAATGATTTTCTCTCATGTGTGGAGAGGGATTCAAGATAAGAGAATTTTTTTGTCAACTACTCTTGATAAAAATTGTGAAATGTAAAAGTACCTCTATAGGAGGATGATTTTAATTTTTTTAATTTTTTTTTCTTCATTATCCTGTAGGTGCAATGCTGACTTGAAGCTCATATAAAGCAAATATGTGACTACAGTCGTGAAAGAAATTAATTTTTTATTGATGTTTATTAAAAATTATGAGCAAATATATCTTGTGTCTTGTGACTAGTGATAACCAAAGGGATGGCGCCATGTATGACAGATAAATGGATGTCAGCTGGTGCTAATGTGTGTGTGGGGACCTAGGATATTCCTGGTTCTGCTGCACATACTTGCAGGCTGCCTAGTGACCACTTATGCTGAGCGCACAGGGAAACGCTGCTAGCAGTGCTCAGCATAAGCGGTCACTAGGCAGCCTGCAGTATGAACTGGTTACCACGATACACATCGGGTAACCAGGGGCTGCGTTTCAAGGAAGTGCCAGCACACACGCACCTGCGCTTCTCTCACAAAACCTAAGTATTTAGCGCATAACCGCTAAATACATAGAGCGCAGGTGTGTGGACATGCCCAATGTCTGTGACCAAACTGTAAGAAACTGCCTAAAAGAAATTTGATTTACATACAGAAAAGCTAAACAAAAGACATTATTAAAACCTAAACAGAAAAAAAAACAAGGTTACAATGGGCTAAGGAAAAACAATCATGGACTGTGGATGACTGGATGAAAGTCATATTCAGTGATGAATCTCGAATCTGCATTGGGCAAGGTGATGATGCTGGAACTTTTGCTTGGTGCCGTTCCAATGAAATTTATGAAGATGACTGCCTGAAGAGAATATGCAAATTTCCACAGTCATTGATGATATGGGGCTGCATGTCAGGTAAACTGGGGACTGGAGAGATGGCGGTCATTACATCTTCAATAAATGCCCAAGTTTACATTGATATTTTGGACAGTTTTCTTATCCCATCAATTGAAAGGATGTTTGGGGATGAGGAAATAATTTTTCAAGATGATAATGCTTCCTGCCATAGAGCAAAAACTGTGAAAACTGTGAAAACTTTCCTTGAAAGAAGACACAATGTCAATGTCATGTCCTGCAAATAGTCCAGATCTCAATCCAATTGAAAATCTTTGGTGGAAGTTGAAGAAAATGGAGCCTGGTGATCTCACAACTATACCTTGGATGCTGGAGAGCTAGACTAAAGGACAGCCAGAGAGCTGGCTCTGAAGAAGTGATCGGGAATACTCAAAGACCCTAATCACGGCGTGGGGCAGGTACTCCATGACCTGCAACCTATCTCCAACTACGGTCTAGGAACACAGCCATCAAACTAGGGCTAGTGACCCTGAGAGAGAGGGACCCATCACACAAAAGCCCGCGATGGCCAAACCAAACCCGTGAGTGAGGAGACCGAAAAAAGAAAGGGCCTGAAAGGACTTGAGGAAGGCAATGCAGAGGAGCTGTTTGAGCTGCATAAACCCAGTTACCCGGAGCAGTGTAAAAGTGTAAAGAACTGTAACTTGAAAGAACTGTGACTGGGATACTGTGCCTTGAAACTGCTTCTAAAAGAACTACCGTAAAGTACAAAGTAAGCTCACCATTGCCTGAGACTGCTTCCTTCCAGCATCGCAGCAGAGTCTCACCTGCGGAGCCACAGACTGCTATTTCCAGACACTGGCTGGAGAAGCTGTAGCAGCAAAGTAAGTGACTGGTTCAAAGCACAATCCTTCACCAGGCCCCTCCACTACTACTTCACCTGCCTTGGTGATCCTCAGTCCTACCCGAGAAGGGCTCTCTATCCATGCTGTCCCTCACCACCATCCTCAGCAGAAATATGGCAGTGGTGGACCCCACTGACAACATTCCCTGGGTGACGTCATGACAAAATCCCCTATAAATAGCCCCTTCCTTTTTGGACTGAGCCCAGGCCAAGGGACCGGGTCAAGACTAATGTGAAACCCAAGAGAGACAGCACTTGCCCAGTCCTGAGTACCCCACGGCCTGGGGGCACCTCACAAGCTGTTATTAAAGCCAGAGGTGGTGCAACAAAATACTAGTGATGTATTGGAGTGTTCTTTTGTGTGTTTGTTTTTCATGATTCCATAATTTTTTCCTCAGAATTGAGTGATTCCACAATTTTTTCCCTCTGCTTGGTCTGAAAAAAATTACCCTTACTGACTACCACATTTTTTTATCCTGATTTCTTTTAGTGTTTCTTAAAGCCATGAAGTTACTTTAGTTTTGTGCCATGTCTGTGATCTGCTATTTTTCTACAGCATCAAACAACTGAATGAACATCCTTCGAACCAGGTGATTCCATAACTTTTTGCCAGGGGTTGTATATACAATGCCTTGTGAAAGTATTTGGCCCCCTTGAAATTTTCAACTTTTTGCCACATTTCAGGCTTCAAACATAAAGATATAAATTCTCATTTTTTGGTGAAGAATCAACAACAAGGGGGACACAATCTTGAAGGGGATAGAAATTTATTGCATATTTTAAACTTTTTTAACAAGTAAAAAACTGAAAAGTGGGGCGTGCAATATTTTTCAGCACCCTTGAGTTAATACTTTGTAGCGCCACCTTTTGCTGCGATTACAGCTGCAAGTCGCTTGGGGTATGTCTCTATCTGTTTTGTGCATTGAGAGACTGAAATTCTTGCCCACTCCTCCTTGCAAAACAGCTGAAGCTCAGTGAGATTGGATGGAGAGCGTTTGTGAACAGCAGTTTTCAGCTGTTTCCACTGATTCTCGATTGGATTCAGGTCTGGACTTTGACTTGGCCATTCTAACACATGGATACGTTTATCTTTGAACCATTCCATTGTAGATTTTGCTTTATGTTTGGGATCATTGTCTTGTTGGAAAATAAATCAATTTTGCAGACTCCAACAGGTTTTCTGCCAGAATGGTCCTGTATTTGGCTCCATCCATCTTCCCATCAATTTTAACCATCTTCCCTGTCCCTGCTGAAGAAAAGCAGGTCCAAACCATGATGCTGCCACCAACATGTTTGACAGTGGGGATGGTGTTTTGAGGGTGATGAGCACTGTTGCTTTTACACCAAGCATATCGTTTTGCATTGTTCAACTTTGGTTTCATCTGACCACAGCACCTTATTCCACATGTTTGGTGTCTCCTAGGCGGCTTGTGGCAAACTTCAAACAAAACGTTTTATGGATATCTTTGAGAAATGGCTTTCTTCTTGCCACTCTTCCATAAAGGCCAGATTTGTGCAGTGTACCACTGATTGTTGTCCTATGGACAGACTCTCCCACCTCAGCTGTAGATCTCTGCAGTTCATCCAGAGTGATCATGGGCCTTTTGGCTGCATCTCTGATCAGTCTTCTCCTATTAGAGATGAAAGTTTAGATATGATCGCTTGCACAATGCTCCTTGAGATGTTTACAACTTGGGAATTCTTTTTGTATCCAAATCCGGCTTTAAACTTCACGACAACAGTATCTCGGACCTGCCTGGTGTGTTCCTTGGTCTTCATGATGCTCTCTGCGCTTGAAACAGAACCCTGAGACTATCACAGAGCAGGTGCATTTATACGGAGACTTGATTACACACAGGTGGATTCTATTTATCATTACCAGTCATGTAGGACAACATTGGATCATTCAGAGATCCTCACTGAACTTCTGGAGTGAGTTTGCTGCACTGAAAGTAAAGGGGCCGAATAATATTGCACGCCCCACTTTTCAGCTTTTTATTTGTTAAAAAAGTTTAAAATATCCAATAAGTTTCGATCCACTTCACGATTGTGTCCCACTTGTTGATTATTCACAGAAATATTAGAATTTATGTCTTTATGTTTGAAGCCTGAAATGTGGCAAAAGGTTGTAAAGTTCAAGGGGGCCAAATACTTTCACAAGGCACTGTATGTATATATATATATTGTGAGGTAGCGACCCGGGGACCTCGCTTGCTGCCCAAACACACCAACATGTGTGTATAATTTTGCAAATGACTACCCGTTTATTTCTCACATGCATCAGATAACCCGGGTAGTACATTAAACATTTATCATAAGTACATCATATAATACATTTACATTACACATAACATACAACCATATTGCATTTACGATCACCTGGACCTGTCACCACGACTCCCTCAAATCCTGGGAGCATTACCAACAGCTCCCGTGGTGATCACGGCCTCCAGCCTATCTATACTCTACACATACCTTTATAATAAATACCTTATACTCTCATACTCCCATAGGAACAGTATCATATAATCCCATGAATACTTAGATCACTACAGTACATAAATTATATTGCACATCTCCTTCTACACCCAGTTACCTTACGGTAACGGTCCACACACAGAGTACACGGGTAATACACCGTCCCATAGGGATCCAGGCCTGGTCGGCACACCCCTTTTCACACCTGATGGTACCATATGGCCAGGCTCTTCCTTGGCCTAATTTCCCCCTTGGAGAGTCCAGTCCCTTCCCACAGGCTGCTACCTATTCCCAGCCTCTACAAAGCACTCTGGCTGCTCTGAGCCAGGCCCCGACCTGGGTTTAGTCACTAGAGCTCCAGGGCAAAACAGGCCAAAAGGACTCCTCAGCACGTGTCTCCAGGTCGCCAACCGCTTCCAAGTCTGCCATCACCAGGGCCAGACCTCCAGGCAAGCGGCTGCATCAAACACGTCCTTGCGAGCCCCTCCAGGGTCACCTGGTCTTCCCAACTCCCAGCACTCTATTAGCCTCTGTCATCTGGCCTCACGGCTCCACTTTCACAGGACTCGGTTCTCTCTCCCTCTCAGAGGCTTCTGCTCTTTTTCCATTCACGCATGGGCCTGGTCAGCATCACATCATACATGACCCTTTTACTTAAGCCAACACATATACTTCAACAGGTCCCTCACTGACTATTTAGTCGGACCTAATGGCGGCTATGCCCGCCTGGCACAATTCCCACTAGCATACGGGAACTTCCTTCTTACCGATCCTGGTCTCGCTACCTGAGTCACCAGTTCACCAAGCATCCCCAAGGGCTCCTTTCCGAACGTATCTCGCCACACGTCCGGATCAGCATCCACCTGGTTCAGCCCCGGCTTCCCCACTCCAGGAGCTGTAACGATCCGTTCCCGGCCAGCGGTATGGAGCTAGCACGCTCCACAAACATCCCAGACTGGATCTCTGGCTGCATCTCCTCTGGTTGAGCTGATTGATCTCAATTTCTGCAGTTGTTGTCTCCTCCAACAGAACCTGGCTAGTCTATAATGCTCACATCCCACAGTGAACATCCATCTGGGCTGCTATCAATCGTACACACTTGCCACAGACGTCATTGGTGTTCCATGATTCTTCAATAATTAACCACACTGTTACGGGTAGGTTTCGCAACAACAACCACAGCAAAACGGTAATGTAAGAGTCATATACCGACAATCCGTGTGATGACAGCCCTTATGTTGCATCACCACTAATACATTAATATATTAATATATATATATATATATATATATATATATATATATACTATATAATGTACATCTACATATTCACATAGATATATAGTAATTGGATGTTACATGTGGTAAAGAGGTATTTTAAGTAGGATCATTGATCACCTCATTTCAGCAGTGCTGGATACATAATATCTGCAGATGGTATATGTTATTTCACTGGGATCCCCATGGATTGATCGAAATGGGGGAACTTCAGGAGTTGACATATCATTGGTGCAACCTGTGCAGCCGCCAGGTGCGCAAGAGGATAGGTGGCCCATTTCCAGATCCAAAGCCAGTGGAATTGTGCATTTTGATGAACTATAAGACTGTAAAGGGGCCCAGTAAACAATTCTTGCACAGGGGCCCTTCTCTGTCTGTGTCCATCCAGTGGGGAAACCTGCACCCTTCGGCTGCTGGACCTCAGTTAGGGGAGTTTGAATGAACTGATGGTGAAGAACATCTTTGACTCCATCAATGTGACATTACTAGGGAAAGATAAACTTTGCAAAAAGGGATAACTCCTTCTAGATGTTCATTCTAGTACATTAAAGTACTGTTGTATTTAGCTGTAGAAATACTAATCATATCCAGTTATATCTTCTAATCTACAGAAAAAAAACAATAACTTCATAGTGATTTTTGGCGGTTATGGCAGAGCTTGATTTCTGAATCGTAAAATAGATTTTATTCCTGAAGAATATTCATATTTGTGAAATGATCTCTTATGATGGAGTTCTTCTTCCCTGGGTACATTATGTATTTGGTGCAGGTATTTCATAGCTTCTTTTGTAGATTGCTGTTATGACAGATACATTTGTAAATAAACAGCATTGTGCTACGCTTTGTATTCAGACTGCACAATAATAATATGATTGCTCTTACCGCAGCATATGTTATCAGCCAGGATCATCTGTTAGTTTTGTATTCTAGAATACAAATTTATTGTCATGATCGTGAAGATATAAATATTTATTTATTCACACCCAACAATAAGAGAGAATACAAAAGTTTAGACTTCCTCTGAATACTGTTTTATTGGACTCTTTCTAACCTGCTCATAATTCATCCATTTGCTTTCACAGTGATGCCAAGCCTTTGTAGACATAAGTCATAATATTTTATACACAATGTTCACTCCTTGGATTTTACTCGTTTTAAATTTAAAAAGTGATGAACAGCAAACACCGAAAATGTAAGTCCTGGAAATGCGTTAACCACTTCACCCCTGGGCGATTTTTCACTTTTTTATTTTTACCTCCCTTTTTTGCTGACATCACCCCTGCTTTATTACAAAATACCAACGATTGTCTCCCTGCTGTCACTAACATCATGTCTTTTCTCTATCTTAAATTGAATCTGTCGAGTTAATCAGGCTCTCATAGACTTGTGTGGAGCGCTTGTGGCCATTAATTCTGACCTCCAGTTAGTCAGAAGCCGTGGTCACAAGGTGGTGATGCAGGACCAGAATCGTGTCAAGAAGAGCTGAAGATGGTGGGTAATAAGTATAATATTAAGTGCAGAGATGTTAGTTATCACTTCAGTGATGCAATAAAACAAATGCTGGAGTGATGTTTTAATATATACCAAACATATCACAGTACAAAGGCCATCTTGTCCACTAGCTGTAACGCCATCTTGTCCACTAGCATGGAATTCTTAGAAGACTTTTGTAAAGAAATAATTGAAAACAGAATAAAAAATAAATAATATGCATATGTGGTGAGAAAAAAGAAGTGAGACTGCAGCATCCCTCTCAGTGTATGTGTGTAACTGCATGCAGTAAGCGTCGGCATTTAAAGGGGTTGCCTGGGCTTTTCATATATCCAAGCTGCAGAATGCTGACATTTGTAATTACCTTCTGTCAGCATTTTCAGGGTTTCCTAGATATCACTGTTTTGAATCTGGAGGAGAATGACCAGGGGCGTGTTTGTATCAAGAACATCAACAAGCCCACCCTCTATAGCAACAGGCTGTCCCCCTATAGCAACAGCCCTCCCCAATCCACACCAGAGACACCCTGTCTGTAGCTGCTCCACCCCCCCAGCCAGACGCAGTTTAGTGGTGATCGATATAAAGTCTGCAGTGAGTAGGGAAAATCCCATGTACTCAGGCCGCTCCTGGAATACAATGTTCAGCTCATTGCAGTGATCGTTATCTGAGTAGTTTATTCCCTTTCACTGTCCCGGGTGGTCAGTGATGGTGCTCTGCATCTGCCGGTGACAGTAAAGGAGAACTGTGTGAGTGCCCAGTGATGCGGTCAACGGTGTCTGCTCTTTCCAGTCTTCAACAGGGTCGGCACTGTATGATGAAATCTCTCTGAGACACTGTGCAGGCCCGGCATCCGATCATGTGACTAGCACACTGATGTCATCACTGCACGTCCCGATCACATGACCGGAGACCCACACACAGGAGGCACTACACTGCTGCGGAGGGAGAGATGAAGAGAGATGAGAAGACGGCTGACGGGTAAGTTTACACAGTTTATTATTTTTGTGTGAGCGGCAACATCTCAACACCCTTCTAACACTCCACACTGTTTCGATTGCTGATTGGACAGGCTGCTCCAATCAGTATTTGTCATTAGTGTGAAGGATGGTCAACACAGGTGACAGCACTGTGTCGCTGAGACTCTGTGCCAAAGCTGCCCCTGTGTGAAGATATCACTGACACAACTGTCTCATTGACACAGAAGCAGCTTTGGCACAGTGTCTCAGAGAGATTTCATCAGTGACAGTGCCGACCCTGTTACGATTGGAAAGAGCAAACACCATGACCGCATCACTGGGCACTCACACAGTTCTCCTTCACTGTCACCGGCAGATGCAGAGCGGAGCACCATCACTGACAGTCCGGGACAGTGAAAGGAAATAAACTATTCAGATAACGATCACTGCAATGAGCTGAACATTATATTCATGGAGCAGCCGTGAGTACATGAGGATTTTCCCTCCTCACTGCAGACTTTACATAGAACACCACTAAACAGTGTCTCACTGGGGGGAGGGGCAGCTAGAGAGTGGGTGGTTCTGGTGTGGACTGGGGAGGGCTATTGCTATAGGGGGAGGATTTGTTGCAATAGGGGGAAGGCTTGTTGCTGTGTGGGGCATGGTTGTAGTAGAGTAGGTGTAAACTACCAGTTCTCCATTTACGTACAGGTCCTAATACAAACACACCCCCTGGTCATTCTCCTCCAGATGCAAAACAATGATCTGTAGGAAACCCTGCAAAATACTGACAGGAGGTAAATTACAAATTGTCTGCATTCTGCAGCCTAGATATACACTGAGATTTTAGGAAAGACCCGGACAACTCCTTTAATGGGCTTAGATCAAAAATCTTCCAATGCAACATGAAGTTCTTAACCCAAGAAAATGAAGTAATGTTTAACTTGCAGAAGTCAGAATAGAGGAGAAAAAGTCTTAAAAATGCATATCTTGTCACTCTTCTTACAAAACACCCTCAGTTCACCCTCAAAGGGTACCCACTCTAAAGATTATCCTGGTCCCAAGCCTCCTGAAAGACCCTGAAAGCTACCTAGCACATCAAGTCACAAGACTTCAGGTCCTGGCCAATTTCAAATGTCGGGCAAAGACATGTCGGTGTTGCAAGTGTGTCCTACATAATGCTCAATTGTTTCACTCTTCCAAAACTAGAGAAAATGCTTATTTTCTGCAGATATCAGTTGTCGTCCCATTATTCCATTCCAAGTATGCATACTCTGGACAGGGATTCCCACATAATTAGTCAGAAAGCCTTTGAAGAATTGATAATTGTGATTTGTTATAAAGCTAACTAATCAATTAGCAAGTAAATATAATTTAAGTCTAAGCCTATTTGTGGGAGAAATTAAAATAGAAAAATCACATGAAAAAATTACATGAGCTTTGCTATGGGTCTTGTAAAGATTTTTTTTGACATTATAAATATTGTAAATGTGAAAATCAAAAAATCTGAAAACCTCTATTACATTCCAAATGAGCTTTCTTATTTACCTCATTAAATGCAAATGAGGGCTACAATATGTTGGCAGAACTACTCAGACACTAAACAAAAGACTCTGTTCACACTGTGCCAACATTGTCAATCAATGTCTGAATCATGAACTCCCAGTTACCGTACCATGGTAAGGACTATACATTTCTCTCCATAATTTCGATTGATATTATCCCTCCCAAAATTCCAAATAGAGTAAAGATCCACAACAAAAAATAATTATACTGAGTTCATAGGTTAAACACATTAAATCCATAGACAACATGATTACAGAAATTTTCATATGAATCTATTGGTCACTTTATGTTTCCACACAGGTCAATCCAAGTCCTTATTACTAAAAAGTCTATATTTATTTTATTTTTTATGTAAAAACGTTTTTGTGTTTAAATTGTAGAACCTTTATATAATTATTTAGATATATTTATTTTTAATGCTAATGCTTTGCTACTTTATTGATGCTTAAAACGTTACATACCCGGCAGATTTTTTGTTTTCTTGGCCTTTTTTCAGTGAATATGAACGATAACAGAAAATCTTTTTTCCCACTCATGGTTAGTGGTTGGATGAAGTAATTCATTATCAAATTACTGTGTTTTCTCTTTTTAAATCATAATGACAACCAAAATATCCAAATAACCCTGATCAAAAGTTCACATACCGTGGTGATTTTGTTCTGATAACATGCACAGACGTTGACACAAATGGGGTTGAATGGCTAATGAAAGTAACATACTCCCCTGTGACCTATTTGCTTGTAATCAGTGTGTGAGCATAAAAGCTGAGTGAATTTCTGGGATCCAGAAGATTCTTGCATCTTTCATCCAGCAATTGAAGTTTCTTGATTGTGAGTCATGGGGAAAGCAAAAGAATTGTCAACGGATCTATGGGAAAAGATAGTTGAACTGTATAAAACAAGAACGGAATTCAAAAACATATCCAAGGAATAGATAATTCCATTCAGCAGTATTCAAACTGTGATTAACAAATAGAAAATCAAGGGCTCTTTACAAATCAAACCACGATCAGGTAGACCAACAAAAATTTTGGCCACAACTGCCAGAAAAATTGATCGGGATGCAAAGAAAAACCGACAAATAAGATCAGCTGAAATACAGAACATGCAGAAACTTAGCGGTGTGGCTGTTTCAAGATGCACAATAAGGAGACACTTGAAGAAAAATGGGCTGCAAGGTCGAGTCGCCAGAAGAAAGCCATTACTGCACAAATGTCACAAAGTATCTCACCTACAATATACCAAACAGCACAGAGACAAGCCTCCAAACTTCTGGACAAGGTAATTTGGAGTGATGAGACCAAAATCTAACTTTTTGGCAACAACCATAAACATTACATATGGAGAGTTTTCAACAAGGTATATTAAAGGAACACCACTCCTACTGTAAAGTACGGAGGTGGATCGCTGATGATGTGGAGATGTGTGAACTACAAAAGGCACAGGAAGCTTGGTCAAAGTTGAAAGATGAATGCAGCAAATACTGGAAGCAAATTTACACTAATCAGCCCAGAAGCTGCACATGGGAAGTACTTGGACGTTCCAACATAACAATGATTGAAAACACAAGGCAAAGTCGACCTGTCTTTGTCTACAGCAGAACAAAGTGAAGGTTCTGAAGTTGCCATCTCAGTCTCCTGACCTCAATATCATTGAGCCTCTTTGGGGAGAACTCAAGCGCACACATCATGCAAGAAAGCCCAGGAATTTACAGGAACTGGAGGCTTTTTGCCAAGAAAAATGAGCAGCTTTAACATCTTCAAAAATAAAAAGCCTCATCCACAACTGCCACAAAAGACTTCAAGCTGTCATTGCTATTAGAAGGGGCAATACATGTTATTAACCCCTTCCCGACCCTTGACGTAATGGGTAGTGATGGGCGAATCCTAAATTACTCGGAATCGCTTGACTCTAGCGAGTCCGAGCCCAGGACTCGCTACTCGTTGCGAGTCTAGCGAGTCCAATGTTAATGAATGGGGAAGCGAGTAATAGCGAGTAGTGTGAGATTTACAACTCGCAGATGTGTGTCGGAAGCTTCAGCCTGAAGCAATCCTAGTTGTGTCATTTATTTGCATTGCTAGTTTACTTTGTAAGTAATCGCTGACTCGCACAGATAAGAGTCCTGTCTCCTCTGTGCTGGCTGCCAGCTCCAGGGTCCTAGAGCCTGCCTGCTGCCTGATGTAGCAGTGTTGAGATTGTTCTCAGTCTGCTCATTCCCTGTGTACAGACATGAATGTCTGTGCACAGAGATGATGTAGCAGTGTTGAGATTGTTCTCAGTCTGCTCATTCCCTGTGTACAGACATGAATGTCTGTGCACAGAGATGATGTAGCAGAGCTGAGATTGTTCTCAGTCTGCTTATTCCCTGTGCATAGAGATCTATATCTATACACAGGAGATTTAGCAGAGAGGACATCGCGTTTTGGACTGCGTCGGACGGAAGAGGATTTTTTTAATTAAAGATGGAGTCCCTAATGACTTTTTTTTTTATTTCTAATAAAACATTTTCTTTGTGTTGTGTTTTTTTTAAAACAATTTAATAGAAATTCATGGCGGTCATGTCTAATATTGGCGTGACCACCATAAATTTCGGGCTTAGGGCCAGCTGATAATACAAAGCTGGTATTAACCCCTTTATTACCCAGCGTGCTACCGCCACCAGGGCCGCTGGAAGAGCGGGGTTCAGCGCCAGAGGATGGCGCTTCAATGAACGCGCCATTTTCTGGGGAGGCTGCGGGCTGCAGTTTGCAGCGGGGGGTGCCCAGAAAGCTTGGGCATCCCTGCGCTGCGGATTCCAGCCCCCAGCTGCTTAGCTGTACCTGGCTAGACATAGAAATTGCGCGGAGCCCCACGCATTTTTTTTAAATTATTTCATGAAATTCTGAGATTCTGACTCTGACTCTGAGACTCTGACTCTGAAATTCATTAAATAATTTTAAAAAAATGCGTGGGGCTCCGCGCAATTTCTATGTCTAGCCAGGTACAGCTAAGCAGCTGAGGGCTGGAATCCGCAGCGCAGGGATGCCCAAGCTTTCTGGGCACCCCCCGCTGCAAATTGCAGCCCGCAGCCGCCCCAGAAGATGGCGCGTTCATTGAAGCGCCATCCTCTGGCGCTGAACCCCGCTCTTCCAGCTGCCCTGGTGGCGGTAGCACGCTGGGTAATAAAGGGGTTAATACCAGCTTTGTTATACAAGCTGGTATTAAGCCCGAGATTCTTAATGTCAGGCCACGTTTCACCCAGCCACTAAGAATCTCCAATAAAGGGTTAAAAAAACACAGAGAAAATTTTTTATTTGAAATAAAAAAAAAAGCCATTAGGGACTCCATCTTTAATTAAAAAAATCCTCTTCCGTCCGACGCAGTCCAAAACGCGATGTCCTCTCTGCTACATGCACAGGGAATGAGCAGACTGAGAATAATCTCAGCACTGCTACATCATCTCTGTGAGCAGGCGGGCTCTAGGACCCTGGAGCTGCACAGAGAAGACAGCTGGACTCGGCTCGCAAAGAAACAGCAGTTACTTTGCGAGTTTCCCTGCTATCACTGGCACAGTAGCCAGTGATGACTCGCACGAGTCTAATGCAAACAATGGCAATCCTAGTTTTGTCAGCGTTTCTGACAAAACTAGGATTGATATTGATTTGCATTGGACTCGTGCGAGTCATCACTGGGAAACTCGCCGAGTACCGAGTCCTGCGAGTCCCTTACTACTCGCCGAGTAACGAGTCCTAGCGAGTAGATTCGCCCATCCCTAGTAATGGGACGTCATGCGTTGGGTGCTCATTTTTGATGTGAGCTCCGGCGGTGAGCTCACATCATTCACCTGACATCTCAGCTGATCTCATCAGCTGAGATGTCAGGCTTCCAGCACTGATTGGATCCGTGATCCGTGATCCGTGAGTGCTGTTAAGCCTTGGAATTCCGATGTCATTTACAGTCAGCTGGATCCAAAACCACTGCAGCGGGGATCACGCCATTCCCTGCCAAGATCGGAGATCCTGCGATAAGATTGCGGAATCACTGGTGATCACCTGATAGCCCCGAGTCCTGGTGTGAACTCGAAAGCTACAGGGATTGTTTTCTGTCAGTGGTTGGCAAGCACTGCCAACCACTATAAATGAAACCAAGTGCCATGTCCCGATGTGCTGCAGCTCATCGGGACACGGCACAAGCGATCGGATGCTGCAGCAGTGAGGCGCCCTATGAGGCAGTGCAAAATCAAGAATTAATTAAAAAATAAAGTTTTAAAAAATATGAAAAAAAACCCACAAAAGTTCAAATCACCCCTCTTTTCCCCTATTCAAAATAAAAGTATTAAAAAAATACACATATTTGATATCCTACGTTCAGAAATGATGAAGGACACCTAACCTTAGAAACATGTCGGTCAGCTGACAGCCTCCGTCAGCCCTGCACTTCCTGATTTTCCCTCTGACAACAACATCATGTGACCGTGATGACAGTGTGACGTAGGACATCAGGTGACCACCGGGAAACCCGGAAGACACTCCTGATAGCCATGGCGCATCTCCAGAGCGGTAATCCTGACAGAAGCAACAAAGAAATCACCACTCACACACCTGGACAGCATCAGAGGAGGGTGAAGCACCCATGAGTATACCAGAGAAACCCCAAATAGACAACCAGGTCAGTCCATAAAATCCTAATAACGGAACTAAGAGCTACTACAGTCCCTGACAAAAGTTATGTTGTTTATCCTTGTTATGTAAATAAAAGCTTATAACCTGATGTTAAATTCATCCATTGGTTGTATAAATTACTCTTTAGAAAGCTGAAACCCTCCAAAATGTGGTTTAGGTTAAGAAAATAAATTGGCATCAATGCTGAAATATTGATCATTTAATGAACACAGAATGGTCAGATTTTGACAAAAGTTTTGTCGCCCACAGAAAGTAATGTGATTTTCAAACAAATAATCAACTTAAAATACAAATATATGTTTCATAATATTGGTGAATGAAGTTGTGGTGCTATTAGATTCATATTTAATATTTTATTTGACTTCAATGAGCTTGAAGGACTGCATCCATGCGGTTCAACAATGATTCATACAATTTATTAATGAAATCATCAGGAAAAGCGAAGAATGCAGTCTTACATGCCCCTTCCCCCCCCCCAGAGTTCATCTAGAGTCTTTGGTTTTGTTTTCCAAGCTTCCCCTTTCATCCTACCCCAAACATGCGCACTGATATTCATGTATGGTGACTGGGCTGGCAAGTCCTTGAGCACCTTGATCTTTTTTGCCTGAAGGAACTTTGTTATAGAGATGGATGTATGAGATGGTGCACCATCCTGCTGCAGAATTTGACCCCTTTTATGATTTGGAATGTAAGAGGTAGCTAATGTCTTGATATTTTATGCTATTGATGTTGTCTTCCACCTTGCAAATGTTTTCCACACTTACATACTGAATGTAACCCCAGCCCATGATCTTTCCACCACCAAATTTAAGTGTTTTCTTGGTGTATTTTGGATCCAAACGGGCTCCAGTAGGTCTCCTGCAGTATTTGCGGCAGCTGTGGTGTAATTCTACTGAAGATTCATCAGAGAAATCCACCTTCTGTCACTTTTCCAGCGTCCATTTGTCTAGCAGGCTGTGGGACCTTGGAAATGCCACACAGTTTTTTATTTGCCTTTTGTTTAATGCTGGCTTCTAGGCACTGATTCGACCATGGAGGCCATTTCGTGACAGAATCCTACAAACTGTTCAGATGACAAGGCCTGTTGGAGCTCTGCTGAAGTGGAAGAGGGGCTTGCTTTGGATTTTCTAACCAATAAACATTCCTCCTGAGCAGTTGTCTTGTCCAGTCTCTTCAAATCTTTTTTTTCATTCTTTGTACTTGACGCTGAGACACATTAACGGTGCCAGCCACCTCTGCAGTGGATCTGGTCTTCAGTCTCTTGATAATCAAGGCTGGTGGCAGGGTGGATTTTTGGCATGTTGTCAGAGCTCAAGTTGCAGTTCAAGTGAAGGTCTGGGGTGCTGGGTTTCTTTTTATACACACCCATAGTGATGGGCGAGTCCTAAATTACTCGGAATCGCTTGACTCTAGCGAGTCCGAGCCCGGGACTCGCTACTCGTTTTGAGTCTAGCGAGTCCAATGTTAATGAATGGGGAAGCGAGTAATAGCGAGCAATGTGCGATTTACAAATCGCAGATGTGTCTCGTAAAGCGCTCGCATTGCCGTTTTGGAAACCCCGCTCGCAACAGTTTTTTCCTGCTGTGTCCGAGGCCAAACTCGCATGTGTTTGTCTTATTTGGCGTCGATGAGGCGAGGCAAGCGATTTACTCCAGCACACACCATGCTTTTAGCAAACAGGAAATAAGCCGACTCTCCTCTGTAGCTCTCAGAAGAGCTGTTTGGGTTAAATATAAGGAACCTTGAAGTTTCCCTACACTGACTGACACTTCCTATGATCTGCTCCAGCATCTACCTCACCCTGCACTAGCTCAGATCGTCACAGGAATGTGGAGGAAATTGCGGTGGCAAGGCTTATGTACAGCCTCGCCTCTCATACATGACATAGGCATCACGATGGACAGAAGCCAATCATAGTCCTGCCACAACCAACATGGCTGTGGCATTACTGAATATGATTGGCTAACATGCTTGTCCATCTTCACAAGTTTTCTGACCTAACACGCTAGGCTGTCTTGGAAGCTTTGTCGGAACATAACAGATTCTGTATTTGCGAGACCCGAATACAGTATACAGGACTCGGATTCGTAGACTCACTCAGACTCGCTCAGACTCGCTGCTGACAGCGGGTATCCGTGAAGCGGTGCGATTGTTTAAACGATTTGGGGAGATTCAAGCTACATAGCGATGTAATATAGCAAGTCTAGCGAGTGAGAAAAAGTAAACTCTGACAAAACTAGGATTGCCATTGACTTGCATTGGACTCGTTACTGTGCGAGTAAACGCTGGGAAACTCGCCGAGTACCGAGCCCTGCGAGTCCCTTACTACTCGCCGAGTAACGAGTCCTAGCGTGTAGACTCACCCATCCCTACACACCCACTAATTAACTGATCCTTTATGGAGCACAGGTGAGGATGTAAACTAGGATTGGGTGCATTATATGACCAGGCGACAAAACTTTTTTCTTGACAAGATCTGACCATTCTGTGTTCATTAAATGATCAATATTTCAGCATTGATGCCTATTTATTTTCTTAACCTAAACCACATTTGGGAGGGTTTCAGCTTTCAAAAGAGTAATTTATACAACCAATGGATGAATTTAATGTCAGGTTATAAGCTTTTATTTACATAACATGGATAAGCGACATAACTTCTGTCAGGGATTGTACAGACTGGGATTGGAATATTAGTTCTAGTAAGCATGGAATACAAGAAGCACATAAAAGGGTGACATTATTATGATTATAACGATTGTTTGTGGGGTACTATTAAGAGACACAAAAAAGGAATATAAGCATCATTATAAAGAGGGGGCATTTATAGAGTCTCAACAGTTTAATAATACAATTTTCTAATATTCAACTTTACAGCCTGATATATCTACTGCTCAAAAACATTTTAGGATCACACAGCAGTGACCCATCTCCCCACCACATTTCACCACAAACCTGCATGAAGCGCAGCACAAGGTAAATACCTAATCCAAATTTGATAATATAAAACTTTGTGAACATAGTGAAGTATAACAGTTATCTGTTTGTTACAAACCTCTCTAATAGGAGGGTCCCCACTAATATAACCACCCAATAGTAAGGAAGAAGGTACCAATAAGAACTGTACATGATCCTGAAGTAAGAGCTAAGAGGTATAATTAAATTATTACAAAATATAGGGGGTCCAAATAAATAGCCGAAAGAGATATTTGGAATATATGTATCCTATAGAAAACAACCACCTCACAAGAAGACATCATAAGGTGGATACGCAGTAACCAGATTTAAAGGTACAGCACTTTATCAAATATAGCACAAATCATTCTAACACTATGTCCAAGTAAAATGTAAATGCATTACTTATAGACTCAAAACGGGATAGCAACCAGGCAAAGACTGATTTCCACAAGCAGTATAAATATACCATCTATCCAAAACAGGTACCGTCCAATAGATAACAATTGACACTATAAGAAGAAGCCTAATTAGCAGTTATAACATAGACCTATTTAGTCCTTTTCTGCAGAAAACCAGCATTCTTAGCAACAGGAGGCATCGTTTGTTCGTGAACATTTTCAGCGTTTTCCCTCCCCCTCTATAGGTAAGGAGTAAAAACAGAGTATAAAGCACCCTATCACTGTGCATCAGAGCAAACAGAAGGCTTACAGAAATAAACCCCAAAAAACATCTCTCCCAGCAGAACATCATCACCAATAACTGAAAGAATTAACACTAGTAGTATTATGTTTCATTAACCTCACTCATACCCTATAGAGGTAAGGAACATAAATCTTATATTTACTCATAATATTGTGCCCTATAGGAAACATCAAGTATACTGAAAAGCACTTTCTTATATTTCCAGGTCACAATACAGCGAGTAGAATCTCACCAGAAGCGAGATTTGGGATCCAAATATACGAACAGACCTTCATCCACACAAATTTTTTTAATAAATTCTTTTAACAATTATTTGAGATTTTTTTATTTTATTTTTATAAATATTTTAATTTCTCATTTTTAAGTTCTATCTTAATATGCTTCACTTGTACAAGTCTTAAATTGATTCAAAGTAAGCAAATAATTTGTTATTCAATAAACATACCGCAAGAAGAGTCAACAAAGTTCCAAAGGTCTATTTTTTTCATTTCTATTTCATTCTAATTAATTTTAAGGAGTAGTGTAGCATTCGTGCTTAAACTACTTAATTAAACTGTGATCTAATTATGCATTCCCTCTCAGCAGCTCTCTCGTCCCTCTCAGCAGCTATATGCTCCCTCCTCCTTCGTCCCTTTGCTCTCAGTGCAGTGTCAAGTTTCAGTTTCCATTAAGAGCTTCTGTTCTGTTGAGGACACGGAGGGAGAGAGCTATTGCAGGTCTGCCTTAACTGATCTAGACTCCATTTGTTTCTCTAAGCAGGAATCCCTGCTGTGCTGTGACAGACTCTGTGTTTTATTTGACCTCTTGGTTTTGTTGAAAAGAGAGCAGAGAGGAGAATACAGCCCCCCACCCTGATCTCCTGTGCAGTGTTGTGATGTGAGTATGTGACATGAATATTCATCCTATGGGGAGTGGACAGCAAAGAACTAAGTGGATCATTCACTTTGATTAACAGATGGACTGATGGTTCTCTGTATTTGAAGTTTACACAGGATAGGAGGAAATATAAAATAAAGAAATGCATAAATAAATCAAGCTTAGAGAAATAAATTAGAAAATTATAGCAGTTACATATGGATTTTTGACCTGACAGAGTCCCTTAATTCAGTTCAACTGTATCCGTCTATGAACCAATTTGGCTCTAGAACAGAGTTTATAGCGGCTTTGAAGAACTGCTTCTATTGAAAAGTCAAAGACTAGATTAGTCCAAATAAGTCTCGCAGAAACTTTACCCCTTGGATCCCATTCATAAATGTCTCATACAGCCAAATCAGATCTCATAATTTGCACTGAGGCGGGGCAACACCCCAAAACACCACGTCTGCAAATGAGATTCTGTTTTGGCTTTTATTGCAAAGTCATATGACAAGGCTCATAAAAGAGTTGATATTACTTTAGGATTGCTACTTTCAATAATTGGCGCTAGAGGTCATGTCCTCTTCCTCTCTGGAGAGGCAATTATGTCATTGTGACATGGCGTCTAATCATCATCAAAGATACAAGGAATAGGAGGAAGTCACCACAGGGACAAAAGAAGCTGTTCTGGACACTAATGAACACTGGACCAGAGCAAAGCTGTTCAGAGGCAACGGGAATGGTCATTGTTTTTTGAATCCCTTTCCCAGGGTTACATTTTTTAAATACGAACCAATTTCCTCATTTCTCGTCTGTGTACTTACACCAGCCTAGTTATGTCTAAGAAATCTTTTCAATTATTAAATCTTGTGACAAATATCTAACTTTTTACATAGCCAGATCTACGTTACATTCTTCATGATATCTCAGTAATTCATATTTTAAAATGCATAATTATTCAGGTTTTAAAACCTTAAAATTCAGAAAAAAATAATTTTGCCAACGCTGCAACTTTTAAACTAAAATAAGTTTATTTTCTGTGAAGTTAAGATTTTCAAAATAAATTTCAAGGATTTACTCTATAACATTATTATTATTGTCCTTTAGGTGTTGTCCCTTGCACTTTTATTTTTTCCATATCCTGTTATTCTTATCAATAATAATTCTATTTAGCACAAATCAGAAATTGCAACTATCCAATCTTTTCAGTTCCGATTTAAAAACCTGTCATGTACAGTTTAATGTTACCTTTGTTCTCTATATCATAGCGATGTCTCCTCTCTGTGGCTGGCAGCCAGGAACTTTATTGTTTCAAGTATTTGAAGAAACATGAAGTAATTCTCAGCCACTGAGCTGGTACTACATGTTATTGTTTTGTAGTCGGTAAGTTTTCACAAGGGACAATCTCTCTTTACGTGTCGAACAATACACCAGTTTTCTCACATTGTGATAAGGCGAGCTGGAGTCTGCCATTACTTTTGATGCATTTGTACCATTATATTGTATGTGTTGATAAACCTACAGTTTGAATAGAGAAAAAAAAGGATTCACTCCTGCGCCACCAAATAAAGGATAAATCCAGATCCTTTAGAACTTCATTGGCGCTGACGCGTTTCGTAGCGGTCTGCTACTTCATCAAGGCCATTCACTATGACCATGGCCTGATGAAGTGGCAGACCGCTACAAAATGGTCAGTTCCAATAAAGTTCTAAGAAAAATGTATTTGGTGGTGAACCCATTTTCCTCTATCCAAACTGCAGTGATCCATTGCATGTGTATCTGCAGCAGCCATACATGTCTTCTAAGTTGGTTGCAACTCATACAACCTAAAGAGTTGAGGCTAGCAGGTGAAAGACCCTGATGAATTAGCAGACCGGTACGAAATGCGTCAGTTCCAATAAAGTTCTGAGAAAAGGATCCAGATTTTTCTTTTATTTGGTGGCGCAGGTGAACCCATTTTTCCTCTATCCAAACCACAGTGACCCCTTGCACAGGTATCTGCAGCAGCCATACATGTCTTCTAAGTTGGTACATGTCTTCATAGGTAAACTTAAATTCTATTGCGGATAACACCCTATGTGCACTTCCTTCTTTCCTTTTAGCTAGATAAACCTACAAGGATAGGTAAAAAGCCAGCAAACACTTTCATCACATCTTCACCAAAGATGATATGTGATTGATCATTGCATGTCAGTGTTATTGAAATCAATAACATTTATTTTTCCCTAAATATTACAATATCTAAGCATAATTTAGTTAAATACCCTTGGTCAAAAACTAAGTAACCACCACTTCTCCAATCCTGAATAATAAATAAGAGGTGGTGCAGGACACTTTGAATAATAGGATACCTTTAAGTGAATCTTCACTTTTTAACACTTTGTAGAAAAAATCATGTCTTTTTTGACAGGGAACCAACCACCAGGATTTAACCACCTGTAAATCAGTGCAGCAGGTGATTGACGTGCGCAGCATGACATCACTATTTGTTTTTTGTTTTTTTATTCCTCCCTTGTGGTCTTGTCTTTCTGCTGTAAGCCAAACCCTCTCCCTGTCATCTAGACTCATCAAGAGGAGGGGGGGTTGGCTTACAGCAGAAAGACAAGCCCAAAGAGGAGAAATAAAAAAATACCCAAATACTGATGTCATGCTGCACACATCATTTACCTGCTGCACTGATTTACTTGTGTTTAAATCCTGGTGGTTGGTACCCTTTAAGGACATGTTCGCATGAGCATATAAAAAAAAATAGGATTTTCAACTAGAAGAAAATAGTTGTGCCTCTGTATTACCATCCCAATTTGATTCGTATTGTATCCATTTACCATCCATTTTTATACATCAGTAATTACAATTTACAAGACCAAATGTTGTTCTCTATGTTACTGCATCACTCCTGCATTTTTTTAATTGCACCGCTGCAGTGATGCTTTAAATGTAAGCCCCCTGACCCCTGTATTATATTCACCTTTATCTTCTGTCACTCCTGTAAAGGCCGGGTTACACGCTGGGATGTGGCAGCGATCCGACCAATGATCTGGATTGCTGCCACATCATTATCTGATCGCTGGTGAGCTGTCACAAAGGCAGACTCACCAGCGACCAGGTACAGCGAGAACGCTGGTAACCATGTAAACAGTCGGTAACTAAGCTGAGCGCGGCGCTTAGTTACCCGCTGTTTACCATCGTTACCAGCTCCCAGCATTTGCTGTGCGGTGCTGAGAGCTCATTCATCATTGGTCTCCCGGTGTCACACTGCGCCATAAATGCTGGGCGCCATAAATGGCCATAAATCTAATGATCAACGATCAGTGACTTATCGTTGATCATTGATACTATCACACACAACAATGTCATTACGACATCGCTGCAATCTCACCAAACCAGTGACGCTGCAATGATATTGTTCACAATATCATTTTGTGTAATGGGCCCTTTAGTCTCCTACGATTTTCGACCTGCTAGCATCTCCAGTTTTTTCTGGATTGCACCAGAGGTTAAAACTCAATACATCTCTATGACGGCTTTGTTCTGGCCTTGTTCTGGCTCTCATAGGTTTGCATTAGAAACTTGTGATTTAACTTATGATGTCTGTCCAGTCAGACGTTGTAGCCACAAGACAGTGTTGCGGGACTATAGTGCCGCTGAAAAAGTATAAGAACACCATAAGGCAATTATAACAATGTGGGGATGGAAGTAACATTTAAATGCCACTCCAGCACTGACAAAAAAATAAAAGAAACTCATGAGTTGTGCTTTAAAAAGTTAAAAGAATCTTCACTTTTTTTATGCATAAGGATGGAATAAAGTGAAGATTGTTTCAATGGTGAGTGCCATCTCTTTCTTCTTGTTGCTGAACTGTGTTTTCTGGATTTATGAGACTGAGCCCTGCTTGATTCTTGATTTATGCCCTGTTTTGCCTGTAGTGGTTGGATCCCGGAAGTGTGATCGTCAGTGGAGCCTGATGTTCTATTATTTGTAAAGAATTTAAATGTAGCTATAAAAATCGAATGCTATTCGGTTAATCCGAAAGGGATCAGATTTTATTTTAGCACCCATAGAGTTTAATAGGAGAGTTGTATGCAAAATATGGGAGAGAATAGTGTAAACACTAACAGAATATTAATCTGAACAGCCCAATTAATTTGAGTGTTGTCAGTTTTATTTACGGACACATATTAGACTGAAAATATAGTTATATGAACTTAGCCTTATGGTAAAGGTTTAGTTTTTCTTTAACTTAGAACTCTAAGGCTATGTGTGCATGAAGAATATTTGAATGCAGAAATTTCAGCACTAAATCTGCATTTCCTCATAGGAAAATGCACCAAAAATGCAATGCATTTTTTGTGCATTTTTTGCATGCACTTTTTTCCATGCCTTTTTTCATGCATTTGAGGCATTTCTGCAACTAGATGTTTTAGTGTGACATTTGACTAATAAGATAGGGACAGTACCAGCAGTTACAGTGCGTACAGAAAGTATTCAGACCCCCTTACATTTTTTACTCTTAGTTTCTTTGCAGCCATTTGGTAAATTCAAAAAAGTTCATTTTTTTCTCATTAATGTACACTCTGCATCCCATCTTGAGTTAAAAACAACAGAAATGTAGAACTTTTTCCAAATTTATTAAAAAAGAAGAAGTGAAATATCATGAAATAACATGGTCATAAGTATCCACATCCTTTGCTCAGTATTGAGTATTTGCACCTTTTGAGCTAGTACAGCCATGAGTCTTCTTGGGAATGATGCAACAAGTTTTTCACACCTGAATTTTGGGATCCTCTGCCATTCTTCCTTGCAGATCCTCTCCAGTTCCATCAAGTTGGATGATGAACGTTGGACAGCCATTTTCAGGTCTCTCCAGAGATGCTCAATTGGGTTTAGGTCAGGGCTCTGGCTAGGCCAGTCAAGAATGGTCACAGAGTTGTTCTGAAGCCACTCCTTTGTTATTTTAGCTGTGTGCTTAGGGTCATTGTCTTGTTGGAAGGTGAACCTTCGGCCAAGTCTGAGGTCCAGAGCTTTCTGGAAGAGACATTCATCCAGGATATCACTGTACTTGACTGCATTCATATTTGCTTCAATTACAACCAGTCGTCCTGTCCCTGCAGCTGAAAAACAACCCCATAGCATAATGCTGCCACCACCATGTTTCACTGTTGGGATTGTATTGAGTGAATGATGAGCAGTGCCTGGTTTTCTTCACATTTACCACTTAGAATTATCACCAAAACGTTCTATCTTCGTCTCATCATACCAGAAAATATTATTTCTCATCGTCTGGGAGTCCTTCATATGTTTTAATGACTGATTAATTACACTGATACTTCAGCCAATAAACTGAATTTTTGTATTATTTTCAGACTATTACACTTATACTCTTCAATGCTGCAGTTGTATAACACATTACTCTCCAGAGTTCAATATTTTTACTTCCTATCTCTATTGCTCTTCTGTGACCTATACTATTATCTCACTGCCTTATTTCATTCTAAAATAGCTGCTGCATTCTAAATCTTTGTACTTATACAGGTTATGAATGTCCCTCCTGATTATCTGAATTATACCATGTGATTGATTGCTCTCAGTGCGAGAAAAAAAAATAATCTTGTAGTTGTGATACCTTTTAATGGCTGACAAAAATAAAGTAGCGTATATACGCGCGTATAAGCCGAGTTTTTCAGCCCAAAATATGGGCTGAAAAGTCCCCCCTCGGCTTATACGCAAGTATATACGGTAATCCGTATATATACAGCAGCAGCCCCGGAGGTATACAGGCCCCCCCATCAAGCTCCAGGCCCCCCCCCCCTTGCGTGGCAGCCTGTAAAGGAAAATCATACTTATCGCTGTCCCGCGCTGTCCCGCCGCTGCCATCACGATCCCGGGCTTCAATCAGCGTCTTCTGTGGTCGCGGGCAATGACGTCATTGCGCGCGACCACAGGAACCCGGAAGCCGGAAGCCGGAAGACGCGGATTGAAGCCCGGGATCGTGTGTCGGCAAGCGGCGGGACAGCGCGGGACAGCGATAAGTATGATTTTCCTTTACAGGCTGCCGCGCAAGCTTGATGGGGGGCCTGTATACCTCCGGGGCTGCTGCTGTATACAGCCCTGGGGCTGCTGCTGTATACAGCCCTGGGGCTGCTGGTGTATACAGCCCTGGGGCTGCTGGTGTATACAGCCCTGGGGCTGCTGGTGTATACAGCCCTGGGGCTGCTGGTGTATACAGCCCTGGGGCTGCTGCTGTATACAGCCCTGGGGCTGCTGCTGTATACAGCCCTGGGGCTGCTGGTGTATACAGCCCTGGGGCTGCTGGTGTATACAGCCCTGGGGCTGCTGGTGTATACAGCCCTGGGGCTGCTGCTGTATACAGCCCTGGGGCTGCTGGTGTATACAGCCCTGGGGCTGCTGGTGTATACAGCCCTGGGGCTGCTGGTGTATACAGCCCTGGGGCTGCTGCTGTATACAGCCCTGGGGCTGCTGCTGTATACAGCCCTGGGGCTGCTGGTGTATACAGCCCTGGGGCTGCTGGTGTATGCAGCCCTGGGGCTGCTGGTGTATACAGCCCTGGGGATGCTGGTGTATACAGCCCTGGGGCTGCTGATGTATACACCCCTGGGGCTGCTGCTGCTGTATACTACCACTGGGGCTGCTGTATACTACCACTGGGGCTGCTGTATACTACCACTGGGGCTGTATATACCTCTGGGGCTGCTGTATACTACCACTGGGGCTGCTGTATAGTACCACTGGGGCTGCTGTATACTACCACTGGGGCTGCTGTATACTACCACTGGGGCTGCTGTATACTACCACTGGGGCTGCTGTATACTACCACTGGGGCTGTATATACCTCTGGGGCTGCTGTATACTACCACTGGGGCTGCTGTATAGTACCACTGGGGCTGCTGTATACTACCACTGGGACTGCTGTATACTACCACTGGGGCTGCTGTATACTACCACTGGGGCTGCTGTATACTACCACTGGGGCTGTATATACCTCTGGGGCTGCTGTATACTACCACTGGGGCTGCTGTATACACCTCTGGGGCTGCTGTATACTAACCACTGGGGCTGCTGCTGTATATACCACTGGGCCTGCTGCTGTATACTACCACTGGGGCTGCTGTATATACCTCTGGGGCTGCTGTATACCACACTGCTGGGGGCTGTATACCTGTGCTGGGGTCCACCCTCGGCTTATACACGAGTCAATAGGTTTTCCCAGGTTTTGGGGGCAAAAGTAGGGGGGTCGGCTTATACACGGGTCGGCTTATACACGAGTATATACGGTAATTGATGTTACAAAGCAGCAAGCTTTCGAGACTTCTCATGTCTCTTCATCAGGCACGTTATGATAAGATATTAGAAGAAACACAAATATATACACAAACACCAGAGCAGATGCTAGTTATGATAAATGGACATTTAGTAAACAAACAAAGCTTAGAGAGAGAATCCTTAATTAGTCCAGCTTAGTGGTGTGAAAGTTTTTATGGTCCCAATTTATATGTAAGTTCTCAACTTGGTCCCCTCAGTGCCTTTGGAAAGGACTCTTCAGATCTTGTAGTGAGTCATAAATCCTTCTAATAGATTTAAACCTGATCTGGCAGAGTCACAGGTTGTAATGAGTTTTTTTAT
This sequence comes from Allobates femoralis, assembly GCA_033576535.1. Classification (NCBI taxonomy): domain Eukaryota; kingdom Metazoa; phylum Chordata; class Amphibia; order Anura; family Aromobatidae; genus Allobates; species Allobates femoralis. The sequence goes on from JARQOC010000005.1 coordinate 88,615,015, forward strand.
TTACAGGCCTGTCTATGTCTATGTTTCCGTGATAGGGCTTCAGCTGGAGGAAGGGTTTGCACAACCAAAACGTCGCTGTTGCCCATGCTGTGAAGTTGAATAAACCTTCTTTCACCTAAAGAAGGATTGGAGTGCTGCAACTTCATTTATATCATAGATAGATAGATAGATAGATAGATAGAAAGATAGATAAAATGATAGGCCAGGGTCACACATGCCCATCCGCTTTTTAAGCCCTTAGAAAACGGATCCATTTATTTAAGGGTGCCAATAGTGTCCCCTGAGGTCCTGGATGTTTTTTGGAATTTTTTGGACTTCGTCATTTTTTTCCCCCAAACACATATACATTAACGCATGGTGCCCATATGTACCATGCGTTAACGCATGCGTCTCCTATAGGACCTCATGTTAAAAAAAAGCATGCGGTTTTTTACTGCCCCGAAAAACACTGCTAGCAGCGTTTTTAGGGATGCTGCACAAATCCGCATATGCGTTTTTGGACTTTGGAAAAAAAATGCCTAAAAAAATCCCAAAAACGGATCTAAGGCAAAAAATGGCTGCCATGTGTGACCCTGGCCATAGATAGATAGATAGATAGATAGATAGATAGATAGATAGATAGAAGCTTGGAAGAAGGCTTGGTTGATCTGCACCCACAAGGCAGTGCTGCTTTACTTTGTACGCTAGATAGATAGATGATATTAAAAGGCAGTCAGTAAATAGATGGCAAAAGGTAAATTGATGAAAATTATGATGAATTGATTTTTGATGTAGATACTTTGAAGTAAATGGAGGTTTTCACAGCAGCCATAAAGCAATGCTCTACTGCATTATAGGCACAGAAAGAAAAACTGAAGTAAGAGATATTTTGTTTCACCGCCATTGTATCAGATTTTAATTTTTTTCTGTGTTCTAGCAAAACTGTATAATAATAAAATTCTAAGAATTGTGCCTATTTTGTAGCTCGAATATGTTGTGCCAGTTGATCTAGTTATCTTTGCCATCTAAATGTCACGCGTATGTTTAGCACTGATTTACAAGCCATGGGCAGAAAACAATAACCTTTGATGTTTAGTTTCTAAGTAAAGTTTACCATCTATTTGCTATCAAAAACCTGCAGTGGTCAGCAGCAAAACAAAAGAGCAGGCAAAGTGCTCATTCCAGGAAATCAGTAGGCAACTCATGAATCAAATGAGTGCAGGAAATAATGAGACCTTATCACAGAGACCCATGCAACATAATTAGGGGGTATTAAAAATGTCCTTTCACATCAATCACAAAATTAAACTATAAAACTCTTATCTGCTTGTTTACGGCTCGACCTTTTGGAGTTAGGTTTGCTATAATAAACTGACCGAGTGCATCTATCAACATTATCTGAATTGTGGGATTAAAGGATACAATGAAAACAGATGAAATGTCATCCGTCCGTCCAAACTAAGCCCCGATATCTAGTAAAAAGTAAAGAAAATATAGTATGTGCTCATGGTCATACGAGAATGTTGCCCATCAATGTAAATACTTAGTGGATAAATTGAATAATAAGAACCAATGAAAAATAAGCAGCCACTTAATGGTATAGAACATATTTTTTGACTATAAGATGGAATTTTAGTAAAAACATTTTGAAGAAAAGAGGGGGATGGTGTGGATATAGTGCACTCTGGGGAGTGGGGTGACTGGAGGAAAGTAGGCAAGAGAAGGAATCCTGTGGTTGGGGAAGTCATGTGTGCCTGCTTTCTAAGGAAATGAATATTCACTGCTCTCCACCATCATAATCCCACCCATGTCTCAGCACAGAAGCTGGTGCCAACAGGTGGGTGGGACTATGGATGTGAAGGGCAGTGAATATTTGTGTTAAAAGGTGGCAAAAGCAGGGTGCTGGCGGCAACAGGTATATCAACGCCTCTGCAGTCTTGCTTAAGTCTTCATGGGTTCTGTGGATAGTCCAGTCCTCTGAGTGGCACATTCGTTATTTATGTCTGGCTATGCTTTAATTACTGCATTGGAGCTAGACAGGAGGAGGTTGGCAGTCTCCCGTCAAGATCACGAGCTGCAGTGATGTAATGAAGAGACAGGGCACAGAACAACACAGCACGCAGTCCCGTTTACCATGTCTCTTCATTACATAACTGCAGCTCATGATCTGGACAGGAGACTACCACCCTCCTCCTGTCTGGTGTGGTTGCTAGGAATGAAGCAAGGCAAGGCAGAAATCATAGTAAGCTCAAAGAGTATCAGAGCAGTTATAGAAGCTTGAAAAGACACGCATTTGTTTTAGGCTACATTCACACGTAGCGTAATTGGGGCGTAATCCTGCATTTACGTGCCGCTTTTGATCACTCGTGTAAATGCAGTGAATTGAAAAGCTGGATACGTCTTCAAGCAAAAGCAATGGCTTTTGCTGAAAGGCATGCAGACGGCGCAATTTTCCGTGTGTTTTTGCGCGGGCGCTTCTACTGCAAAATGCGCGAAAAGAATTGCCATAGCAATTGTTTGCGCTTTTCTTCAGCGTGCTTTTCCCATAATCTACTTATTAACATGCCGTCGGTAAAAGCGTGCCGGGAAAAACGCGGTGTCTACATGCAGTTGCGCTTTTTTTTACGTCAACGCACGCAAAAAAGCATAACTGCATAATACACGGCCAAATACACCGCGTGTGAACGTAGCCTTAATGAAAAAAAAAAGGTAAATTATACCCTTTTCCCTGGGCAATTTTATGCCTTTTGTTATTGTTTTTTCCACCTGTTATTCCAAGTGCCATAACTTTTATATTTTTTCATCAATATAGCCGATATGAGGGCTTGTTTTTTTGCAGGAGCTTGTACTTTTGCATAACATAATTTATTTTACTTCATAGGGTACTGGTAAAAAGAAAAAAATTCCAATTTTGCAGAATTGTAGAAAGAGATGTGAATCCTTGATTTTTTGGGGGTGTTTTGTTTACCTTGTTCAGTGTTTGGTAAAATTGATCTGACAGTATGAATATCCTTTTCGGTATAAGTGTTTAAATACCACTCATGTAAAGACTTTTATTATTTAAGTGGTAAAACTAATTCAGAAAACTGTCTAAAAATTACACAGTTTACCCATAGGATTAATTTATTTTATATTTCGATAGATCATGCATTTCTGAAAGTGGTGATACCAAATATGTGTTCTTTTTTAAATTATTTAATTTTAATGGGGCAAAAGAGGGGTGATTTGAACTACTGTGTTTTTCTTAATCATATTTCTAAAACCTTTTTTTTTTTTTCATTTCTAACTGATTTTACTAGTCACTTAGCAAACTTGAAACTTTCACTGTTAGATCACTTGTACAGTAAAGAGTCGTGCTGATGCACAGCTCTGCACAGTACACATGTTCATGTCCTTTGATCCTGTCATCACCTGACAATACAAATCTGACCCCTCTATGTCATGGCAACCCTTCTGCATTTTGGGGTCATGGGCATGGTAAATGGCGCGAAACCCACCAGTGCTTGTTAAAGTACACTTCAGAGTTCCAAAGAGTTAACAGTAGAGATGGTCAAACCTGCTGATGTTCGGGTTCGGCGGATCTGGACAGCCTTTTTTTATGTCTGGTTTCAGGACCGGGCTTGACCCAAACTTGAGGCCGAACCCTGAATCCAGAGGGCTGGGAGACTGTAAACATAAGCAAAAATTGATTAAATATTAGTGTTATACTCACTGGGGACTATGCGCTTGTACCGCTTATTAACTTCCTGATTATTCACTGTACTGGCTCCAACAGCCAATTACAGATGCCGACTCTCTGTGACAGCATCTGTGATTGGCTGTTGTATCTCTCACCCATTGTGCCAGCGTCTGTGATTGATTGTCACTGGCAACAAACCTGCCTTCCTAGGATTGTAAAAATAAATAATGAAAAAAATTGACATAGGACTTTGCCACATTTTTGATTCTCAGTGCAGATAAAATGGACAGGTATGGGCTGCCACTCCCAGCTGTCTGGTTTACTTTGGCTGGCAATCAAAAATACAGTGGAGCCCATTATTTTTTTAAATTTAGATAAATAATAAAATAAAAATGTAAATAAATAACACCAAAAAAGGGCTGGCTTTGCCCTATTTTTGATTGCCACCCAAGGTAAAAACCAGGCAGCTGGGGGCTAGTATACTCAGTGTGATGAGGTCCATAGTTTTTGAGCCCATCCCAGGCCATAGAATAGCAGCCTACAGTTGCCCCAGAAATTGGCACATTCATTAGAACCACCCACCACTTCCTGGCACTTTACCTGGATCATTTTTATGGATTAATTTGTAAAGCATCTGGGGGTTGAAAGTGCTCACCACCTATCTAGATAATTTCCTTGGGGGGGTCTAGTTTCCAAAATGGGGTCACTTGTGGGGGAGCTCCAATGTTTAGGCACACAGGGGCTCTCCATATGCGACATGATGTCCGCTAACAATTGGAGCAAATTTTCCATTCAAATCGTTAGCGGACAATGAAAAAGTACTTTTTTTTCACAAAAATGTCTTTTTCATCTCAATTTTTTCATTTTCACATGGGCAACAGGATAAAATGGATCATAATATTTGTCGAGCAATTTCTCCTGAGTACACCGATACCTCATATGTGGTCATAAATCACTGTTTGGGCGCACGGCAGGGCTCAGAAGAGAAGGAGCGTAATTTGACTTTTTGAATAGAAAATTAGCTCCAAACGTCAAATGGCACTCCTTCCCTTCCGAGCTCTGCCGTGCGCCCAAACAGTGGTTTATGACCACATATGAGGTATTGGTGTACTCAGGAGAAATTGCAAAACAAATTTTAGGATTCATTTCATTCTGTTGCCCGTGTGAAAATGAAAAAATTGAGGCTAAAAGAACATTTTTGTTGGAAAAATTAAAATGTCAATTTTTTCGTTCCACGTTGCTTTAGTTCCTGTGAAGCACCTGAAGGGTTAATAATCTTCTTGAATATAGTTTTGAGTAGCTTGAGGGGTGCAGTTTTTGGAATGGTGTCACTTTTTGGTGTTTTCTGTCATGTACACCCCTCAAAGGGACTTCAAATGTGATATGGTCACTAAAAAAAATGGTTTTGTAAATTTTGGTGGAAAAATTAGAAATTGCTGATAAACTTTGAACCCTTATAACTTCCGAACAAAAAAAAAATGTTTTTTTTCCAAAATTATGCTGATGTTAGGTAGACATGTGGGAAATGTTATTTATTAACTATTTTATGTCACATAACTCTCTGGTTTAACAGAATAAAAATAAAAAATTTGAAAATTGCGAAATGTTCAAAATATTTGATTTTTTCACAAATAAACGCAAAAATTATCAACCTAAAATTACTACTAACATGAATCCCAATATGTCATGAAAAAACAATTTCAGAATCGCTAGGATCTGTTGAAGCGTTCCAGAGATATTACCTCACTAGGTTCAGCACGTGAGCCTTCGCATCGCATGTGTACCAGTTCGCCTATCCTTAACCTGTTAACGACAGCCTTACGTCTCTAGACGTCGGCTGTCATTACCCGGTGTTTGAAGTGAGCTCCGGCGTGGAGCTCACTTCAAACCTCCGACATCTCAGCTGATCTCACTAGCTGAGATGTCTGTCTAACAGCACCAATCGGTCCCGCCATCCGATCGGTGCTGTTAACCCCTTAGATCCCGCCATCAATCTCTGAAAGCGGGATCTAAGGGAGCCGGAGCCGGCAGCGCGTGCTTACCGGGCTCCAGGGGAGATCTCGCGATAGTATCGCGGGATCTCCCGTGCTGATGTGACAGGCCAGGGTCCTGGCTTGACCCTGGAACCTGTCATGGAGCATTTCCTTCTTCAGGTCCGCGATTCTGACACATACAGAGGAGCTGCAGCTCCTCTGTATGTGTCAGAAGCGATCGGACTGTGCATCTGCATGCCTCTCTATGGGGCAGTGTAAAATTAAGAATCAATAAACAAATAAAGTTTTACAAAGTTGAAAAAAAAAACATAAAAGTTCAAATCACCCCCCTTTTCTCCCATCCACAATAAAAGTATTAAAAAATTAAATAAAATACACATATTTGGTATCGCCGCGTTCAGAATCGCCGGATCTATCAATATAAATAATCAAATAATGAGATCTGTAAACTGCGTAGCGCAAAAAATGGTTCAAACGCCAAAATTACGATTTTTTTGGTCGCTGCAACAATACTAAAAAATGCAATAACGGGCAATCAAAACAGTGCATGCACCCAAGTATGGTATCATTAAAAACATCAGCTCGAGACGCAAAAAATAAGCCGTCACCCAGCCCCAGATCCCGAAAAATGAGGACGCTACGGGTCGCAGAACATGGCGCAAAAAGTGCAGTTTTTTTTTTTCATGCTTTTGAATTTTTTTCCACCACCTAGATACCAATAAAGGTATTCATGTTTGTTATCTACAAACTCGTACTGACCCGAGGCATCGCACCGTCATGTCGGTTTTACCATATAGTGAACACGGCGACTAAAAAATCCAAAAAACAAACGTGTAATTGCACTTTTTTTGCAATTTCACTGCACTTGGAATTTTTTTGCAATTTCCCTGTACATTATATGGTAAAACAAATTATTGCATCTGAAAGTACAACTCGTCCCGCAAAAAACAAGCCATCATATGTCTATATTGACGGAAAAATAAAAAAGTTATGGCTCTTGGAAACCGAGGAGCGAAAAAACGAAAATGAAAAATGACAAATTTCTTCGTCACTAAGGGGTTAAACCCTCTGTTCAACTTGGTATGGCAGATGCTATAGCCTACAATGTTTATCTCTGATGGACTTTCAGAACAAAAATTCCATACAGCAACTGAACACCCCCTTGCCCTGACTTGGCCCACAGCAGGGGTGGTCTTGGGAACAGTTGACCCAGTTGTCACTCTGGGCAAACCACGACGACCCCTTGGTGTCTGTGTTGGTGATACATATCCAACTTTCTCTTTGTTGCTATCATGGATATGCATTCCAACGGTCCAGGTCTTCCATCTCATCCTCCTTCCCAGTTGACATTGTAGGCTGACCTGATGGCAACTGTGTCTCATCATCATCAGCCTCCACTTCTGGAGAGAGTGAATGACTTTCTTCCAAGTGGCTTTCTTCTGGCCATAGGTCCTCAATTACTTGAGCATCAACGGACAACACCTCCTCATGTCCCTCTTTGATGCTGCATGGTGATAGGCCAAAGGCAACAAAACAATACATACCAAACAGATCCTCAGAGTGGCCAAGATTGAGGTCATATATCTCCTGTGACTGATATAGTGGGAGGAAGGAGAACCAGCATCAGGATTGAATGAGCCAGCCTTCTATGTATTGTGGTTGTGGAAGATTTGTTGCTGCTTGACAAATGCTTAGAGGCCATGTCTGCTCTTGGTCTTCTGGCTTCCCAGCCCGTTTACATTCTAGACCGGAAAATATTTCCAGAAACATAGTGGATGCATGCTTCTTCTTCTGACCTGACACAGGCTCAGTGCCTTCTCGCACACCACTGACACCACCACCATTGACATTTCTGGCACTCCGCAGCCGACATCAAGCTGCGCATGCTCTCTGGAGCACATTACGTCAGCTCATCTGGGAAGCAATGTTTCAGGTGTGCGTTAAAATTAAATGTCTCGAATTAACTCAGATGTTACCAATAAACCTATCAGAAGCTTCCAAACATGATATCATCATATGGGCTGTCCCAAATTGTTTAAAGGCATAGTAATCTTTGTGTATGTATACTTTGGACTTTACAGAAAGTAATACAAATGCCTTAAAACACCCTCTCTGTCATTATTCTGGCATTTGGCAAATATGAATAATGATAAAGGGACACTGGTCAGAATTGCAAAAAAATGGCAAGGTCTTTAGGGTCTAAATAGGCTGGGTCCTGAAGGGGTAAATAAGATCCAACCCAGACGACCTCTTAACTGTAAGGTTTCTTAAGTCTTTTTTAAAGCTTGTAGTGGGGCTAGAGACATGGGGGAGCCCTTCCCTGAATGCAGCAGACATGCTGCATTTAGTTTGCCAAGCACCAGGGGGGTGACAGGTCCTCTTTAAAGTGCATTAAAATTTAGTTTATATTATTGCATTAAATAAATATGGATTAAGGTTGAAAATTCATTTGCATGTCAGATCATTCCTATTTTAATCATAGGAATGAGCTATCAATATTCATATTTTACTTTTAGTAAAATACATATGACCGGCTTTACAACCCATAAAAGGTGAAATAGGTACAGCAGCATCATAAACAGCTTAAAAACTTTATAAATGTGGTCTTCTTACCCACTTGCATCACATTTGAGGCTATTTCGAGAATGGAAACGATCCCCCTATCATCTTAAATGAACATTTCCACTTTTTCATAAGCAAAATATTTTTACTTCTACTATTCTTGAGAATAATACAGAGAAGATATGTGTCGGAATAATATTTTATTACCTCTTGCTGTAACATAGATTCACTTATGTGCCGTAAATTCCGCATAAAAATACAGTATAAAAGTAATTATGTCAGGATGCCAAATTACATGACACATTCAGGCTATTTTACAGCAAAATAATAGTTCCTTAGGCTAATCTGTATGCATAGACAGCAGCTGATGGCACCTGTGTTGGACTGAAAACTATAGTTGAAAAATATCCCTGTCACAGAAAACAATTACTTTCCATTCCATATAGTATTCTGATTCTTTAACGTCAACACATTGGAAATGATTTATATGAATACATAATGGAAAGAAAATGTGGAAGAGTTGCTCATTGCAGCCAACCTGGTAAAAGGTCGTAATCGAATAGGTGAAATATTGAAATATGTTTGCTTTATTGGTTATTCTACGAATGAAAGAGTAAGTATAAATCTGGATAATTAATCAAATTAACCCCTACCCCTTGTAGAACGTCATGGGCCAGTAAGGGGTGTTTGATGTGAGCTCCAGTGCGGAGCTCACATCAAAGCCCCGACATCTCAGCTGATCTCATCAGCTGAGATGTCAGGTAACAGCACCGATCTGATCGCTGCGGTTAACCCCTTGGATCCTGCTGTCAATCACTGACAGCGGGATCCAAGGTGGCCGCGGCGGGGAACGCGCTGTTCCCCGTCTGCACCGGAGATCCCGCAATAGTATCGCGGGATCTCCGGTGCTCACATGACAGGCCGTGATCCTGGCTAGACCCTGGATGCCGTCACTGAGTACTTCCAGGTTGTGGTTGGCAAGCACTGCCAACCACAGCTCGTCCACAATTCTGGGAGATACTGATGAGCTGCAGCCCCGGTATCTCCCAGAAGCGATCGGACTGTGCAGCAGGGTGCCTCTCTATGGAACTGTGTAAAAATAAGAATGAATTAAAAAATAAAGTTTATAAAAACCTGTAAAAAAAAAAACATAAAAGTTCAAATCACCCCCCTTCTCCCCATTCACAATAAACGTATTAAAAAAAAATAATTACACATGTTTGGTATTGCCGCGTTCAGAATCGCCCGATCTATCAACATATAAAATCAATTAATGAGAGCCTTAAACTGCGCAACGTAAAAAATGGTCCAAACGCCAAAATTAAGTTTTTTTAGTCGCTACAACATTGCTATAAAATGCGATAATGAGCGATCAAAATGGCACATCCACCCAAATGGTATCATTAGAAAGGTCAGCTCAAGATGTAAAAAATAAGCCGTCACACAACCCCAGATAAAAATGAGGATGCTACGGTTTGCAAAACATGGCACAAAAAGTGTGTTTTTTTTCCAAACTTCTGAATTTTTTTTCAGCACCTAGATACAAGTAAAGGTATACATGTTGGATATCTACGAACTCGTACCGACCCGAGGCATCATCCCGTCAAGTTGGTTTTACCATATAGTGAACATGGCGGCTAAAAACGCAAAAAAACAACATGTGATTGCACTTTTTTTGCAATTTCACTGTACTTGGAATTTTTTTGCAATTTCCTTGTACACTATATGGTAAAATAAATGATTGCATCTGAAAGTACAACTTGTCCCGCAAAAAACAAGCCATCATATGTCTATACTGACGAAAAATAAAATAGTTATGGCTCTTGAAGCCAGGGGAGCAAAAAACGAAAGTGAAAAACAAAAAATTCCAGGGTCATGAAGGGGTTAATTAAATTACTTAGCCATTTGGATGCCTAAAGATTCTGTTTTGCTCAAAATTATTGCATCAGTTTTATTTGAAGGGAGTGAGGACAAGCTGCAGCTCTTATACATTCTTGGCCTCACCTGCACCGCCCTGATGACTGGAAGCAAGACGGTAGCGCTCACCCTTTCTTCTTCAGACCATAATTCTGGCAGATGTCCCAAAGGTATGAAAGGGGCTTCATCCTGGAAAATAACTTTACCTCAGTCATTTACAGTCAAATACCTGTTTTTTAATCAAAGTTATTTTCCTTGATGAACCCCTTTCATATTGTTTGGGATATCCAGAAGAATTATGGACTAACGTAGAAAAGGTGAAAGCTACCATGAGTCCTGTGTCATACCAATAATAAAGCATCTTGAGACCACTCATGTGTGGGGGATTTCCATCCATGGAATTGGATATCTCACAAATTTGTCTAAGAATCATGCCATGAATAACAAAATGGATCTACACATCCTCCTGTCCCATGCATCCTGCGCTGCAGTCTTCTTGAACTGCTCTGCAGTGATTGAATGTGTTTATTCCTGTTGGTGCCTTCAGGGTTAATGTTAGTCATTTAGTTGTCATTCATGGTATTAACTCTCTGTGGCTGTTTAGGTTGCCAGCTAGTTTTTAAATAATCTCATTACCCTTCAGGTGGTGGGGTTGAAAGAGTTTTGTTTCTACTCTGACCTTGTGCTGGTGGACGTAGAGCTGTGGTGCAGAAGCATTCCTGAACCTAATCTTTGTGAGAGCTATTGTGTGGAACTGGATAGGAGCAGAGCAAGGAAGGCAGCCTTGACATCTCCACCTTTAGAGGTAATTCTTTGATCAGAGTCAGCTAGGGAATCCCATTCTACAGGGTCAGAGTAGCTTCACTGATTCTCTCAGCCCATCTCTCCCTTCCTGCCACTACTCCACTCATGCGCTATTATCACCCTGTGACACCTCTAAGGCTAGGGTCACATTAACGTTTTTAACCACGCCCCAGGGGGTCATGCTGAAAACTAAGGATTTGTCAGCAATAACGCGGAGCTAACGCCATGTTAGCACTGCAATATTTTGCTGCTAATGTTAACCTATGGGGAGCCTGGCCTTACTGCGGCTTTAACACTGAAATCTGATGGAAATAACGTAAGATTTCATTATGATGCCGGCGTTGGAGTCGCGTTAGGGGTGGGGTCTCCATAGGTAAGTATTGGCAGCGGTAACACAGTTCTAACATGGTGTTAGCACCGCATAATTGCTGACAAAGCTACATTTTTAGTGCAAACCCTCAAGCCTGGATCTTTTATAGGGGATCTGGCTTAAGGCAGCCAGTAGAGGTCCCCCTCCAGGTCTGGGGTGGTAAATGTTGTGTGTTGTGGGTACCAAAGTGTAAATCTCTCTTAGCACCTGATGGGTCCTGTGGCAATTCCCAGCAGGGGTGCCACACATCTAGCAAAGGTAATAGTTTGGGCCTAGTAGGACTGTTTGGCCACTCAGCTCTGCTCAATTTCCATCCAAATATTTTTTTGTGAATAACTGCAGAGTTTCCAATTTGTTCACATACAAATGAGTGGCAAAAGGCCTGCTGCTGGTGGAAGGGGGAATAGGTGTGGTGGAAAAGGAAAAAAAGTTTGTGTCCGTGGGGTAGTGGTAAAGCAACAGTAACATCTGCTGAAGAAAGACCATCTTCCAACCAAAGTAAGATGTCTACTTATTTCTGTGGACAATATGATATGATCCCTTTCGTACATACAGGACCATCGCTACCAATTGTAGATGAGGCACAAAAAGAGTCGGTGCTTGAATGGATCTCAAGTGCTCCATCAAGTGGCTCTCCTCCACCTCAACTTCAACATCCCAAATACAACAGTTCTCTGAGGTGTCACCCCAATCGCACTTGCTTCCTCCCAGCTCCCAAGTCTCCAGCCGTCCTACTAAGTATGGGGTAACACAGATGGTTGAGTCTGCAGAGCTGTTCAGTCACACTATAACCTGGGAATCAGAGGTCTGCTCTAAAGCTGCAGTGAGTCCAGATGAGGAAATGATCAGCCCTGATGTCCAGAAACTTTGTGAGTCGGATCCGGTCCAGATGAAGAAGGTTCTGAGCATAATGTAGACCCTCCTACCCAAACTATAACTCCTCTTGGTGGAGACAATGAGAAAGATGCTGATGAGACTCAGATACCTGATTGGAACAACAACTTGACTTTTCGGTCAGGGCAGGAAGAGGTTGTCTCTGAGGGCGAGAACACACAGGGTGATGATGAGGTTGGAGATCCCACTTACTGTCAACCCACAGTCAGTTAGTCGATGAGGTCAGCAGAGGAGGTGGAGGAGGATGATAGTGACAACGAGGTTAGGTTGCGCCTTCCTGGACAGAGACGGAGTACTGAAAGCATGTCAACAACTGCATCCTCAGCCACAACTCTGCCTCTGAGCAGAAGTCGTGGTGGCTCTGCATGTCGCATGGGCTCTAAGCCTTCTCTAGCCTGGGCCTTTTTTTGACATCGCAAAGGATCATCCAACTCATGTTATCTGTAAGATTTGTCACCAATCTCTAAGTAGAGGCCAAAAACTCAGTAGTTTGAGTACTTCATGCATGAACCGTCACATAGATATGAATCATAAGTCGCAGTGGGAAGCTCACTGTGCAACAATGCGGCCTAGCGGGGTGGGCCAACCACCGTCTGCCCCATCAAGTGCATCCGCGTGCTCTTTATTCTCTGTGATTGTGGGGACAGCAGTCACACATGCTGTTGGACGCAGACCTTACTCCTCTTTACCCGCAACAGGCAGTGTGATTGGCAGTTCATCAGTTCTTTTGGAAGTGGAAACACCTGCTGGTGTAGAGCGCTGTCAGACATTGAGAGCACCACCTTTGGATGAAGGCAACATTATATCTGCACCTGCACCTTCCTCATAGACCAGCAGTTTGCCGGGGACACCCTACTCAACCCCGTCTTAGCCCAGCAGCCAGCCCTTGGTCCTCAGATGTGGACAAGCAAAAGACCATTTACTAACAGCCATGACAAAGCTAAGATGTTGACTTTCACCATCTGCAAAGCTGTTGGCTACAGAAATGCTGCCTTTCTGGCTGGTGGACACAGAGGATTTTTGAGACCTTATGTCCGTCGCAGTGCCCCAGTACCAGATGCCTAGTCGCCACTACTTCTCCAAGAAAGGTGTGCCTGCGCTACACCAGCATGTCGCACACAACATCACCGCTTCCTTGAGAAACTCTGTGTGCATTTCACCACAGACACTTGGGCCAGTAAGCATGGACAGGGGCGTTACAGTCGCTGACTGGTCACTGGGTAACTATGGTGAGAGCTGGAGAAGGGTCTGCTGTACAGTATTGCTGTCCCATGAGTTGTATGTCAATCCTCTGTATATAGAAGTTCCTCCACTTCTTCTGCCTCCTCAACCTCGTCTCGGTCCTCCACCTCTGCCCAAAGCCTGTCTGGTAATGCCACCCACGTTGTAACTGCACACAAGGAATCCTGCACATCTCCTTACTGCTGTCTCAATGGCATCAGGTGATCTTTACCTTGAAATGTCTGGGAAATGTGAGTCAAACAGCTGAGGAGTTGTGGTCAGCTGTGGAGACCGAGTTTCATCCTGACAGTACACCTACGACCTTGCAATCTGGCCAATCAGGTGGCCGCTAGCGATCACGTCATTGTGACATGTCACCTTCTAATAGGCCAGATCGCTACCGGCCATCTGATTGGCTGGTAGTCACAGCTCCTTGTCCGGTGATTGGATGTCTTCTTTGCCGGTCCCGGTGCAGGCGTCAGACAGGTGAGTATGTAATTTTATTATTTTTAACAACTTTTAGTCACTATAACTTTAATCACTATAACTGTTAATCACTTTTAGGCTACTTTTGCAGTGTATCTATTGATACACTGCGAAAGTATTCGTACTCGCTATACTCGCAACGAGTACCCAGTACCAGTACTCGTTGCGAGTATAGAGAGTACAATATTACGATATTCGCTCATCCCTAGTAAGCACATCCGGTCCCCATTTGGCACTCATTGATGTGTTTTATCAATCTTGGGCTACCAATACCTGTACGAATAGATTTATGATGCTCTTTAAACCTTTTACAAAGTTCCCTGATTGTTTTACTTACATAGTATCTTTTACAAGGACAGAAAATGGCATACACTACCCATTGAGTTTTGCAGCATATATGACATAACCTTATGCTGTCTGTCACCTATGTATACTAGACTTTTGGTTGAGTGATACTTACAATACCTACAGTTCCTACACCTATAATTGCTTTTAGGCCGCCTTTCCTCCAGCCGTGTTCTCTCCTTTCTTGGAGCTATTCTATTTTTAACCAATAAATCTTTCAAATTGCTACATCTCCTATAAAAAATTATAGGTGGTCCAGGACCTATAGAACCCACCTCCATGTCCCTTTCCAAAACATGCCAGAATTTTCTTATAGGTCCTGCAATCTTATTGAACATAGGTCCGAAGAATTTAAACGAAAATACAAACCATTTAGTTGACTTTATAGATGACTGATCCTTTTTTTATAACAGACTTCACTTTTGAAATCTTCTCTTTTGTCTCCTCCAATATCTCAGCAGGGTACCCTCTTGCCTTAAAATTATCCTCTAATTCTTGTAACTGTTTTTTACTTATGTCTTCATTATTATTCATAGTTTTACTCTTAAAAACTGGCTGTATGGAAGGCACTGTTTGGTGTGCACAGGATGGGCACTCGCATAGTGAAGGAGAGTGTTGGACGCCGTAGGGTTTTTAAAAAGAGATCTAATCAACATATCAGCCTTAATGTTTACCTTTACATCTAGAGACTCAGAGGTTTTCTTCGTCATAGACTGAGATGAATAACATATTATATTTATTCGTATTGTACAGTAAGTTGACAAAGGACAAAAAGTCATCTTTGTCCCCATCCCAGACGATAAAGATATCATCTACATATCTAACAAAAAGTTTAACAAACTTAAAGTAGGGGTTGGAGCTACTATAGATCACATGATCCTGAAAGTGTGCGAGAAAGAGGTTAGCCATGGTGCAAGAGACCAGAGTCCCCATTGCTTTACCAGCAATTTCGTTGAACCATGTCTCCCCAAACGTAAACGCATTTTGTATTAAAATGAACTTCAATGATTAACAGATAAAATTAGCAGAATGTCCTGACCTTCAACTAGAAGGATACCCTGATCCCCGGACACTGCTAAATCTTGTAGAATCCGGGTGTAGATCTATGGAAGTCAGTCTTTACCCGGAATTCCACTCAAATTCATCTATACATTTTACAAAATCATTAGAATCTTTAATATAAGATGGATTTTTTGCCAATAGGGGTCTAAGTAGCCAATCAAGAAATTGTGAAAGAGATTTCAAAGGTTGGTCTGGGAGTTTGATTTACTAAGTAGTAGGGTTGTTTTAGACTATGGATAATTTAAATATAAATTAATTGAAGGTGTGAGTCCTGTATATAATAGAATAAAATATTATGTCAGTAATAGGCTTTATTGAGCTAATTTTAGGATGAATAAGGTATTGCTGCCGCCTTTTGCAGACTTTTTGGCAAATTGCGGTTGTAATAGATATGGTTAAATGTCCCTGTATGAGGTTCATTACGGTAGTGACACAAGTAGTGCAGCGCTTTCTATTACTTGCCGTCTTCTGCAGATCTTATGGCAGATTGCGGTTGTAATAGATTATTTATGGTTAAATGTCCCTGTATGAGGTTCATTACGGTAACGACACAAGTAGTGCAGTGCTCTTTATTATCTGCGGTTTAATGTGTTTAGTAAGTATAACCGTTTGAAAACAATTTGATTCAGCTTATTTTAAGATCAGCGTGTATTGCACTCTTCATTATGTTGTTTTGCTATAACTTTTAATTGTTTTGCACTTAGTTTTGTGTTAGCGGTAGTGACGTCTGAGTCCGGCTTATTTAATCTCAGGTTCTGACATCAGATGCTATTCAGGACCGTGGAAGCGGTAATTCACCGCGAAACGGCAGGCAGTTGTCCGTCGTCCCTGCACTCCCCCTCCCCTGCTCTTATGTTCATGAACTGACTTCTGGACATTCAATAAATGTGTGAAGATCTGACCCTGGTGAGTGCAGCCATTGATTCTTCATTATTGAAATGGATTATTGACACTATTGGCGAAGCAACACCTGTGGGTAACTGTACTGTATAGATCACAGGAGTGACGTGACTGGTCCCCATGTTTAAACCACTGATGCCCAGTATCATCTAATTTTTGTTAATTACATATCTCTGTGAACTTTACCAACTGTACTCCTGCCTACCTGATAAGGGCAAGACCTGGCAAGCTGCCCATTGACCTAGACATGTTATAACACCTGAGACAAACCCACCAGATGCAGATTGGGATACCAAATGGCAACAGCAGTACTGTAACGTGCAAGAGTGCATAAAGAGAAGCCTATTTCAAGCAAGGGAAAGGCAAGAGAATGCCTATAACAAACACGCACCTGCAGTTCACTTAACACCATGAGAACAAATCCTAAAGAGAAAAAGAAGGATGCATATGACACGCCCCTCCAGGGCCGTAGGATACTCGGAACCGGGCTTTGAGGCTTCATCACAGAATCACAGGTACCGAGATCCCTGGAGGGTTGATTTTGGGAAGGGATGTCTAGACCTGGGGATACGTGTGTTTTTATGTGACACCACCCGCAGGTTGCGCTATAGATGGCCGCCGCTGCACGACAGTTCTCCTGGGGCCTATGGTAGGGAGGCAGCAATGTTTCTAAGCCCTCTATGGGTAGGGCTGACCCCCAGGTCAGCTAGAGATACCTGAGTGAGTTGGTAGTGGTGTTTCTAGTGCTCTCGATGCATTCACAGAAAGTTCACAGACACAGCGGGGCGCAGTCTTCAGGTTTTTTACTCACAGTCTTTGTGTAACAGCCCCATGAGCACTGGGTTCTAGGAGACAGGGATCCAGATACTCCCAGGTAGTAGGGTAGGATGGTACATAACCGGCACCTTTTCTCTTTCATTTTCCCTGCCGTCCCACACTGAACTTTCTTCTCCCTCCTGCCTTGCACCACGCCACACAGAGCTCTGAGCTAGTAGCTGTGGGCTTTTCTTAGGGGTTGACCTGCAGTGTCTCCCCTTAGCCCTATGGTTGCCACCTTTTCACCAGATGTGCGCAGTTGTCGACTGTGTCTTCATGGAAGTTCCACAATCTCTAGGTTGCTAGTTGAGTCTGGTCTGTCTTCTCCACTAATCTTGGGGTTCCCGGTGCCCCTTTCTTCAGCCTAGTCCCTCCACTTGCCTGCGCCTGACAAGACAATGGATACGAGTCCCATGGGTGGATTGCTCACTTCCCGTGCCTATGGGACACCCTCTTCCTCCTGGAGCTACCTAGTTCACGTCTCTGCTCCTCAGTCTTGCTCAGGATGAGCTCCCACTAGCTCCAGTCCTCTGAACACTTTTCTCAAATTATTTTTCTTCTGTGACAGGCTTTCTTTCTCTAGCTTCCCTCCAACTCGATTCTCACTGTCCCACTGTTCTTCTCGATATTATCTAGCGGTCTCTCCTCTCTGCTGTTCAACTGTGTCTCCTCCTTTCTAGTTGTTTCCTGCTCTATTTATACCCTTTGTCACGTGTCCCACGTCATCTACGTGTGTTCTTTCTGACCTCACGCCTTCCCAGGTGCTCCCACTAACTACTTCCTCTCCACCCATCCCCACTACAATGGTTCCTAGTGTGTGGCCTGAGGTTTCCGATACTGGTCTGTACCCCTCTTACCTGTGAGTGGAATATTACACCCTAACAGAGGTGCAGTACCTCTGTGGTGACTGGATCCACACATAAACTGTATGACCAGTGGGAGGCAGAGCCATACACTGCATTGCCCTCAAATTTTGACAACACCAACGTATGTCTAATGAGTAAAGATGGAGGAGAGACCTCAGCGGCCGTTTCAAGAGACCACCTAGAGAAATGCCCTGACCAATTAAGAAACAGAGAGGAAGTCCAAGATACACCTGGACAAAGAGGAAAAGGTGATTCATACCGTTCTTGGAGACTTTCTCAAGTCATGGACACAAGTGAATGGGGCAATCATAGTAACTGTATTGACTTTTCCCAACCTGTCGTACCGGAATCAATTGAGACTCAAGGAAGACCTGAAGAACCACCTGCCCAAGCAACAGTCGCCACACCTACAGTGAAACAGGAGAATCAACCCCCTGCAAATCTGTCAATCCCGTGGTTACTCTAAGAAGATACTCTGGTATACCCGTGCTATGTAGGTCCAGACATAGAATAGTGACTAGTGCACCCACAACACCAGCAGAAGACACTAGAGACAAGAGCAGACAATAAGTGATACCTGTACTGCGTAGATCAACTTGTAGTAACAGAGGTTAGATCCCAGCACATTACAGAGTCTGTTAGCGAGTTAAGTGGACAAGTTTAACCTGGTTAAAAAGTAAATATGTTTTGTTTTCATGTATCTCTGTAAGTAATCAACCACCAAGCGAACAGGACTTCCTGTATGAACTTTTTAACATTCTTGAACATTTAATTTAAAAATTGACAAATGGACCATTTTGTATAAAGGACAATTTTGTATAAAGTTCACTACTGGTCCGGATACTCGAAAAGAGACAATTCTTGGACAACGGTGGAATGATTAAGTGTCATAGTGACTGTGTTTTTCATATATTATGGAATTTTGTAATTTTTCATTTTTGAGACTTTGTACATTTTCTATTGCAATATTTCTTTAAAAATGTTTCCTCAGTCCAGGAGTACTGAAATTTACTAGGGGGGAATGTGGCACCCCAGAGTTCGGTTGCCACAATGGCATTGCCTCTCTCAGGGGGTGATGTCATCCTTGGAATAAAGAAGGGGTATCCACAACAGGTAAACCCACAGCATGAAACAATTTTCCTGACTCCAGGTCTGAAGGGGGAGCTCGAGACTTGGGTTCAGGGGAGTTCGCCTATAAATTCTGGCCTGGGGGAGGGGTTAGTAAAACAGAGATTCAGTCTGAAAGGAAGAACAGTGGAAACATCCTGGGGACTGGAGCCGAAGGAGCTCATCTCTGGATACCCAGCTGCAAGGGTGAGGGACCCGCCGGAGAGGGTCTGAGGAAGGAGAGAAGAAGGCCTGGGGAGTGGAGCCAGCTGCCGGCTCACCCCAGACCAGAGCACCAGAAAACGGACACCGGAGTCCGGGTGAGGAGATCCCCAACTTGCATCCAGGCAGTCCGGATTCACAACATCACCGGTAGTCAGTGTCCGGGTTTAAAACCTGCCACTACCAGTAAAGGTAACGGAGACTACGTACTATGTGTCTGTTATTCCGCACACTCATTCCTGCACCACAATGTCCTACCATCACCATAGACTATACTGGTTGCCCTGGGGAACCGCTCCACTCGTGGGGAGCAATATCACCTCAGCTGCGAATCCATCATCCACAGAGGTCCGGTATCGCAGTGTTGGCCATCAATAGCTGAACATCATGGGTGGCATCACAACTTCAACCCCCAAAACCTTAATTCATGAATTTTTATTGACACCGCCAGGGTGACAGAGCCAGGTCTCAACCCCTGTGACTCCCCAGCAGTACTGTAGTCCGGATATGAGTATCCCACGGCCCTGGGGGGGCGTGTCACCTGTGAGTAATATCAAAGTCGAAAACCAAAAGGTTTCATCTTCTGTTTCCCAATAAATATAGTTCTAAGGCTCCAAATGCCCTTTGGAAAGGGGAAGGCACTGTCACATCTCCACCAGAACCTGGAAATGCAACTTCTATTTCTGTCATCATGCTTCTCAGAATTCACTCCCTGGGCAGTAATGGTGATAGAGATGTCAGAACTAGAAGCTCTGGCCATCCACTGGTGTTTGAGTAGCCGACACCTTCTGTATGTTCCAGTCTGTCAGAATGTGTATGGTTAAAAAAGTAACATTCTAGTAGAAGTCGTCATAAGAGCTTGTTACCTGACCAATTAGAGGGGATTAGGTACCTTAGGGGTTTGTTAAGTTATCTTTTGACCCATTCCTTTGCTGGGGTACCTTGAATACCTTTCACCCAGCCCTAGATTCACTTGTAATTAGTTCCTCAGATTTAAACAAGTTTTTGATTGTGGCACTGGATAAAAAATAGAAGCATACTACATTGTGCAACAGTCAAAAATAAATAGAAACCTAATAAAAACAATTAAAGGGAAGCAACCACCAGGATTTAACCATGTGAAGTGTGCAGTATGACATCACTTTTTTTTTTTTATTACTCACTTGTGGTCTTGTCTTTCTGCCGTAAGCGAAACCCCCTTTTTCCTGGATGCGTCTGGATGAAAGGGAGAGGAGGGGTTTAGCTTACAGCAGAAAGACAGGCCCACAGGGGATGAATAATTAAACAAATAGTGATGTCATGCTGCACACATCAGTCACCTTGCTGCACTAATTTACAGGTGGTTAAATCCTGGTGGATAGTTCACTCTAAGGGCACGTCACACACACAAGATATTTGTGCAGATATTGTTCGCAGAACTCTGGTTGCAGTGAAATCATGGACACATTGTACCATTTTAAACAGCCACAAAATGGACCAATGTGTCCATGATTTCACTGCAACCAGAGATCTGCCAACAATATCTGCACAAATATCTGTGTGTGTGACGTGGCCCTATCACAAATGTGAACAGAGCCTTACATTTTATCTGTACTTAAAACTGCACAAATTGTAGGCAGTAAACCAGACAGCTAAGAGCATAATACATAAAACTAAATATCAGCTTCCTTGGCAATTATATACAATTAAATTTAACATGCAAACAATTAAAAGTATCATTATATGTATTTTAAGTAACAAAACTATAAAGCAAATATGAACAGATCGTCTGCAATGCAGTGGCCTACTTATCAAGAGGAGTGAAAGCAAAGCTATATTATCAGCTATAAAAGCACCATATTTCATGGAAACGACCTTTTATGCCACAAAAGTGTAATTATAGAAAATAGAAAAGCTTTTTTTAAATTTGAAGTAAAAAGATTGTTGCTGCCTGCTGCTAAATTATTTTACTGTTTGAACTGATAGCTCCAGGTAAGGGTGCTTTCACATCTGCGTTTTTCGTAATTCGCGGCAGATGCGGTGAAAAAACCGCATCTGCCGCGTTTGCCGCATAACGGTTCCACTTGCGGCACGGTTGCGGTTTTTTCCATAGGAAGTATAGGGGGACTTGCGGCAGATGCGGCAAGTGCGGTATTGCACTTGCGGCAGGTGCGGCAGAGAAAAAAACCGCAGTAAGCCGCGGTTTTTTTCTCTGCCGCACCTGCCGCAAGTGCAATACCGCACTTGCCGCATCTGCCGCAAGTCCCCCTATACTTCCTATGGAAAAAACCGCAACCGTGCCGCAAGTGGAACCGTTATGCGGCAAACGCGGCAGATGCGGTTTTTTCACCGCATCTGCCGCGAATTACGAAAAACGCTGATGTGAAAGGGCCCTAAGACACAAAATCACAGGAAAGCAGTTACAAGGAGGAAATGTAAATGACTAGAAAAAGGCACAGTTCAGTTCTCCATCAATGAATGCATTTACTGCATATTTTATAAAGGGACCTGAAATATCTAGTGCCATATCACACATTAAAGATTATATCAGTCGGAAAGTGGGCACATGATCTCAGAAGCGGCGGTGTCCCCATACTGCCTTACAGATATCCAGGGTCAGACTGAGGTGCTTCAATTCCACATGAGAAATTTAAAGGGGATTTTCGGACTTTTTATAAAATTTCCATGTGTGGCTAGGCTGCAAAATGCTTACAGTTTGTAATTTACACTTTATCAGCATTTTGCATTGTTTACTAGATATCACGATTCTGCATATGCAGGAGCAGCTCAGCCCCTAACAAGAAGAGCCTGGGTGTAACATCACAGCTTGTTATTTACACTCAGACTCCTGCAAGCACACCAAGACTTCTACAAGCACGCAAGGAGGTAAGCGAACACACATCGTATCATTGCAAAGAGTGGTCATCTCATTCTCAGAGCTGCAGATTCTGTATAGTGTTGCAGAAAAGGAGATACTGCTCAGTGCAATGCAGTTCAGAATTCATAGAGGTGAATGGGGGTGTGAGGTTGTATTGGAGACTGGGGAGGTGGGCTTGTTGGAGACTGGAGGGCTTGATGGAGTCTGGGGTGGCCGGCATGGTGGAGAATGGGGGGAAGGCAGGCTTGTTGGAGTCTGGTGTGTGCTTGTAGGACTCTGGGTGTAAACAACCAGCTGTGAAGTTACAGCCAGACTCCAATACAAATTCACCTCTAGACAGGGGCTGAGCTGCTCCTCCACACGCAGAATGCTGATATCTAGGTAACAATGCAAAATGCTGACAGGGTGTAAACTACAAGCTGTTAGCATTTTGCAGCCTAGATAAAAACATAGATTTTATAAAAAAAAAAAAGCCTGGACAACCCCTCTAATCTAGGGACCCACATTACAGCTGCAGTATATTCATATATATGTTAGCCATTTACCACATTATAGTGGAGCAATGACTGTAAAATACAGGTGGCTTTTCCACATCTACTGTGCGCACACCATAACTGTGATGTACAATTATTGTAGTTTGCATTAAAAAGGTACTTTCATGAAAACAAGTTTATTACCAATCCATAAGCTCGGAAGGATAAATGATAATATATTTGATTGGAGGGTTTTGTCCATTGAGAACTACACCAATCGGAAGTATGGGGAACTTTTATCCCTGACAGAGCACTTTCAACCGAATTTTAAAATTGACCGGCAGGTCCAATGTCTGTTCCTCTCTCCATTTATCTATTTTGGTGCTGCAATAAAGCTAAATGCAGTACCTGGTAGCCACTTAGAGAATAAAAAGGTCAGTGGTTGAGTCAAACATTCCGCTCTCAACTAATGAGGATTAAGGTTATGAGTCGGTCGACAGGGTAGGGGGTACTCGGATACAGGGGCGTATCTATGGGGGTGCAGCCGGACCTTTTGCCCCGGGCGCAAATCAGTGGAGGGCGCCGGTGGCACCCCCTCCCTCAACCCCCCGCGGCTGCAATATGAGGGGCGCGGGCGAGGCTGGAATCCGACAGTGCTCAGTGACGGGGACACACTTGTCCGACAGACATGCGAGTCTGTCGGAGGAGACTCGCAAGGAGCAGGAGCTGTGACCTGGAACGACCTCTTTCTGTCAGGACGGGGCTGTCAGGTGATTGTGTGTTTGTGCAGGTCTACACTCCCCATCCTGACAGAAAGAGGCCGTTCCGGGTCACAGCTCCTGCTCCTTACGAGTCTCCTCCGACAGACTCGCATGTCTGTCGGACATGTGTGTCCCCGCCGTGTAGGACTCCTGAAAAGCTCCTCCTCCTCGCCATCTGGTGGCGGCCGGGCGCACTGCACTTGTCCTGCTCACTCCGCTCCTGACATGGAGGAGAGATCCCTGGAGCTGAGTGCACTGACCCCCAACACCAAGAGGCTGCTGCCCTGGAGACAGGTGGGTGTCACATCTGCCCTCTATCATGTCCACATTCATGTCTGGGTCCTCACACCCTTCCTTATAACTAACATAAGTCAGCAGCATGCTGCCACCTGTAGTCCTTGTGCTCCCTCTAGAGCCAGCGCTGCACACACTGTCTGCTGCACACACTGTCTCTTGCACACACTGCCTGCTGCACACACTGTCCGCACACACTGCCTGCCGCAAACACTGCCTGCCGCACTGTCTGCTGCACACACTGCCTGCTGCACACACTGCCTGCCGCACACACTGCCTGCCGCACTGTCTGCTGCACACATTGCCTGCACACACTGACTGCTGCACACACACACGCCGGCGGCACCCACCCCCCCGCGGCTGCAATATGAGCCGCGCGGCTGAAATCTGACAGCACCCCCCGAACCCTCCACCCCACCCCCCCGGTCCTCACCTACCTTGAGGGGGGGCGCCAAATCAGATCTCTGCCCCGGGTGCCGGCAGACCTAGTTACACCCCTGCTCGGATACCGGGACAGGTTGCTACCTCAGTGGGGATCAAGGCTGGTCGGGTCCCGGTCCCATGCCCTGGACACTCAATGGCTGAGGGGTACCTGTGGTACCTGGCAATGTAGTTACCAGTGCTGCAGCCGGCCGCTGAGGTGATGTTGATCCAGCTTTGGGTAGTACAGCTCCCCACAGGCGGGGCTTTACCTCAGGGCAGCGGGGTGGATGAGTGGAGTAGTAGTCCTTGGCTCTGTGGTGCTGTAGGAGCCTCCCAGGCGATGAAAATTGATGCAGAGACACCAAGTTAGCCCAAACAGTTCTTTACTGGTACCAGATGGATCAATAGGTACACGGTACAGTCTAGTTTTGTTGCCACAGATTTTGGGGATTACCACAGAGTCTGTCAGAGGTGCTTTTCCTGTGGAGGTATGGTCCTGGCAGCAGCTGTATTGTTCTGAGCGATCACGCTGGTTGTGTGCTACACAACCCTATCAGGTGATCAGTTCCTAAGTTATACCATCATAACCTGTCTCCTAAGGATAAGACCCTATTTTGCGCATTCTCACCCCTTTCTTAGAGGTGCTTTTCCCACACTTTCTTGGTCCTGTTCCTTTATGGGCTCTTTTGGCTCCTTATACCACCATTCTTGAGTCTGGTTTCTGGTCCCTGGGTCTGTTTCTTAAAGTCTCTTTTACTTGTCAGTGTCTTGAACCCAGCTATGGGACAAAGGTTGGACTACTTTGATGGATGCTGTGGCACCTTCTTGAACAGGCCCACAGTCTGCCAGTCAGCAGTTTGGGATGAACCTCAACAAGCCGCCTCGGTTCCGGTTTACCGGTATTGACCTGGACTCTCCAGCTGGCTCCGACCTGATAATACCATTCCTCAGTTGTCTTCTTTACCTTGGCTGGTTATTAAAAATAAGGCTGATCCCATTCTATTTTTTTCAAAATATATTGCAATCTGAGAGTCCTCAGTGGTTGACACCTTTTAATGTCTAACTGAGAAGATGGTAAGCATAGCAAGCTTTCGTGACACTGAGGTCCCTTCGTCAGGTTGGCAATGACACAAATTCGGAAAACACATACATATATACATGAGCAAACAAAAAAAAAAAAAGGCAAAACAATGTTATATGCTGTCGTGAAACCGACAGGTGACATAAAGCAGAATCTGGTTAGGGAGGGGTGGAGGAGCAGGGATAGAGAAACCAGATTTGTAAGATAAGTGGAACAAATTGTATTAGGTAAATGACACAACCCTGCAAAATTGAACTTTTTGAAAAATACAAGAGACGTTTTCACTGATTTTTATGTAATTTGGTGTGCTGATTACGAAAATGACCTCCATTTTTTTCCATCACGTAAGGATTTTTTGTAAAACCAAGATCGATATTTTTGCTAAAATCCTATTTAAAAAGGAATTCTGTCGAACAATTGTACATGTAATATCTGGCAACAGTGGTTTTTATCCATTTAAATTTATGTATAAATATACAGAGGCCCCCCTGCTGACACACGGCCCCCCATCAGTATACAGAGACCCCCCTGCTGGCACACAGCCCCCCCTTTCAGTATACAGAGGCCCCCTGCCTCACCCTCCGATGTCCGCAGGCACCCGGGGTCCTCCGTCCAATCTCCTCCCTGTATGCCGGGTTTGCTGAGAGCAGCGCAGCAGGGATGATGTCATCACTGCGCCCGGAGGTCACATGTAGAATCCGCCGGCAAGGTAAGGTGTGACTAGGATTCCGATGTCAATGAAAAAAGTGCCTATGAGTCGGTCAACAGGGTAGGGGGTACTCGGATACCGGGACAGGTGGTTACTTTGGTGGGGATCACGGCTGGTCGGTTACAGGTTTCGTGCCCTGGACCCTCAGTGGCGGGGGATGGTGGTGATGATGATGGGGGGAAATTGTAATGTGACACCACCTATGGTACCTGGTAATAGGGTTACCAGCGCTGCGGCCAGCCGCTGAGGTGATGGAAATGCAGCTTTGGTAGTACAGCCCCCCACAGGTCGAGCTTTACCTCAGGGCAGCGGGGTGGATGAGGGGAGTAGTAGTAGCAGTTATGCTGTGAACACTGCAGGCAGCGGCGGTGAAGCAGGCACACACACACACACAATAGTCACTGTTTCGGTAGCTTTTTACTGGTGTTCGGTAACAGGCACAGTCCAGGAGGGTAACCAGGTTATTGGTGCAGTGTGGGATATCCACCTTGGAGAGTTGTGAGGCCTCCTCTGTTAGTGTGTGCGGTAATTGGGGTAAGTTCTGCCTGAAGCTGAAACTGCCACTCTGTCTCTTCCTCTCTCAGGATGCTACTCCACAACCGACAGTGAGGACCTTTCTGTGGGGGATCCCTATCTTCTGCTTGGGTCCCTGGTCCTATGCTTGGTCAGGCTTGGGGCATAAGTTTTCCTGAGCTCCAGGGGGACTAAATCCTCCTGATCTATCCAGGCTTTCTCTGCTACCACTGAATTAATAGCAACTTCAGACTATGGTGTCCGGGTGGGCTAAAGGGATACCAGATATGTTCCCTTCTTCTGTCTTCCTACCTTTCCCACTTGGCTCCATCCCTCTCCCTAGGGCGCTGCACAGCTGGGGTCAGTCTATCCTGGTTCTGGGCCTGGCTTGGTCCCAGCAACCAGCTCCTTCCAGTGCCTTCTTCTGTACTCACTCACTGAACTGACTGAACTGACTGTTCTCTTCACTACAGACTGCAGACTGACTGACTCCTCCCCTCAGGCCTGGATCCTTATAGGGGATCTTGCTTAAGGCAGCAAGTAGGCCTCCCCCTCCTGGTCTGGGGTGGAAGGTGTGTGCTGTGTGTGCCAAGGTGTACTACATCCTTCCCTGCACTGGTGGGTCCTTTGGCAATCCCCTGCAGGGGTGCCACACCTACACCTGAGATGTGTGCATCATAATGTTATGATGTCAGGAAGACAGATGCCACAATGTCATGGTGCGTAGGGATGTCTATGGGCTGGAAGTGCCACAAGCCATGGCCTGGAGTGAAGCCACAAAATAGGAATGTGAGCAATGGGGGAAGACATGAAGTAGAGAAGCTAAGGACCATACTGCAGTCTACATGGATGTCAAGACAAGGTGACAAGTTCGGTTAGGCAACTGATGATAAGTCCTGGTAACAATAGCTATGTTTGGGGTCATTGTTCTGCTGTAGAATACATTTTAAGCCAAAGAAATGCTGCAGTGATATTGCATGGAGGATAGGAATCTGTCTGAATTTCTTAGCAAGACGAACACCAGGAATGTCCCTTTGAAATCAAAAGATTTCCATCAGTAGCATTCATTCTAAAGCGGTAACAAGTAGGACCCAGCTACACCCATCAATTCTTCGGATGAGTCTTACTTGAAGTGGTTTCACTGAAACATTGTTGCCAAAATGACCTACATATAATGTGAAGCAAGGCTAAATGACTAAACTCAATAATAGAGTTACAATAAACATGATAGAGTTGATAATTTGGCTAAGAGTAATGGTGTCCTCAATGGTAAAAAAAAAATACAGGAAGATGCTTATCATGCAAAAACATCAATAAAACATCTGGTTGGCGCTAATTTATTCTGCAACAAGACAACAACCCCAAACATACCACCAATGTAGTTAAGAACATAAAGAAGATCAATGAGTCCTGAAAGTGATGATATGGCCTCCACAGAGCCCTAATCTCAACATCATCAAGTCTTGTGGAACACAGAAGAGACAGAAGCATGTGCACAAGCCTCATACACAGAAGATCTGTGGTTAGCTCACCAAGATGTTTAGAACAACCTCCCTGCCATATTCCCACAAAGACAGTATTCAAGTCTACCTAGACGAACTGATGCTTTGAAGGCAATGTTTGGACACACCTATTATAGAGTTGATGTAGATTTCTATTTTGTTATCTCACTTTACATTTTGCTAATGGTTAACAATAAGCTACTAACATTTCTATATTTCAAAGCATTCTTATTTTGCAGCATTTTTTCCACACCTGCCCAAGACCTTTTCACATTACTGTATGTTGAACACGATAGTTAGTCCACGTCATAGATTTTGGGTTGAGGACAAGCAGTTGGCTTCTGGAAATGCAATCCTGGCCAAGAAAGGAATGGGATGTAATAAAGGAAATAGAAAAGATAAGGTTCACAGGCAAAGAAAATAGTATTACTTGGCAAGAAATAAAAACCCCAGGCATTTCCCACATTACAGGCATTAATAAGCATTCCAATTATCATAGCCACAAGAACTGCAAACAAGCACTTAGCACAAATGTGAGAGGCTTGAATCCATTTATTGAAAATAATTTTATTCCAGATTTTTTTCACTATTTCAGACAGATCACTGCATTGGCGCAAATCTTCTTCTGTTATGGGGCTACCACCCTATGGTTCTTTACACACATATATGCTACTGCCATCATACCAGGAATGTCATACTAAAAATAAAAATATCAAGGTTACATATCTTAAGAAGTAGTAAGCAGAGGACTGATTCTGACATTGCACTACTTCTGAGTGTGGTTATGCAAGTAAAGTGGCTAGTTAAGTCTGGTGAAATAGTTATGTAATAATAATAATAATTGTATTAATAATACTAATATTACTTGTAGATTTTGAAAGGAAATGAGCTTAAAGGAGCAATCCATGGAATAGAAATTAAAAAAATTTAAAATTTTAAAAGAGTTGGGACTTAAAAAAATAAAATATGTTATACTTTCCTTCACCAATCTTTTGCAACTCTGTCACATCCCTCCATGAACCTGCTCCAGTGATGCTTGCTTCTGTCACCACAATTGCATGTTCATTCTGTAGGCAGCACTGGTGATGGAGAAGACATCCTGGACAATAGCTTTGGGCGGCGCAAGTGCAATCACTATCCAGCCACACATATTGGTGGGGCTGAGATCTGCTGTGACGCAGTCTTGCCAAATGAGCATATGTGTTTTCCAGCATGTAAGCAGGGTGATTAGCTTCTTCCTGTGGCAAATATAGGAGAACCACATGCCTCTTAAACTGCTGAGAATTCTCAATGTTAGGCTGGAGACACACTGCCATATGACTTGCGCAAGGATCGCATTGTGTTATGTCACATCCCATTGCATCTCATAGCACTGCACTGAATGGCTTGCGGCTCTCCTGACCTGAGTGAGACAGCTTTATGTATTTCTAGATAGCTGTCACTATCATTATTATTATTTATTTATATATTAGGTCAGGAGAGTTGATGGCCAGTCCAAGGACTGATGTGCAATCCTTCTGCAAATCATACTGCAGTGTGATTCCAGTCTTAAAGCGTAACCGTCGTTTAAATTTTTATTTATTGGCAATGTAGACCAAGGGAATGTAATTGAGTTTCCCATATTATTTAGTAATGAAATCAGGAGGGGAACCACTAAAACAACTTCTACAAGATGTCCTCAGGTAGTTGTGAAAGAAAAAAAAAGGCTCCTTGATGTTATTTTCTTCTATTTTGCATAAACAAAGGGGGCTCCCCTGTATGGACTAGTAAAAAATTCAGTGTCTGAACAGCATTTCTTGAAATCTCAAACTTTGCTGTAAATCAATGTAAGGCAAGGGACACAGTTTAATAGAGAATTGCGTTCACCGCATCCAGATCCAGATGCGGTAAACGCAATTAGCTTCAGAAACATTTTTCATGTAAAATGTGTGGCTGAAGCCACAATGTGGTAACTGGATTGCTCCAGATGTGTAATCCGAAACAATCCGATTACCGTATAGTTTGCTCATCCCTGCTGCCGCAGGGATGAGCAAACTGTACAATCTGTTAAAATACATTAAAAATTAATAATAATTGTGGGCATCATGTCTCTAGGGGTGCCCAGCACCCCTAGAGACATGCTGGCCACTCAGGACAGCATGTTATGGGTTAACCTGCCTAGCGGTATTCCCGAGCCTGACTCGGGGTTAACTTTCACTGTCAGAAGCGGTAACCCCGAGTCACGCTCGGGTTTACCCACGGCCGTGTTGCAGCTCTCGGTGGTATAGAAATGGAAGTAATGAAGAGGCAGGAGCCGCACGCAATTCCCACCCTCCAGCACAACCCCCCTACCTGCTCCTCACCCGACGATGCAAGCACCCAAGCTCCTCACTAGATGCTGCGAGCACCCACTCACTAAGCCCCCCCACCGCTCCTCACCAGATACTGCCTGCACCCAAGCTCTTCCCCAGATGCTGCCAGCAACCCTCCCCGTCCCCACCCCTCACCTAATGCTGCACCAGGGCCCCCAAGGCTGAAGGTCCGCCACTGGGCAGGAGCGCTGTGTCCTCATAGAATCAAGAGTCAGTTATCTGGGAAAGCATAGTGTACGCTGCTTGTGATTATGCAAAGAGCTTTCTTGGCAATAAAACCAGCAGAGCGGCAGTGCAGAACAGCAGAGATCAGCAGATCATTACAGCAGAGGAGCTCTGCAGATCATTACTACAGTGGAGCTCTGCAGATCATTACTACAGAGGAGATCTGCAGATCATTACTACAGAGGAGATCTGCAGATCATTACTACAGAGGGGCTCTGCAGAGCATTACAGCAGAGGGGCTCTGCAGAGCATTACAGCAGAGGGGCTCTGCAGAGCACTACAGCAGAGGAGATTCTGCAGAGGAGCAAGGGAGGTGCTACCAGCCACAGCCACAGCCACAGCAGAGGAGTGGGGAGGGGGTGTTGCCTCCTGTGGCTAGGGTTACCCTCCTCGCCTCTGTCACAGGGTCACGGGGGCCCCCTACTGATGCTTGAGGGGTCCTGGTGCTGCTGAACCAGCTGCACCAAGGTAGGTCCGCATCTGATGCTCAGGGTAAATGGCAGCGGAGTCTGCTTACATTCTTCTGGTGATCCAGCGATGTCCCCGCTGTGATCACCGGTGAGAGCCCCTTCGGATGCCTCCATATGACTTCCTGGTTCCGTCTCTGAGAGCCGCAGCGGCTCATTGGAGGCGGAACTGGGCGGGAAGTACAAATGTGCAAAATTTCTGCCCATAAAAGAAATGTTTTACCAAAAAAATGATACCGCTTTTAGTACAAAATTCCTGACATAATCATACCTCCAGGGAGGTTAATATTGCCTGTACAGTAAGACGGCTCCGGTCGGCTCTGTACATTTTTCTGAATGAAGCCACAGCTCCACTGACAGCTCTGCGCATACTACATGTAATGTCTGAGGTCCTGTAGGCTTTTACATTAGATCTATGGGCTGCGCACCACCATAGACCTACTGTAAAAGCCTTCAGGACCTCAGACAGCAGCACATACTATACGTACATTATGTATAGTATGCGCACAGCTGTCAGTGGAACTGCGGCTTCATTCAGAAAATGTACAGAGTCGGTACTGTACAGGCAATATTAACCCATAACATGCTGTCCTGAGTGGCCAGCATGTCTCTAGGGGGGCTGGGCACCCCATAGAGACATGATGCCCACAATTATTGTTAATATATAAGCTTTTGTTAACTCATTAAACACTTTGCTTATCCCGGCTGCCGCCGTGATAAACAAAGTACGCGATAACCGCATTGCTCAGGATTACAGATCCTGAGCAATGCGGTTACCACATTGCGGATGTTAGAACCACTCCGAAAACTGCAGCCTGCATGATTTTTCATGCAGGCTGCAGAGCCGGATCCGGTTTTTATAATGGGCTCCTATGAGGAGCATTTCCTGATGCATTTAAGAAGCTCAAAACCGGATCAGGATTTGAAAAAAAAAGCAAGTGTGACCCTAGTCTAAGTGCTACGTATTCCATGCAAAAACGTAGCACTAAAAGTCGAGCATAAATGCCCAGTCTGAACATAGCCTTATATGTTGCTTCTTTAAAAAATGCTGCAAAACCAAGCTGCATTCCATTTCAGTCAAAAAAATAAATTAATTAAAGCAAATGAAAGAAGTAATGAAAAACCATGCAAAACAAAAAGCTGCAAATACACCCTGTGCGAACAAAACTTAAATACTGAAGTAAAAAAAAGCTTCACCAAATACAGAACATGTGTGCAGGTCCTTAGGGTATGTGCTAACGGTTCAAATGCACTGTGTCTTGGATTCAGTGGCTCCGGACTTGAGAGAACCTGCGGGTGAGTGCAGGGAGACTGCTGCCGCCCTGTACTCACAATCTGCGGTGGATGCAGGGCGGCTTCTCCCTGTGAGCAGACAATGGGGACTGCTGCGTAAGTCAGGAAACCTGCACTGAAGCTGAAATAATGCTGCAGCGGGGACAAGCACAGTGAGCATTGCATTTCTACAAATACCATCTAATATGCTTCTACTGTACAATGCAGCATTTTGGGTGCTGTGGCAATACGCTGCGTCCAAAACACTGCGTTTACTTATCGGGAGTATGCAGCCTAATGCTATGTACTCACAGGATGTTTTTTATGCAGCAACAACTGATCCCTTGGCAGTAAAAAAAGATTCAGCTTTTTATTAGCATATATTTGATTAAACCAATGAAAAAGTAAAAAAAACACATCAAAAACACCTTATGTGAACATATCTTAGCAAAATCTGAGGTAAAAACTCATCAAATACTCTGTGTGTGCACGAGGCCTTAGGCCACGTGTCCACTCGGCTTTTTTGATCCATTTTTGGTTAAACTGCACTAAAAATGGATCAGTGCGACGTCTGCAGCAAAGTGAATGGGATTTTCAATTTGCTGTGCAGACATACCATTTTTGACTGCTGTGTTAGTTGTACAGAATGCACATCCAGAAAGTAATAAGCGTCAGTTATTGCTCCATTTTTCTGCTGTTCTTTCTCCATTGACTCCATTCTACTACAAAAAAAGGCATCACAAATGGATTAGTATACACACAGTCCATTTGTGATGCTTTTTACTGTGCTTTCAGTGCCACAAACTCTCCATTATCAGTACATGAATGCAGCACTAGGACCACCGTCAGTACATGAATGCAGCACTAGGACCTCCATCAGTACATGAAAGCAGAGCCAGAACTACAATCAGTAGATAACAGCAGAGCCAGAACCATTCACAGATAAAATCAAAGTGAGAACCACCAACAGATAAAAGCAGAGCCAGAACCGCTGTCAGCACATGATCATATACAAGTATCACATGAACCTATGCCTCCCAGTATGTCTTTAACAATGATAAGGAGATGCTGGGAGTTGTTGTTACCATCCATCATCAGATTGGGGACCAAACAGGAATCACAGTACTAATGAGACATAGTCAGTATTACAAATAATCATTTATATCTTGGTACCTTATAGATGACATCTTCTCTGATTGGAATCGTAACACTGCCCCTCTCTATAATATACCTTCCTTGCACACTGCCCCTTTTCATAATATACTCCACATACTGTCCCTCTGATCTGTATAATATCTCTGCACACATACAACCCCTCTCTATAAAATCCCCCACACACAGACACACTGCTCCTCTGTGTAAAATCTCCCCCAACACACACAATACCCCTGCATAAACCCCCACTACACACACACACAATGCCCCTGGATAAACCCCCACCACATGCACACACAATGCCCCTGTATAACAAAGTAACATAGTAACATAGTTTTTAAGGTTGAAGGAAGACTTTAAGTCCATCTAGTTCAACCAATAGCCTAACATGTTGATCCAGAGGAAGGCAAAAAAAAACATGTGGCAACACTAAGCTCCACATTGGGGGAAAAAATTCCTTCCTGACTCCAGATATGGCAATCAGACTAGTTCCCTGGATCAACGCCCTATAAACCTCACCACACACACACACACACACACACAATGCCCCCGTATAAACTCCCACCACACACACACTATGCCCCTGTATAAACCCCACCCACCACTTCACACTCACACTGCCCCCGTACAAACCAGCATCACACACACACAATGCCCCCATATAAATCCCCACCCCACACACAATGCCCCTGTATAAACCCCCTCCACACACACACACCTTGCCAATACCAGGTAGCACCACTAATTTATATATTAATGCTCCATACCCCGTAGCCCTGGGCCCTTAGCCAGGAAATAACAGGTCATAAAGCACCACTTTACTTACCATTCCTGCCAGATGCTGGATACCCGCCTCCTCTGCATGGCTTTGCGATGCCAGCAGCAGTCATTTGAGGTCACAGCTTGATGGCCTTATCACACTGATGCTGCTGGGCTGTGCCGCTGCGGGATGACTGAGTTTTCCAGTCGTAAGGCAACTTTGGCAGTCGCAATAAAAAATAGGGTGGATCACCTGTCCACTCTTCTGGTGGACCTGAACAGCTGCAGGGGGACCAACCCAGCGGGCACATGTCCTCTGGCCCAGCACGACACTGCGCGTGTGTGCTAGTGCTTCCTCCAGCCTCATGACGTGTGGGAGGAAAGAGATGGGTGAGGTGGTTGGGCTGGCAGCGGCCGCAGCCTCACAACGGCTTTAACCTTAGCGGTGCCTGGGGATTATAATGGGGGCAATTTACTACAGGCGGCTGGGCCCCCCGGAGTCTCTGGCCCCTGGCAGCCGCCTACATTGACCTCATTATAATCCGCCACTGATAACAACATAAAAAAGAGATACATAAATATAACAAAAAGACTTTCATAACACATAGTAGTCTGAGGTTCATTGTCTAAGCAGTAACCTTTCCCTGTATTTAACATTATAATAAAATCAGTTATAAGAGGCCTGGAATTTAAGTTTGTAGATAACCTTAGCAAAGATAACTTACCTTGTCCTAAAAATTATTGTATTGTATGTTTAATAATATACTCCTAAATAATATAGTTATACAGCTACCATGTAAGACAATTGAAAAAGCCGTCCAAGCATCATGACCAGACATGGGCCACATGGTCTTACAGTGAGGGGAGGGATAAGACAGTTGGTGGGGACAGACAGGGCTTACTAGCACGTCTTTATGTCCAAACAAAATTGTCCGTCCCCCATGCTGTCATCTCCCTCCCCTCTATTGGCCTATTATGGAACTTACTGGATCTTCATGGATTGCACCCGATCACCCAGGAAGGATTTACAAGGTCTCCTGACAAGCAGCTGGAGTGTTGAGTCAAATCCATCTATATCTTTGCCGTTTCTATACAGGCACCATGTAATACTATTATATAAGGACCAAAGAATATTGCTATATCATGACCGTATATTACCACCACAAATAGTAATGTGAATAATCCAATCATCTTTTTATACTCTTCAAGTAAGAAACATAAAACATTCCACAATATCTTCACGACTTCTGTAATTTTTACTCCCAATTTTGAGTCTCAATATATTTCACTAGTGATACTTCTTCTTTAACCAAATATTAAAATGAGTAATTACGTTAACTTATATTGTCTATACCATTTATTCAGCTTTTCATCATCTTTTACATTTTCCTAGAAGTGAATACCTAAGTTGAGAATTCTCAGATGTCGGAACGGGCTGTATAATTTGGATTTCTGGTCTTTTTCATGCACGGTATATCAATCATATTACACCGGAAAGAAATGTCTGTAATA
This sequence comes from Allobates femoralis, assembly GCA_033576535.1. NCBI lineage: Eukaryota > Metazoa > Chordata > Amphibia > Anura > Aromobatidae > Allobates > Allobates femoralis. Next base: position 88,650,593 of record JARQOC010000005.1, read on the forward strand.
TCTCCACTGATGTAGACCTTTCATACATATTCATTCGGACAACACCGGAGAGGTTTAAATTCTGATCCATCCCTTTCTGTCTGTCAGAGGAAGAAAAAGCTATTTGAATGAATGGCTGATAAGCCGCGCTGCCAAGCACAGGGAACAAAAGATATCAGTATGGCGATGTCTTCATGTCTTGGTTGTGAAGTTTATTCTTGCTGTGTGTTCTGTTAAATGATATTTAACAGTTTTAGGAGATTGAATCATAATCTTGTAAACTAAAATCTCTCTGGCAATTTGCGGAGGTGCATCTCTCGACATAGCACTGTCACGGCGCCACTTGTCTACTGCTATGGTACATGAGATAGGAGACATTATTCATTCCTGTTTATTTATTTATTGGTTTGTGATAGATCTCCATATTATGTATGCACAGCTCATGATAAAATGGGATATTTGTTCATTTCGATAATAATATTTTCTTTTGGGAGACAATTTATCTCTTGATGTTTTTGTGATGACATTGTCTCTGATTAGAGTTGACTAAATCTCCTGATATCTGAATCAGGCAGATTTGCTTAATTCATAAGGGAAATTTGAAGAGCATTAAATAAACCCGATGCAAATTGCTTCAACCGGAAGGAGGTTAAAAATATCCTATGCACATCTCTTGTAGGTTAATGTTCTTGCCCCATTACACCACCATTCTATTCTAAACATAAGACTACAGATAAAAGAACTGATTGGAAGACCGGTGGCAGCAGGACAGGTATGGTAGAGCCAAGGAGAGGTGAGTATAAGGTTCATTTAACGGGAACCTGTCAGCTCATTTATGTTCCCCCCCCATCACTGTCTGTCCGTGCAGCTTCATAGTACTGTTCTAATCATCCCTGTCTGAGCTCAGGGTGTAATATGAAAGGTGAAAAAAAAAGCATTTATACACTTGTATTTTCTTATGTGAATGAGGCAGTGTCTACACCTTGGAGGACATAGTCACTCGAAGGTTTATAGTTAACTCACTGAAAACTTCTCTGTATAAAAGACCTGTCTGATGTCCCGATTATGTGACCAAAGTGAGCGGAGCTTATCAAGCAGAATCATTATGGGCTATGGACATTTAGCACCGCCTATTATAGTCACATGATCCTGACATCACATAGGTCCCGCAGCATCTTCTGACATTCGGTATAAATGTTAACTATTAAAACGTACATTTTATCATGTAAATGAGACAGTGTACAAATGCTTTGTTTCACTTTTAACATTACATTATGAGCTCAGACAGTACTCAGAATAGTACTATGAAGCTGCAGGTACCGACCGTGATAGCTGCGGGGGCATAAACTAGCTGACAAGTTCCCTTTAACCATTCTGTTCCTCCTTAATGCAAGAAAATGAAGCCGAGCAAGAAAAGTTCTCCTTGAATTGTGACAGGCCACCAGGGCAATGGGGTACTTGGAACCGGGCCAAACAGTTCTTTCTGGGGATGTGTCATGGTGGCGTGACCCAGCTCCATGGCCCTGGCCGTGTCATAAAAATGGGGGATGTTTATAAGGGGAATAAATTTGTGATGCCACTCGTGGTATTCAGCAATTGGATGTCTGATGCTGTGGTTCAGGTCCACTGGGGCAGTTGGTGACGCAGCAGAGATGTTAGGGCTCTCCACGGGTAGCGCGAGGCCCCAGGGCAGTTATAAAGCCTTTTTGATGATGGTTACTGATGTAGCAAAGGGCACGTGATGCAGTAAATAAATCTGAGGACACAGCAGGGTGCAGTCTTCACATTTTACTCACAGTTCTCCAGGTTACAACAACCAGCCTGGTGCTGTCCCCTCTCACTGCAATAAATTTAATTTCACAAATCTGGGCCCACACAGTTGTATTGCCTTCTTCCTACCTCTGACTTAGAGTGACACATGTATGATACCTGTACCTTATTGAAAGTATAATGTCGAATAATAATTCTCAAATATATTATTATTTGAAAGGCTAAAGGTAGATGAATATTAAGTCATTAGAAATTTGTTAATCACTTTCATTCTCTTTATCCCTGTCTTGGTCACTACTTCTCCATGAGGCAATGAGGCCTTAATAACTGTATAAAGTTTTTCCTAAAATTTTCCTACACCCATGACTCAATAATAATAGTAATAATAATAATAAATCTTTATTTATATAGCGCCAATATATTCCGCAGCGCTTTACAATACAGTGATTTATATAAAAAACATACAAGACAAAACAGTAAGTAATCACAGTAGAGAAAAATACAGTAATTAGATACAATAAGCATAGAATCAATGTAAAAAATACAATTCAATAAATAAGGCAAAAAATAAAGGTGACCCTGCTCAATGGAGCTTTCAATCTACAATGGGATAGGGGTTACAAAAAGTACAGGGGCTCATTATACAGGTATCTTGAGGAAATGGGGGATAGAAATAAAGTTACATGAATGGTCACCAGACAATCTGTTTAGAGCTTTTGGGTTTGGTGAAGTTGCAGAAGAGTTATGTGGAGAGAGATAGGCTAGGGTCATATTTGCAAAGCATATTGCCATTACTGCATCCAGATCAGGATGTGGTAATTGCAAGTGCCTTCAGACACATTTTTCACCAAAAATGTGTCCCTATCCCCGCATACGGTAACCGGACTGCTCATAATGTGTAATCCAGAGCAATCCGGTTACCGTATGCTTTGTGCATCCCTGCTGCTGCAGGGATGAACAAAGGGTTAATGTTATTAATAGATGTGGGCAACATGTCTCTAGGGAGTGCCCACCCTCCCTAGAGACATGTTGTCCACAGAAATTGGCATGTCAAGGGTTAATTCATTATTTTACATGATCGCCGCTATTGTCGGCTTTTCCTGTACTTTACAATGACAGCTGCTGGCTCCTGGGTTTGCAGGAGTGCACTATGTACTTTGCGTAGGCACCAGGGACAGGACAGCATCCTTTATAAGGAGTTGTCCCTGGTGCTTACGCCATTTGTGTAGTCTAGAGGCTACTCCCCTGGGTGCTGAAATCATTTACAGTAGTTCTATGGGCACCGCACCGCCATAGAACTATTGTAAATGATTTCAGCTCTTCCCCTTTCATCTAAAGGGGTTGTCTGATCTAATCTGATAATTCTGCTGTCACTCTGTGTGACCTCAGACCTATCAATCCTCCCAGCGCCCGTACTGTGCTCTGCAATGATTTGCGGTTTCTAAACTGGAAATTGACTTGCTGTTATGTGGTATACATGTTCCCGGCCAGAGCCCCCAACTAGTGATTGCGGCCTCGCTCAACACAAGTGCATGGAGCAAGGCTATGCCAATTAGACTGGCACTCTCACTAGTCAGACACGCTACTCCATACACTTGTATTGAGTGAGGCCACGTCCACTAGTCTTTTTGGTGTTGGGAACATGCTTAATTGTGTTTTGTTCCTATCTTAGAAGCCTGTGCATCCTCACAGCGCATTGTAATGTCTCATATTGTCTGTACATGTCCCCTCTGAATTGTAAAGTGCTGCGGAATATGTTCTTGCGAAATAAAATTATCATTATTATTGTTATTATTACTATTATTATTATTATACACCTCCACATATCAACCCATTAATACTTCTATGTATTGCCAACATAACACTGCTATTTATTTTCTGTACAACATACTAGCATCATGAAATCAAATGGTACATGTAAGAAGTGATCCTACACAGCGTCCATGTAATATTGCACAGAACACGACATATTCAATCTGGAATTTTATTATTCATCAAAAGCATGGAAGATATTTATTCTGCTCTGAAGTGTCTCAGAGATGTTAAAAAAAACAACCAAAACAAAATCATATTCATCTTGTCCTCATCTGTCACATTGCCACAGCTCATCTCATGGTTCTCTACTAGTTCCCACCCTTTAGAGTTTTTCTCTTCAGTGCTCTCCAATGGCTCTGACTAGACATCACGAAAGAGTGAAGATAGGAATCAAAGGGTAGAAGCCAATAGAGGACCGGACAGGGAGCTGCAGCCACAGTGAAGTTGAGGAACAAGTTGACTATTATTAATTGTTTTTTAAATCCCTTCGCAACCCGAAAAAGAAACTGACGACCAATTGATGTTCACCTGTTAAAATGGTCGGGTAGTCTGGTAAGCAATGGAATGGGAACAGTATTGCAATGTGGAATAGGTCTTCTTGCCCACATCAGGATAATTCCACAGAGCTTTATTGTAACGATTAAAATCTTTAATGGTTACAACACAAAAATAACAATCATGGTTGTTTTTCGGTTCTCTGCATACCGTTGGTAAACCAAAGTTTAAACTTTTTCTTTCGCCATTTATCCATGTCGTAGGTTCTCCACACACATTTTGAAAACCATTTGTGGAGCCTGACTTATCCTGGTCTCCAAGCTGTACTCCAAAATAAGCCAAGTAGTGTACTGTATACTCAATGTATACTATGTGATATTTCATCTATGTGTGTATTCTCAACAGATGTAGCAGAATATATCAGAATTGGTGATGCAGGCTCTTCTTGATGAATAATTTTGACATGTATTTAAATACTTATTAAGGCTGGGGTCACAGTAGCATTTTTCACATGCGTTTTTGGAGACCTGCGTTTTCAAAAACGCATGTAAAAAACGCACCCATAGGCCCCCATGTTAAAAAACGCATGCCCTAATAGCCAAAAAGCATGTGTGACAGTCCCATGCGTTTTTGGTGCTTTTCCAAAAACACATGCGTTTTTTAATATGGGGCCTTATGGGAAACGCATGCAAAAACGCTATGGGTGCGTTTTTTACATGCGTTTTTGAAAACGCAGGTCTCCAAAAACGCATGTGAAAAATGCTACTGTGACCCCAGCCATAGTGCCATTCAAAAACGCATGCGTTTCCCATAGGGGCCCATGTTATAAAAACGCATGCGTTTTTCAAAACGCACCAAAAAATAGTACATGCACTATTTTTGGGTGCAGATTTCAAAACGCAGCCAAAAACGCAGGGAGTCATCACACACCTTAAAAAACTCATGATGACATGAAAAACGCATGTAACAAAAGCATGCGTTTTTAAAAGGCACTAAAAAAACGCATGTCAACTGTGACCACAGCCTAAGACAGAACTTTTTGGGTTGTTGACCTACAAATTGAAACACAATACAATTATATGGGATATTTGATTACCTAAGACACTGTTAGGGTGAGTGCGCATGATCAGGATTAGCAGCATATTGGATGCAGAATGTTTTTGCTGCCTCCAAAATCCTGTGTTGTACCACACAAGCACAGTGGATGGATTTATAGAAATCTCATACCCACTGAACTTCTTTTTTGTAAACTCAATTTATGTGTGCAGAGATGCTAGTGTTCTCAGCAGAAGGACGCAGAGAAAATACGTTTCACCTAGAATCCTGATCATGGGCACGAACACTGTGTTCTCTCATATCTAGAAGAGAAAACACGCTGCATCAAGAATGCAGTCTGTCCTTAAAGGGAACCTGTGAATATAAAAAATAACACTGGGGAACACAATTTTTTAGGAGTTAGGTCAGACAACTGCTCTTAATTAATTTTTGGATGCTGAATCCAGAAATGATCTCAGTTTTTCTCTATCACGTCAAGTTTTTGAACTATAGGATTTTTGTCTTTATTACCTCTTTATTACCTCTTTATTACCCAGCGTGCCACCGCCACCAGGGCCGCTGGAAGAGCGGGGTTCAGCGCCAGAGGATGGCGCTTCAATGAATGTGCCATCTTCTGGGGCGGCTGCAGGCTGCAATTTGCAGCGGGGGGTGCCCAGAAAGCTTAGGCATCCCTGCTATGCGGATTGCGCGGAGCCCCACGCATTTTCTTTTATTATTTCATGAATTTCAGAGTCAGAGTCTCAGAGTCAGAGTCTCAGAGTCAGTGTCTCAGAGTCAGAGTCTCAGAGTCAGAGTCAGAGTCTCAGAGTCAGAGTCTCAGAGTCAGAGTCTCAGAGTCAGAGTCTCAGAGTCTCAGAGTCAGAGTCTCAGAGTCAGAGTCTCAGAGTAAGAGTCAGAGTCTCAGAGTCAGACTCAGAGTCTCAGAGTCTCAGAGTCTCAGAGTCTCAGAGTCTCAGAGTCTCAGAGTCAGAGTCAGAGTCTCAGAGTCAGAGTCAGAGTCTCAGAGTCAGAGTCTCAGAGTCTGAGTCAGAGTCAGAGTCTCAGAGTCAGAGTCTCAGAGTCAGAGTCTCAGAGTCAGAGTCTCAGAGTCAGAGTCTCAGAGTCAGAGTCTCAGAGTCTCAGAGTCAGAGTCTTAGAGTCAGAGTCAGAGTCTCAGAGTCTCAGAGTCTCAGAGTCAGAGTCAGAGTCTCAGAGTCAGAGTCTCAGAGTCAGAGTCTCAGAGTCAGAGTCTCAGAGTCAGAGTCAGAGTCTCAGAGTCAGAGTCTCAGATTCAGAGTCTCACCCTCAGAGCCAGAGTCAGAGTCTCAGAGTCAGAGTCTCAGAGTCAGAGTCAGAGTCTCAGAGTCAGAGTCAGAGTCTCAGAGTCAGAGTCCGAATCTCAGAATTTCATGAAATAATTAAAAAAAAATGCGTGGGGCTCCGCGCAATTTCTATGTCTAGCCAGGTACAGCTAAACAGCTGGGGGCTGGAATCCACAGCGCAGGGATGCCCAAGCTTTCTGGGCACACCCCGCTGCAAATTGCAGCCCGCAGCCGCCCCAGAAGATGGCGCGTTCATTGAAGCGCCATCCTCTGGCGCTGAACCCCGCTCTTCCAGCGGCCCTGGTGGTGGTGGCACGCTGGGTAATAAAGAGGTTAGGGCCAGCTTTGTATTATCAGCTGGTCCTAAGCCCGAAATTTATGGCGGTCACGCCAATATTAGTCATGACCGCCATGAATTTCTATTAAATTGTTTTAAAAAAAACACAACACAAAGAAACATTTTTATTAGAAAAAAAAAAAATGCCATTAGGGACTCCATCTTTAATTAAAAATATCCTCTTCCGTCCGACGCAGTCCAAAACGCGATGTCCTCTCTGCTCATCCCTGTGCATAGATATAGATGTCTATGCACAGGGAATGAGCAGACTGAGAACAATCTCAGCTCTGCTACATCAGGCAGCAGGCGGGCTCTAGGACCCTGGAGCTGTGGCAGCCAGCACACAGAGCAGACAGGACTCTTATCTGTGCGAGTTTCCCAGCGATTACTTGCAAAGTAAACGAGTCCAATGCAAATCAATGGCAAAACTAGGATTGCTTCAGGCTGAAGCTTCCGAGACACATCTGCGATTTGTAAATCTCACACTACTCGCTATTACTCGCTTCCCCATTCATTAACATTGGACTCGCTAGATTCGCAACGAGTAGCGAGTCCTGGGCTCGGACTCGCTAGAGTCAAGCGATTCCGAGTAATTTAGGATTCGCCCATCACTACTCCTGATTCAAGGCTGACAACGTGATGGAACAACTTGCTTCTATCCGGATCCCATGAACGGTCATGTGCTTTCCACGTCAGCAAGGTCCTTTCAACTAGAGCAGCTCGCACCCACTACACTCCCCATAGGGAGGCGAGAATGAGGGAAAATATAGAATAGTGGTGTTCAATGAATGGGGGTGCAGGGACAGGTCTAAAGATACGGGGGGGGGGGGTCAGTTTGTGGGTTCAGGATCACTTTAACCTGCCAAACAGTCCCCGTCCTCCAAGCTGGGGACTGACTGCCTCATTACATAAGGAAATGTAAGTGTTGAAATGCTTTTTTTCACCTTTCACATTACACTATGAGCTCAGACAGGGATGATTAGACTGGTATTATAAAGCTGCAGGTACAGACAGTGGAAACTGGAGGGGCATAAACCTCCTGACAGGTTCCCTTTAACAATCAAAAGACAGACCAATAGCTATTACATTTCTTATCACACATAAGTCACGTTAGGGAAACACATTTTTCATGGATGTTCATTGTCTCAAGAACTAGAACCAATTTAGCAACAGTAATGGGATTTTTTAATTCAGCACCCTCAAAATATCTTAAATCCGTTCAAAAATTCTTGGTGCCTGAATTTTTTCTTTTTTCTTTTTGTAGACCTGTGTCAGCCAATGATGAGAGAATGGATCTAAGCACATGTCCTCTTTCTACAAGAAATACTGAATGTGCCTCTGCCTATGTTTCTTGGACCTTAGACCACTGTGAAGCCGAAACACAAGTACATGGTTGAGTATCATACGCTTTTCCACTATAAACCTATCTGTCCATAGGGATAGTTAGTAGAGTTAGGGGGGTTCATTGTAATTGTGTGTATGTTTAGTTAATGTGGGTGAAATATCACCTGTGCTGCAGCAACATAGAGACCTATAGCTTACCCCAGGGGTGTGGCTTAGCCCCCGTGGCTATGATAGAACTGATTGGTAGTTGAAAATGAAACTGCCAATCAGACTGATTGTAATAGTTCACCAATGAAACTTGGTGAACTATTACTATCCAGCCATGGCCGGAGCTGCAGTAGAACCGGTCATTGCATGGAGCAATAAGACCTCAGTGTCACCCCCCAGATGGAGCTAGCATCCATGTGACACTAGCTCTCCAATCAGGTATGGAAGGGTGGTGTGACCTGGGCCGCCCTCCCCCTCCTCAGCCCCCTCCTGCTCCAGTCCTGATCACCCCTTCTGTCCCTTTCTTTCGCCCCCCCCACCTTCGATCCCAGTCTCCCCCCTCATCTTCCAGCCCCCACCTCCGTTCCACATGTCCCCCCTCGCCTTCCCCCATGCTGCTGTCCCCGCTGTCGGCCTCCTCTCCTCATCGCTGTGGAGCCCCTCCTCCTCTCCCGGGCTCATCCTCTCCTGACAATCTGGAGTGAGGTATGTATGTACAGTTGTGGCCAAAAGTATCGACACCTCTGCAATTCTGTCAGATAATACTCAGTTTCTTCCTGAAAATGATTTCAATCACAAATTCTTTTGTATTGTTATCTTCATTTAATTTGTCTTCAACGAAAAAACACAAAAGAGAATGAAGCAAAAAGCAAAACATTGATCATTTCACACAATACTCCAAAAATGAGCCAGACAAAAGTATTGGCACCCTCAGCCTAATACTTGGTTGCACAACCTTTAGCCAAAATAACTGCGATCAACCGCTTCCAGTAACCATCAATGAGTTTCTTACAATGCTCTGCTGGAATACTAGACAATTCTTCTTTGGCAAACTGTTCCAGGTCCCTGATAGGGTGCCTTCTACAAACTGCCATTTTTAGATCTCTCCACAGGTGTTCTATGGGATTCAGGTCTGGACTCATTGCTGGCCACCTTAGAAGTCTCCAGTGCTTTCCTAAAACCATTTTCTAGTGCTTTTTTAAGTGTGTTTTGGGTCATTGTCCTGCTGGAAGACCCATGACCTATGAGGGAGATCCAGCTTTCTCACACTGGGCTCTACATTATGCTGCAAAATTTGCTAGTAGTCTTCAGACTTCATAATGCCATGCACACGGTCAAGCAGTCCAGTGTCAGAGGCAGCAAAGCAACCCCAAAACATCAGGGAACCTCCGCCATGTTTGACTGTAGGGACCGTGTTCTTTTCTTTGAATGCCTCTTTTTTTCTCCTGTAAACTCTATGTTGATGCCTTTGCCCAAAAAGCTCTACTTTTGTCTCATCTGACCAGAGAACATTCTTCCAAAACGTTTTAGGCTTTCTCACGTAAGTTTTGGCAAACTCCAGCCTGGCTTTTTTATGTCTCGGGGAAAGAAGTGGGGTCTTCCCGGGTCTCCTACCATACAGTCTCTTCAGACACTGACGGATAGTATGGGTTGACACTGTTGTACCCTCGGACTGCAGGGCAGCTTGAACTTGTTTGGATGTTAGTCGAGGTTCTTTATCCACCATCCGCACAATCTAGCGTTGAAAACTCTTGTCAATTTTTCTTTTCCGTCCACATCTAGAGAGGTTAGCCACAGTGCCATGGGCTTTAAACTTCTTGATGACACTGCGGACGGTACACACAGGAACATTCAGTTCTTTGGAGATGGACTTGTTGCCTTGGGATTGCTCATGCTTCCTCACAATTTGGTTTCTCAAGTCTTCAGACAGTTCTTTGGTCTTCTTTCTTTTCTCTATGCTCAATGTGGTACACACAAGGACACAGGACAGAGGTTGAGTCAACTTTAATGCATGTCAACTGGCTGCAAGGGTGCTTTAGTTATTGCCAACACCTGTTAGGTGCCACAGGTAAGTTACATGTGCTGTTAATTACACAAATTAGAGAAGCATCACATGATTTTTCTAACTGTGCCAATACTTTCGTCCACCCCCTTTTTTATGTTTGGTGTTGGATTATATCCAATTTGGCTTTAGGACAATTCTTTTTGTGTTTTTTCATTGAATACAAATTAAATGAAGACAATAATACCAAAGAATTTGAGATTGCAATCATTTTCAGGAAGAAACTGAGTATTATCTGACAGAATTGCAGGGGTGTCAATACTTTTAGCCACAACTGTATGTATGTATGCATGTATGCATGTATGTGTGCATTGGTGCATGGGTGGGTGAATGGGTGAGTGCATAGGTGCATGGGTGGATGCATGGGTGAATGAATGGGTGCATGCATGGATGGATGGGTGCAAGGGTGGATGGATGAATGCATGCATAGGTGGATGGATGGGTGCATGGGTGGATGGATGGGTGCATAGGTGGGTGCATGGGTGGGTGCATGGGTGGATGGATGGGTGCATGGGTGGATGAGTGGAGAATGGGTGCATGGGTGGGTGCATGGATGGAAAGATGGGTGCATGAGTGGACGGATGCATGGGTGGATGCATGGGTGCATGAGTGGATGGGTGGGTGTGTGGGTGCATGAGTGGATGAATGGGTGCATGGGTGCATGGGTGGATGGATGGGTGCATGAGTGCATGGGTGGAAGGATGGCTGCATGGGTAAATAGATGGGTGCATGGGTGCATGGATGGAAGGATGGGTGCATAGGTAAATGGATGGATGCATGGGTGGATGGATGGGTGCAAGAAGTGATTAAATGTCCACTTGTTGTAGTCTCTGCGGTCAAAGTCATGGTGCACTGTATGGCAATTATCTGCCATACTGTGCACCATGACTCTGACCCCGAGACTACAACAAATGGACAATCGAGATCTCGATGAGTAAGGGCGTTTATGCCAGAATTACGTATGAGATGTACCCCCAACCTACCTGATTTTTAATGGAAAAATAAAGTTTGAAGATTTTATATATACATTCGGGATTCGCCAGTGAATTTCTTAATGCTCAAAGCTTTAAAAGTCAAGGAGGATGGCTGGAGTCCCATATATGGCTGGACGGCTTAATCTATGATAAGCACATGGTGAGGCGAATACTATTTTCTTTATTACACTGATAACTCATATGTGGTCATGATCCACTGTTTGGGCGCATGGCGGGGCTCGGAAGGGAAGAAGCGCCATTTGACTTTTTGAATAGAAAATTAGCTCCAAAAATCAAATGGCGCTACATCTCTTCCGAGCCCTGTCGTGCGCCCAAACAGTGGTTTATGACCACATATGACATATCGGTGTTCTCAGGAGAAATTGGCCAACAAAATTTGGGATCCATTTTATCCTGTTGCCCATGTGAAAATGAAAAAATTGAGGCTAAAAGAACATTTTTGTTGGAAAAATTAAAATGTCCAATTTTTCCTTCCACATTGCTTTAGTTCCTGTGAAGCACCTGAAGGGTTAATAATCTTCTTGAATGTAGTTTTGAGTAGCTTGAGGGGTGCAGCTTTTGCAATTGTGTCACTTTTGGGTGTTTTCTTTTACATCGGCCCCTCAAAGGGACTTCAAATGTGATGTGGTCACTAAAAAAATGGTTTTGTACATTTTGCTGGAAAAATGAGAAATTGCTGATGAACTTTGAACCCTTATAACTTCCTAACAAAAAAAAATATTTATTCCAAAATTGTGCTGATGTAAAGTAGACACGTGGGAAATGTGATTTATTAACTATTTTTTGTCACATAACTCTATGATTTAACAGAATAAAAATAAAATTTTGAAAATAGCGAAATTTTCAAACTTTTTGCCAAATTTTTTATTTTTTTCACAAATAAACACAAAAATTATCGATATAAATTTACTACTAACATGAAGCCCAATATGTCACGAAAAAACATTCTTAGAATCGCTAGGATCCGTTGAAGCGTTCCAGAGATATCTATTATATAATTGCCGTAGCGACTTCTGTCGCGATCGGCGCTACTTCCTGTGGCTGTGTTCGCGTAGCTCGGAACTTTCTCCAGGACTCTGTCCGACTCGCGAAGCAATGCCCGCAAAGCGGGCATTGCGAGCAGTAAACCACCACCACCACATTGCACATGAGTCATCACACATGGCATTTGTACATAAGACATCACATAGTAACAAGAACACAGTCAGTCCCAAAGTCAGCTGTGACCACCTGGCCCTGGAGCCATACTCGGTCTCTCACACCGCACATCTGACCGCCTGGCCCTTGGACACTGGCTGCCATGCACACATCAGGTGCACTAGCATGGAGCTGGCAGCCTCCCATCACTTACCCACTGGGGACGGATCACTTCCAGCAGCTCCTCACATGGCAGTGCTCTAGACTTCTGAATCCCATCGTCCTCTCCTCACTCAGACACCTGGCAGGTTCCTATCCAGCCTGCTCACTCACTGCTGCAACCCAGTGAGTCAATCAGCACATCTTCACTCACACACAGACCTGAGATGTTATTAACCCCCTGTGCACCATTCAGGTTTAGCCCAGCAAAGCACTCATCCCCACAGGTTCAGCCGCTCATTAGGCTCATGAATGTATCGGATCTTCAGCACTCACACTCAGCTGTTTTACTCAGCTCATGAAAACCCTTCAGCTGTTAACCCCCTGTACATCGGACAGGTTTCACACACCTCACACAATCAGGAAAACCGGCCCATGTGAACACAGACCTGCATTGATAACCCGTGTGATGCACCCGCCCAGGGGCCACATCACCACACCTCACTTTCTCCGCACTTCACTCACTTTCTCCGCACACATACACACACACACACATACTCCGCTATACTTACCACCGGCTCTGCATCACCGACATATCGCCGCCCCCGAACTACTCGATCAAATATCGCGTCCAATAAGTCTCGCCAAACTTCCCGGACCCCATATTCGATCCAGTCGTCCGCGGGCGCCGACATGTCAACTCAGGATCCAGCCGGCAGGAAGACGTAGGGTCGGTGCTAACTATAGCGAAGTGTCTGTGTGTGTGTGTGTGTGTGTATGTATGTATGTGTGTGCTGACCACTCTGCCTACAGCGCTGCACTCAGCACTCTGCCCACGCCACTGTGCTCACCAATCTCACCGCACTCACTGCTAACCACTGAACCACCGCATTCACTGCTAACCACTGAGCCACCGCACTCGCTGCTAACCACTGAGTCACCGCACTCACTGCTAACCACTGAGCCACCCCACTCACTGCTAACCACTGAGCCACCTGTATACACACAATTCATTTCACCCCACTCCCCTAACTATTAGTAAATATACTATATATGGATTCTAGACTACCCGATTCTTTCGAATCGGCCCGCCATCTATATATATATATGTGATTATATAGGAATTATCAGTATTATGTATGTGATTATGTATAAATTAGTGAGTCGCGCCTATTCTGCAAGGACTCGCAACGGCCGCTTGGCGGCCATTGCGAGTGAGGCTTTGCGAATCAGTGGCGCCGGCAATGCTTCACAGGTCGCGTGGGCGCTGCGCCCACGCCCACAATGACGGAAACAGCGCCGAAACTTACGGAAGTGCGTTAGGGAAATAATATATTACATACTGATAATCTATTATATAATTGCTGTAGTGACTTCCCTCGCACACGCCGCTACCTCCGTGGCTTTGTTCGTGGACGCGCATCGCCCACACGACTCACTCGCAATGCCCGCGAAGGGGGCGTTGCGAGTCGTTGCAGCAGCCCGAGCAATGCCCTATACACAGATTCTAGAATCCCGATGCAATACTGATAATCTATTATATAATTGCCGTAGCAACTTCCCTCGCACACGCCGCTACCTCCGTGGCTTTGTTCGTGGGCGCGCATCGCCCACGCGACTCACTCGCAATGCCCGCCAAGGGGGCGTTGGGAGTCGTTGCAGCAGCCCGAGCAATGCCCTATACACAGATTCTAGAATCCCGATGCAATCGCATCGGGCTCACAGTTAGTTACCTCATAAAGGGACACTGGTCAGAATTGCAAAAAATGGCAAGGTCTTTAGGGTAAAAATAGGCTAGGTGGTGAATGGGTTAATATACTGTGATTTAGTGTAATCATGTTAGCAAATAAACTTGTTATAGTTTTATAATAAAGAAGTATCGGGAGTCTTCGTCTGTGACATGGCATGGGACACACCAGTGTGAAGCAATAGGAAGACATGATAATTGTGCAATGGCAGAATAGTTGCAGACATTGCCCTGGATTATTATTGCCCATTTATTTCTCCTTATACAACGGCGATTTTATCCTCTTCTACAATGGTGACCTTACAGGTGGAAAAATATTAAGATCTGAGAGTACTCAGTCGTTGACACCTTTTAATGGCTACCTGAAAAGATGGTAAAAAATAGCAAACTTTCCAGACACTTCGGCCCCTTCATCAGGCTAGTATAAGACAAATTCTGATGTGTTACTGTGGCGCCCCTCTGGCTAGGCGCCACAGAGAGGTATTACACTTTATAAATATATGTGTTCCTCTGTAAGTTGTGGGTTTAGGGTTTAGCCTATGGAGTCTCAAGTTACACACACACTGGACTAGGCCACCCTTAGTATAGAGGGACTGGTTATTCAGTAAGTCCCAGGGGGTGGAGCCTATGATAGAGTGGGAAAACCAGGAAGTGAGGACAGTTTTAGTTCAGTTACCTCAGACAGTGCTGGGAAGGCAGGCAGATAGGATGTGCCTGGCAGGCTGCTGACAGGAGGGATCCCCATCTCTAAGAGGGGGCCCAGGACAGAAGGGGATGGACTAGAACCGGTTGGAGCAGGCTGGTTCAGTCTGGGGAACATCGGCAACATGGGAAGCCAAGGCAGTCAGTAGTTTACCTCTGGCCTCAAACCGACGAGCTGCGGGCCCATAATCACCGGGTAGCCGTTAGCGCCACAAGGTACCTCGCCACTCAGTCCCAAAAATAGATCCAAGATCACAGGAGATTCGACCCGGATTCCGGTGGCAGGAGGTCCTGCCATTTACCTCTCCCGCCTGTACCGGTAAAGGAGATCCGCGCTCCACAGTGGGAGATCAAGGGACTGGCAGGAGAGCTCTGCAAGGGTGGTTAAAGACAGAGAAGAGCAGATTAGATGCCGAAAGACTTGAGAAGGAACATCTGGAGACTCCATAAGGGGGACCCTGAACCGGCAACAGACTCCTATTAAACCAGACTGTACCGTGTTTCGCTTTAACATCTGGCGGTACCCAGTAAAGTGGAGTTGAAGTTGAACTGGTCTCTGTCATTCTTCTCGCCGGTGGCCAGACGGCTTCAGCAGCACCACCAACATCTCACCGGAGGGGTAAGAACCACCACTACTCCCCTCATCCTCCTCCATCACTGCTGCCTTGAGGTAAAAAGCCCCACCTGCACCTGTGGCCTGCAGTGTGGGTACCAAATTACTGGGAACCACAGGTGGCGTCACGCTCCACTGTAAATATTCCCTCCCCACCATCTAACAAATGACAGCCAGGGCAACCGGGAAGCCAACCACCCGTGATTCCCCCAGTTATACCATCAAACATCAAACTCAGGCCCGGTATCCGAGTACCCCTAGCCCTGAACTCATCATTACATCTTATCTTCTATGCTATTTACTTATGTGATACATCTTGTCTTATACTAGCCTGAAGAAGAGACCTTAGAGTCTGGAAAGCTTGCTATTTGTTACCATGTTTTCAGTTATCCATTAAAAGGTGTCAACCACTGAGGACACTCAGATTTTATTTTTTTTCCATCTACTGGTGAACACGGTACAAACAAATATTTTACATTAAAGGTAGAAAAATCTTAAAAAGTCGTGAAATAATTTTTCTTTGTGTTTTTTTCCAAGATATTTTATCGGATGTGTAGACATCTTATATTCACTGTAAACTATTCATGTTTTTCTTTCAAGTTCTGTAGTTTTGTGAAACATCAGCAGCCATTGCGGTGGTGCGTTATCCTAAAAAAGCTAAATGTGATAGTAACTTTAACAGTGCATTGTAAGATGACATCTGACTTAAGAGATTTGCTCATGGTAAAATGAAAGATTGGAAATAATCTATTATAGACATATGATCCCTTGTAACATTACAGTATATGCACTTACATTATAAGACATGTTAACAAGCTCTGGCGGGCTCTATATTATTATCAGCTATTTGCCAGAGGAACAAGAATACATTTATAGCAACATATTCTAAACCGGTCTCTCACACTAATAGGCCTGTCACTGCGGTATATTATTGTCATTGATATCTGATTGTGGCTTTGTCATACCTAGACAGATATATTACCTTACTCCTTGTTCACTGGTCACATTTCCAACTCTTTTTTTTTTTTTTGCAGTAAATTAAATTTTTTGCTTTTCATTCAGAATGACAAAATTCTATTACTAATGTACTACAGAAAGTAATGTACATTGTAGAATTTCAATGCAGCTGGCTGGCATGTCACCAGAGTTCATTGTTGAAACCTTACTATCTCCATTAATTCATGCATAGAATAAGCTAGGAGGGAGAATAAAATGTTCTTAAAGGAAATTAAAGTAACATTGTTAGCCAAAAAAGAAATGTCAATTGCACGAAATTGGGTTTTGTTAAATTAAGAGGACGGCAATTTATAATAAAATACATTAAAGATAATAAAGCGCTATGTAATTTTCATTACTGTGGCTAAATAGAGGAAGCGTTCTCAAGGAAACCTCAGATGTGTCACTGGCAACAAAAGTAGTATTGAGCCCATAAATTGGATAGAAGAAGAGATAGTCCTGGCAAGTTGGATGTGCGAGTTTATCTCAGTAATAGACCTGTAGAACATTGATAACTCATATGGGAGAAGAGAAACTAGAATCCATAGGGCCTTAAAGGAAAGTCAAGGATGTCCTTATACAAAGTGAAGCATAAGACTGTGTTCACATTTGCATTCTATTGCTAATTCTGGCTGGATTTGATCATCGGCAACAATACCTGGTATTAGAACAACAGAAATCACGACAGTATAAGAGGGTGGTCGATGCTCGGTTGCTCCTGCGCTGAAGACACCAACTGCACTTTGTGAGTTGTGTCCTGCGTTATTATATATAGGGATGTATCATATTGTGTTCATGTATAGATTATAAGGCCCTTTTCACATCTAGTGAAGGTCTGTTTTGCTGCATTTGCGTTTCTAGGCGTGTTTACTGCTAAAAACGCATCCAAATGCATGCGTTTTTGGCCCCATTGATTTAAATGGAAAACACATAGAAAACACATGCAAAAACGCAGCCCTAGATGCAACAGCCCACGTTTATGGTTGCGTTTTCTATGCATTTTCCATTGAAAACAATGGGGCCAAAAACACATGCATTTGGATGCGTTTTAAGCGGTAAACACGAATAGCAACGAAAGTGCAGCAAAACGCAAACCTGCATTAGATGTGAACTAGGCCTAAGACAATGTTATATGAGTTATGACATAGCACTTAGGGTAAGATAAGATGACATATAGATAGTTGTTTAGATAAACTTGTTCAGCTACTAACTGCAGGGCAAGCAGTAGTTATTTAGCAGGATTAACCAACTGGGGGTGAAGATAGCCTCTAGGCCTAGAGGACAGACTGCATTTTTAGTTAGTGAGTGAGTAGAAATCTGTATTAGTAGTATAGTGAGTAGAGCAGTGTGCAAGCTGAAGAAGTACCTTAGGCTACAGTAAATGAGTGCTTGTCGCATCTGTCACCTTTGGTGGACAGAGGAAATAGAGTGGCTGGGAAGAACTCCAGATGGGGATATTATTAAAGGATTGCCTTTGTTCTGCAGTCGTGAGCTTCAGGCCTGAACTCTATCAAGGTTCCCCTGTCAGCAGACTGACTCCAAAGGCATGAGTCCTAGAGAGGAGACTTGGCATAGACCTGGGCAAATATGTCAGCTCTGAATGAATTTTTGATGAGACTAGTCCAACGGTGGTCCATACCATTACTGAGAATGGGTCCCTGTGGGTGGGACGAGGATTTTATGACTTTGATGTGCGGAACAGTAGTGCCAAATAGTGTGGATGAGAACATACATGTAACACCTAAAGTGCCAGGAATGATGGAGCGATCCAAAGTAATGCTGTTTCTTACAGTAGAGGAAGCTTTAATGAACATGTTCAAGTGCTGGCTGTTAGCATTGTATCAATGTGTTTGCCATACAGTGACGAATGTTTAGTAAAAGACTGCAAAAAAACCATTTCATCTGTTTGTGTCAATACCCAGCAAAAGAATCCTGGCTTGCATGAGAGCCTAACTACAGGTACAGCTTGCACACACCCCTGTGGTGCAGCACACAAAACAAGACTGGACCATCATGGTCATCACCACTACACAAAGGTGCGAAAGCCTGACCAGCCCCTGGGAGGATATGTTTCCCAGAGAGGGATACCACACCTGGAAAAAGCAGTCCAGGTAACTGTGAACTGCCCCCGAAAGTCACATTGGAAGACAAAGTCCCACCTGTTTTTGAGGGACAACCTAGGATAGGTGGAACTCTAGTAGAATGGGATAGCAAGCTGAAACTGACCAATCCTGGCAGCCCAGGCTGGATGACTTAGTGGCAAATGCAGGCCTACATAGGAGAAAATCTATGACTGGGCGGTTTAGGGAATTAAACCTCCCTAGATGCCCAGGCCTGAGCAGGTACTGGTACATTTGCCGTTTCCCTGTCTCGAGGCCGTGGATGGGGTGAACAACTGATAGAACTGCTGGAGGTGGTGAATAAGAGCCTTCTCCAAGCTAAAAACCAGTTGATACCTTGACATCAAGTGAATGTTCAGAGGCTGACTTATAAATGAGTGATGCTATAGCATTGAAAAGGCAGTGCCCCTCTCCTGAGACAATCCAAGCTGGTTTGGTTGTAGGAGTTATTTGAAAAATTAGGTGAGGTAGGCATTTGTGTGGGAAGACTTGTGGGAGGAGACACAGATAAGCATGCACTACTTCAACTGTGTGCGGGGCTAGTGCTTCACAATACAGAAGGAGACTGGTTATTGTGTCTACTCAACTCCATCTCCCAAGGACCTGAACTCCAAGAACTTTTTACAGCATGTGAAAGAGAATGGACCATGGCGCTGCCACTCTATAGCAATCACCTGGCTGTCGGCTTTAGCTGAGACGACCCAGCCGTGTCCACCTCTGACCCAACAGAAACAGACCCTGTCTTGGTCTGCAGAGCCCCGAAGCCCAAGAGTCTGCTGCAAACTGAAAACCTTTGAAATAGATAGAGCTACCAACGTGAGTGGTAATATCTGTGTGGCCCTAGGTCCGCACTTTCCATGTATGAACAAGGAGGAGAGGAAAAGGAGTCCCCAGAGTGAACATAGCTAGGAGACACTTTGAACAATATGTAGCACCAGGAGCACCAGGAGGAGATACATTGGATATCTGGAGGTACCCTTGGTAAATGTGCATTTGTGTTGGTTTCCTCATTTCCCGGACTCTGTGGCTGTTGGCTGTGGATGAACAAAGAAGTTTGTTTTCCCTTATCCAAGTTTGTTTGTGCGTGTTGCACTTTACCCTGCTGGATTGGAAGACTCTAGCATTGTGAAGGGATGCCTTCTCCTTTGCCATGGACTGCACCATACTGCCCAATCCACTATAAACATTTATTTACCCATGGTTTACCCAGCCCCATGTATGGACTTTACCCCTGTTTGCCCTTAACCCTGACTCCTTGTGTACTGGGCTTGTGCCGGACTGGACCCTTCTTGGGGATGGGAAAGGGATGTGAACGCCTGGCAGTGTTTGCCATGATGGTCAAATAGACTGTTGAAGAGGGGAAGGGAAAGTATTTGGACATGTTTGCAATGTTTACGGAGAGTGACCAGGAAGAGGACTCAAATGGAAGCTGACGTCCCTGTGATCTATTTACTCATAGTTTTTAAGGATGTCAATCACCATGTTTGCTACTACTCTATTCAGAGAATGTACTCCCGCGAGAGGAACCCAGAAGACTTTGGAGTCATGTTAGCCAACAGGCTCCTTATATATATGACGAACTGAACTTTTGTTCCAGGGTCACAGCCGATTGGGACTGAGGTCTTGATGACTCACCCCAATTAAACAGGACATTGCTTCAAGACTCTGTGGAAGTGAATCCCTTCACCCTCTGGTGATTTTTCATTTTTTTTGTTTTTGTTCTCCCTCTTTTTCAAAGAGATATAGCTTTTTGATGTTTACATCAATTTAGCCTTATGAGGGATTATTATTTTTGCAGGAAGAGTTGTACTTTTGAATAACAGTATTCATTTTACCATATAGTGTACTGGAAAACGGGAAAAAAATTCCAAGTGCGGTGAATTGCAAAAAAAGTGCAATTTATTTACTGTTTGTCTTTTTTTATATTTACTATGTTCACTATATGGCAAAATGTACCCATCAGTATGATTTAACAGGTCGGTATGAGTTTGTTGATACCAAACATGTATACTTTTACTTTTATCTAAGTATTAAAAAAATCCAAAATTTGTCAAAAAAAACAGAATTGCCTTTTTGTTGCCATTTTTCTAGGCCTGTAGTATTCTCATCTTTTAGGATCTGTCGATGCGTAAGGCTTAATTTTTGCGTCTTGAGTTAAAGTTTTTAATTATACTTTTTTTGGGTACATGCAATATTTTGATTACCAGGTAATGAATTTTACTGCAATGTTGTGGCAACCAAAAAAAATTAAATTTTGGCATTTTGACTCTTCTTTATACAGTTACCAATCAGATTAATTTATTCTATATTTTGATAGGGAATTTCTGAAATGTGGCGATACCAAATATGTGTACTTTTTTATCTTTTTTTATTATTTTATTTCCAATGAACTTTTATGTTTTTTATTTTTTCATATAAATACAGGTTTTTTTTTTAACTTTTTTTATTTATTTAGACCCCTTAGGGCACTTGAAGCCTGCACTGTCTAATCACTTCTGCTGTTCAGAGCGATGCTTTTGCATCCTATTAATAGTAGAAATGATCATCCCCTGTGAATTCCGATGCTCAGCCAGCATTCACAGAAAGTGAATTATGACAGCAACAGGGGTCAATATTTGACCCCTTGCTGTCATGACAATACATCAATGCCCTTTAATTGTGACACAGAGCTACCGATGGCATCGGGGAACAGCACTATCACTGTCAGCACATGTTATATTGCGTGTTACTTTGATTTCGCAATCTAATCGGTTAACAGGCATGGGTGGATCGGTGATTTGACGCCTGTTAGCTGCACATGTCTGCTGATCAGATCAGCCAACATGTGCAATAATAGCGGGAATAGGAGCAGTTTGCAAGCTGAAGAGTTACCCAAGGTGGCAATAAATGTGTGCTTGAAACATTTTTCACCTCACCTTTGGTGCGCAGGGGAAAGAACTCCAGACGGGGATGTTATTAGTGGATCATCTCTGTTCTGCAGTTGTGAGCTTTAGGCACTAATTCTCTCAAGGTTCCTCTGTCCTCGGACTGACTCCAACAGTATGAGTCCTAAAGAGGAGACTTGGCATAGATCTGGGAAAACAGGACGGCACTGTATGAACGTTAAATTAGGCTAGCCCTATGGTGGTCTATACTGTTATTGAGAACAGGTCCCTGTGGGTTGGATGAGTAAGACCCTGACCCTTGATGTGCGGGACTGTGGTGCCAAGAAGTGTGGAAGAGAACACATTTGTAACACCTAATGTGCCAGGAATGATGGAGCAGTCCAAAATAATGCTGTGCCTTAAAGTTAAGAAAGCTTTGTTGAACAAGCTCAGCATCTGTGAGTGCCCATCCTCAGCAGAAAAATCCTAGCCTGCACAAGAACCTACAGATACGGTTTGCACACGCAGGATCACACACCAAGCCAGGATCACCACATTCAACCCATTTTCCTTTGCTCTGTGGGGTCGACTGGGGCATGGACTGCCACCAAAGGACTAAGTCCCTTGCCTGTGAGTACTACACCAGTCCACCCTCATAACAGAACCAGGATCTCATCATAACTCATAATTTAAAAGCATATATCAGGCATCAATGGAATCTTTCATAATGTAGATGGGGCATTTTTATTACTTATTTTTTACTATAATAGTGTATGTGAACAGAACTTTGGAAATGACCTGTTTTTGCTTACAGGTTCCATTTTAAATGCAAAATCAATAGCAATCTGTTAATGGGTCCAGTCTTCATTGACTCCAATGTTTTAAAGGGAACCTGTCAGCTAATTTATGCCCTCCCAGATATCACTATCTGTACCTGCAGCTTCATAGTACTATTCTAATCATCCCTGTCTGAGCTCATAGAGTAATGTTATAGGTGAACAAAAAGCACTTACACACTTCTATTTTCTTATGTCAATGAGGCAGTATCTCGCTCTGGCAGGTCAACAATTAACTCCCAGTTAAGTTCTCTGTATAAAGGACCAGTGTGATGTACCGATCATGTGATCATAGTGTCACTTCCGCCCACTGCGTCGCTGGATCTATGATGCTCCTAGGCCAGCTTCAGCATGCCATCTGCGCATGCTCAGAAGCCGGCCAGGGTGTATCAGTGACGCGGCGGGTGGAAGTGACGCAGGGCCTGCAGTACGTGACCCGCTCATTGTGAGGACGCGATGGGTGGGTAATTTGAATCCTGGAAGAAGATGCACAGCAGAGAGGCGGGTGCGAGCACAGCAAGGAGACCAGCCTCACTGACAAAGAGCCTGGAGGAACGCCCATCCGACAAGTATTTGATAAGTATAAAAAGTGATTTATTGTCCATCTAGTTAGGTAGATTTAGTCAGTCAGGGATGGTTAGAATAGTAATTTAAGGCTCCAGGGGCAGATATTTATAGGTTAGATAGGGATTTTTTGGTGGTTGGTTCCTTTTAACAATGGGCAAAAAAAGTTATGTTTTTTGCCAACAGATCTCTGCAGGATCAGTTCCAACAGAAGATTACTGGAAATCTTACAGTGTTGTATGGTAATATATCCATAATGACATATTAATGGTTCTTGTGGTGTTCGTTATTTTTTTCTCACACTCGTTCAGTTGCTTTGTTGGGTCTCATTCGATATACATACCCATACAGAGAATACTGCTATTTCTTCCTCATGCCAAAAACCTGTGGAGGAAAAATTTGCAAATCAGCACTGACTCATTGTATAACATGGGTCTGAGTGCAATGTGTTTTTTTGTTTTTTCAAACTGCACTTGTCTATTTTATATGAATTAGCAAGTGAGACCTAATTTTTATTTTCCTGTCATAAAATACATTGGATGCCAGAATGGTATAATTGTTTAGGAATCTGCAGAATTTTCAAAAGCCTGTCGTATGGGCTTGATTTGATCTCTAATCTCTCCCTATCTCAACTAAACCTGTGTTAGGCTAGGGACAGACTTTCGTTGTGCATGCGCTACCAGCATGCTTTTTTTAAGTTGAAAATGTTGGAAAACGCATGTGTTAACGCATCCATAGGCCAAAATGCAAAAAACGCATCGCAAATGTGCCATGCGTTTTTGGCTCACCTCCCAAAAACAGGGTAAGTAGTGTTTTTGGGTGTTTTTACAAATACGTATGTACCATGCATGCATTAACACATACAACGCATGCATTAACGCATGGTACATACATGTACCATGCGTTAATGCATCAGTTAATTGAACCATCATGTATGCACTGTGAGGCACCGACCGGGTTGGGTCCCTGCGTCCGTTGTGTGCCTCCCTGGGTGCGTCCTCCATATTGACAGGTCGCACTCTATCCCGGGATTTTGTGCTGGTTCTGCTTTACTGGCTTGGGTGTGATAAAAGGAAGCTAGACCACGGGGTGTGGTCTCTAGTGGGGGAGTGAAGACAACTCCCTGAGCTTCTGAGAGAGAAGCATCCCTGAGCCAGGCCTGAGACACTGTGGCTGCTTTTGTCGGGGTACGTCCTTTTGGATGCAGCTAAGTAGCGGCCCCTGAAGTAAGGGGAATCTGGAATATTGTACCCGACTATTGTTTTTGTCCTACGTTTTTGGCGAATAAACCCGTGTGCCGTGACCAGTGGTGCCTGGATCCCTTGTCTCCGCCGTGCTGCCGCCGCTACCTCACATATTTTGGAGAATGTGGGCATTGCCGACCCGGTGAGATGTAGCCGGCGCAACTGTTGCCCTCAGTTCCGGTGGGGAAGTGACTGTTTCACGAGGCTAATGAGCGGCTGCTAAGCGAGAGGAGCAGCCAGTCTCTTGTGGTGTGCTCGGCAGCGCATGTCCAGGATTCCTCACAGCACACACGCCATGAAAATGGCAATGAAAAAAAGGATCCTTTAATGCATCCTGCAAACGGATGCAAGCTCCCAAGTGTGGCTCTAGCCTTACACATGTTTCTCCACAATAATTTTCACTTGCTGAGCAGTCACTCACTATCCGAACAGTTTTTTCAGTGTTTATGGCTCTCTGTCCCTATTTCTATGGCTTGGCTATGAGCTGTGACTTCCTCTCACTGTCCAGATTTGCTACAAAATGGCTAAGAGTGGAAACACATTGGCGTGAAAAAAACGGTCCGATTCTCATCCAGGAGAGTTGGAGGAGTGACATCCGTTTTTTGATCGGTGTGGCATCCGTGTGCTGTCTGTGTGCAATCTGTTTTTTTCTCAGCAGCTATTTACTGTATAATCATTTACAGGAACATTTTTACATTGTTCTCAGCTACAGACTGGTAATGTATGAATGAAATAAACAGATGCCTCTTGGATGGTCCGTGTGCTGTCCGTGATTTTGTGGGACCCATTGACTTGCATTGGCGAGTCTCGGCCGTGACTCACATACTCTCCCAGCATGTTGCAACTTTTTTTCTGGATGAGAAAAAAGCGTCCGAAACACGCTAATCTGTTCTGAGTCATTAAATAGCATTGGTCCGAGTGCAATGCGAGATTTTCTCGCATTGCACTAGTCCATTTTTCATGACAGTGTGTCCCTACCCTAAGGCTATAATACAGGCTTTGATAATCCTCCTGATTAATGTGATAATTGAAAGGCATTGTATGCAATCCTCCATGGCTGGGCTTGAGTTCATGTACCGTAAATACTCGTGTCTGAGCCGACCCGTGTATAAGCCGACCCCCCTACTTTTGCCCCCAAAATCTGGGAAAACCTATTGACTCGTGTATAAACCGAGGGTGGACCCCAGCACAGGTATACAGCCCCCAGCAGTGTGGTATACAGGCCCCCCCCAGTGGTATACAGGCCTCCCCAGTGGTAGTATATAGCAGCCCCAGCAGCCCCAGTGGTAGTATACAGCAGCCCCAGTGGTAGTATACAGCAGCCCCAGCAGCCCCAGTGGTAGTATACAGCAGCCCCAGCAGCCCCAGTGGTAGTAGTATACAGCAGCCCCAGCAGCCCCAGTGGTAGTATATAGCAGCCCCAGCAGCCCCAGTGGTAGTATACAGCAGCCCCAGCAGCCCCAGTGGTAGTATACAGCAGCCCCAGCAGCCCCAGTGGTAGTATACAGCAGCCCCAGCAGCCCCAGTGGTAGTATACAGCAGCCCCAGCAGCCCCAGTGGTAGTATACAGCAGCCCCAGCAGCCCCAGTGGTAGTATACAGCAGCCCCAGCAGCCCCAGTGGTAGTATACAGCAGCCCCAGTGGTAGTATACAGCAGCCCCAGTAGCCCCATTGGTAGTATACAGCAGCCCTAGCGGCCCCAGTGGTAGTATACAGCAGCCCCAGCAGCCCCAGTGGTAGTATACAGCAGCCCCAGCATCCCCAGTGGTAGTATACAGCAGCCCCAGCAGCCTCAGTAATCCAGGGCCCCCCCCTCGCGCTCCGGAAACCTGTAAAGTAAAATCTTTTATCACTGTCCTGTCGCCGCCGTCCCCGCCGCTGCCGACATCACGATCCCCGGCTTCATCCGTCTTCTTTCGGCTTCCTGTTCGGCGCAGGCAATGACGTCATTGCCTGCGACGAACAGGAAGCCGGAAGAAGAAGGACGGATGAAGCCGGGGATCGTGATGTCAGCAGCGGCGGGGACGGCGGCGACAGGACAAAGATAAGTATAAAGATTTTAATTTACAGGTTTCCGGAGCGCGAGTGGGGGGGGGCCCTGGATTACTGAGGCTGCTGGGGCTGCTGTATACGCAAGCCGTCACTGACTCGCGTATAAGCCGATGGGGGTACTTTTCAGCCCAATTTTTGAGCTGAAAAACTCGGCTTATACGCGAGTATATATGGTAATACTTCTATGGGAAAGATGCAATATTCTATATTGTATAAAATGGCAACCGTTGCTTTAGTTGTTTTAGGTGATTTGTGCAAATTGAATCTCATATTGTTCGAACTCTCTAATTTTAGCCAATTCTTAAAAATAAGATACAGTACAAATTTGATTCACATCAATTCAGTTTACTCATTTCTAGTACAGAAATGCAACTGGATATAAAAGATACTGTAGATGGAGAGCACTGATTATCTAAGCATGGCTTCCAATTCTTGGATTTGTTTTGTTTCTTATCTTTTATTACTCCTCATAATTCTACAACTGCAGCTATTGCCCATTCTTAAAAGAATACAAGTTTTCATTTATATTTGACATTCAAGGAATAGGAAATTATGCCCTTAAGTGCAAAGATAATAATCATTCCCATATACTGTATGTACCATTCCTATTTTACACAGAATCCCCATCAAAGTCCTTGTATCTCTGCTCATCTGTTTACTATAGAACTGATTATCCATCCTTCATAGGAAGAACACATCACATTGAGTGCAGTTTCCAATGACAGACCACCATTGTGAAATGTCACCCTATTAACAGAACATTGAAAATAGCTATTGGTTACATTACTTCTATAATGAAAATGACCTCTATATTCTTATGCCGCGTAGTACACAGATGAGTAGTAGGAAAATCAAAGAGCAATAAATACGGGAAGCAAGGAGTTACAAACAGGTAAATAAAAATTTTACTTTTTTGTATTTCATTCAAACTCTTAATGTGAAACATTAAAAATGATAAAAAAAAATTAGAATAAAAAATAAAAATATACAATAAAAATTAGCGTTATTGTTATTTTATTTTTATATTCTGGACTTGTCTGTGCAGCCATATCCAATGGTCATCTAAGCTGTTTAGTTTTAGACAATTTAGTTTTACAAGGTCACCCAAGATTAAAATCATTATTATTGCCCAGCATTATTTTAAATAGCAAAATTCACAGTCTCCTAATAATGGCGGATTTTACAGAAGTAACATTAGGACAGCTACAGGAATCTACAGCAGAAACCAGCTGTCATAACAACCCATTAGGACTCTGTTGTCATGTCATGGGTGTGCCAATGGGCGCGTAGAATGAGGTGCCCCACTGTAAATGCCGCTGTCAGTGAACGAGGTGCCTCACTGTAAATACTGCTGTCAGACAATGAGGTGTCCCACTGTAAATTCTGCTGTCAGAGAATGAGGTGCCCTACTGTAAATGCCGCTGTCAGTGAACGAGGTGCCTCACTGTAAATGCTGCTGTCAGACAATGAGGTGTCCCACTGTAAATTCTGCTGTCAGAGAATGAGGTGTCCCACTGTAAATTCTGCTGTCAGAGAATGAGGTGCCCCACTGTAAATGCCGCTGTCAGTGAACGAGGTGCCTCACTGTAAATGCTGCTGTCAGACAATGAGGTGTCCCACTGTAAATTCTGCTGTCAGAGAATGAGGTGTCCCACTGTAAATTCTGCTGTCAGAGAATGAGGTGTCCCACTGTAAATGCTGCTGTCAGACAATGAGGTGTCCCACTGTAAATTCTGCTGTCAGAGAATGAGGTGCCTCACTGTAAATGCTGCTGTCAGAGAATGAGGTGCCCCAATGTAAATACCGCTGTCAGTAAACGAGGTGCCCCACTGTAAATGCTGCTGTCAGATAATGAGGTGCCCTACTGTAAATGCTGCTGTCAGTGAACGAGGTTCCCCACTGTAAATGCTGCTGTCAGAGAATGAGGTGCCCTACTGTAAATACTGCTGTCAGAGAATGAGGTGCCCCACTGTAAATGCTGCTGTCAGAGAATGAGGTGCCCCACTGTAAATGCTGCTGTCAGTGAACGAAGTTCCCCACTGTAAATGCTGCTGTCAGAGAATGAGGTGCCCTACTGTAAATACTGCTGTCAAAGAATGAGGTGTCCCACTGTAAATGCAGCTGTCATAGAATGAGGTGCCCTACTGTAAATACCGCTGTCAGAGAACAAGGTGCCTGACTGTATATGCTGCTGTCAAAGAATGAGGTGCCCCACTGAAAATGCCACTGTCGGAGAATGAGGTGCCCCACTGCAAAAAGCTGCTGTCAGAGAACGAGGTGCCCCACTGAAAATGCAGCTGTCAAAGAATGAGGTAGCCCACTGTAAATGTTGCTGTCAAAGAATGAAGAGCCCCACTGTAAATGCCACTGTAGGAGAATAAGGTGCCCCACTGTAAATGCCACTGTCAGAGAATGAGGTGCCCCACTGAAAATGCAGCTGTCAAAGAATGAGGTAGCCCATTGTAAATGTCTCTGTCAAAGAATGAGATGCCCCACTGTAAATGTTGCTGTCAAAGAATGAAGTGCCCCACTGTAAATGCCGCTGTAGGAGAATGAAGTGCCCCACTGTAAATGCCGCTGTAAGAGAATGAGGTGCCCCACTGTAAATGCCGCTGTCAGAGAGTGAGCTGCTCCACTGTAAATACCACTGTCAGAGAATGAGGTGCCCCACTGTAAATGCCGCTGTCAGAGAATGAGGTAGCCCACTGTAAATGCCGCTGTCAGAGAATGAGGTGCCCCACTGTAAGTGCTGCTATCAGACATTGACAGCGGCATTTTACATGTTAACAGGCAAAGGTGAGTTTGATTGCACCCACAGGAGTTAAAGGCAGATGATATCTGATTATTACAGCCATTATCTAATGGGAAAGATGAGGCTCCACTTTCGAGTCCGCATCAAAGTCAGGGAGCCTGTGAATGATGTACTAGTACGTCATGTGTTGATAAGGAGTTAAGGAGTTAAATCAATGTCTTTTTATGGCTTTCAAATTGATTAAAACTAGGTTTACTACCTCTAACAAATACTTTGGATTGTCGTACCATGAACCCACAGTCTTACATACTGGCCTGTTCTGGGATGTCCCAATTATGACTGACTAGTAAAAAGGCCCGATGCAATTGCATCGGGAGCGCGGTGAAATGAATTGTGTGTATACAGGCGGGTGAGTGGCTAGCAGAGTATACATGGGGCTCTGTGGGTAGCAGAGTATACAGGCTGGTCTGTGGGTAGCAGAGTATACAAACTGCTCTGAGGGTAGCAGATTATACAGGCGGCTCTGTGGGTAGGAAAGCATACAGGCGGCTCTGTGGGTAGCAGAGTATACAGGCGGGTTTGTGGGTAGCAAATTATACAGGCGGCTCTGTGGGTAGCAGAGTATAGAGAAGGCTCTGTGGGTAGCAGATTGTATAGGCGGCTCTGTGGGTAGCAGAGTATATAGGCGGCTCTGTGGGTAGCAGAGTATACAGGCGGGTCTGTGGGTAGCAGAGTATACAGGTGAGTCTGTGGGTAGCAGAGTATAGAGGCAGTCAAGCTGGAGGGGTGAGGAGAGGTCCGGCTGGAGGGGTGAGGAGAGATGCGGCTGGAGCGGCGACATCACTGCTCGGCGGCAGGACGTGGCTGCGTGCTGGGGCTGATTGCAGCCCCAGTCACACGGCATTGTCCTCTGTGGCAGGTTGGGTGATGCAGAGAGGGATCAGTCCCTGCCCTCAGGTCACACATGTGACCTGAGGGGAAGGAGCGGATTGGGCGGTGTGTGGTAAAGACAGGACGGCCATCCGATTGGTCTAGGATGCCAAGTCCTGGCCAATGGGATGGGCGTCCTGTGTGTACAACACAGCGCCCAATCCGCTTGCAGGGGCGGCGGGGGCAGCCAATGGGAGTGAGCGGGGCGTGTCAGGCTTTGCAGGCTGACACGGTCCACTCACTCCCATTGGCTTTTGCCGGCCACAGGATGACGTCACTGGCTCCCGGCACCCGGCCACAGCCCGTAGACCGCTACTCCACCAGCATGGCGACATTGAGGCCCCAGTGGTGAGAGAGCGGCGAGGGGCGGAAGGCACCGGCGGCATCCGGGCAGCGTGGACCTCGCGGAGGGCGCGAGGGCGGTGGTGATGAAGCGGGGCCGACGGTTGGCAGGATGGCAGCGGTGTCAGGTATTGCGGCTGAGGATGGAGGAGGCTGAGAGGATGGAAGAGGCTGTGAGGATGGAGGAGGCTGTAAGGATGGAGGAGGCAGAGGGGATGGAGGAGGCTGTGAGCATGGAAGAGGCTGTGAAGATAGGGAGGCTGTGAAGATGGAGGAGGCTGTGAGGATGGAGGAGGCTGTGAGGATGGAGGAGGCTGTGAGGATGGGGAGGCTGTGAGGATAGGGAGGCTGTGAAGATGGAGGAGGCTGTGAAGATGGAGGAGGCTGTGAGGATGGAGGAGGCTGTGAGGATGGAGGAGGCAGAGGGGATGGAGGAGGCTGTGAGGATGGGGAGGGGATGGAGGAGGCTGGGAGGACGAAGGGGCAGTGAGGATGGAGGAGGCTGTGAGGATGGGGAGGCTGTGAGGATGGGGAGGCTGTGAGGACGGAGGAGGCTGTGAAGATGGAGGATGCAGTGAGGATGGAGGAGGCTGTGAGGATGGAGGAGGCTGTGAGGATGGAGGAGGCTGAGGGGATGGGGAGGCTGTGAGGCTGGAGGAGGCAATGAGGCTGGAGGAGTCTGTGAGGCTGGAGGAGGCTGTGAGGCTGGAGGAGGCTGTGAGTCTGTGAGGCTGGAGGAGGCTGTGAGGCTGGAGGAGGCTGTGAGGCAGGAGGAGGCTGTGAGGCTGGAGGAGGCTGTGAGGATGGGGAGGCTGTGAGGCTGGAGGAGGCTGTGAGGCTGGAGGAGGCTGTGAGTCTGTGAGGCTGGAGGAGGCTGTGAGGCTGGAGGAGGCTGTGAGGCAGGAGGAGACTGTGAGGCTGGAGGAGGCTGTGAGGCTGGAGGAGGCAATGAGGCTGGAGGAGGCTGTGAGGATGAGGAGGCTGTGAGGCTGGAGGAGGCTTTTACTGTACTGAGCATGCTCAGTACAGTAAAACGTCTCCAAACAGGAAGGCAGGGGTTAAAAAAAAAAAGTTAATGCTCACCTCACCCCGAGCCCCCGCCGTCTCCCGCCGTCTTCTTGCAGGCTCCCGGTGGCTCCCGCAGGCTCCCAGTGTCTGCAGAGATCTTCTACTGCAGTCCAGGACCTGTGATGATGTCACAGTCACGTGACCGCAAGTTACCATGGAGTAACCTGGTGTCACGTGACTGTGACATCATCACAGGTCCTGGACTGCAGTAGAAGATCTCTGCAGACACTGGGAGCCTGCGGGAGCCACCGGGAGCCTGCAAGAAGACAGCGGGAGACGGCGGGGGCTCGGGGAGAGGTGAGCATAATTTTTTTTTTTTTTAAGGGTAGTGCGGCTGCGGCTCGCGATAACGCTGCGCGTCATCGCTCGCAGTGCCGCAAAGGAGCTTGGGGTTCGGCTACAACGCCCGAATTCCAAACTCCCGATTATATAAGTAGATGTAACATAATACATTTAGCTAACAAGCTGAGGACACATCACAACACCCAAATACACCCCAGACATGTTCTCTGCTCTAGCTGCCACATTAAGGCCTTCTTACTGCACTATTCAATCAAATTTACATTAATGGTCAATTAAAACTGCAGTTCCTCTACAAGAAAACCCGTGCACGTGTATCCGACTAACTGCAGTATACATTCTGTATGTTGGGCAAGAGACCCATAACATTACCCCTTCCTCACTTTCCCAATGTTAAACAGTTTCCATAGATACAGTATCATAAATTGTTTAACATTGTTACCAAAATCCTAAAATACTTATAATAAAGGTGGATAAGGCTACAAAAGCGAAACAATTGAGTCACTGCAATAGCTGTATATGAGACATGGACTTGAGGACTGAATCTTAATAGAGTTTGCGTTAAAAAAGAGTCAGAATTTAAAGAATTGCATAAAGAGAATTAAGCTGCAGATTTATAAGTAGATTACTTATTTATATTCCAGTTACATGAATAAGATTATAACATTTCTTATTCATTGTCGTTAATATTTACAATATTGTACACATGCTATCCTCTTGGGCTGAATAAAAGACGAGTAAATATTTAGCTAAAAGGCTATTCTGAAAGCCGTCCTGTTGGCAGCGTAAATCATTGCAAAAGATGGATAAGCGTTTACTAGTTTGATGTCATTTACTGAGAAAATTGCCTTCAGAAGACAAGAACAGAATCCCGTGTCCCATCCTTTGGTTGAGACCTTCCATGAGAAATTGCGGGATAAGTTGATGCATATTAACAAAGACTCACAAATCTCATACTCTGCACAGTCGGAATGTAAGTCATTCTCCAGACAAAAATAACACAACTGCAAATTTTGTATACTTTTATGATTATATTTTTTTTACTCTTTCTTTTTTTTAAGTTTTAGCTTGCATGTTTTCCACACATTTGTGAGTATGTTCTCCAGGTACTCCAGCTTTGTGTCTACATATATGTGAATAATGAAAATTAACATCAAGCACTGAAGAAACAGAGGAAATACTGGTGGCAGATTTATTTTGACCCCAAAAGTAATTACAGATCCCGGAGAGTATTCAGACCCCTTTACATTTTTCACTCTTTGTTTCATTGCAGCCATTTGGTAAATTCAAAAAAGTTCATTTTTTCTCATTAATGTACACTCTGCACCCCATCCTGACTGAAAAAAACAGAAATGTAGAAATTTGTGCAAATGTATTAAAATAGAAAAACTGAAATATCACATTGTCATGAGTATTCAGACCCTTTTCTCAGTATTGAGTTGGTACAGCCATAAATCTTCTACGGAATGATGCAGCAAAATTTTCACCCCTGGATTTGGGGATCCTCTGCCATTCTTCCTTGCAGATCCTCTCCAGTTCTGTCAGGTTGGATGGTGAACGTTGGTGGACATCCATTTTCAGGTCTCTCCAGAGATGCTCAATTGGGTTTAGGTCAGGGCTTTGGCTGGACCAGTCAAGAATGGTCAAAGAGTTGTTCTGAAGCCACTCCTTTGTTATTTTAGCTGCGTGCTTAAGAACATTGCCTTGTTGGAAGGTGAACCTTCGGCCACGTCTGAGGTCCAGAGCACTCTGGAAGAGGTTTTCATCCAATATATTTCTGTTCTTGGCCGCATTCATGTTCCTTCAATTGCAACCGTTCGTCCTGTCCTGCAGCTAAAAACCACCCCCACAGCATGATGCTGCCACCACCATGTTTCACTGTTGGGGTTGTTTTGGGAAGTGCCTGGTTTTCTACACACATACTGCTTAGAATTATCACCAAAAAGTTCTTCATCTCATCAAACCAGAGAATCTTATTTCTCACAGTCTGGGAGTCCTTTATGTCTGGACTCATTGCTGGCCACCTTTGAAGTCTCCAGTGCTTTCTCTCAAACCATTTTCTAGTGCTTTTTGAAGTGTGTTTCGGGTCATTGTCATGCTGGAAGACCCATGACCTCTGAGGGAGACCCAGCTTTCTCACACTGGGCCCTACATTATGCTGCAAAATTTGTTGGTAGTCTTCAGACTTCATAATGCCATGCACACGGTCAAGCAGTCCAGTGCCAGAGGTAGCAAAGCAACCCCAAAACATCAGGGAACCTCCTCCATGTTTGACTGTAGGGACCGTGTTCTTTTCTTTGAATGCCTCTTTTTTTCTCCTGTAAACTCTATGTTGATGCCTTTGCCCAAAAAGAGAGAACATTCTTCCAAAACGTTTTAGGCTTTCTCAGGTAAGTTTAGGTAAACTCCAGCCTGGCTTTTTTATGTCTCGGGGTAAGAAGTGGGGTCTTCCTGGGTCTCCTACCATACAGTCCCTTTTCATTCAGATGCCGACGGATAGTACGGGTTGACACTATTGTACCATCGGACTGCAGGGCAGCTTGAACTTGTTTGGATGTTAGTCGAGGTTCTTTATCCACCATCTGCACAATCTTGCGTTGAAATCTCTTGTCAATTTTTCTCTTCCGTCCACATCTAGGGAAGTTAGCCACAGTGCCATGGGCTTTAATCTTCTTGATGACACTGCGCACGGTAGATACAGGAACATTCAGGTCTTTGGAGATGGACTTGTAGCCTTGAGATTGCTCATGCTTCCTCACAATTTGGTTTCTCAAGTCCTCAGACAGTTCTTTGGTCTTCTTTCTTTTCTCCATGCTCAATGTGGTACACACAAGGACACAGGACAGAGATTGAGTCAACTTTAATCCATGACAACTGGCTGCAAGTGTGATTTAGTTATTGCCAACACCTGTTAGGTGCCACAGGTAAATTACAGGTGCTGTTAATTACACAAATTAGAGAAGCATCACATGATTTTTCTAAGGGTGACAATACTTTTGTCCACCCGCTTTTTTATGTTTGGTGTGGAATTATATCCAATTTGGCTTTAGGACAATTCTTTTTGTGTTTTTTTAATTGAAGACAAATTAAATGAAGATAATAATACCAAAGAATTTGTGATTGCAATCATTTTCAGGAAAAAACTGAGTATTATCTGACAGAATGGCAGGGGTGTCAATACTTTTGGAAAAAACTGTACACAGGTTATACCACCTGCACAAGACTACACGAGTTCTGTGGCTCTTTGGCAAGAGACCATCAGCCTACACCACTGTGCCCACACACACAGCCCACCCTCCAGGAACTGTCTCCCCGTGAAACTTTCTCAGTCTCTCTGTCAGACCATGTGCAAAGAAACACATATAGAGGCAGATACACATGGCTCATATAAGTAAACATATGACAATATGTGACAAAATGGATTACATGTATAATAGATATAAAATATTAATTTGCAATGAAATATTAAAGTAGGTTACATAGCCAGAAGTTATGTAATGTTATATGGTATGTACTGTTATATGTTCTGTACTGTTATACGTTGTGTACTGAATATAAATTGAAAAGAGAGACTGATAAAAAGAAGAGGAAAGAGCGTGATACAGAAAACACTATCATAAATGATATACAATCACAAACCATTATTAATAGATACATCACATCTTCCCTGTAGAATGGATAATTATAATAACTAATAAGTATTGGTTTAAACCCTAGTGAGTTTATGCGTGTTTTCAATAATTAATTAAAAACAAGAGCCTTGGAATGTATTTCTAGAAATTTGAATTCTTTTGAATTACATTCGTCCACTTTTGGCTGTATACCATAGATTTCAATGTATCCTGAGAGGTCCAGGGTCAATCGACCAACACTGGAGATAACCTGTATATCTGCAACAAAATTGAGACTATTATTAATAAATGCTTTTTTGAACTGATCATACTGAACATTGAATTTTTTCAATAAGCTATTCACAATACCAAACAACAGGCAGCCGCAACATCTGATTTGTCGAAGCTTAAATATAAAACACTCAAAGCTTTATGGGACTATAGAAGACTACAGAAAACATTGAAGGGACACTGTCAGGTCATTTTTTAGTATAATACTAATAGTACCCTTGAATAGTGTATAGGCAGACCCTTCAGAATATGTAAAAATAATTGCTGTCCCATTTGTAGTTCTCTTGCTATAAGCATCTTCACACCCAGCAGGCAGCTATCCCCTCTAGTCCGGTCAACTACTTTTACTGCTGAATAGTCCACAGTATGTAAATTATCATTTATTATTCACTCCTTCCAGGACAGACATTCCATCTCTTCTCCTGTGCTCTGCCTTACATCCAGTTTCATTTTCATTTTACTGTCCTGCACGGTGCTTCTGATGAAGAGAGGAGGGAGGGAAAGAAGGCAGGCACATATCTGATAGCTTAGCTAGGTAAGACAATCTCCTCCACTTTTTTTTCCCCTGAGCAGAAGCCGTGCTGTCTGTGATAGATTCTAAGTGTTTATTTGAACATTTGTTTTGCAGCATAGAAGGAGAGCAGAGACATGAGGATACAGCCCTCTCCAAGTGAGTGATTTGTACTGAACTTTGCTTCTGTGCAGTGCAGTGATGCATGACTATTCATTTCCTGGGGAGTGTGCAGCAGAGAAATAAGTGGTCACTTTCTCTGATTGACAGATAGAATGAATCTCTTTGTTTGCAGTTTACAGAGGATACAAGGTGAGTATAACTAAAAGAAATACATGAATAGAGAGAGCTACATCAAGGAATAAGAAAATTATGTCATTTACACATGGATTTTTGACCTGACAGCTGTCCTTAAGAGGATTAAATTCCTTTGTGATATATATATCGTTAAAAAATCCAAGAGATCTTGGAATGGTTTCTACAGTTAGGTATTATAGACATAAAAACCTATAATTTTTTGCATAAATCTGATCCTATTATACTGGTCATGTACCGCTTTACAAAAATCCATAAGAATCTTGGGAGTCCCCGTGAATGTCCAATTTTTGCATCTACTGATTTAGTCTTCTCTACTTTAGCTATCTGTTTAGAAAACCTTTTCGACTCCAGTGGTAAAAACCGCTAGATTGTACATTCTTGACACTCGTCATTTTTTGACAATATTAAGGTCACTCTTTAATGTACCTGTATAACTTATTGACAGCATTTGACATAAACAGTCTACATACGTCTATCCAATATGACACTGGTCTGACTCATCTTTCAAAATACACCACAATAACGTAACCACAAATTTCCTTGTGCATAGAATTGCTCTCATTGATATTATATGATAATTACTATTTAACAGCAATTTGAGTGCCTAGTCTTTTTTCCATATAGATTAAATTGTGAGAACCTATTTGTGCACCTATACCAAGGAAGTGCCATTTGATATATTTATTAACAAGTCTGATTGTGCCTAAGGTCATGGCAGCCTTCTTTGGCTAATCCAACCTTTTGCAATGTTTAAAAAGGTACCGAATCGATTTGCTAATCTTTATTACCCTCTTTGTGATTCTACATATTAAAATTCCCACCTTCTGTACCTACACATAGTAAGTGGCCCCCTCTGTGCCCTTCTAGTTAAATCCTTATATGCCTTAAGTTAAAATAGACTAAAATTAACCTCACCATAACTCTACAATGAGTATTGGTGACCTCTTCCCTCTCTTGTACATTAGGCGACCTGAAATAGGTGGCACAATGATATGTCATTTCTGTACTTGCTGTCCTCTGTATGACCATGACCTCTTGAAAGTGGCGCTAACCAAAGCTGCCTGCTGCATTCCAACTGGGTAATGGACCAATGAGCTCACCGCTATGGCTTTAAATTTCATTATATTATCATTCTGATTATGTAGATAGCATTATAGGTAATGCAAACCCCAAATGCTCACTGCCAAAAAGTTCCACCTTCCTGAATTAGGCTAGGGTCACTCTTGGGAACCTGCATTCAAGTATCTGGATGCATTACTGGATCCAGTTTTTCCCCTTGTCTGTTTGGAGGCATTTTTACCGGATCAGGTACCTGATGGTACCTATATGTACCATCAGGTACTGGATCAGGTTCCCATAGGGTCCCATGTTAAAAAACTAATCAGGTTTTGCTAAAAGACCAAAAAATGTTGCAGACCCTATTAAAACCTGACTTCTCAAAAACTGGATCCATTAGACAGATTGCACTTTGGCAAACAATTGTTAACATTGGAGTCTATGGGTCAGATACCTGATCATGTTTTCAGGATGACAAACGTGATCCACTAACTGGATTGCAAACGTAAGTGTGACCCTAGCCTTACAAGACAGTCTGCACCTGGCTAAATGTAAAGACGTGTGAGAACAAGGATCTGTCACATTTTTTGCCGCTATATGTAATGAAAGAGTTTTTTATTTTACTGTCAAAATTTTAGATTGAAGATTAGACTGGATACAAGCATAAAGGGAAGAGACACAAAATTTTGAATGCAAATTACATGAAAAGTTTGTTACATAATCGACATTTTCAAAACAAATCCTCCTTCTTTTATGTGTTTGACATACCAAAGAACTTTTTTCAATAGCGATGCCTGAAGTTAATATGACAGTTTAATATGCCTGCTGCTCTTCAGATGCATCATTTGAATAAAAGATAATGAGCCGCCTAAAACAATTAGATACAGAAGGCAAGTATATTTCTCTAATGCATAATTCTTCTGCGCCAAACTAATGAGTGATTCAGTGCTATTAGGATGCAATCTGATAATCATTTGTTTAGCTGTTAGCGCCTTTGCCCATCGATCAGCCATTTATTCTAAACAGACTCTAGTCATCATGGTTTGTCTTCCAGGAACAAATGAGTGTGAACAGACTGAGGGTGGTCTCTCTTGTCTGAATGGAGAATGTTGGATTAAAGAGACCATAATTTAGGTACTTTCATAAATAGCCTAAATGTATCCAGTACGTGTAGAAGACAGATTGTAGGTACATGTTCTTTAAGGCTGGCTTCCCACCACGGTGTGATCAGGTCCGGGCTGTCCGATGTGATTCGGACAGCCCCGGAACCGATTTGCAAACAGAACCGGAGGGCAAATATGTCTTCCGGTCCAGTTTGCACCCGGATGCCTCAATTGTAGCTGCAGCTGCTGCAATGTCAAGATCTTGAAATCTGTGCAGGGGACAGCCGGTGGAGCTGAAGTTTAGCAGCGCTCACTGCTAAACTTCATCCGCTGGTGTCTGGTTCCTGGATCCTCCCAGATCTGGGTAATCTGACTCATATGTTAAGGAGACCCGGATCGCCCTGAATCCGGGAGGATCCAGGAGGATCCAGGAGGATCTGGGAGGATCCGATTTGGGCAGATTTTTTGCCCCGGACACAAAAATGTTGCAAGCACATAGCTGCCATCTGGCTCCATCCAGCCCCATAGGGCTGCATAAGAGCAAAATCAGGTCCGGGGCTGCCCGGTTTACACCGGACAGCCCCGGACCTGATTCTACCGTGGTGTGAAGCTGGCCTAAATCTTTAAATATTACACTGGGGAACAAGAAAATTTGTGCCTGAGATATTTAACCTGTTTTTAAAGTCAGTTTTTATCACCGATTCTAAATCTGCCCTTATTTTTCTTCCATTCGCTCTATTTCATGAGATGTGATATACTCTATGTATATGCATATGACAAATGAAACACAAGGACTAAAATAAATATCATTCAGCTGACCAAAGTGCTCCCCGGAATTGTTGTATCCTCTGATTACAGGTGTGGGCTCTGGGTGGCAATGTGAGATATATATGTTAAACTAGCCGAGTTATTATACACCTACTAGATGGGAGCCATATTTTATCTCATCCGATGATTCTACAATGTGTGCGATTTTATATTAGTCCAACTACCCCCACTACTTATTACAGCTCCACTGAGGAAGGCGATGGATCAGACTGCGGCGCAGAGTGGTGAAGTGCATTTGTGTTCATCTTCTAATCCTGTTAAATAAAATTCTGAATGACCAATTGCCTCCAAAAGTCGTCTAATTAGTAAATTGAGCTCAACTTTGCATCATTTATTCTCAATATAACTACAGCTGTTTGGTGAAGGTCTTATGGCCACTTTACACGTCCCAACATCATTTCGATATTGTATACAACGGCACAGGAGCGCACATTTTTTTGGCTGAAATCCAAGATCGCATAAGAGCTGTCACGCAGGGAGATATCAGTGGGCAATACAACTGCGATGTCTACGCCCCCTTCGACGAGCGAACCTGAGAGTGAATAGGGGAAGTTGTGCTCCAAGTCGGTGTTGGGCTGCCACACAGAACGATCCTGCCAGATCATCCATCCAATATCGGGCAGTTGGAGAGCCTGCACAATTCTTCCTCAATATCGTTTTGGCATCGTTCTTGCATCGAATTGCACATTTACACCATACAACGCACGACACGATATCGGGGCCAACGCACGAACCATGTGACTTTTTATCGAAGTTGGACGACGACATCGGGACGTGTAAAGTGGCCATTACAGGTTTGTTTGAGAACATTAGGAATCAAAAAAATCATGGAAACCAAGGAACACAGTAGATGGGTCAGGGATAAAGTGGTAGAGAAGAATAAAGTAGGGTTAGGATATAAAAAAAAATAGCCCAAACTCTGAACATCACATCGAGGTCTGCTTAATTCATCATTCAGAAATGGAAGTATTATGACACAACTACAAACCTACCAAGTAAAATTCTCCTGCCTTAATCATCATTTTACTTATTTTTACAGCCCCTAGCTGCACCTAAAATCGAATAGTGGTAACTTAAACTGACATCATAAGCAAGGAGAGTACAAATTAGAAAAGCAGCCAAGAGGCACATGGTAAAAAAGCTAAAGAGATTCCCAGGTCAAGTTGAAAAATTGGTCCACAAGATTACTATTAGATGTATATTTAAAAAATTTGGCCTTTTTAGAAGAGTAGTAAGAAGAAAGCCATTTTTGAAAGCAAGACTTAAGACATCTTGTCCGCAGTTTGTAAAAGGCCATGCAAGGGACACAGCTAGCATGTGGAAGAAGGTTACTAAAGTAGAACACTTTGGGCTAAATGCAAAACATTACATGTGGTGAAAAGCTAACAATACAATGAAGAAAATAAGTATTTGATTCCTTGCTGATTTTGGAAGTTTGCCCACTGGCAAAGACATGAACAGTGTATAATTTTAAGGGTAGGTCAATATTATCAGTGAGAGATAGAATATCAGAAATAAAATCCAGTAAATCACATTGTCTAAATGATATAAATGTGTTTGCATTTTGAAGAGAGAAATAAATATTTGATCCCCTGCCAACCATTAGGAGTTCTGGCTCCTAATCAACGTGTTAAATGCATTAAAGACAGCTGTCTTAAATTATCACCTGTATAAAGTATAAAATACTCCTGTCCAAACACTCAATCAGTCAAAGTCTAACCACAACAACATGGACAAAACCAAAGAGCTTTGTAAGGATGTCAGGAAAAGGATCCTAGACCTGTACAAGGCTAGAATGGATTACAAAACCATAAGTAAGACCCTGGGTGAGAAGGAGACAACTGTTGGTGCAATAGTAAGAACATGGAAGAAATACAAAATGAATGTCAATCGACATAGATCTGGGGCACCATGCAAAGTCTCACATTGTGGGTTATCAAGGATCATGAGAAAGGTGAGAGATCAGCCTAAAACTGCATGGGGGGAACTTGTTAATGACCTCAAGGCAACTGGACCCACTGTCACCAAGAAAATTATTGATAACACATTATGTCATAATGGATTAAAATCTTGCAGTGCCCGCAATGTCCCACTGCTCAAGAAGACAAATGTGCAGGCCCGTCTGAAGTTTGCCAATGAACACCTTGGTGATTTTGAGAGTGATTGGGAGAAAGTGCTGTGGTCAGATGAGACAAACGTTGAGCTCTTTGGCATTAACTCAACTCGCTGTATTTGGAGGGAGAAAAATGTTGCTTATGACCCAAAGAACGCCATCCCCACTGTGAAGCATGGCAGTGGAAACATTATGTTTTGGGCATGTTTGGGCTAAGGGCACAGGACTACTTCACTACATTAATGAATCAATGGATTGAGTCATGTACCATAAAATCTTTAGTGAAAACCTCCTTTAATTTGCCAGGACACTAAAAATGGGTCGTGGCTGGGTCTTCTAGCATGAAAATGATCCAAAATATACAGCCAAGGCAACAAAGGAGTAGCACATTAAGGTCATGGAGTTGCCTAGCCAGTCTCCAGACCTTAATCTCATAGAAAACGTATAGAGGGAGCTAAAGCCAAGCGACAGCCTCACAATCTTTATGATTTAATGATGATCTACAAAAAGGAGTGGACCAAAATTCCTCCTGAAATGTGCGCCAAACCTCATCATCAACTACAAAAAAAATTGACTGATGTGCTTGCTAACAAGGGTTTTGCCACCAAGTATTAAGTCTTGCTTGCCAGAGGGTTCAAATACTTATGTCACCCTTCAAAATGCAAATACATTTATATAATTTAGACAATGTGATTTTATGGATCTTATTTTTGATATTCTATCTCTCACTGTTAAAATTAAGCTACCCTTAAAATTATAGATTGTTCATGTCTTTGTCAGTGGGCAAACCTACAAAATCAGCAATGGATCAAATAATTATTTCCTTCACTGTATATGTCGCAATGAAAACACCATTCCCACCATCAAACATGCTGATGACAGCATATTGCTGAAGGGATGTTGTTCCTAAGCTAGAACAGGGAAACTGGTCAGATGTGATGTGAAGATAGATGGAGTTTCTCTCCTGCCTGAGTTTAGCAATGTAGTGATTAGATGAGGTATATTAGTGCACTGTCTCCTCCTGACGTACAAGAAGTAGTAAATGAAATCAGACTAATACTTCAACAGCAGTCTGGAGAGGTGTCAGAATCAGTAATATCTCATCTACAAAGGTGTCAGTCTGACTTTATCTATCAGGACAGAGAAAATGCAAAGTGAATCCCTATAGGTGGGAGAGAGAAGCCCAAAGAAAGTTTAACTGATCCCCTGTCCAAGTCTGCTTCTTGTCATCAGCAGCTGGAAACTGATTCTTGCCAGTGTCACATAGTTAACACCAAGATCAAGTGATGCTTATGGTTTCCAAAATACATATACCGTACTATATTGAAATGTGGTGTAGAATATATATTGTTATTGTTGATACTGCTCAGTCCTATTCAAACTGTGTATGTTACTTGCTCTAATAGTGCAGGGATCAAACATGTCAGGCTTCAAACAATACTTCACAAAATTGTAGAAATTAATTTTCTGATCTGGAACTACAGTAGATTTAAAAAAAAAGGTAAAACAAATATTTATTAAATATTACATGTCCATTAAAATTGCATTATATATGCATGTCATTTTCTTCTGGAGCATTTTGAGTTGATCTGATTCTTAAAGAGGACCTGTCACCCCCCTGCTGCATGGCAATCTAAATGAGCACTGAATACAGCATGTCTGCTGCATTCAGGGAAGGGGTCCCCCATGTGTCTGTATGCTGTGTACTCTGAGATATAGGCTTAGGAAAACTCACTATTAGAAGACATGAGGGCAGTTCCTGTGGCTGGAGTTAGTTTTATTCACGGGGGCCATTCCCTCCCCCTGCCTCTCTGTGCTGCTTCTGCTGTGCTAGCTCTGTCCTCCTCCTCTCTGTCACCCATCCTGCCGCAAAAAGCATGCAAATCATTTGTCCTGATGTTAGCTCCAGATTCCTGCCCTGCTGTCAGAACAAAGCATAAACAGCACAGCAGGAGGCAGCACAGACACGGAGAGGGGGAGGGAATGGCAACTGTGAACAGAGCTAACTCCAGCCACGGGACTGCCCTCATGGCTTCTAACAGTGAGTTTTCCTAAGGCTATATCTCAGGGTACACAGCACACAGACACATGGGGACCTCTTCCCTGAATGCAGCAGACATTCTGCATTCAGTGCTGCATTTAGATTGCCATGCAGCAGAGGGGTGACAGGTCCTCTTTAATTACAGATAAAAAGTATAACCCACGTCTGAAACACTATTGCTAATGACATCACATATTGAACAAACCTGACAAGCAATGCTTTAAATTGAGTCTGAAAGTTATGAAGCTAAAACAAAACTGAATTAAAGTGTATCATGAGAAAGGAACTACCAAATTGTCATATAATATGCTGGATCAGAAACTACATTAAAATTTGTCTGAATTTATAACCTAAATGTCTATGGATACTAGTTAATTAATCCTAGTATCATGGACTTCCAGCTAATAGATAGGGGGGTTTAGGGTAATTCTTTTCAAAAAGTTTGCAAAACTTAGAGATACACGAGTCATTCTACAGCTGCTATAACCAATTATGTTTCTGTGCATTAACTAAAAAGGATAAACATTTCAAGTGTAGCTCCTTAGTGAAATAAGTGAATAAGGAAATACTGTATTTAGTTAGAAATAGCATAAAAAATATAGTGTGTCACATCATTTTTCTATGGTCCACAATACTGACTGCAAATCACACCCAATAAATACATACCTAATCCCTTGTCCAGATATGAAGAAGTATGCAGAAAATATGTTCTGAATGTTCCATATAAATTGCTTGGGACAAAATGGGTTAAATCTTTCATTGAGAGAAAACTGTTGAGTAGATATTGGCCTAAACTAGCTGCAACCGTTGCCAGGAAGCCACATAAGATGTTCCCGCTCCCATCCCAGGATACCCCCCATTGCACAAACCAAACCGCCGGGCATTAAAGAGTAACGGGGCATGCGCGTACTCAGCATACATGCCTAGTTACTCATTCTGACGCCATCTTCAAGATGTAGCCACCCAACTGTTCCCACAGCAAGGATCCATCGCACATGAATTTGTAACTGGACATGCACGCTCCAGCTGACCTGACAGGACCTGTGGTGATGTCATGGTTATGTGATTAGTCACATGCACGGGTCGAGTAACTAACTTATATTGATAAAATCTCCTAAAGAAAGATTTTGTCGATATTTTATTACATATAATGTTTTAATGACCAATGGTTCTGTGTAATGACAGCATCTGCAAACTTGTGTGGGGGTGAACTGATCTTAATTATACCTGACATATTGTTCTTTTGTTCAGTAAAT
Organism: Allobates femoralis; assembly: GCA_033576535.1. Classification (NCBI taxonomy): domain Eukaryota; kingdom Metazoa; phylum Chordata; class Amphibia; order Anura; family Aromobatidae; genus Allobates; species Allobates femoralis. Next base: position 88,695,289 of record JARQOC010000005.1, read on the forward strand.
CAAGAGAAGTTAGCCATTATTTTATGTCAGAATGATCAGAGCCTTATTATTTGTTAATATGTGGGTTGAGTTGAACTGGTGACCAATGAGGGTGCAACTATTTCCCACCAATAAAAGAGGAACACAGTGCCCTGAGGTGAAGGCTGGTGGGCATAAAATGGCCTTGCTCCTGTAACCATGTTTATCATTTACAACAGAACTTAAGCTTAGGATCCAAGGATCCAGCTAGAGGATCAAATAACTGCTTGAAGAACCGAGGTTGAGACAATTTGGTCACGTGGCTACTGGCTCCTCTGAGAGGTAACACGTGTTTGAACACCGGTGCTCAGTCTCCTGCAACCGTGGCATGGGGGCGATTGTAGCACCTGCGACCATCCATGCTGTCAGGGAGGAGACTGGGGGTGTTTAAAGACACAAGGTTGCATCAGCCACATAGGTCTATGTGATACACAGTGTCAGAGCAGCCTATTGGTCACGCCTTGTATAATAGCTTAGGCGTGACCAATAGGCTGCTCTGACACGGTGTATCACATACACCAATGTGGCTGATGCCCTGTGTCTTTAAACACCACCAGTCTCCTCCCTGACAGCATGGATGGTCACAGGTGCTACAATCGCCTCCATGCCTGGTTGCAGGAGACTGAGCACCGGTGTCCAGACATATGAGTTACCTCTCAGAGGAGCCAGCAGCCTCCTGGTAGGTGCAATGGATGTGAAAAGTGGCAAAAATTTGGTCTGTTTTTTTTTGCAATTTTATGTCCTATTTTCGGTGAATCTTTAAATATTTTGTGGTTTACCCACAAAAACAAACATATGGACAAACATATGGTTAGGACTCGTAAACGTGAGGGCCTTGATGGTGGGTTACGAGCTTACGTTATTTTGGCCCAAAATACCTACAAACACCTCACATTTTTATCTATAGTGTTTTGTTGCATCTTTTTATCTGCTTTCAGTTGAGGCTGGGCCCTCTGGGGGCGTCAGTCACTTGTGATGCAGGTATTTGGTGCGGAGCAGCCTGCCTTGTCTAATAGCTTGGGCGTGACCAATAGGCTGCTCTGACACTGTATATCACATAGACCTATGTGGCTGATGCCCTATGGCAACCTTGTGTCTTTAAACACCACCAGTTTCCTCCCTGTCAGCATGGATGGTCGCAGGTGCTACAATCGCTCCCATGCCTGGGTTGCAGGAGACTGAGCACTAATGTCCAGACGCATATGTTACGTCTCAGAGGAGCCAGCAGCCTACTGCTATATGCAATGAGAATGAAATGTGGTGAAATTTTGCTGAGTTTTTTTTCACCTGGCTACTTACATTTCTGTGCTACTTTAGCTTAGAAACCACAGATCCAGCTGGAGGATCAAATAACTGCTTGAAATACCCAGATTAGGACAATTCAGTCACCTGGCTACTTAACTTGCTGTGCTCAGTCAACTTCCTAAGATTGCCACAATCTCTTGTCAGTATGTGCCTGCCAAAAGCAGGGTGCTGCCTACTGGGGTACTTGGCCTTGGAGTCCCCAAACATACAAAGATTTTAATCCCTGGTGAGCCAACAGAAGGGTGAAACTCTGTTGTTAAAACTATCTTATGTACTTGCTGGGAATGTGCTATAAACGTTTGACTGATAATCCAATAAAGTTTTACCAATGTGTTGTTCCCTCACCCTGTGTTGTCTGCTTATGGGGAAATAGTGCAGGCATTCAGTCTGATGAGCCATGGTCCATGTAGTCTTTCTAAAGACAGCCAGGTTAGAGGACAAGAACACCCACTGACCCTCATGTCTTCACAGTCTGCATAAAATAATTTTAAGGGTTAATGTTAATTCTGGGGGAGGGAGAGTATATAGGGACATTTTTTTAAGACAGCTGACATGCTTGAAGGGTCTAAAGCCCCCGTCACACATAACAAGATCGTTAGCGAGATCGTAACGTCACAGGCTTTGTGACATAACATGGATCTTGCTAACGATCTTGCTAAGTGTGATACTTATCAGTGATCAGGCCCCTGCTGTGAGATCGCTGATTGTTACAAAGTGCTCTGGGTAATTTTTTGGTCGTTGCCCTCCCACTGGTCAGCACGCATCGCTGCGTGTGACAGCGAGAGACCAATGACCAGCGACCTCACAGGCTGGTAACCATGGTATACATCGGGTATCTAGGCAGTGTGCACTGCCTAGATACCCGGTGTTTATCATGGTTACCAGTGCTAAGCAGGAAGGACACTGGTAACTATGATAAACAGCGGGTATCTAGGCAGTGTGCGCTGCCTAAATTCCCGCTGTTTATTATAGTTACCAGTGACCTCCCACTTCCAGCGATGTGGAGGTGGCTCCCAGTTCGCTGGTCGCTGAGGAGATCTGCCTGTTTGACAGCTCCTCAGCGACCAGGTAACGACGTACCAACGATCCCTACAGGATCGTTATTGTTGTCGGGATCGCTGTTGTGTCGTCGTGTGTGACGGGAGCTTTACCCTGAAACATTGGACAGCTTGTTTGTATTTTATATGATCAAATAAATTTTCCTTTGAAAACTGAAGTGTGGTCTACTTTAAGCAGTGAAGATTGTGAAGGAGGGTGGAGTTGCCATCCAGATGAGGAAAAGTGGACTAAGAAGGACTGTGAAGCAGGAGAGTTTAATTCCACCAGACTACTGCATGGGACAGTCTGGGTTGGAGCTTACATGTGTACCAGGATTAGTGGTGGTGGGCAAAGTTGGATCCTTTTCCCCCTGTGAAGAAAGTGAAATGACATTGAACCTTTTATTATACATATACTCAGGACTGGTGTTGGCTGGTACTCATTTTTGTCTTTTGTGTAGCTGTGCAGCTAGTGTCTTTCGTAGATGTACATTTGTTTGGACAGTACTAAATTTCACTAGTCTGTATACTCAAAATACTTGCACTGAGATTTTGATCAGACTATGTAAATGTCAAATCTAATCTTCAATTGAAACCCAAAGTTTGGAGCATAATGATTGAACCTACACTGCAAGGAGTCCATCCTCAATGAATAACACAAAAGTACTGATCTTTTCTACCTCAGGGAAAGGTTATCACTGATGTTTAAGTCAGAAAAACTGCTATTTTTATTAAAGTGACACCAAGAAATTAGGTGTATCCACAACTTACATAGTATCAGGTGATCCCTAAAAACTCATCTTTTTATGGTGGCCTATCATGATCCCTAGTCAAAGCCATCTAGACATAGCCTATCCGTCCCACCAGTCTCAATGGGATCACAAATAATGGTTGGTGGCCACGTATATTGCTCCTATCTGTTCCCCATCTCCTCAAGTTGACTATCCCATCATTATAAATAAGCACCTGTACCTTGTACACCCCCACCTCATTGTTAGATTGTAAGCTCTTATGAGCAGGGCTGTCATTATTTTGCTCTAATTATTGTATTGTATTGTATTAAGATTTGTATTGTATTGTTTTTTGTATTTTGTTGCATTGTATTTTCTGATAACTGTTTCTTATGATTGTTTGAACTGTGAATTGTGAAGTGCTGCGGAATATGTTGGCGCTATATAAATAAAGATTATTATTGTTATTATTATTATTATTATTAAAGTGAAGTACTTACAGTAGTTTGCATTTCAAACTGGAAAAGAGTAGAGATGTCTGGATTAGAAAAAAAAATAATTTGATTGTGTTTGCGTTGATTTTCCTAAGAAATTTGGTAAATGAATGTTCCTTTTTACAGTCAAGGATTTCTACAGACCCCAGTGCATAATATATATAATATGTAAAAAATAAAAAAGACACTTCTATTCACTTTATCACTCACCTCTCTGGCCCTCTGCTAATCAATGTCACCCATCTGGTCCTTTTTCCATCTTCTGACCACTGCTGCAAGCGCTGAATCCCAAGGAACCCGAACCCGCATGGTAGGCCAGAAACTTGATCTCTCTGAAAAAGACCAGGACAATTCTGCATAAGTAAACATAAGGTTGCAATTGGAAATGAGCAGATCATTTTAAATTCAAATTCACCAACTTTGCCAAATTTCCCTCAAAACTTTTGACCATAAAGGCTAATACTCTACAGGGCAGAGAGAGAGGACCCTGCTGACCATAAGAGCTTACACTCTACAGGAGATAGAGAAGATTCTACTGATCATAAGATCTTACATTCTACAGGAGAAAGTGAGGGAGAGAATCCTGCTGACCATAAAAGCTTACACTCTACAGTAGAAAGAGAGAGAGAGAGTACCTTGCTGACCGTAAGAGCTTGAACTCTACAGGAGAGAGGACCCTACTGACCATAAGAGTTTACACTGTACAAGAGAATGAGGACCCTGCTAACCATAAGAGTTTATAATCTACAAGAGAGAAAGAGAACAATGCTGATCTTAACAGTTTATGAGAAAGAGAGAGAGAGGACCCTACTGACTATAAGAGCTTACACTGTACAGGAGAGAGAGGACGCTACTGACCATAAGAGCTTACACTATACAGGAGAGAGAGAGGACCCCACTGACCATAAGAGCTTACACTGTACAGGAGAGAGAGGACCCTACTGACCATAAGACCTTACACTGTACAGGAGAGAGAGAGGACCCCACTGACCATAAGAGCTTACACTGTACAGGAGAGAGAGGACCCCACTGACTGTAAAAGCTTACACTGTACAGGAGAGAGAGGACCCCACTGACCATAAGACCTTACACTGTACAGGAAAGAGAGAGGACCCCACTGACCATAAGAGCTTACACTGTACAGGAGAGAGAGGACCCTACTGACTATAAGACCTTACACTGTACAGGAGAGAGAGAGGACCCTACTGACCATAAGAGCTTACACTGTACAGAAGCGAGAAGACTCCACTGACCATAAGAGCTTACACTGTACAGAAGAGAGAGGACCCTACTGATCATAAGAGCTTACACTGTACAAGAGAGAGAGGACCCCACTGACCATAAGAGCTTACACTGTACAGAAGAGAGAGGACCCCACTGACCATAAGAGCTTACACTATGCAGGAGAGAGACTCTAGAGATGGAAAATGATTCTGTTTATTCTGTCCATATAAACTGAAACCACTAATCTGTGATTGCTCCACTACTAACCACCACTGTACAAGGTATGATAATCCCCTAGATGTCAGAGCTGTGGTGCATTATAAGGAGGCCCACAATTTGATGCTTATGCAGTGTACGAAATAATGACAATATGTTTTTCTTGTTTCGAACCACAAATCAAATTTCTAATTCACAGAAAAGCACAAATTTCTGGAAATTTGGCTCGAATTTGATCGTCCACAGATCTATCTGCTCATCTTTAGTCATGACATCATGATGTGAACCATGGTCTTGCACACACATATGCCAGACCATCCTGGGCCTCATTAAATAATATTTTTTTTAATATCTTGATGGCCAACATATTGCTAAATACGCACAGAAACAAATTGCAAGAAATCTGAATTTTTTAGAAAGTGTCTTTTTGTAGTATTCAAGCAGAATTCAGTTTCACTCGAATGTATTTGCACAGCTCTTGTCAAGAGATATCAATGTAAAAAATCTGCCAATAGCAAACAATGGAAGATGCAATGAGGAGAAAGCAGGACTTACACACTTATTTATGATATCTTGCCCACATTTAAATCACTTATTTAATGAAGTTTTAATAACAAAGAACTATAACAATTAAAATAAAGCTATATAATGTCTGCCCTTTACAGATTAAAGGTCTGGTTTATTTTTTAATGTTTCCCATTTTTTACCTAATAAATGCAATATTAATTCAAATTGCATGTTAGGTGATGATCAAGGGCCCTCTGTCCTGATCTCAGGCTGTAGAGAAATCTTTCAACAACACAAGTACAACCCCTGGCAAAAATTATGGAATCACCTGGCTCGGAGGATGTCCATTCAGTTGTTTCATTTTGTAGAAAAAAGCAGATCACACACAAGGCATAAAACTAAAGTCATGTCAAATGGCAACTCTCTGCCTTGAAGGAACACTAAAAGAAATCTTGTTTATACCTACATGAAATGTTAAAACATATCTCCACCTGAAAATATACAATAGCACTTCTCCAGTATTCTTTCTTATTTCACCATTGGAATGGTGTTTTAAATGTATGTACCCTAACCCCTGTCTTAGAATCCCCCTCTGCCAACTGCATCTGCTTCCAGCATCACTCCCATCAATCTCCAGTGATTTGTGACTTGCCGGCAACTCCAGAGTGTCAACCAGAGCTTCATTCTGCCTCTCAGAAACTTACGTTGATTGCTTGTGATGGAACTTCTGACTTCCGGACAGTCAAAAGTTATGAGCACAACGTGGCGCTCAGGGGGACCAGAGCAGCACTGAAAAATCATGAATCCGCTGGAGGGTGAGTATGAGACATGGGCAGAAGACTTAGATTAAAAAAAGACAAAAAATATTGGAGTGGTGCTTAAGATTTGAACTAGGTAGATAGATACGATCAATAGATAGATCGATACATAGATAGATAGTGATAGATAGATAGATAGATAGATAGATAGATAGATAGATAGATAGATGAGTGGCATTTAAAAGTTTGGGCTCCCCTGGTCAAAATTACTGTTATTGTGAACAGTTAAGCAAGTGGTAGATGAAATGATCTCTAAAAGGTATATACCGTATATACTCGCGTATAAGCCGAGTTTTTTAGCTAAAAAATTGGGCTGAAATTTACCCCCCTCGGCTTATACGCGAGTCAGTGACGGCTTGCGTATACAGGATCCCCAGCAGCCTCAGTAATCCAGGGGCCCCCCCCCTCGCGCTCCGGAAACCTGTAAAGTAAAATCTTTTATACTTATCGCTGTCCCCGCCGCCCGCCGCTGCCGACATCACGATCCCCGGCTTTATCCGTCCGTCTTCTTCCGGCTTCCTGTTCGTCGCAAGCAATGACGTCATTGCCTGCGACGAACAGGAAGCCGGAAGAAGACGGACGGATGAAGCCGGGGATCGTGATGTCGGCAGCGGCGGGGACAGTGATAAGTATAAAGATTTTACATTACAGGTTTCCGGAGCGCGAGTGGGGGGGGCCCTGGATTACTGAGGCTGCTGGGGCTCCTGTATACTACCACTGGGGCTGCTGGGGCTCCTGTATACTACCACTGGGGCTGCTGGGGCTCCTGTATACTACCACTGGGGCTGCTGGGGCTCCTGTATACTACCACTGGGGCTGCTGGGGCTCCTGTATATTACCACTGTGGCTGCTGGGGCTCCTGTATACTACCACTGGGGCTGCTGGGGCTCCTGTATACTACCACTGGGGCTGCTGGGGCTGCTGTATACTACCACTGGGGCTGCTGGGGCTCCTGTATACTGCTGCTGGGGCTGCTGTATACTACCACTGGGGCTGCTGAGGCTCCTGTATACTACCACTGGGGCTGCTGGGGCTCCTGTATACTACCACTGGGGCTGCTGTATGCTACCACTGGGGCTGCTGTATACTACCACTGGGGAAGCCTGTATACCACTGGGGGGGGGCTGTATACCACACTGCTGGGGGCTGTATACCTGTGCTGGGGTCCACCCTCGGCTTATACACGAGTCAATAGGTTTTCCCAGATTTTGGGGGCAAAAGTAGGGGGGTCGGCTTATACACGGGTCGGCTTATACACGAGTATATACGGTAGTTAAACATTTTCCTTTGTATTTTTTGTATTTTAGGCAAAAAAATACAATATTTATTTTAATAATTTACATGTTAAATATTACAAAAAGGAAAATGGGCAGATGCAAAAGATTGGACGCCCTTTGAGATTTTGGTGCTCTGATAACTTTGACCAAGTTTTCAGATCTAAATTAACTTATTAAGGTTATTGCTTATTCACTATCATTGTTAGAAAGGCCAGATGACGCCAATTTTACAGCTTTATAAAAACCCAGTCTCCTCTAACCTTGTGCCAACAAACAGCAGCCATGGGTTTGTCTAAGCAGCAGCCTAGCACTTCAATAATGAAAACACTGGAGAAATCGATGGGCGTCGTGGAACATTTCACTTTGCATGATGTCCGAACTTACAGGATTTATTTTGAGGTAACAATACATTTGTGAATGAAGGTGTGTGGGGGAGTCTTTATTCAAATAATCTTTTTTTTCTTTGGGTCTGTGTCATTTAATAACTCCATTCTTGTCAGGAAAGTAATGTGTCTGATAGATGACTATCCATTACTAACACAAGGGCTTGATACCAGCTCACAATTCACAGCTGACATCAAACCCCTTGACCGCTATTATCCTGATTGCCACTGCACTGCACTGAGCAATGGGGAAGAGCCAGATAAAGTACCAGAATTGGCACATATAATGTAATGCGCCAATTCTGGGGCTACTGTGGACAGGTATATTTAGGCTGGGAAGGGCCAAATACCCATGGACCTTCCCAGCTTGGTAATACAAGCCCCCAGCTGTGTGCTTTACCTTGGCTGTTTTTCAAAAATAGAATGAAGCCCATGTCATTCTTTTTTAAATAATTTATTTTAATAATTAAAAAAAATGATGTTGGATCCCCTCTATTGTTGATAATGAGCCAAGGTAAAGAAGACAGCTGTGGGTTGCAGTCTGCAGTTGTCAGCTTTACCTGTGTTGGTTATCAAAAATAGGTGGGATCACATGGTGTTTTTTTTCTTTTCCATATCCACATGTCTGCAGTGTAATTAACCCCATATTGCTTCCTTTTTCATCCCCTAGCCCTTACTGCGACCATTTTACAGTCCTTTTTCTCTACAGAAGGTCAAGTTCCCATTGACTTGTATGGGGTTTGAGTTCCGGGATCAAGTTCAGGTCACTTCCGGGTCCCGAACTTCACTTTTTTAAAGTGCAATGAATCCAGTGAACCCAAACATCCCCGCGTTTGCTCATGACTACATCTGAGTAGAGGAAAACTGGAAAACACGTTCTCTTAAGAGACACAAATGAAAGAATAACAGTGGTTTCATTTTTTTAATAAAATACAAGTGAAGAGAAGAAACCTTTTTTGCAAAATATTTATTACTGAAGAAAAATGCCCTTTTCATATTTATCAAACTTCTTTTTTCAGAAATCACTACCCAAATTTATCTTCACTGAAGACAGATATTCAATTTACTGAGACATCAAATTATAGTTGCAGTCCTCTTGAAGTCTATGAAGGAAGGAAAAAGAGGAAGGAGTTAGATGCAGAAACAAAATGACAGAAAGAATAATTCAAAAATGCTAAATAATACAGAGAACAGAATTACTGATATTTATCATGTATACATTGGCTTAACAAAATAGTGGCCTTTTTACAGGGAATATGAATGATAGTTTATAACACGAAAACTTTTTTTCCACTCATGGTTAGTGGATGTGGGAAGCCATTTTTGTCAAGCTTCTGTGTTTTCTCTTTTTAAGTCATAATGACAACCAGAAACATCCAAATGACCAAATGATCAAAAGTTCACATACCCTGGTGATTTTGGCCTGATAACATACACATAAGTTGACAAAAAAGGGTTTGAATGGCTAATAAAGGTAGCATCCTCACCTGTGAGCTGTTTGCTTTTAATCAGTGTGTGTACATAAAAGCTGAGTGAGTTTCTGGGATCCAGACAGACTCTGTATCTTTCATCCAGTCACTGACGTTTCTGGATTGTAAATCATGAGGAAAGCAAAAGAATTGTCAACGGATCTACGAGAAAAGATCGATGAACTTAATAAACCAGGAAAGGGATACAAAAATATATCCAAGGAATTGATAATGGCAGTCAGCAGTGTTCAAACTGTGATTAAGAAATGGAAAATCAGGGGCACTGTACAAACCAAACCATTATCAGGTAGATCAACAAAAATTTCAGCCACAACTACCAGGGAAATTGTTTGGCATGCAAAGAAAAAACCCCAAATAACATCAGCTGAAGTACAATACTGACTGAAAACTAGTGGCGTGAGTATTTCAAGATGCACAATAAGGAGGCACTTTAATAAAAATGGGCTACATTGTCAAATTGCCAGAAGAATGCCATTACTGCTCAAATGCACAAAGTATCTCACCTACAATACGCCAAACAGCACAGAGACAAGCCTCCAAACTTCTGGAACAAGGTCATTTGGAGTGATGAGACCAAAATTGAACTTTTGGCTTGAACCATAAACGTTACATTTGGAAGGGTGTCAACAAGACCTATGATGAAAGAAACACCATTCCTACTGTTAAGCACGGAGGTGGATCGCTGATAATGTGGGTATGTGTGAGCTACAAAGGTACAGGAAGCTTGGTCAAAGTTGAAGGAAAGATTAAGTGCAAATACTGGATGCAAATATTCACTCATCAGCGTGAAAGCTGTGCATGAGACGGACTTGGATGTTCCAACATGACGATGATCCAAAACACAAGGAAAGTCGATCTGTCATTGGCTACAGCAGAACAAAATGAAGGTTTTGCAGTGGCCATCTCAGTCTCCTGACCTCAATATAATTGAGCCACAGGATAACTCAAGCACACAGTTCATACAAAAAAAAAACAGGAATTTACAGGAACTGGAGACTTTTTGCCAAGACGAATGGGCAGCTTTATATCTGAGAAAAAAAAAGAGCGTAATCCCCAACTACCATAAAAGACTACAAGCTGTCATTGATGTTAGAAGGAGCGACACACTGTATTGATACAATAAATGGTTTCACCCAAATACTAACCATGAGGGGAAAAAATGTTTTTGTGTTATCATTCATATTCTCTAAAAAAAAGGCAGAGAAAGCAAAAAAAAAATCTGCCAGGGTACATAAACATTTTAGCACAACTGTAGGTGTAAATCTGGTATACTCGGAACCACATTCTGACCAGCTGTGATGGCAAGTACAAAGAAAAAGTAGTGTTCCATCTCCCGGATAAAATTTTCAACTTTATTGAAATAGTAAGAGACGTCCTACACTGAAAAGTCACTTGAAACAATACTTACAATTTAAAGGGAACCTGTCAGTCACTGTCAGGGTTGGGGGGTGATGCCTGTATTACTAGTGCACAGGCGGCAAAGTATGTTTTTCCCTGAAATGCCACAGCATTTTAAAGTGAAACATTCCTGGCTGCAATCATAAAGACAGTGGCTGATACCGCTCTTTCCATGGTTTTGGCACATGTATCAGCTGTCTAGTTCCCTTTAAGGGAATCTGTCAAGTCAAAAATCCATATGTAAATGATATAATTTTCTAATTCCTCTGGTGAAGCACATTTCTATTCATGTATTTCTTTTATTTATACTCTCCACATCCTCTGTAAACTGCAAATAGATTAATTCCATCTGTCAATCACAGTAAGTGATCACTTAGTTCTCTACTGCACACTCTCCAAGGAATGAATATTCATGTAGTGATATCACTGCACTTCACACAAAAATCACTGACATCGGGGGATCTGTATCCTCCTGTCCCTTCTCTCCTTGTATGCAGCAAAACAATGTTCAAATAAAAACATATAATCTCTCACAGACAGCATGGTTTCTGCTCAGATCAGACCTAACTGAGCTATCACATATGTGCCTGCCAGCTGTCCCTCTCCCTACCCTGCCCCATCAGAGGCACCGTGCAGGTCAGCAAAATAAAAAGGAAACAACCCATGAGGCAGAGCGCTGGGGGAAGAAAATGCCAGCCTGGGAAGGAGTGAATAATAAGTGAACATTTACATACTGCAAACTATTCAGTAGTGAAAGTAATTGGCCAAACTAGTAAAGCTAGCTGCCTGCTTGGTGTGAGGATACTTATAGCAAGAGAACTACAAAGCATACAGTAATGATTTTTACATAGTCTGAAAGGGCTTGCCAAGCACTATTGAAGGGTACTATAAGTATAATACTGAAAAATGACCTGACAGAGCTCCCTGTAAGTAACATCATTTTTATAAATTTGGGGTTGCGTAACGTCTCCTTTTTCACATTCAAAATGCAATTCAGAGAAAAATTACTTTTGGGGGTTCCAATGCTAGTTACAGAAGAACTGGTGCAAATGTAATGGCAAAATGATGACCAGCAGAATTCATATTGCCACAAAAAAGGAAAGCATAGATCAACACTGTTGCGTTTTAGGAATTATTGAATTAAAAGGCCCCCTTCTTCAGGGCTTAGGCCAGTTTCACACAATGGCCTGATCAGGTCCGGGGCTGTCTGGTGTAAACCAGACAGCCCCGGACCTGATTTTGCACTAATGTAGCCCTATGGAGGCGAATGGCAGAATTGTGCCATCCAGTTTCCATCTGTCCGGGAGAGTCCAGGAGAATTTGGATTTTTCTCCTGGAAATAAAAACGTTGCTTGCAGCGTTTTTGTGTCCGGGAGAAAAATTGGACAAAATCGGATCCTCCCTAATGCGGCGTGATCCAGAGCCCCTAACATGGGGTCTATGGTACTGGATAGCACCAGATCCGACATAAAATCGGATCCGGGAGCCGGACGCCGGGTGCTGGAGTTTAGCAGCTCTGCTCTGCTAAACGTCAGCACCATGAGCTGTCCCCTGCAGAGATTTCAGGACCACAGCTAGCTCCCCGATAGCCGCGCTGCGATCTGAGGAATGCATCTGCAAACCGATTTGCTCTCCGATTCTGTTTCTAGATCGGGTCCTGGGCTGTTCGGTTCACACCGAAAAGCCCCGGACCTGATCACGCCGTGGTGTGAAACCGGTCTTAATCTTTTGAGCAGAGTAATTTACAACTTTGCACAGAATTCAAAATACAGTTGTGGATTAGAATAAGCAATATATTAACAATATAACTGTATAACTCAAGATAAAAGGCAGCGCAAAGTACCTTAAAGGGAACCTGTCACCTGAATCTAAGTGCCTACACTATCACTAGCTGTATAACCAGATAAAGAAAAACGGCAATCTCTACACCATGCTTGTATATAAATGCAATTACTTTTATTATTTATTTGGAAAAACATAACACTCGATAAAACTCTTCCCCTAAAAACAACTCCAGACAGTGTGAATGCAGGTATACATTTGCAAGTTACAGGCAAAATACCATTTGAGATACAATCAATACTTTGTCTGCACAGGAAGGATTATAATGCAATCTCCACTACATCTGCTGACACCTAAAGACTGTCCTGGAGGACAGGGATACAACAGAATATAATATAGCCATTGTTAACCCCTCACAAAGTGCAAAAGTGCCCAGTTAGAAAGTATCCATACCGCACCACACTGCCCAGCGCAGAGTACCTTAAAGGGAACCTGTCACCTGAATCTAAGTCCCTACACTATCACTAGCTGTCCCTACACCTTCCTAACTGCTCCCTATCTATCGCTTTCTCATCTAAAGTGGCCATATGAAACATCTCAAAAATAAGTTTAAACTTACAGCAGTCCCCGAGGTTGGGGGACTGGGAAGGCGTGGCCACGCTCCATTCACCACTCCTCCGTGGTGTAGTGTACGCCCTGCTGGGCGGCATTATTCTTTGTCCTCTGCCCCCACCATTTGGAATCTCCCGCCCTCTATGATATTCTATGCACCAGTCGGACGTCATGTCCGGCGCAGTGCATTATGGAGCCGGTCACGTGATCGGCCCTAGTGTATTATGGGGCCGATCACGTGATCAGCCCCAGTGCATTATGGGCTTGATCACGTGATCGGCCCGGCTCCGCGCATGCGCAATGTGCTTACTGAAGCCGGGCCGATCACGTGATCAAGCCCATATTACACTAGGGCCGATCACGTGACAGGCCCCATAATGCACCGCGCCGGACGTGATGTCCGGCCGGTGCATAGAATATCACAGAGGGTGGGAGATTCCAATGGTGGGGGCAGAGGACAAAGAATAATGCCGCCCAGCGGGGCGTGCACTGCACCATGGAGGAGTGGTGAATGGAGCATGGCCACGCCTTCCCAGTCCCCCAACCTTGGGGACTGCTGTAAGTTTAAACTTATTTTTGAGATGTTTCATATGGCCACTTTAGATGAGAAAGGGATAGATAGGGAGCAGCTAGGAAGGTGTAGGTGTAGGTACAGCTAGTGATAGTGTAGGGACTTAGATTCAGGTGACAGGTTCCCTTTAAATGCAGCACAAAGTAAAGCAATTCATTTATAAAGTTACTCAATATCTTAAGTTCATTCAAATATATATTCAATATAGACTTTTCCCATTCAAGTTACCCGCAGTAAATATGAACAAAAGAAGGAATATACGAATACATGATTATTCATGATAAGTAATAGTGAATCGAACACCTGCACAGTAGGAAAGAGTTTAATAAAAGTTTCAATTGTATTTAATTGTTCATTTTTTTCCATTTCTGCATCTAACTTGAAGAATTATAATATGTGCATTGTTTAAGCTGTACAAATACCACATCAAGTGAATTCATAACGAGTATTTTGTTAATTTCCATAAGAGTAATAAAACTGAATATGTAGATCTACCCTTTTATGTAGTATAAAAGAGAATGCATGCAAATCAACCATAACCTGAAAGTCAGAACACAAAGGCATAAGAGATTCCCAATGTGCTTTGATGCAGTCCGTGCATACAGGGAACAAATGCTCAGATTACAGCCATTTATATTACATTGCAAGGAATTTAACTGAATATGCTAATCTTTTACTGTGTAATGCTAAGCTAAACCTATTAACATAAGTACAATTCCAAAGAAGTCAATACAAAAAAGTTTGCAATACATGATGACAGGTCTAAAATGTTTACTCAAAATAAATAAAAGCATTAATAGGGCACTCTGCGTGTAGTTTAACAACTGATATAGATATTTGTGAAGCTCCATAAGCCACTGAATGCAATTCAAATGTGCATTATTATTCTCTGAGTTCTCCCCAGACTCTGGAGAATAGTGAATATGTCTGAGAAGCAATGAAATAACCTTGCCCCAGTCCTCACCTAGACTACACCTCAAGTCATACTTTTTCCATAAAATATGTAATTAAATTAAAGGGGTTGTTCACTACTAAGACAACATTTTCTCTTTTCCCATGTCTGACACCATTAAAATAAAAAGCTTATACTCACCTCCCATGTCAGTGCTGTTTCAGCTCCTCATGTTCCTGGTGCTCAAGTGAGGTTGTTACACCTCATCACTTGCTTTTCTCACTCCGCCTTTAGATGTACAAATAATCATCAGGAAGTTAGCGGCCAGCCGCAGTTCTCATTTCTTGTTGATTACTTATATGTCTGAAGGTGGGAAGAGAGAATCCGGTGATGATTGGGCGCCGGACTCCAGTGATTAAACAACCTCAATTGAGCACCAGGAATGTGAGCGCCGTCATCGATGGAGCAACACTGGCACAGAAGGTGATTATAAGCTTGTTATTTTAATGGGGGAAAACATGGAAAATGAGAAGGGGATGTCCAAGTAGTGGCCAACCCCTTTACCCCAACCTTAAAGGCCTGGTAACATAGAATTAATTTGTCTTCTACAGATTCAAAAAACAGACCACTGCAGTACCCTGCCTGAGTAAAACAGTGGGTGTGTGAGCCTCTTTTCTATTCAATGTCTGAGGTGCAGCTGAACCATAGAACTTAGCTGTCCTAGTATAAAACCTTTAACTTTAAAGGGAATCTGTCTTCAGGTTTTTGCTACCTTCTAAGAGCAAAATGTTGTAGGCAAAGATATCCTGAATCTAACTATGTGTGAAGGTGCTCAAAGCACAGGCTAAGGTAGTCAGGCTCGAGTCCAGGCCCAAGCCACACCGCAGTCCAAGACTCACAGTGTCTCAAACCTGGCTGGCTGGCTTGTTGAGTGAAAAATTCAGTTTGTACACTCTGTTAATGAGGGATAAGACACTCGATGTGTCAATTAGTAGCAACAAAAGTTCTTTACTCAGTCTTGTGCAACACGGGCACATTTCTCGATCATTACATGTTGGAGCATATTTACAGTTTCTTAATTTGATGCAGACTGCTATCCCCATTTCATTGCTGCTGGGCTATTGTCCTGTATGTTGGTCATCACAGCAGCAAATCTGAGTTCCCGCCAACTTTGGCCCCATGACTCCAATAGGGATCTGAAAGAACTAGTGTTTGGAGCTGTTTCTTTGAAACCCGTTCTCTTGCTGCCCGTATTGTATTCACCCATTTCTTGGGGTCCATACATCTCTCGTGGGGATCAGTGGCAAGGGTTGATTTGAATATTGATTACTGCTTCTGAGAATCTTCTTTCGTCTACTGGGGACTCTACTGGAAAACTAATGTGTGCACTTCCTTTTATAAACTAAGCCCCTCCTACCAAGAGCACCAGTAATCATATGTGTTAATACCTGATTAATGGTGGAACATTCCTTAACTTAGCCCCTAGAGGGCAGCCAACACACAGTAACAGGCATAATAATATTACAGTAACCAAACCATGAGCACGGAGTATTTTTACAGTAAGGTGGGTAATGCAGTCCCACACTCCCTTACAAATGTATCACAGGTTAATGCAGGGGTCTCAAACTCGGCTGAGTTAATAGGCCACACATAGAAAAAAAGCATAGCAGAGGGCCACATTCCTTGTAGGACTAAAGGTACCTTTACACGCCACCACTATCACTGGCAACCGGTATCAACCGTACGTGCACGCGGACGTTTGTAACGGTTGCCAACGATCGCCGATGCCGCATGTACACGCCGCCATTGCGTTATCAACTCAAGGTATCGTGGTTCCCCGGATGTTCCAACAGATCCTGCGGGTAACTTGCTGTTGAATACCGTCGCCGCTTCACATGCCGTTATCCACAAAGGAATATCGGAGTACATCTTTTGCGCCGCAAGAACATAAGCGTGACAGAGTTGTGTATTCCGTGACGCTAACACGCTGATTGGACAACGCAATAGCGTCATGATTGGCCAGCCTGCGCAGGAAGGCTGGCAAATACTTGACGCCATTCCAATTGTGGAGTGTGAATGGACAGCTCTTTAAATATGGCACCCTGTGAAGGGACAGCCAATCGTAACCCAGCAGCCCCCACCAATGATCGCTGATGGGGCGCGGTATCCATGAGGCTGTGGCACACCCCTGGGAAATCACTAGGCGACGCTGATTCCATCCCTGTCCCCCGTTTTCACGCCAATACCAGGGCAATTCTCCCTTTGTGTTGCCCTGGATTTTAGAACACGGCTCAGAAACAGCTACCCGAAGCAACTGAGAGAAACCTGATGACTTTCCCAAATTACACGCCACCACTTCGTAGCAATTTCAAGGCAACAGTCACAAAAATCCCGATTTCCAGGCAGTTGCTACCACGCAGTGGCGGCGTGTAAAGGTACCTTAAGTGACATTTTTAATAATTGCAGAAATTTTTGCTCAATGTAGTAATGCCCAAATCCTGATATCCTTCTTGTAGGAATGTCCCCACCCTGGTCTCCTTCTTTTAGTAATTTGCCATCCTGGTCCCCATCTCATAGTAATGGCCTTATCCTGGTTACCTTCTTGCAGTAATGTCGCCATCATGATCCCCTTCTTGTAGTGATGTCGCCATCCTGGTCCCCTTCTTGTAGTAATGTCCCATCCTGGTCCTAATTTTGTAGTAATGCTCCCATTCTGATATCCTTCTTTTAGTATTGTCCTCATCCTGGTCCCCTTCTTATAGTAGGAATTCACTGTGTTGAGCGCTTTAGCCAGCTGCCCGCAGTGTTTTCTTGGACTGGTCTCCCTGAGATCAGTGAATACTTTGTGATGTTGGTCTACTAAGCCTTGCTTCCACCTAGCCAGAATCCTACTCCACACTGATGAGGGGCAACAGCCCGAAACAGCTGTCTGTGGATGGATACCTGTTCTTGGTATTCCCTTGTCATATCTGTAAGCTTGTAAAAGAGCTGGATATTGACTAAAAGGGCCACTTAACATGGTGGTTATGGTGTTCTCCGCAAGGAGCCACCCCTTGACTGGGTCCTTCCCTGGAAGGATATCTGGCTAGTCCTGTGTTTGAGACTCCTAACCGAGGCTCCACAGACTTATTTGCATATTCATAATTCCCAGGAGGCAATGCGCCTAGGAATTCACTGTGTTGAGCGCTTTAGCCAGCTGCCCGCAGTGTTTTCTTGGACTGGTCTCCCTGAGATCAGTGAATACTTTGTGATGTTGGTCTACTAGGCCTTGCTTCCACCTAGCCAGAATCCTACTCCACACTGATGAGGGGCAACACCCTGAAACAGCTGTCTGTGGATGGATACCTGTTCTTGGTATTCCCTTGTCATATCTGTAAGCTTGTAAAAGAGCTGGATATTGACTAAAAGGGCCACTTAACATGGTGGTTATGGTGTTCTCCCGCAAGGAGCCACCCCTTGACTGGGTCCTTCCCTGGAAGGATATCTGGCTAGTCCTGTGTTTGAGACTCCTAACCGAGGCTCCACAGACTTATTTGCATATTCATAATTCCCAGGAGGCAATGCGCCTAGGAATTCACTGTGTTGAGCGCTTTAGCCAGCTGCCCGCAGTGTTTTCTTGGACTGGTCTCCCTGAGATCAGTGAATACTTTGTGATGTTGGTCTACTAGGCCTTGCTTCCACCTAGCCAGAATCCTACTCCACACTGATGAGGGGCAACACCCCGAAACAGCTGTCTGTGGATGGATACCTGTTCTTGGTATTCCCTTGTCATATCTGTAAGCTTGTAAAAGAGCTGGATATTGACTAAAAGGGCCACTTAACATGGTGGTTATGGTGTTCTCTGCAAGGAGCCACCCCTTGACTGGGTCCTTCCCTGGAAGGATATCTGGCTAGTCCTGTGTTTGAGACTCCTAACCGAGGCTCCACAGACTTATTTGCATATTCATAATTCCCAGGAGGCAATGCGCCTAGGAATTCACTGTGTTGAGCGCTTTAGCCAGCTGCCCGCAGTGTTTTCTTGGACTGGTCTCCCTGAGATCAGTGAATACTTTGTGATGTTGGTCTATTAGGCCTTGCTTCCACCTAGCCAGAATCCTACTCCACACTGAAGAGGGGCAACACCCCGAAACAGCTGTCTGTGGACGGATACCTGGTCTTGGTATTCCCTTGTCATATCTGTAAGCTTGTAAAAGAGCTGGATATTGACTAAAAGGGCCACTTAACATGGTGGTTATGGTGTTCTCCGCAAGGAGCCACCCCTTGACTGGGTCCTTCCCTGGAAGGATATCTGGCTAGTCCTGTGTTTGAGACTCCTAACCGAGGCTCCACAGACTTATTTGCATATCCTTCTTATAGTAATGCCCCCATCCTGGTCCTCATCTTGTAGTAATATCCCCATCCTGGTCCCCTTCTTTTAATAATGTTCCCTTTGTGGTCCTCATCTTGTATTAATGTCCCCATCCTGTTCCTCATCTTGTAGTAATGTCCCCTATCCTGGCCCCCTTCTTGTAGTAATGTCTCTAAGCTGATTCCCATCTTGTACTAATGTTCTATCCTGATCCCCTTTTGTAGTGATGTCCCCTATCCTGATCCCCTTTTGCAGTGATGCTCCCCATCCTGATCCCTTTTGTAGTGATGTCCCCTATCCTGATCCTCTTTTGTTGTGATGTCCCCATTCTGATCCCTTTTGTAGTGATGTCCCCCATACTGATCCCTTTTGGTATTGATGTTGCCCATCCTGATCCCCTTTTGTAGTGACGTCCCCCATCCTGATCCCCTTTTGCAGTGATGTCCCCCATCCTGGTCCTATTTTATAGTCATGTCCCATTTTGTAGTAATGTCTGAACCTGGTCTCTCTTCTTTTTCCACATACTGTACACACACACTCTCACACACACAATCTCTCATACATGCACACATACACACTCTCTCATGCACACACCCTAATAATAATAATAATAATAATAATAATAATAAAAATAATAATTTTTATTTATATAGCGCCAACATATTCCGCAGCGCTTCACAATACAAAGTTCACATTTAAACAATCATAAGAAACAATCAGAAAATACAATACAATGCCAAAATCAATACAATACAAAGCATAACATAATACAGTAATTGGAGCAAAAAATGGCAACCCTGCTCATAAGAGCTTACAATCTAACAAAAACACCCTCTCTCTCTCTTACTCACTCACTCACACCCTAATTATACCGCGGTCCAGGGCAGGGAGTATAATAATAATAATAATAATCTTTATTTATGTAGCGCCAACATATTCCACAGCGCTTCACAAATCAGATTCAAATACAAACAGACAATCATAAGAAACAGTTTTGGAAGACACAATAATTAAAAAGCAAACAATAATGACGACCCTGCTCACAAGAGCTTACAATCTACAATAAGGTGGGGGTGACACAAAGTACAGGGGCTTATTTACAATCATGGTCCAGCCATTTTGAGGAAATGTGGAATAGATGAGAGCAGAGTAAGTGGCCACCAGCCAGTCTGTGTACAGCTTTTGGGTCTGATGCAGTTAAACAGTTACTTCAGGGAAGTAGTGGATAACCGATGACTGAATGACTCTGATTAGGGAGAATGATAGGTCACCCTAAAAAGATGTGTTTTTACTGAGCGCCTGAAGCTAAGTAAGGCGGCCGTCACACGCATCAATTTAATGCACAATATCGCTTAAGCGATCTGCTTTTTGATCGCTTAAGCGATATCGTTTGTGCATGTAAAATCGCTTGATCGTTAGATCGCAGATTGGTGAGCCGGAGCTCATATCAAGCGATAAACGCTTGAACAATCTGCCTCATCGTGGTGTATGACACCACGATGATCCATCTCCCAGCGGCAGAGCCTATGCTGGGAGATGGTAACTATGGTAAACTTCGGGTTACTAAGCGCCGCGCGGCGCCTAGTAACCCGATGTGTACCATAGTTACCAGCGATCTCGCTGCTCCACATCGCTGGTGAGTCTGTCTGTGTGACAGCTCACCAGTGATGTGAACGATATTGTTAGCGATCGCGCGTGCATGTGATCGCTAACAATATCGCTCGCGATATTGAAGCGTGTGACGGCCGCCTAAGGCTAAGTTCACATCTAATGTTGTTTGCGTTTCAAAATCATCCGTTTAATGGATGTGCAAAACGCATGTGTTTTTTGCATGCGTTTTTGTGATTTACTGTCAGTAATAACAAGTGCGTTAATGCGATAGTTGCATTTTATGTGAAATGAGTTGCGTTTTTGGTTTGCGTTTTATTTATTAATGGCCAATTTAGTGTGGTGTAGCCCTATAAATCAAGGTGATTGTGATGTCCTGTGCGTTTGCCATTTTGTGCACCTTCCCTTTGCTGGCTGCATCATGTGTGCTGCCTTTATCTTTTGCCATCAGACTCCATTTCCACCGTCATCGTTAGACTGAAAATAGAGAGTCGCGATTGTGGGTGCATGAGGTCAATTTGTTGAGGCCACAATATGGTGCATTCCATCATCTGTACTGGCAATTGCTTAATTTCCCCTGCAAATTCCACCGTTATGTACGCATGTAGGTGATCACATTTCATGTACTGCTGGGCCTGATTGAAGGGGACATTCGACGCCAAAACACCAGATTCTGTGACAGTATTTCTCCCCAGGAAAGGTTACTTGTGACTCTGAGGTAGGTGTTATTTATTTATTTTTTTTTTTAATAATCATTTTTCATTTGAGCATCCCATATAATATTGTTTTTTGTGAAGGTGCCAATACTTAACCTGCTTATACAGTCTACAGGACACAGATGTAGACTTTTTCATGGACGAAATGCAAGTGTACCTATTTTAAATGTTTTTTTTTTTTTTTTCTAAACCAACAGATTCCTGGCCACGGGAGAGAGTTATTCCTCATTGCACTACCAATATCATCTGAGGACCTCAACAATCTGTGTTATTGTTAAAGAAACCATCCAAGCGTTGTGGGACACATTACATGCCGTCGTGATGCCCGAGCCCACAATGGAACAATGGCTGGCTATAGCTGAGACTTTTTTGCAAACAACTAACTTTACCAATTGCATTGGGGTCTTAGGGTGGCTTCACATTTGCGGATGATGCGCAGCGTATCTGAGCGCAGCAAAACGCAGGCACTATGTGCTCCTATATTTAACATGAGAACGCATAGTGCCTGTTTGTGGCTGCATTCAGCTGCGCAGCTGAACACAAAATGTTGGATTTTTTGTGCATAGCTGTGTGCTTGCTTTATAAGCAAGCAGACAGCTGAAGACAGAAAATAAATTGGATTCAATCTGTGCGCATTGCCATCTGCTGGCAAGCGCACAGACGCTGCGGAAGATGACCTTCTCCGAGGTCATCTGCAGGTGAATCCTATCCCGCAGTTCTCTTCTTCTTCTTTCTTCTCTCTCCCTGCCCCCGCCGCTGGTTCATTTAAAATAGCCGGCGGAAAAGCCAGCGTTGAAGTCAGCTTTCCCGCCCCGCTATTTCAAATGAACAGCTGATGAAGTCAGCTGTTCATTTTAAATAGCAGAGCGGGAAAGCCGACTTCACCGCTGGCTTTCCCGCCGGCTATTTTAAATGAACCAGCGACGGCAGGGAGATTAGTGGCTGTGGCCGGGAGAAAGAGATCAGTAGCGGCTGCCTGGATCTTCGCCGCTGATCTCTGCCTCCCGGCTGCAGCCGCTGATTGGTTGGCCAGGCTGCCTCACTAACATTTTCATATGAAAGCATGCGGACAATCTCTGCTGTGTTCACGTGAAAATGTTTGCGTTCGGCACTGCGTATGTGTATGCGCTGCATACGCTGCAGTGTTAAACGCAAATGTGAACCCAGCCTTAGACAGAAATCATATTCATATTCAAAACCCACACATAGTGGCGTCTTATATTTTAATTATAAGAAATACTATTCAATTGTCCATATTGCAATAACGGACTGTCAGTACAGATTCATTTCAGTGGATATTGGGTCCTATGGCCATGTGCATGATGCCCAGATATTTCATAATAGTAACATCTGGCGAAGACTTGTGCGTAACCTATTCAATCTGCCACCTCCTTAGCCGATACCTGGCACAGATGGCCCTTGTGTTCCTTTCATGGTAGCCGATGCAGCCTTTCAGCTGAGCCACAAAGTTATGAGGCCGTATTCGACTCGTGCTCTTAACACCAAGCGCCGCATCTTTAATGCACAGTTAGGTCATGCTAGGTAGTATGTTGAATGTACAGTTGGGCTAATGGCTGCAAAATGGTGGGTACTTATGACGTGCCTGCAACTGAAGCTCGAAAATGTCAACCGTGTTGTAATGGCATGCATCTGTCTACATAATTTTGTTGCCCAGCATGAAACCCACCCAGTCGATTCCTATGCATACGTGTCAGACCCTCATAATGTCCAGCATCCATCTGTACGTGCCACTAATGATGTAATGGAAATTAGGAATCATTTTGCAAGTTATTTCCAGAGGAATGCTGACCAAATGCAGTTGCATGATCCTCAATGCTAAACCATGTTCCAAATTATTATGCAAATTGGTTTTAAGTGTCATAGTTTTTTTTTTTTTTTTCAATGAAACCCATTGATGGTATTGTGTCTCAGGGTTCTTTGGATCACTGAAATCAATCTCAGATACCTGTGATAATTAGTTTGGCAGGTGAGCCCAATAAAAGGAAATCTGGATGTTCCACAATATTGAGCAGGCCACAGTTTTCAAGTAACATGGGAAAGAAATAGTGCAATGCCTTGAACAAGTGATGAAAACATTAGATATTGCATGAATACATAAGCGTGATCATCGTACTGGGAAGAGATTTGTGGCTGATTCTGAGCACAGACGTGTTCGTGCAGATAAAGGCAGAATGAGAAAGGTTTCTGCCAGGCAAGTTCATCAGAATTAGAGAGCAGCTGATAAAAAGGCCTTACAAACCAACAAACAGATATTTGAAGCTGCTGGTGCCTCTAGAGTCCCTTGAACCTCAAGGTGTAGAATCCTTCAAAGGCTTGTTGTGGTGCATAAACCTACTATTCGGCCACCCCTAAATAGTGCTCACAGGCAGAAACTTTTGCAGTGGGCCTAGACATACATGAAGACTCATTTTCAAACAGTCTTGTTTACTGATGAGTGCCGAGCAACCCTGGATGGTCCAGATGAATAGAGTAGTGGATGGTTGGTGGATGGCTACAATGTCCCAACAAGGCTGTGAGGCAGCAAGGAGATGGAGGAGTCATGTTTTGGGCTGTAATCATTGGAAATCAGCTGGTAGGCCCCTTTAACCCCTTCCCGACCCTTGGCCCTACGTTTGGGCCATGAAAACCAAGTCATTCCCGACCCTTGGCCCTAGGGGTGGGCCATGGAATGATCGGGCTCCTACAGGCCGAGTGAGGGTCTCACTGACCTGTCACTCGGCCTGCAGGTACATGGGGAGTTGTACTACACCCCAGGGGGGTCGATTTGCCCCCACCCCCACCCCCCCGGCTACAGGCGCGGTGATTGGCGCTCAAAAGTGAAAGTGAAAATCACCGCGCCTGTAATGTTTCCCTGCCTGCCGCTGCTCTCCCTACCCTCTGATCTGCTCCCTGTCATCCTCTAACTGCCCCCCTGTCCCCCACCTCTCTTTCCTGCCCCCCCCCTTCATCTTTCTACCCCCCCCCTTCCTGTCCCTGCCGCCCGCTTCCTGTCCCTGCCTCCCGCTTCCTCTTCCTGCCGCCCGCTTCCTCCTAGTCCTAAGTGCCCCCTGCCACATCTACTGCCAGCCCCCCCACTGCCCCCTCCTGCCCCCCGATCACCGGAGCGGCGATCGGCTTCTCCCACTCACCTCTCCGGCGGCCCGGCTGTCAGCTCTGCGTCCCGCTCCTCCTCCTCTTCTCCTGTGAGTATCGCCGCCTCCGATCTGAGCTCTGTGCTGGAGCTGCCAGATCACTTCTACAGCTGGATCCTGAGGATCTAGCTGCAGGAAGTGATCTGACAGATCCAGCACAGTGATCCACAGTGACCATTATGTGATCACTGTCGATCACTGTGCTGGAGCTGCCAGATCACTTCTACAGCTGGATCCTGAGGATCTAGCTGCAGGAAGTGATCTGACAGATCCAGCACAGTGATCCACAGTGACCATTATGTGATCACTGTCGATCACTGTGCTGGAGCTGCCAGATCACTTCTACAGCTGGATCCTGAGGATCTAGCTGCAGGAAGTGATCTGACAGATCCAGCACAGTGATCGACAGTGATCACATAATGGTCACTGTGGATCACTGTGCTGGATCTGTCAGATCACTTCCTGCAGCTAGATCCTCAGGATCTAGCTGCAGAAAGTGATCTGACACCCCGGGCGCAGTGACCCACTATGTGCATCACTGCGCCTAGGCTGCCAGATCGCTTTCCGCAGCTCGATCCCTATGCATGGGGATCGAGCTGCAGAAAGCTATCTAACAGCCCGGGCGCAGTGATGCACATAGTGGGTCAATGCGCCTGTGCTGCCAGATCGCTTTCCGCAGCTCGATCCCCATTTATTGACTATTTACCGTACTAGAGATTCCTAATGGCGGGTCTAACATTGGCCCTATATTATGAATCTCGGGCTTCGTGCCAGCTGCCAATAAAAAGCTGGCATTAACCCCTTTATTACCCAGTTAGCCACCGGCACCAGGGCAACTGGAAGAGCGTGGGTACAGCGCCAGAAAATGGCGCTTCAATGAATGCGCCATTTTCTGGGGCGGCTGCGGGCTGCAATTCGCAGCATGGGGGGCCCAGAACGCTTGGGCCTCTCTATGCTGAGGATTCCAGCCCCCAGCTGCCTAGTTGTACCTGGCTGGACCAAAAATATGGCGGAGCCCCACGTAATTTTTTTTTCTAGAATTAGTTCTAGAAATTGAAAAAAAATGGGCTTCGCTGTATTTTTGGTTCCAGCCAGGTATGACAAGGCAGCTGGGGGTGGGTGGCAGTCCGTAGCTGCCAAGTTGTACCTGGCTGGACCAAAAATATGGCGGAGCCCTATGTCATTTTTTTTCTAGAAATATTTCTAGAAATAAAAAAAAAATAGGCTTCGCTGTATTTTTGGTTTCAGCCAGGTATGACGAGGCAGCTGGGGGCTGGTGGCAGTCCGTAGCTGCCAAGTTGTATCTGGCTGGACCAAAAATATGGCGGAGCCCTATGTCATTTTTTTTCTAGAAATAATTCTAGAAATAAAAAAAAAATAGGCTTCGCTGTATTTTTGGTTCCAGCCAGGTATGACGAGGCAGCTGGGGGCTGGTGGCAGTCCGTAGCTGCCAAGTTGTATCTGGCTGGACCAAAAATATGGCGGAGCCCTATGTCATTTCTTTTCTAGAAATAATTCTAGCAATAAAAAAAAAATAGGCTTTGCTGTATTTTTGGTTCCAGCCAGGTATGACGAGGCAGCTGGGGGCTGGTGGCAGTCCATAGCTGCCAAGTTGTACCTGGCTGGACCAAAAATATGGCAGAGCCCCATGGGTCCCCTATGCTGCGAATTGCAACTACTAGACTAGTATGTTTTTTCACAAAAAGTTTCTTTATTCATTTATACGTCTCAATTTGTGAAGCACATGGTGGTTCAAAGTGCTCACTGTGCATCTAGATACGTTCCTTGGGGGGTCTAGTTTCCAAAATGGGGTCACTTGTGGGGGAGCTCCAATGTTTAGGCACACAGGGGCTCTCCATACGCGACCTGGTGTCCGCTATCAATTCCAATTGTTGGCAAACACCAGGTTGCGTATGGAGAGCCCCTGTGTGCCTACACATTGGAGCTCCCCCACAAGTGACCCCATTTTGGAAACTAGACCCCCCAAGGAACGTATCAAGATGCATAGTGAGCACTTTGAACCCCCACGTGCTTCACAAATTGATCCATAAAAATGAAAAAGCACTTTTTTTTCCACAAACATTTTCTTTTTTCATTATTACGGACCAATTTGTGAAGCACCTGGGGGTTCAAAGTGCTCACTATGCAGCTAGATATGTTCCCTGGGGGGTCTAGTTTACAAAATGGGGTCACTTGTGGGGGAGCTCTAATGTTTAGTCACACAGACGCTCTCCATACGCAACATGGTGTCCGCTAACAATTCCAATTGTTAGCGGACACCATGTCGCATATGGAGAGCCCCTGTGTGCCTAAACATTGGAGCTCCCCCACAAGTGACCCCATTTTGGAAACTAGACCCCCCAGGGAACTTATCTGGATGGATAGTGAGCATATTGACCCCCCAGGTGCTTCACAAATTAATAGAAAAAATTTTTTTTTGCGTAAAACAAGTACTTTTTCATTTTTACAGATCAATTTGTGAAGCACCTGGGGGTTCAAAGTGCTCACTATGCATCTAGATACGTTCCCTGGGGGGTCTAGTTTCCAAAATGGGGTCACTTGTGGGGGAGCCACAATGTTTAGGCACACAGGGGCTCACCAAACGCGACATGGTGTCCGCTAACAATTTGAGCTCATTTTGCATTCAAATTGTTAGCGGACACCATGTCGTGTTTGGAGAGCCCCTGTGCGTCTCCACATTGGAGCTCCCCACAAGTGACCCCATTTTGGAAACTAGACCCCCCAGGGAACATATCTAGCTGCATAGTGAGCACTTTGAACCCCCAGGTGCTTCACAAATTGGTCCGTAATAATGAAAAAAGAAATTTTTGTGGAAAAAAAAGTGCTTTTTCATTTTTATGGATGAATTTGTGAAGCACCTGGGCTTCAAAGTGCTCACTATGCATCTAGATACGTTCCCTGGGGGATCTAGTTTCCAAAATGGGGTCACTTGTGGGGGAGCCCCAATGTTTAGGCACACAGGGGCTCACCAAACGCGACATGGTGTCCGCTAACAATTTGAGCTCATTTTGCATTCAAATTGTTAGCAGACACCATGTCGTGTTTGGAGAGCCCCTGTGCGTCTCTACATTGGAGCTCCCCTACAAGTGACCCCATTTTGGAAACTAGACCCCCCAGGGAACATATCTAGCTGCATAGTGAGCACTTTGAACCCCCAGGTGCTTCACAAATTGGTCCGTAATAATGAAAAAAGAAAATGTTTGTGGAAAAAAAAGTGCTTTTTCATTTTTATGGATGAATTTGTGAAGCACCTGGGGGTTGAAAGTGCTCACTATGCATCTACATACGTTCCTTTGGGGGTCTAGTTTCCAAAATGGGGTCACAAAAATTTTATTTTAGCTTAAATATTTTCGTTTTCACATGACAACAGCATAAAATTCATCCTAAAATTTGTTGGGCAATTTCTCCTGAGTACACCGATACCTTATATGTGGTCATAAACCACTGTTTGGGCACACAGCAGGGCTCAGAAGGGAAGGAGCGCCATTTCACTTTTTGGATGTAAAATTAGCTCCCCTAGACCCCCCAGGGAACATATCTAGCTGCATAGTGAGCACTTTGAACCCCCAGGTGCTTCACAAATTGGTCCGTAATAATGAAAAAAGAAAATGTTTGTGGAAAAAAAAAGTGCTTTTTTCATTTTTATGGATGAATTTGTGAAGCACCTGGGGGTTGAAAGTGCTCACTATGCATCTACATACGTTCCTTTGGGGGTCTAGTTTCCAAAATGGGGTCACTTGTGGGGGACCTCCTATGTGGAGACGCACAGGGGCTCTCCAAATGCAACATGGTGTCCGCTAACAATTTGAGCTCACTTTGCATTCAAATTGTTAGCGGACACCATGTCGTGTTTGGAGAGCCCCTGTGCGTCTCCACATTGGAGCTCCCCCACAAGTGACCCCATTTTGGAAACTAGCCCCCCCAGGGAACATATCTAGCTGCATAGTGAGCACTTTGAACCCCCAGGTGCTTCCCAAATTGATCCGTAATAATGAAAAAAGAAAATGTTTGTGGAAAAAAAAGTGCTTTTTCATTTTTATGGATGAATTTGTGAAGCACCTGGGGGTTCAAAGTACTCACTATGTATCTAGATACGTTCCCTGGGTGGTCTAGTTTCCAAAATGGGGTCACTTGTTGCGGAGCCCCAATGTTTAGGCACACAGGGGCTCACCAAACGCAACATGGTGACAGCTAACAATTTGAGCTGATTTTTATTCAAATTGTTAGCGGACACCATGTCGCTTTTGGAGAGCCCCTGTGTGCCTAAACATTGGAGCTCCCCCACAAGTGACCCCATTTTGGAAACTAGACCCCCCAGGGAACATATCTAGATGGGTAGTGAGCATATTGAACCCCCAGGTGCTTTACAAATTGATCTGTGAAAATGAAATAGTACTTTTTTTTTCACAAAAATTTTATTTTAGCTTAAATATTTTCGTTTTCACATGACAACAGCATAAAATTCATCCTAAAATTTGTTGGGCAATTTCTCCTGAGTACACCGATACCTTATATGTGGTCATAAACCACTGTTTGGGCACACAGCAGGGCTCAGAAGGGAAGGAGCGCCATTTCACTTTTTGGATGTAAAATTAGCTCCAAAATTCAAATTGCGCTCCTTCCCTTCTGAGCCCTGCCGTGCGCCCAAACAGTGGTTTATGACCATATATGAGGTATCTGTGTACTCGGGAGAATTTGCACAACACATTTTAAGATCAATTTTATCCTGTTGCCCATGTGAAAATGAAAGAATTGAGGCTAAAAGAACATTTTTGATAAAAAAATTAAAATATCCATTTTTTGTTTCCACTTTGCCTTAGGTCCTGTGAAGCACCTGAAGGGTTAATCATCTTCTTGAATATAGTTTTGAATAGCTTGAGGGGTACAGTTTTTGGAATGGTGTCACTTTTGGGTGTTTTCTGTCATGTACACCCCTCAAAAGGACTTCAAATGTGATGTGGTCACTAAAAAAAATGGTTTTGTAAATTTTGGTTGAAAAATGAAAAATTGCTCATGAACTTTGAACCCTTATAACGTCCTACCAAAAAAAAAAATTTTCTTCCAAAATTGTGCTGATGTGAAGTAGACATGTGGGAAATATTATTTAATAACTTTTTTCTGTCACATATCTCTCTGGTTTATCAGAAAAAAAAATTAAAAATGTGAAAATTGTGAAATTTTCAAACTTTTTGCCATATTTTTGATTTTTTCACAAATAAACACAAAAATTATCGACTTAAATTTAATACTAGCATGAAGCCCAATGTGTCACGAAAAAACAATCTCAGAATCGCTAGGATCGGTTGAAGCGTTCCAGAGATATTACCTCATAAAGGGACACTGGTCAGAATTGCAAAAAATGCCAAGGTCTTTAGGGTCAAAATAGCCTGGGTCCTGAAGGGGTTAAGGTTCCTGAAGGTGTGAAAATTACTTCTGTAAAGTATATAGAGTTTATGACTGAGAACTTTCTTCCATGGTACAAAAAGCATAAACGTGTCTTCAGGAGCAAAATCATCTTCATGCATGACAATGCACCATCTCATGCTACAAAGAATACCTCCCGGTTATTGGCTGCTATGGGCATAAAAGGAGATAAACTCATAGTGTGGCCACCATCTTCCCCTGACCTCAACCCTATAGAGAACCTTTGGAGTATAATCAAGCAAAAGATCTATGAGGGTGGATGGCGCAGTTCACATCAAAACAGCAGCTCTGGGAGGCTATTCTGACATCATGCAAAAAAATACAAGCAGAGACTCACAAGTTCAATGGATGCAAGAATTGTGAAGGTGATATCAAAGAAGGGTTTGTAACCACTCGGGGGTCTGCCGCAGGGCTCCAGCGCCCTCTGCTTGAATAGCGCCGCTCATCTCCTCACTCCCGGGGCTACTGCTTGAGCGCATGAAACTCCATCTCCAAATCAGTGAATGCTGGAGAAGCTGCAGGGATCATGCTCCTCCCCTCAGCTAATCACCAAGCCTCTGTGTCCTGCCAATCAGGAGTGCCCTGCTGTAATATAAACTTCCTGTTTCCTGTCAGTCTTTGCCAGGGCAACTTCTACCTAGTGGAGTTGCTATTCCTGGTCTGGTCAGGTTGTTCCTTATTTTGCTTGTTATCTGATTTCTGTGTGTTACTTCCTGCAGATCTCCGCCCTGCCGACTCCTTGCTGACTCCCGTGTTCTGGGCCTTCCACCTGGATCTCTTCCAAGCTGAAATTGCTGATTCAGGTCCTGCTCCGGATTCTCCGTGTTTCCGGTTCTCCGTGTCCTATCTTATACCTGGTTGCTGTGTTGTTTCCACGTTGCCTTGGGTCGGTTTAACACCCGTGTCCGCTTCATTGGTCCTTCTGAAGTTGGTACCGGCGGTATCCCTGTATAGGGATCAAGCGCTCCGGGGCCTCCTTCGGTGGTGTTCCGCTGCTGTGGCCGTGTGGCCCTCCCCTGGGGCGTGGGTTCTTGTGTTGTTCAATAAACCTGTTGACTCTACTGTACTGGTCCGTCTCTCTATCATCCCAGTATCAGCATCCGCACTACGCGGTCCAGTGGGTCCACGTGTGGGGTCCGTCAGTAGGACGTGACAGTGTTCCTATGTTAACATGTACCTTGGCCTGTTAGGATGTTTTAGAGTTAAATAGCTTTTTTATGTCAGTGAATGTGACCTCCTAATGCTGCTAATTCAACAAATGAGCATTTTCAGTTCTTTAAAACATATCAAATGTTTAAAAACTCTACTGTGCCTAATAATTTGGAACAGTGCATTTAGAGGTTTTTTAATTTTGAGAATTATACTGTTATCATTGGGAGGTTTCTTCAATAAAATTTGATGTATACTCTAACGAGTGATGACTTTTATTACACTGACTGTCATTTGCACCGACCATTTAGGAAAAGCAGAGATAAAGAACATTTGCATAATAATTTGGAACATGGTGTAATATCTTATTTGTTAACCTTTTCTTCATAATTGTGTACGCAAACTAATTCATGTTCTGTACCTGTGTTTCAGCCATTGTGTACGTTAACAATGCTATGACATTGTGAGGTTCTGAAAATTTTGTTTGGAATTGGTATTTTTTGGTTATGCTATCAGTGATAACATTAAAGTTGAACATGTGTGGGTTACACACATGTGGCACCCAAGACATGTTTGTTGTTCAGGTTTGTTGTGCAGGTTCCTTGTGTCATTACGTTTAACTTACTGTAGTTCTATCTCTGAAATGTCACTTACTCACACAACATTACTTCATAACTACCTTGAGAATGTTTTTGAAAAATTTGCTCCAATTGTTAGCGGACACCATGTTGGGTATGGAGAGCCCCTGTGTGCCTAAACATTGGAGCTCCCCCACGAGTGACCCCATTTTGGAAACTAGACCCCCCAAGGAACTTATCTAGATGCATAGTGAGCACTTTGAACCCCCAGGTGCTTCACAAATTGATCTGTTAATATAAAAACAGAACATTTTTGGGGAAAAAAAAATATTTTTTCATTTTTATGGACTAATTTGTGAAGCACCTGGGGGTTCAAAGTGCTCACCACCCATGCAGATAAATTCCTTGGGGGTCTAGTTTCCAAATTGTGGTCACTTGTAGGGAGCTCCACTGTTTATGCACACAGGGGCTCTCCATACGTGACATGGTGTCCACTAACAATTCCAATTGTTAATGGACAACATGTCGTGTATGGGGAGCCCTATGTGATTAAACATTGGAGCTCCCCCACAAGTGACCGCATTTTTTAAACTAAACCCCCCAAGGAACTTATCTAGATGTATAGTGAGCACTTTGAACCCCCGGGTGCTTCACAAATTGATCTGTAAATATTAAAAAAGAAAATTTATGTGAAAAAAAAGTACTTTTTCCTTATTACAGATCAATTTGTGAAGCACCTGAGGGTTCACAGTGCGCACTATACATCTATATTAATTCCTTGGGGGTTCTAGTTTCCAAAATAGGGTCACTTGTGGGGGAGCTCCAATGTTCAGGATTCCAGCCCCCCAGCAGCCAAGTTGTACCTGGCTGGCAACCAAAAATACAGCGAAGGCCTTTTTTTTAAATATTTCTAGAACTGATTTGAGAAAAAAAAATTTACGTCAGGCTCCGCCATATTTTTGGTTCAGCCAGGTACAACTTGGCAGCTACAGACTGCCTCCAACCCCCAGCTGCCTCGTTGTACCTGGCTGGCAACCAAAAATACAGCGAAGACCATTTTTTTTTATTTCTAGAACTAATTCTAGAAAAAAAATGACGTGGGGTTCCACCATATTTTTGGCCCAGCCAGGTACAACTAGGCAGCTGGGGGCTGGAATCCTCAGCATGGAGAGGCCCCCATGCTGTGAATTGCCGCTCGCAGCCACCCCAGAAAACGGCGCATTCATTGAAACACCATTTTCTGGCGCTGTACCCAGGCTCTTCCAGTTGCCCTGGTGCTGGTGGCAAACTGGGTAATAAAGGGGTTAATGCCAGCTTTTTATTGGCAGCTGGAAGTAAGCCCGAGATTCATAATGTGGGGCTAATGTTAGACCCGGCCATTAGGAATCTCTAGTAAATAGTCATAAAAAATACATCACACACAGAAAAATCTTTTTATTTGAAAAAAAAAAACACAAACAAAATTCGGACTCCATTTTTATTATAAAGATCCGACAAAGTCCACAATGAAAGGTCCCACAACGCTCGTTCGCCTCCGATGTAGTCCACAACGAAGGTCCCACGACGCTCGATCGCCTCTGCTCAATCCAGAGACTGCAGCAAGGGATCAAATGTCCTCTTCCTACAGTCTCTGGGGTCAGAGTTATGGTGCATTGTATGGCAATGATCTGTCATACAGTGCACCATGACTATGGTCCCAGAGACTACAACAAGAGGACACTTGATCCCTTGTTGCACCCATCCATCCACCCATGCATCCATCCATCCATCCACCCATGCACTCATCATCCAATCATGCACACATCCATGCATGCACCCATCCACGCATGCATACACACACATCTATCCATGCACACATCCATCCATGCACACATCCACCCATGCATGCATCCAAGCACGCATCCATATATCCATGCACGCATCCACGCATGCACACATCCATGCATGCACACATCCATACATGCAACATCCATCCATGCACGCACTCATCCACACATACACACACATCCACGCATGCACACACATCTATCCATGCACACATCCATCCATGCACGCATCCACACATCCACACATGCACGCATCCACACATCCACGCATGCATCCACACACACATCCGCGCACACACACATCCATGCATGCAGACATCCCTCCATGCACGCACACATCCACACACCCATGTATGCCCACATCCACACATGCACACATCCACGCATGCACACACACATCTATACATGCACACATCCATCCATGCACACATCCATTCATGCATGCACACATCCACACATGCATGCACGCGTGCATCCACACATCCATGCATGCAACCACACATGCACACATCCATGCATTCAACATCCATCCATGCACACATGCATCCGTGCACACCGACATCCACATGAACACATCCATCCATGCACACATCAACACATGCAAACATCCATGCACGCACACATCCACCCACCCATGCATGCACCCATTCATCCACCCATGCAGGCACCCATGCATGCATGCACCCATCCATCAACCCATGCATGCACCCACTCACCCATACATCCATCCACCCATGCATGCATGCACCCACTCACCCATGCATCCACCCATGCATACATACATGCACCCACTCACCCATCCATCCACCCATGCATGCATGCACCCACTCATCCATCCACCCATGCCTGCATGCATGCACCCACTCATCCATCCATCCATCCATTTATTATTACTTCATCCAGGATGAGGAGCCTGGGAGAGGAGGAGGGGCCCACACCGGAGCAGGCCAGCAGGTGCATCAGCGGGTGCAGCCCCCTGGAAGGTGAGGCGGGGGTGGACATGGGGCACAGGGGGATGGGGTCTAAGCTTCCTCAGCCCCCTCCGTAATCGCACCATGAGGGGGCTAAGGAAGCTGACTGTCGGGTGCACAGGTGGGTGCAGCCTGCCGACGGTAATAGTCATTCACTGTTACTGCCGGGTGGGGGAATAGGAAAGGGATCGGGAAGGCACTGGAGTGGGAGGGGGCAAGGAGGGGGAGGGCACCTGCCGCCCCACCCCTCCAGATGTGATTGGAGAGCTCCAATCAGATCTGGAGGGGGTTACTTGCTCTTATTGGCAGTCTCAATTTCAACTGCCAATCAGAGCGAGTTTAGCGATGAGGGGGCTAAGCCACCCACCTTGGGCTAAAGTATGGGTCCTTGCGATCCTGAAGCTCCGGTGACTTGTCACTGGCACTGTCACCGGAGCTGGCGGAGCGCAAACAACCCATGATGTTATAGAGACATCATAGGTCGGAAACGCACTGACTTTCATGACGTCTTTATAACGTCATAGGTCGGGAAGGGGAAAAATGCAACCAAAATGTGGGTAACTGAGTACCGTATATACTCGTGTATAAGCCGAGTTTTTCAGCCCAAACATTGGGCTTAAAAGTCCCCCCCTCGGCTTATACATGGGTCAATACGGTACCCCAAATGCTGGCACTCGCCCCCCCTGTGTGGTAAGGGCCCCCCCGCTGCTTAACTTACCATCCCCAGTCTTCTGCACCGCCGGTATCTGCATCCGGGATCCCCGGCCGTCGCACGATGACGTCATCGTTACTGCGACGGCCGGGGATCCCGGATGCAGCCGGACGGGAGCATGGAGGACGGAGCACAGAAGACCGGCGCGGTGCAGTGCAGAAGACCAGGGATGGTAAGTTAAGCAGCGGGGGGGGGGGGGGGGTTTACCACACGGGGAGCATTTGGGGGCCTGTATACCCCTGGGGCTGCTATATACCCCTGGGGCTGCTATATACCCCTGGGGCTGCTATATACCCCTGGGGCTGCTGTATACCACTGGGGCTGTTATATACCCCTGGGGCTGCTGTATACCACACCACTGGGGCTGCTATATACCTCTGGGGCTGCTATATACCACTGGGGCTGCTATATACCCCTGGGGCTGCTGTATACCACACCACTGGGGCTGCTATATACCCCTGGGGCTGCTATATAAACCTGGGGCTGCTATATACCACTGGGGCTGTTATATACCACTGGGGCTGTTATATACCCCTGGGGCTGTTATATACCCCTGGGGCTGCTGTATACCACACCACTGGGGCTGCTATATACCCCTGGGGCTGCTATATACCCTTGGGGCTGCTATATACCACTGGGGTTGCTGTATACCACACCACTGGGGATGCTATATACCCCTGGGGCTACTATATACCACTGGGGCTGCTATATACTACTGGGGCTGCTATATACCACTGTGGCTGCTGTATATACTGCTGGGGCCTGTATACCACTGGGGCTGCTGTATATACTGGTGGGGTCTGTATATACCACTGGGGAGGCTGCTGTAATACTGCTGGGGTCTGTATATACCACTGGGGAGGCTGCTGTATACCACTGGGGCTGCTGTATATACTGCTGGGGCCTGTATACCACTGGGGCTGCTGTATATACTGGTGGGGTCTGTATATACCACTGGGGAGGCTGCTGTATACCACTGGGGCTGCTGTATATACTGCTGGGACCTGTATATGCCACTGGGGAGGCTGCTGTAATACTGCTGGGGCCTGTATATACCACTGGGGAGGCTGCTGTAATACTGCTGGGGCCTGTATATACCACTGGGGAGGCTGCTGTATACTACCACTGGGGAGGCTTCTGTATACTACCACTGGGGGGGCATGTATACCACACTGCTGAGGGCTGTATACCTGTGCTGGGGTCCACCCTCGGCTCATACACGAGTCAATAGGTTTTCCCAGGTTTTGGGGGCAAAAGTAGGGGGGACGGCTTATACACGGGTCGGCTTATACACTAGTATATACGGTATGTACTTGTGCACGGGTTGGTGTGTGCGTCATCTTAGAGTGTCTCCCACATGTTACCCTCAAGTGGACGTGCCAGGCTATTATGTTTTCCAAGAGAAGAAAGAAAAGCAAAAATAAGAGGTATGTGGAAAACACATAATACCACCAGTAAAACATACTTCAGTATGGAAAACATCAAAGGATACAATGACCTGGGTTACCTTGGCCACATGTGTTTACACAGGACTAAAACACAATAAAACATAGATTGTATGGAACAGTGAATAAAGAATACTCACGTTTACAGAACTAGGCATCAGACTCATTGTTGGAAGACTCCTACATTTGTTTCAAATTTACCAAAAAAAAACCATCAAAAGTACATCCACAACAAGCAAAAACAAATCATAAATAAACAAAAAAAGAAACCATCAAGAGCATATGCAGGTAGCCACTCCTATGGCCACGGACAACAACCAGTAATTAAATAAGGCGACTTACAATGCAATAGCAGGCTATTTACAACAACACAGAACAGTCTCAGCAGGAGACCAGGGACCAAAAAATGGTCCTGAACCATGTGCAGCGATCAGCAACCTCAAAGCAGGGGCCTGAACACTGCTGCGTGTCACACACTGCAATATCGCTGTTACGTCAGAAAACTTGTGCCGTTTCAGCAACATCGCTAGCGATGTTGCAGTGTGTGAATTACCCTTAATGATAGAGCTGCAGAAGCTTAAACAAACATAGCTAGTAACAAAAACACCCTCCGCTATGAGACACACGGCTGAATCCTTAGCGTTAACCCTAACTGCATGCTGTCTTCAGATTACATAGCAAAAACATGCTAACAGATTCCCGTTAAGCTCTTCAGGACTGACCTAGTTTTAAACTAAAGCTTGTTTTCTTCATTATCGTATTCTAGGTAACATAATTGTATCTATATTTTTTAGTTGACATATGAGGTCTTATTTTTTACTGAATGAATTCTATGTGTCAGTGGCATCATTGTGTGATGCACGCAATTTATCATCTAATTGGTATCAGCTCTGTATGGGGAGAAATAGAAGAAATAAAACATCAATTCTGCTGTTGTTTTATGACATCTTAAATGTTATGCTATCTACACAGAATAAATGACACGTCAAGTAGTTCAGTACGAATAGGGTAATACCAAATGTATATAGTTGTATTAACATTTGATGACTTGTCTATAATAAACATACTAATAAATAATTTTTTTACACCATATTCCGAGAGGCATAAGTATCATGGTTTTCCATCAGGGGGCTGTATGAGGGCCTATTTTTGTGTGACAAGATGTAGTTTTCACTGGTCCTATTTTGGGGTTCATAAAGCTTTTTAATCACTTTACATTTTAAGATTTGGGAGGTAAAATGGACAAAAAACCTGTAATTCTGTATTTTTTTTAAACACTGATCATATTTACAGTGGGGGAAAAAAGTATTTAGCCAGCCTCCAACTGTGCAAGTTCTCCCACTTAAAAAGATGAGGCTGGCCTGCAATTGACATCATAGGTGACCTCAACTATGAGAGACATAATGAGAAAACAAATTCTGAAAATCACATTGTCTGATTTGGAACGAATTTTGTTTTCAAATCTTGGTGGAAAATAAGTATTTGGTCAATAACAAAAGTTAATCTCAATACCTTGTTATATCTCCTTTGTTGGCAATGACAGAGGTCAAACATTTTCTGTAAGTCTTCACAAGGTTGGAACACACTGTTGCTGTATGTTGGCTCATTCCTGAATGCAGATCTCCTCTAGAGCAGTGATGTTCTGGGACTATCACTGGGCAACACGGACTTTCAACTCCCTCAAAGATTTTCTATAGGGTTTAGATCTGAAGACTGACTAGGCCACTCCAGGACCTTGAAATGCTTCTTACGAAGCCACTGCTTTGTTGCCCTGATGGTGTGCTTTGTATCATTGTCATGCTGAAAGACCCAGCCATGTTTCATCTTCATTGCCCTTGCTGATGGAAGGAGGTTTGCACTCAAATTCTCACGATACATGGCCCCATTCATTCTTTCATGTACACGGATCAGTCGTCCTGGTCCCTTGGCAGAGACACAGCCCCAAAGCATGATGTTGCCACCCCCATGCTTCACAGTTGGTATGGTGTTCTCTGGATGCAATTCAGCATTATTTCTTCTCCAAACACGAAAAGTAGTGTTTATTTTAAACAGTTCTGCTTTGGTTTCATCTGACAATATGAAATTCTCCCAATACTCTTCTGGATCATCCAGATGCTCTCTAGCAAACCTCAGATGGGCCCGGACATGTAACATCTTAAGGAAGGGGACATGTCTGGCACTGCATGATCTGAGTCACTGGTGGCGTATTGAGTTACTGATGGTAGTCTGTGTAACGTTGGTCCCAGCTCTCTGCAGGTCATTCATTAGGTCCCCCCGTGTGGTTCTGGGATTTGTGCTCACCATTCTTGAGATCATTTTGAAACCAAAGGGTGAGATCTTGTGTGGAGCCCTAGATCAAGGAAGATTATCAGTGGTCCAATTTTCTAATTATTGCACCTACAGTTGATTTCTTGACACCAAGTTTCTTGCCTATTGCACATTCAGTCTTCCCAGCCTGGTGCAAGGCTACAATTTTGTTTCTGGGGTCCTTCGACAGCTCTTTGGTCTTCACCATAGTGGAGTTTGGAGTGTGACTGTTTGAGGTTGTTGGCAGGTGTTTTTTATACTAATAATAAGTTCAAACAGGTGCCAGTACTACAGGTAATGTGTGGAGGACAGAGGAGCCTCTTAAAGAAAAAGTTACAGGTCTGTAAGAGCCAGAAATCTTGCTTGTTTGTATGTGACCAAATACTTATTTTTCACCAAAATTTGAAAAAAACAATTTTTTCTCATTTTATCTCTCATAGTTGAGGTCACCTATGATGTCAATTACAGGCCGACCACATCTTTTTAAATGGGAGAACTTGTATAATTGGTGGTTGACTAAATACTTTTTTCCCTACTGTAGTTTACATTTAAAGAATCCTCTCACCCAAAGTGATCAGCTTTAGCTTTTATTTTATTCCATCTACTCCCCTGGGTATTCTCCTTTTCTAAAACTGACCATATGGTTCAAGGGACAAAGGCTTTTTGGTTACTGCAATTTTGGAGTCGTTGCAAATAGGCCATTAGTCACAAGGTAACTATTCAAATCACCCAGCATGGGGTTGGACCAGATGACCAAGGAGGTTCCTTCCAACTCTACCATCCTATCATTCTATGGTCCTCAGGGAATCATGTGAGTAACGTGCATCGGGAAAACAAAGCATTCCAATCAACAAATAAAAAGGCCCATATCTCTGGAACTGTATGGCATATTAAAAAAAATCTGAAATAGCATTACTCAGAGGAGTAATAATTTAAGAACAAAAACTCAACACTTTTGACCTGTTGACAGTTCCTCTTTAATCACAAACACAAAAAATTGACTAGCATCTCAAAACAGAATGAAGCCAAGAAGGAGAAGGTGCAAACTGCAGTGACTTGATTATAAACAAATCAAAGCAGCACATCGTGTGCACTAAAATAATGTCAAATATTTAAAGGGAACCTGACCCCTCCAAATCAGTCCCCAGCCTCTAAAAACCTGTCCCTGCACCTTCCTATAAGGTTTCAAACTATCCCTCTCTTTCCCTTTTGAGATTATGTAAAGTGGAATAATCAGATTTATTACCTGGCAAATCTGCGGCTTCTGAATCCCCAAGGAGTCTCAGTGGCTCCTTATCGCCGCCTCCACAGTTGTTTTTCATGCCCCAATGGGCGTGAAAATGAATGTTGATGATCCTGCGTCGGATTGCTGGGCGGGCTTAGCCAGAATGACGCAAATCGCGGCATTTCCGGCGCTGTGACGTTGATACACCATTTGGATGTATGGATGGACCTCACGCTGTGCATTGCGCA
This sequence comes from Allobates femoralis, assembly GCA_033576535.1. Taxonomy (NCBI): domain Eukaryota; kingdom Metazoa; phylum Chordata; class Amphibia; order Anura; family Aromobatidae; genus Allobates; species Allobates femoralis. The sequence continues at coordinate 88,735,774 of JARQOC010000005.1, forward strand.
TGCGCAAGGTGTTGTTTACACCTCGCTCATGCGCATTGCACAGCGTGATGTCCGTCCATACACCCAAATGGTGTATCGACGTCACAGCACCGAAAATGACTCAATTTGCCTCATTCTGGCTAAGCCCACCCAGCGATCTGACACAAGATCATCAACATTCACTTTCACCCCATCGGGGTGTGATAAACAACTGTGGAGGCGGTGATAAGGAGCCAGAGGGAACACCCACTGCGACTCCTTGGGGATTCAGAAGCCGCAGATTTGCCAGGTAATAAATGTGATTATTCCACTTTACATAATCTCTAAAGGGAAAGAGAGGGATAGCTTGAAACCTTATAGGAAGGTGCAGGGACAGGTTTTTAGAGGCTGGGGACCGATTTGGAGGGGTCAGGTTCCCTTTAATATGTGAAATGTAACCCTTAAAGGACTGAAACATTTTGTATGTTAAAGCGATCCTGTCACGTCCAAAATGCCACCTAAGCTACTAAAACATATCCCTGAAGCATCCTATCACTATTCTCACACTCCTTTTGTGTCCTAAAAGCATCCTGTGAAAGTGCATAAAAACGTTTTAATACTCATTACGGATTATAATTAGCAGGGGCTGTATTCTTTAGCTCTTAGGGCATGTTGTTTGCAGGCTCCAGGATCCACCCCCTCTCTCTCTCTGTGCTTCTTTGCTTGTGCATGCTCTGCCCTCCCCCTCTCTGTTACTCACAGAATGCAAATCATTTGTCCTGCCTTCAGCTCCACATCACAGCAGAAGCTGTACAGAGAGGGCTGGATCATTCAGACTGCAAAACAACACGCCCTAAGGGCTAAAGAATATAGCCCCTGCTAATTATAATCCCTAATGAGTAAGTATCAAAATGTTTTTATGCACTTTCACAGGATGCTTTAAGGAGACAAAAGGAGTGTGAGAATAGTGATAGGATGCTGCAGGGACATGTTTTGGTAGTTTAGGAGGTGTTCTGGAGGTGACATGATCCCTTTAATGAGCCTCATTTTTAAAATCTGACCAGCATTACTTTATTGGTCTTTAGCTTTGTAACTCTTTAACATATTGCAGTGATTCTGAGATATTTGAGGACATGATATATTTCATGTTAGTGGTAATATTTGTGACTCACCGTTGCCGGATGCTCACATCTCAGGCGATGCAGCACTTGTCACGGTTCCGCGCCTGAGGCTGTGGGGCCCGATGGTCAGATCAAAGGGGATTTAAGGATGATTCTTGTTTGTCGTGACACCACCTGTGGGAATCCGGTGATGGCACCAGCGCTGCGTGGGCCTCCGGGGGATGTGCGGCAGCTAAATGGGATGCTCCCCACAGGATGAGCAGGAGTCCCCGGGGCCAGGAGCTGCACTGGGTGGAATTCGGCAGCTCGGGTAGTTGCTGGACAGAATTAACAACGGTTCTGAAGAAAGGCATGGACACCAGATTCCTCTGTTACGGGTCTTTACTGTAACAGTTGGTGTGGTACACGGTATACAGTCTTTAGGTAACAGACCGGGTGATCCCAGCGATGACTGGTCTTAGTCCAGAGCTCCACGGTGTCCCTCCTTTATCTAACCTTCTATTCTGGTTGCCGTTGTCACCTTAGTGCGCCAGTTCGAGGTACGGGGAAGACTTCTTTAGGATTCCCTACCAGAGCGACCCCCGGCTGTATAGTGACCTGTTTCCCTGTGGTGGGTATCTTGCTGGCAAGACGGTAGGTTGCGGCTGTAGTGAGGTGCTCCTAGAGAGCCGTTCCTTCACTCCGGTTTCTGCAGAACAGTGGTAGACATCTGTTCGCCTCGGACCCGGCGTCCGGTGAGGTGGGGCACGGGTATGCTTGAACCCGCTCTAGTTGCCCGTATTCCGGTCTGGGTCGCCGTTTGTTGGTGCCCAGCCGGTAAGTAACTTTTAAGGGCTGCATGGCACTGTGCAGGTCTCTGCTCCTTCTTCTCCTTCATTACTCCACTTCTCTACATTACTCACTTCCCCCACACACACACTACTCCTTTCACTCCTCCCACCAGGACCTGATTGGCCCTCTACCTCTAATGTGTTGTGTGGTGTATAGAGCTCTGGGTTTAACCATGTCATCACTGAGACGGAAGATATTACATCTTCTATTAGGGATGCAATACCTTCCTGTGACGCACTCGCTGCGGGGCGCCACACACCCCCTTGGGAAATTACACTTGTCCCCAAGTGTCACGGAACCCAAAGAGTACAGAGACATTTTTGTATTTTTTTTTTCAATATGAAACAAAATAAACATTTTTATTAACAACAGTTATGCTTGCTTAATTTTCTTCCCGTCCGGCAGGCACATTGACTTAGAACGTTTCAAACACTTTTATTTAAACAAAACCGATTAACCATTGCAGACCCGGCGGGCAGGGTCACTGTCTTTTAGTAACGTCCAGGGTTTTACCGCCAGGCCGCTCTGCTGGCACTCAAATAAACGGGAACTGTTCATGACAAAGTCATTTTTGAAGTTCTGAACAAAGTTATAAAACAAGGTTACATTTTAAGGGTGTAATTCACACCTACGGACCCGGAGAGCAAACCACCCCCTATAGCCAGCATGGCGCTCATAGGTAATGGTCTCTCCCCGTTACAGGTCGCGATCGGGGTGTCCCTTAGGGAGATGAGACTCAACGTCCCGGCGGGATACAAAAATTTCTTCATATACCCCCTCCTCCCGGGCAAAACCCCACCCGTTGTCCAAGTTAAAGGTGATGATTTTACCTTTCTTACGGAGTTCTTTCGGTAGTGGTGGCTGGCTGTGAGCTTCGGCACGAGCCCGCAGGTTCGCTTGGTCCTGGGCCCACCACTCAGCCCTGCGGCATTGGCGTATAGCCTCGTCGGAACGGTGGACAGCTTGGACGTAGTCCCACTGGTTCACGGCGCGGTTGCGGGTTTGGATTTGGCTGTAGCCCTGCACCGGTACACAGACGATGTGGTTAGAGGTGGCTGCTGCGGTGGCACCAGACCACTCGACCCGAGCTGCTTGCAGCGGCTCAGCGGGAACTTCCGCATCCTCCTCCTTGGAACTGGTGTGTGTCGAGTCCTCAGGCTCGCTGGGACTCTCGTCATCTTCCTCCTCTACGGCCTCGATGACCACATCAGGCTCCTCGGCTGGTTGGGGTTCTAGGTCGGGATCATCCTGTCGATCGGGTTCTGGAATCGTGGGGTCCTCTTCCATCTCGTCCTGCGGGGCTTCTGGGCTGCCCGCCTTTTCTTCCTCTGCCTCTTTCGCACCCGTTGGCGGTGGTGCGTCAGCTCCAGTAACCAGGTAGGCCTCAATGGGTTCGGGGCCGGTCTCCGGTTCTGGAGTGGGACAGGTAACCAGTCTTTGTTGCACAGCCCAGTGTAATCAGCTGGCTAAGCTTGCACTCCAGTTCCTGATGGTCCATTCTGTGGCCTCCATCAACCGCACCCGTAAATCCTGGAGCGCGGTTTCCCAAAACTCGGGGTCTCCGTCGATGGTGAGGACGGGACCCGGGCCGGGGTTACCGATGGCAGCTCAAGCTTCCTCCTCTACTTCTCTCATCAGCTCATGGAGTCTCAGGGTAGCCATTTTGCAGGAACCGCACCCGTAGCAACTGATACTCGTTCCTGGAGCGGAGCTTGCTGCAAAGACCTTGCCACACCTGCTTTCTTTTTCATTTTGTAGTCCATGGGTGGGCTGAAGTCTTTGGCCTGCCCCCTTGGTTGTTTCCAGCAATCGGGGCGGACAAGGATTTTGGCGCCTCTGCCATGGCCCTCCCACGACGAGGGGCGGAGGCACGCCCCTGGGCCAGCACATAGTCTCTCGCATGGCGGGATCTGCCTTTTTGACCCAGTGGAAAGGGCGGGAAAAGTTATTTTTGGCCGAATAAAGTTCTGTAAGGCACACTATACCCATTAAAAACGGGCCTGTTTGTATCCTGTTCGTGATCGCCAAATTCTGACTCACCGTTGCCGGATGCTCACATCTCAGGCGATGCAGCACTTGTCACGGTTCTGCGCCTGAGGCTGTGGGGCCCGGTGGTCAGATCAAAGGGGATTTAAGGATGAGGATGATTATTGTTTGTCGTGACACCACCTGTGGGAATCCGGTGATGGCACCGGCACTGCGTGGGCCTCCGGGGGATGTGCGGCAGCTAGATGGGATGCTTCCCACAGAATGAGCAGGAGTCCCTGGGGCCAGGAGCTGCACTGGGTTGAATACAGCAGCTCGGGTAGTTGCTGGGCAGAATTAACAACAGTTCTGAAGAAAGGCACGGACACCAGATTCCTCTGTAACGGGTCTTTACTGTAACGGTTAGTATGGTACACGGTATACAGTCTTTAGGTAACGGACCGGGTGATCCCAGCAATGACTGGTCTTAGTCCAGAGCTCCACGGTGTCCCTCCTTTATCTAACCTTCTATTCTGGATGCCGTTGTCGCCTTAGTGCACCAGTTCGAGGTACGGGGAAGACTTCTTTAGGATTCCCTACCGGAGTGACCCCCGGCTGTATAAGGGCCTGTTTCCCTGTGGTGGGTATCTAGCTGGCAAGACGGTTAGGTTGCGGCTGTAGTGAGGTGCTCCTAGAGAGCCGTTCCTTCACTCCGGCTTCTGCAGAACAGTGGTTGACATCTGTTCGCCTCGGACCTGGCGTCCGGTGAGGTGGGGTACGGGTATGCTTGAACCCGCTCTAGTTGCCCGTATTCCGGTCTGGGTCGCCGTTTGTTGGTGCCCAGCCGTTAAGTTACTTTCTAAGGGCTGCACGGCACTGTGCCGGTCCCTGCTCCTTCTTCTCCTTCATTACTCCACTTCTCTACATTACTCACTTCCCCCACACACACTACACCTTTCACTCCTCCCACCAGGACCTGATTGGCCCTCTACCTCTAATGTGTTGTGTGGTGTATGGAGCTCTGGGTTTAACCATGTCATCACTGAGATGGAAGATATTACATCTTCTTTTAGGGATGCAATACCTTCCTGTGACGCACTTTTTGCGGGGCGCCACATTTGATTGATAATATTTATGTTATCTTTGGCAGAAAATTTTAAAATTGCACAATTTTCAATCTTTTAATTTTTAGGGGATAGTTCTTGTCAAACTAATCAGATCAGCTTCTATGAGGAGATATGTTCCCAACTGGGCAAGGGAAATGTTGCTGATGTTGTCTTCCTTGACTTTTCGAAAGCCTTTGATACTGTGCCATGTAATATGAGTGAAACAGGACTAGGCAGAAATATGTATAAGTAGGTTAACAAATGGCTCAGTAAAAGGAAACATAGGTTGGTTATTCATGGAACAAACCCAAATTGCATCATAGTTAACAGTGGGATCAGTACTGGGCCCTCACTTATTTAACTTTTTTTTTAATAATCTTGTAGAGGGCATTCAATAACAAATTTCAATATTTGCAAATGACACTAAACTCTGCAAGGTAATCAACTCAGATGAATAAAATGTAATATTACAGAGTAATCTATGTAAACTAGTGGTTTGAGCTGATAAAATTGAAGAAATTTAATATTTTTGCCATGCTCACCACTTAGGATACCTAATAACTGTAAATATATTTACAGAAAATTATGGATGCAGCATTTGATTTTTTCCAGATTAAACAATTTTTAATTGAAAAATGTGTGACTTTTAGAAGGTTTTCTTTTACAACTTTATTTAAACATTAAAAAAACACTTACTTTTACAATATTTAGTTACCCAAGGGGACTTGAACATATAATCCTAAAATCATAAAAAAAGCTAAGCAAATAAATTAGAAGGACCAAGGTCCTGCTATCAGGTCAGTATTCCGTGGCCTCTGGAAGCGGCTTCCTACCTGATAGAATTCATGGCTGTAACATCACTTTGCCAGGCCAGTTAAATAAATGAAGATCTGAGCATGTCATCAAGTAAGAGGTGGTTTGCAGACCACCCAGCCATAAAACTTATCTGAAATACTGTATATAATTGAAGAGACGAGGTTTTAAACATTACTATTGTCTGCACAATCTCTGGAGCATGGCTGCAAATTTACTTTGTATTGGACCAGCACACTATAGTTTGTAAATGCCAAATTAACATTACTGGATTGGCAGGTCATTTGTTTCACCTTTGCTGCATCTGACTCACCGTTGATGGATTCTCAGGTCTCAGGCGCTGCTTCACTGTCATGGTTCCGTGCCTGAAGTTGTGGGGGCCCGGTGGTCAAATGGACTGGTTGGGGAAATGTGGAATAAAGTCTTATTTGTCTCGTGACGCCACCTGTGGGTGTCCGGTGATGGCACCGGCGTTGCTTGGGCCTCCGGGGGATGTGCGGCAGCTAGATGGGATGCTCCCCACAGGATGAACAGTAGTCCCCGGGGCCAGGAGCTGCACTGAGTGGAATACGGCAGCTCAGCTAGTTTAGGAAACCAGAGGTTAAGACAGCTACGGAAAAACATACGGACACGATGCTCCTCTGCATGAGTCTTTACTGTATTTCTGGTACGATACACGGTAACACAGTTCTTTAGGTAACGGACCGGGTGGTCCCAGTGGTGGTCAGCCTCTGTCCAGAGCTCCACGATGTTCCTGCTTTACTAATGGTCCCTTTTTGTTGCTAGTCGCGGCTTTAGTTCACCAGGTTAGGATACTGGGGTCTCTCTAATGGATTACCTGCTCCATATTATTCAATCGACTACAAAGGGTCCTAGACTCCCGTGGTGGGTAACCCCCTGGGATGGTGACAGGTTTGGTAGCTGTAGTGGTGCGCTCCTATAAAGCTCTTCTACCACTCCGGTTTGTAGTACAGTGATGAACAATTGTCTACCTCGGAACCGGCATCCGGTGGGACTGGGCGCGGGTGTCTTTGGACCCGTTGCTTTGCTGCTTGCCCACTTTCTTGTCTGGGTCGCCGTTGTTCGGTGCCCTCTCAGTTAGATCTCCGTCGTGACTTCTGTCTTTGACCTTGTCTCTCCCATACTCTAACTCTCTTCTTCTTTTCTTTCCCCACACTACACCTCACACTCCTCCCACCAGGACTGGATTGGTCCTCCGCCTCTGGATGGTGCATGTGGTACATAGAGCTCTGGATTTAACTTGTTCACCACTGAGACAGATGATATTGCATCTTCAGTCAGGGATGCAATACCTTCCTGTGACGCACTCGTTGCGGGGCCCCACACATATTTACATTGAAAGTTGTTTGCAAAGGAGGAGACTTATGATTGCGTTCAAAATTAATAGCAGTGTGCTCAAAAACATGAGTTAAGCCCAAAATCTTTGGAATAGCTTTTATTTCCTTTCATTGGGAACGTTGAACAATGTCTTCTAAATAAAAACATGAAGAGGAATGTATATAATTTTTAACCACTTTACCTAAAAAAAAAAAAATATTGGGCTGTTAAAAAATGGTATCTGATTTTGTCTTTGCAAAAATATATACTTTTTTTTAGGATTTAGTATTCCTGCTAATCACAAACCTAATATTGAGTTGTAGAACCACAGTTTTTTAGAACTGCTTCACATCTATGTTGCATAGAGTCAACCAACCAACCAACCAACCAATTTCTGGCACCTATCAACTGTTATTCCAGCCCAGGAGACTTTGACTACATCCCACAATTTATTTTAATTTGTTGGCTTGTCTCAAAAATGGAATTTTTGCTGTCGCGAATAGTGTTTTATTGGACTAAGATCCAGGGATTTGGCTGGTCACTCCATAACCTCAATTTTGTTGGATTTGAACTAAAATTTTGCTAATTTACTGGTGTGTTTAGGGTCGTCGTCTAGTTGAAACACCTATTTTAAGAGCATTTTCTCTTCAGCTTAAGGCAACATGACCTCTTCAAGTATTTTGATATATGTAAACTGGTCCATGATCCCTGATGTGCGGTAAATAGGCTTGAGTAAATGAAATATACTCATATCATGATGCTTACACCACCAGGCCTCACTGTCTTCAGAGTTGTACTGTGGCTTAAATTTAGAGTTTGGGGGTCATCTGACGAACTGTCTGCGGCCTTTGGATCCAAAAAGGACAATTTTACTTTCATCCATCCAAAAAATGTTTCTCCATTTCTCTATTGGCCAGTTGATGCGCTCTTTGGCAAATTGTATCTGCATAAGTACAGGTCTACAGTGGGACTTTGTGGAGACTTCTAGCTCATAGATGAGCTTCACACAGACATCTTCTACATGTCACAGTCCTCACAGGTAACTTAAGACTGTCTCTGATCACATGGAGATGATCATTGGCCGAGCCTTTGTCATTCTGGCTATTCTTCGATCCCTTTAAATGGTAGTCTTCCTTTTTCTTCTACATATCTCTTGTTTTGCATTCTATTTTAAAGCATTTGATTTTACTTTAGCTGAACAGCCTGTCAATCTCTGCTCTTCTTTATAAGTTTTACCCTCTCCAATCAAAGCATGCAGTTCTTCTGAAAAATGTTTTTAAAGACCCATATCTCTTAGGATTTCAAGGAAAACTGTATGTAAAACATGTCATGGCTTCACCTTTAAATAAGGTCCACCTAACCTACCGTATATACTCGTGTATAAGCCGACCCGTGTATAAGCCGACCCCCCTACCTTTGCCCCCAAAATCTGGGAAAACCTATTGACTCGTGTATAAGCCGAGGGTAGACCCCAGCACAGGTATACAGCCCCCAGCAGTGTGGTATAGAGGCCCCCCAGTGGTATACAGGCCTCCCCAGTGGTAGTATACAGCCCCCAGCAGTGTGGTATACAGCAGCCTCCCCAGTGGTATATACAGGCCCCAGCAGTGTTACAGCAGCCTCCCCAGTGGTATATACAGCAGCAGCACCAGTGGTAGTATACAGCAGCCCCAGAGGTATATACAGCAGCCCCAGTGGTAGTATACAGCAGCCCCAGAGGTATATACAGCAGCCCCAGTGGTAGTATACAGCAGCCCCAGAGGTATATACAGCAGCCCCAGTGGTAGTATACAGCAGCCCCAGAGGTATATACAGCAGCCCCAGTAGTAGTATACAGCAGCCCCAGAGGTATATACAGCAGCAGCCCGCCCGCCACCCCCATCAGTATACAGGCGCCCCCGATCAGTATCCAGGGCCTCCCCCCTTGCTCTGCAAATCTGTAAAGTAAGATCATTATACTTATCACTGTCCCGCTGCCACTGTCCCGCCGCCGCCATCGCGCTCCTCCGGCTTCATCCAGCGTCTTCCAGCTTCCTCCTCTGGCGCAGACAATGACGTCATTGCCTGCGCCGACCAGAGGAAGCCGGATGAAGACGGATGAAGCCGGAGGAGTGCGATGGCGGCGGGACAGCGGCAGCGGGACAGTGATAAGTGTAATGATCTTACTTTACAGGTTTGCGGTGCAAGGGGTGGGCCCTGGATACTGATGGGGGGGGTGCCTGTATACTGATGGGGGTGGCGGGCGGGCTGCCTGTATACTCAAGCCGTATGACTCGCGTATAAGCCGAGGGGGGGACTTTTCAGCCCAATTTTTGGGCTGAAAAACTCGGCTTATACGCGAGTATATACGGTAATTCACACCTGTTTCTTCACAGAATGATTGACCTCACTAACTGAACTCCACACTGCTACTATTTTTGAACATATCCCCTTTCAATTAATTACTCAAACACACAGACTCAAAAACTTGCAGATCATGAATGCTGAGTCTGATGGTTTTCTAAGAATAAACTGCACCAGCTGGTAAATTGTTTGACATGTGGTAATATAATTTATTACAAAAACAGTAAATAATCTGGTTAGTCATATTGGACTGCTATTATTTTGAACACTACTGTAAATGATGATGAAAACTCTCAAGACTACCTGCTCTAGGATGATAAATAAATAAACCATGTCTGATTCTAGGAGACCACCCAAAAATATGAAAAACCTCAACTGAAGCCTTAACTAAGATGATGACTTCAGACTTAAAGGGAACCTGACCCCTAAAAATGACCCCCTAGCCTATTAATATCTGAACCCTGCACCCTGAGTATGCTAATCTAGTGATCATTTTCTGTAAAAATAGTGTATTTGTGAAGTTTAGAAAAGTGCTTTTATGGAGGCGTGGCCTGCAGGCTTATGGAGTAGCTGCATTCTCCAGAGCTCTGGTGCCCTTCAAAGCAACAAGGGCCCCTAAGTCCTTTTGAGGACTTACCCCACCTAAGCAAGACCACCAGACGATTGCCCAAGAAGGAAGAATCAACTTGGCCCAATCTCCAGAGATTCCATGCAGCTCATCCTGAGCTTAGCCTTCTAGGACTTTTGGGCTGCAGGGCTCTTAGGCTGAATCTGGCCCACAACGGACTGAGCTAAGCACACAGCCGACCGAGTACCCCTGTGAGGAAGACTGACCTCCTAACCACCGGTGAGCCTGCTGCCTCTCTGGGGACCGAGTACCTTCTGGTTCCCTGCCGCCCTTCCCCCGCGCCGACGGATCCCGGTGCGCCATCACAGTTATTGCACTTGGAGGTAAGGTGCCGCTGGAGGTGAGAGTGGTGAGCGCCCCTCACCACCAACCCCGCTCAAACACTCACCATCCTGGGCGTCAGGGACAGGCTACCGACATCCAGGTGCCCCCTCGGGACCGGAGAGGAAACGCTGGGATTCTCAGGTGGGACTTCTTTTTGTTCTTTCCCCACCGCTCGCACTCCGGGAGCCACAGACACGTGGGCGGAGGGATCCCTGCTCTGCCTGAAAGAGGTTCCGGCCGCAATTTCAGCTACCTCTCTCTCTCTCTCCCCTTACTGAGAGACAGAGAAACCCCGTGCAATCACGCAGCTTCAGCGTCTGCAGAGAGAGGATCAGCCCACTGGAGGCATCCTCAGAGTCTAACTAATTAACTCTTTCACCACAGTTTGTTAACTATTGACTGCCAAGACATCAGCTGACACTTACTAAACCTTACTCTCCTTACAGTCAGCTCACAATATACCTATATATTGAATGTTCTCTATTTCTCTCTGAACTCACACAGGAATATAAAACTCTTCTACCTACTACTGTTTTATTACAAGAGATACTACTTAAAGTCTAAAAGAGAAGCCCTTGAACAATACTAAGCTAACTCTATAAACTCCTGTTAGCATCTAAATCTTAGAAAATCCTACTGCTACTTATATAAGCCTACTCACAGGTTCAATCATCTTTGGCATTAGTGTATCTGTTCCAACTGTGTATCACTGCTGATTCCCTGTCATTCTCCTCTCATATACCCAACTCCAGCAACCTGACAACAGGAGACTACACAAACCATATCTTAATTCTCCCATATAACAACCAACACAACCGTCCTGCCTCTTAAAATTCTGCCATTAAACTTGCCTTACAATGCCAACCAAGTAAAAACCAACCTCCTCTCCCCAGGAAATTGATGTGGCGGGAGATTTACAAAAATCTCCACTAAAAAGCAGACTTCCCACTCCGTCACAACCTTCGCATACTATTAAAAATATAAAAGAGGGGAATCAAACTCATAAAGACCCTAGAGGAAAAGACACTACCACACCAACCGAAGTAAGTGACAACTCCACTATGATGGAATTATCTCACACTTCTTCAAAGAGAAAAGAGATAGGTACTCCTTCAAAAAAAAACACAGGCTCTTTCTTGAAAACAGATATAGAAGATGGAGGTCGAGACAGCGGAACTAGAAGCCCAGTCAGACAGAGGCTAAAGATCAGCCCAACAACATTTGACCCACTACTCCACATGAACCCCAACCAACAAATAGACAAATCCTTTATGATAGAACTATTCACATCTTTCCAAAACAAAATAGAAGAAAACCTAACCTCCCACCTGGAAGAAATCAAAACCACAGTGGCATCAGTAGTCAAAAGAGTGGATGACCACGACCATTCTCTAGCCAAGATCACGTCAACATCACTAAAATTAAAGAACGAGCAACAAAAGATGCAAAACGACATGGAATACTTAAGAATTAAACAAGTGGACAGAGAAGATAGAGACCGGAGGTCCAATTTGAAATTCAGAGGAATCCCGGAATCCATCAAAAACGCAGACCTCACTGAATACATCAAAAACCTGACCAAAAAAATTATACCGGGAAAACACGAATTGGAGTACTCTATCGAAAGAGCTCATAGGCTCTATAAACCCAAAAATATTGCCGAAGACATACCCAGAGATGCAATCGCAAAATTCCTTTTCTTTCCGATTAAAGAACAAATAAACAAGTACATGAGAGAACACAAGACTCTACCGGCACCCTATCAGAATATCAAAATCTTTCAGGACTTTTCTAAAGAAACCTTAGAAAAAAGAAGAACCCTCAAACCAGTCACAACTATTCTGAGAGACAAAAAAATACTCTTCAGATGGAACCATCCCTCATCGGACGTCACTTTCACCTATAACAGCAAATCTTACAGCATAGGCGAAGTTGAATCCGGACTGGCAATCCTTAAAAAACTCCGAATAGGAGATTCAGGCTGATCACTCTACTAAAATGGTGGTCTATCTCTTCTCTTGACACACTACCCAAGGCACTGAAGGCCAAAACATCAGCCCCCTTGGAAGTCATTCAACGGTTCCCTGAACCCTTCCACAAACAATTTTCAGTTTATTGAACTGTTTTATCATCTCAATTTTTTTTGATTACTATCGAACCCAGTTGATCTTTCCCTTAACCCCAGTACTCATCCTAAACGCTTCCACCCCCCCCCTCCTTTACCCTTACGCTAGAGACAAGTGCTATATCCTTGGCTGCCCACCACTAATCCAAATGTCACTCAACTTTCTATCGCTAAACGCCAACGGTCTCAATTCCCCGCAAAAAAGATTTCACCTATGGAAAGAACTGAAACTGCAGAAAATTGACATAGCGGGCCTTCAGGAGACACGCTTCAGTGACAAGAAACCTCCAAAATTTCTAAACAAACATTACCCTAACATATATCTCTCATCCAACAAGAAAAAGAAGGCGGGAGTGGGCATTCTCATTAAAGACTCTGTTAATTTTGTTGAAAAGGAAGTCCTTCGGGATGAGGAAGGAAGATATATTATTTTGAAATGCCTCCTCAACGATGTCATACACACATTAGTGAATATCTACGCCCCAAACTCAGGCCAAATCACATTCCTAAAAAAATTAATGAGAAAAATTAGAGAATGTCAAGAAGGAGTTCTCTTTCTGTTTGGGGACTTCAACGCAGTCCCTAATGCAAACCTTGACTCCTCCAACAGAAACAGAAATTCGAATACACAATTAGATCCGTTACTACGGCGAGAGGAAATTTACGACGCCTTCCGTTGTCTTAACGCATCTTCAATTGAATACACACATTTCTCAAACGTACATAAATCTTTAGCGCGCATAGATCTAATTCTGACGGACATCCACTCACTCAGACTAATCAAAAAAGTAACTATTCTACCAAGGTCTTGGTCAGATCACTCACCTATTTTATTTACCACATCACAGGGCCCTACCATGAATAAAAAAAAAATCTGGAGAGCAAACTCCTACCTCTTCCAACACCCGAAATACAAAACAGAAATTGAAAATTATATAAAATTTTACTTTGCCGAAAACGATCTTGCAGAAACTTCAATTTCAACACTATGGTCTGCCCATAAAGCGGTAATTAGAGGACATCTAATCCAAATCAACGCTCGACATAAAAAATCACTCACATCACTCACTGTTAACTTAATAAAGCAAATCAAAGATCTAGAAATCTCAATTGCAAATAAACCCTCCGACACTACCATGAAAGAAATTTTAAAACTCAGAATAGAACTCAAATCACTTTTAGCGGCAGACTTTGATAAAGTAACCCGTATCTCCAAATCCAACTATTATACCCAGTCTAACAAACCAAACAAATTCTTTGCAAACATGATAAAAATCCGCAGAACTAAAACAGCTATACACCAAATTAAGAATAAACAAGGCATACTACAGAAACATCCAGAAGCCATTTCGCACATCTTCAAAGAATATTATGAAAGCCTCTATAATTTAAAAAATTCCCAAACAGACCCTGAACCCACTCCTGAACTAATTTCTAAATTCCTCAACTCAATTGATCTCCCCTCAATTACCAAAGAAGACCTTGACTTCATTAACTCTCCATTTACTGAAAAAGAAATCACTGACACCATTAAATCCCTTAAAAAATTGAAATCCCCAGGACCAGATGGTCTACAAAATGAATATTACTCTGCATACTATAACTCCTTATCCCCATATTTAACGAGACTACTAAATGCTTTAACCAGGCCAAACCACCAACCTTCCAAAGATTTACTACAAGCCACCATTACGCTGATTGCAAAAAACAAAGGTGACCAAGATGAAGTAGCTAACTTTCGTCCAATCTCCCTTCTTAATTCTGACCTCAAGATCCTGACCAAAACAGTAAATTCCAGACTCCAAAAAATTATTCCCAAACTAGTTCATAGTGACCAAGTTGGCTTTATAAAAAACAGAGGTTCTACTGATGCGACACGGCGAACAATAAACCTACTCTCTCATATAGAAAAACACAAGACTCCTGCCCTGATGGTCTCTGTCGATGCAGAGAAAGCATTTGACAGAGTCCATTGGGGCTTCATGTTTGAGACACTAAAGAAATTTGGTTTTAGAGACAACTTCATCCACGTCCTCAAATCTCTGTACTCTAACCCAACAGCCAATATTCTAACCAATGATACCCTTTCCAATTCGTTCAGCCTCTCAAATGGAACAAGACAGGGCTGCCCATTATCTCCTTCACTGTTCGTCTTATACATAGAACCCCTTGCAGAAAAAATTCGAATGAATAATTACATCAGAGGCATCCACGCCAACCACAGAGAGTTTAAAATAAGTCTATTTGCAGACGACGTCCTTTTGTCTCTCTCTGACCCTATCAACTCCCTTAGACACCTCTTCGTAACCATAGAAGAATTCTCAGCTATCTCATCATATAGAGTCAACCTGAGGAAAACTCAAGTTCTTTACTATAATCTCGATCCCGACTCCATATCCTCACTCAAAATCGAACACAACCTTGATCACGACAGAAAAGACCTAGACTTTTTGGGCATCAAAATTACACACCACACCTCTACCATAATGGACCATAACTTCGACTTATTAACTAAAATAACTCAAGCAGACCTAACACATTTATCCAAAGCGGACCTTTCATGGATTGGAAGAATAGAAGCTTATAAGATGTTCATTTTACCCAAAATTCTATATACATTCAGATCCCTCACCATTCCTCTTAAACATTTATGGATTAAGAAACTTCAGAGACAATTATCCTCCTTCATATGGGGGAATAAAAAACCAAGAACAGCAAGATCGACCTTAGAGAAAAGTAGGCTAAATGGAGGCCTAGCAGTACCCAATATATTATCCTACTACCAAGCAACTGTTATTAACCAAAGTAAACCATGGTGGGAAGACTCCTCGACTCTAAGCTGGGTCTCACTTGAAGAAAATAGTCATCAGAAAGTCAAACTCAAACTTTCACTCCTGGCACATCTATGTGACAAGAAAAAGCCCCTTCCAAAAAACCCAACAACCAAAGCTACTGTCCAATCGTGGAAAATTTTCTCTGCCAAAATCTCAGAAAACTCTTCTCACACCCAACCGAACTGGATACCAATAGATATCTTAAATTCACTTATACCCACACTCAACATCGACTCGTGGAAAACTAAGGAAATAAACTTTCTATCCGACATACTTGACGAATCTAGCAACCTGATATCCTTCTCATGCCTTCAATCAACTTTCGGCCTCACTGACCAAGAACAAAAGAAATGGAAAAAAATCAACTCATACCTCTTGAAGAGGAAAATAAACTTCCACCTCCCCTCAACCATCGCGCAAATGTTCAAAAAACCCCACAGACCTACCCTCTGGTCCATCAAGAACCTCTGTAAAGAGATTAATCTGGACTCATCCCTAGATAGAACTACCAACATTTTATCTTGGGAGAAAGAACTAGGTGTCTCAATTGAAACAGATGATCTATCTAAAACTCTAGAATGTATACAAAAATCCATCTCCTGCACCACATTGATTGAAACTCATTTTAAATCTCTAACACGGTGGTACTTTACTCCCATCAAACTCCACCAGATGAAAAAGGACTCCTCACCACTATGCTGGAGATGCAATCAAGACACTGGAACCTTATCTCACATCTTCTGGTCCTGTCCCAAACTGAAGGAATTTTGGAACAACATCCAACTCTTGATCTATGATTTATCAAACAATTCTTTTACTCTCACTCCTGAATTTGTAAATCTGCTCATCAACATCTCGCAAATCCCACCTCCACTAAGACCTATTCTACTTCACATCATTCTTTCAGCAAGAACCATGATTGCAGCATTATGGAGAGACCCTAACCCACCGACATTCTCAGCGCTTTTAGAAAAGATCGCCCTCCACAAGATTCACGAACTCACCTACGCTCTTCGAAACAATACTATGAGCAAATACAACACGAAATGGAACCCATGGAACGCAATCTTTCCAACTTCCCCACATTTTTAGACTCAATACTTGTCTCTACCTGTACCTTCCCTCCCCCCCTCCCTTCCCTAATGTTCCTTTTGATCACCCCCTCTCCTGCGTGCAGCAGAACAATTTCTTATTATAATCTGTTTAATTACGATAACTTTCCCTTTGAAATGTTTAGCTATAAATCATTTAAAGCTACAACTAATGTTGAAATTGTTATTCCAGACTGTTTTACTTTGTAAACTTAATGTTCTAATGAGTTTTGACAAAATTCCACCAAATCTGTAAACTTGATTTTGCTTAAAATTTTTATGCTTTAATTATCATTAAAAACATTTGAACAAGAAAAGTGCTTTTATTACCTCGGGATCTGGGGCTTCTGAGATTTTGAGAAGTCGCACAGGGCATTCCTGTGGCTTCTCTCCAACACCTATACTGTAATTATTCATGCCCCGATGGGCGTGATAATCCTTATTGATCATCATCTCCCCCTCCATAGGCGTGGAATAGCTGTTATGACACGATTCGCGTCATATCCGGCTCTCATGACTTCGTACACCCACGTACACCTCCCGATGCGCATTGCGCATGCACGAGGTTACTTTACGGCAGCTTATCTGTGATGAGCTGCCGTAAAGTAACCTCGTGCATGCGCAATGCGCATCGCGAGGTGTACGTGAGTGTACGACATCATGAGACTTTTAAGACAAAGAGTTTTTGGAGGGAAGGATACAAACTTTAGCTCTGCTTCAGGTATGTATGGCTCTGCCAGTCGTAAAAATTGGATAGGGGAGGGGGGGAGAGAGAGGGATAGGAAATCTGATCTACAGAAACCCGTACTGAGGGAAGACTCATTGTGGGTTTACACGCTAGGATATCCTGAACGACATCCTTGAAACGTCACAGATATGTGATCGTTGAAAAGATTTAGTTTGGGTGTCGTTTCGTGTAAACGAACGAAGTAGGATTAAAAGATCGTTGGATGGTTCATCCTAGATTTGAGATCCTGACCTCAAATCTATCATTTGTCATCTAATTAACGTTGCTTCAGGAAGAAGCATCGTTCAGTGTGACAGCTTTTTGAACGATATTGTTCAAAAAGCTCCTATTCCTGTCGTTTTATTACATCACTCACTCCTTCCTCTCCTATTTAACAGTTGTGCTGCCGCATAAGATATTGTTAACGATATCCTTGTGTGTGACAGTGCACTAACGATGTCGGAACTATCATGGTCACGTGATCGCTCCAAGGATATCGCTAACGATATCCTAGCGTGTAAACCCATCATTATGTCGGTCTTGGCTGACCTTACAAACTTCTCAAAATAATGAGATATATTCATACTTTCCTGACATCTCCAAAACTCAGAACAGGTGTCAGTCTTTCAATTATACTTCTTCTCTGCAAGTTCCTCTCCTGGTTCCTCTCCTGGTTTTGGCACACAAACCGGATGAACCTGATCAGGGAAAAACTGCAGTGTGAAATCATCACTTACTCTTCACAAATACTTGCTCCCTTGTGTTGGTATATCACATAAAATCCCAATAAAGTACATTCAATTTTGTGGGTCTAATCTGAAAAGTGTGCAAAGTTTAGGGGGTATGAATACTTTTTCAAGGCATTGTACATATCATTATATCTGGTGGAAACTAAAAATAGCAAAGTAAATGTTTTCTTTCTTTTTTTTCAACGCTCATAGAGTAATAGTATAAAGATCACTCATGAACTCAGACTGTAGACAATGTGACATTCCTGAATGAAGATTATATTGTAATTTTTATTATTCTCAATATGTTTATTTTAGTAAAGTTATATATGGAATTCTAAAGTTATATATGGAATTCTCATTGTTGCACACAGTAAGCTAAATATGATTTTTTGGAAGTGAATGTATTTTGGGTTCACTCTTAATTCTGCCAATTAGCGGTTTGATAAAACAGTTATTATTACTAAGTGATATTTGGTAAAATGAATGAAAGTTAATTTACATTTTCATTATTTTGCAATATGAATACTCTCAAGTAATTTAATATTCTAATTGAGGATATAATTGACTTACACAATGTGAAGAAAATGTAGAAAAATGTTATAGCAAAAAAATTGTAATTTTTAGGAAAAAGTAATTTGTACATTTGTTATTCCATGTCATTTTTTGGCCCCGTGACATTTTTAAGAACACCACATGGGAACTTAGCGTGCCAATTATTTTAGCACATCCCTTAGGGATTTTCAAAATTGGTATTTTTTATTATTGCATTATCCTCTTACTTGCTGTTATACTTAAATAATACCTGTCAGGATATTTAAACTAGTATAATAATTGGTGCAGTTTCTATTTAGGTGTTATTTTAAGTTTTGTAATTCATTTTTAGGAAACATATTGTAATATTTTATTTTTACAATAGATTTTTCAATTTCTTTCCATTTTGCCAATATTTCTTCATTTCTGAGGCATATGAAATTCATATTTGCATAACCTATTCTTGAGTATTAGATGCTTTCTGGGATTTTTTAAAATGACAATGAGAAAAAGTAAAAAAAAAATTAAATTAAAAACATAATCCCATTTGGAAGTGAACCCAAACCTCAGGTACTAAATTGTGTGCAATGTTGTGTAAAATGTGTATTTAAAACCTATGTTGAATGTATTTAAAAATAATTTAAAACATAACCGCTGTTAAAATATTTATTTAATAAATTAAATAATACTTAAAAATTAGAGAAATTTGGTGGGAAACCATTCATAAACCTTCCACTAGACTGTATTTGACATATGCAGACATATGTTTATTCTCAGTCAGATCCATCTTCACACTGAATACAGCCATGTAACCATATAAGGGAGGGGGCGTGGCCTACCTGGTGTGCAAGCTCCTGACTGCAGCTGGTAAAGAAACAATGTATCAGCTTATCTCAGCACAGTTTCTAAGCATTGTCATAATGTCAGGATCACTGCAAACACTTTTTTCCTTGGCAAAAGCTTCTGATCTGTCATTTGGCTCCACACAGCTCAGTCAAGATCTCTTTTAACCCGTTCTCTGTTGGCACATCACACTTTTCCTTATCAGCATGCTCTCAGAGGCTGTGGAAATACACAGACAGTGCTAGTATACCCTGTGGAATGGTGGCCAAGACCACACACGCATAAAATAAAGTTTTTAAAAGTGAGAAAATACATCATATGGCACAAAAAAGCATTATCTTAGCTGCTATGTGAACCATCATTAACAACCAGTGCATTACTGTGTTTTTTTTTTTCAATGAAATTAGATTTACACTTTAAGAATTAAGATTTTATTTTCTTTACCAATATGGAATAATCACATCCAGGTTTACGTGGAAAAATAATCAAGTAGATACAATGCAGTTAATATAGGATCCACCCACACCCGTTTCTGCCATGAGGCTAGGTGACCATCCGATGAGCATTTTTAAACCTCAGGCGTACAATTCGGTTCTTAGCAACTGTCCATACTGGTTGCTAAACTGACAGCTGGTTCTCAAAAGGGATAGAAAGTCTGCTCCATGTTTTCTACATTCAGTTGCATTTGTGTCTTATAGACAAGAATGCAATTGTCGATTTAATTGCCTGTGCTGCAAGGGCAGAAACATTGTGTAGCAGATTATATCACTGCTTTTCTGCAGAAAAGGGGTTATGGTCTGGCTCGACCACTAGTCGGTGCTCTAGATAATGATTCATTGAACCATGTTTCATCTATTTCACAGTGCACAGCACACTAACCCAACCAGGGCTCCCATATTCACCTGAGTTTTTTCACTGTGTTTGGTAGGTTCTGACTACACATGATTTAAACTTTGTTCATTATTACATAACTTACATAAGTCCACCCTCTTCTAGATAACCAGTGGTGACGTGTCCTGGGGGTATCAAAATCAAACTCCACCTCTATCCCTATAAGAAAGGGACCAACACACCGATGAGAACTACCTTTTTGCACAATAGAAGGGCTATGATTTTGTTTGATTACCTTGTATGATATGTGATTTTCATTTCATTTTTTTTGTGTTCTCATTGTACAGTGTAATTCAGAGTAAAAGGCTCATGTCGAGCCGAAATATTTGAATACTTTCACTTGTCAACGCAAAATAAAAAAAACCTGGAAAGGAAACATTTTCTCCAATGTGTCTTCTTGAAAGTGTGCCGGGTTTATCACAGACTTTGCTTTACTACAGAGACTGCAAAGACAAAAGTGAAGGTAAGTACATCATAGTGGAGCCAAAGATAGAAAAAACTTCTATAAGGGTACCTTTACACGCGGCAACTTTTCTAGGAATTTCACTGGCAAATTACTGGTTACAGTGAGATCATGGACACATTGTTCTATCTTCTTGCTGTGTACAAATGGAACAATGTCTCCATGATTTCACTGCAACCAGTAAGTTGCCAGAGAAATTCCCAGAAAAGTTGCTGCGTGTAAAGGTACCTTTAGAGATATGAGAGTATAGAGAGGACAGTACACAGAGGGTGAAAAGTTAGAGGAGGCACAGTATTGAGAGGAGGCAATGAGGGGAGAACAATGTGAGGACACAGTCAGGGCAGGTTTTAGGCAAGGTGGGGCCCTGGGCAAAAGTTTAAAGTGGGGCTCTAAATGCTCACATATTGTACCATCACACTCAATCATTTAGGTTACATTTACATGCTCTGAGTTCACACTGGTAAATGAGTGTGATCAACAATATTTAAGTCATTCAGCGATTATTTCTGGCCTCTTTACACAGGATTAGGAAGAATGATGGATAGAATGATCACTAGTAGAGTAACTCATCCCTACAGCATCATGTTATCAGCAGCATTTCTGCAGTTTGCAGCTGGTAACGTGCTGCTGAGAACAAGGATTTTTGTTCCATCATAAACAATACAATCACCCGATGCTGAGCAGCTTTTTGCTCATTCCTTGGGCAATCGCCGATATGTTTACACCTAGGAACCTTCGTCTGCACCGACAGGAATTATAAATGTGGATGCTACATACACACAACACACATTAGTGACACAAACACTATGTTAGGGTAGGACCACACTAGCATTGTGGCCTCTGTCCTTGGGGGTCAGTCAAAAAAGCAGGATTCCGGCAGCATTAACGCAGCGTTACCATAGTAACGCAGCGTTACCGTAGTGTAACGTTGCCTTAACACTACTAATAGAATCCTATGGATGACGGACTCCCTCAAGCTACTCATTCAGGAAAACTATTAACCCTTCAGGTGCTTCACAGGAACTAATGGAATATGGAAAGAAAAAATTAACATTTTAGTTTTTCCAACAAAAATTTTATTTTAGCCTCAATTATTGCATTTTCACAAAGGAAAAGCACAAAAAGGATCCTAAGGTTTGTTGGTCAATTTCTCCTGATTATGCTGATATGACGTTTTGAATGGAAAATTAGCTACAATTGTTAGCGGACAACATGTTGTATATGGAGAGCCTGTGTGTGCCTAAACATTGGAGGTCTCCCGCAAGTGACCCTATTTTGGAAACTAGACCCCCCAAGGAACTTATCTAGATGCATAGTGAACACTTTCAACCCCCAGGGGC
The DNA here is from genome assembly GCA_033576535.1 of Allobates femoralis. Taxonomy (NCBI): domain Eukaryota; kingdom Metazoa; phylum Chordata; class Amphibia; order Anura; family Aromobatidae; genus Allobates; species Allobates femoralis. Next base: position 88,757,777 of record JARQOC010000005.1, read on the forward strand.
ATCACACATTGATCAGTAAAAATGAAAAAGTACTTTTTTTTCACAAAAATATTCTTTTAGCCTCAATATTTTTCACATGAGCAACAGGATAAAACGGATCCTAAAATTTGTTGAGCAATTTCTCCTGAGTACACAGATACCGCATGTGGCAGAAAACCACTGTTTGGGCACACGGCAGGACTCTGAATGGAGAAATTGACATTTTGGAACACAGATTTTGATGGCATGGTCTGTGGGTGAAATGTCCTGTTTGGATAGCTCCTCATGTGCCTCCCACAAGTGACAACATTTTGAGTTCACTGCAACAGGGAGTTGTGGTGACTCAGCGAGTGACATTACCACTCCCCTGTGGCAGTCTCTGACTGCCGCTGCTGACGTCACTCACCGAATCCTTGTGGCCAGTGTGATTGCAGACTCTGCAGGGAAAGAATGCTTGTTCTCTCCCTGGTGACTCTGGGTGAAGGATTGTGGAGGGTTATGTGGGAGTAATAAAGATAGAGTTGAGAAATGTTTGTTTTTTCTTCTAATAAAACTCTTTTTCTCTGAGTGTTGTGTATTATTTACTATTTACTAGAGATTCCTAATGGTGGGGTCTAACATTAATTCGACATTATAAATCTCTGGCTTTTAGTGCCAGCCCAGCTGCCAATAAAAAAGCTGGAATTAACCCCTTTATTACCCTGTTTGCCACCAGCACCATGGCAACTGGAAGAATCTGGGTACAGCATAAGAATATGGCGCCTCTAATGAATGTACCATTTTCTAGGGTGGCTGTGGGCTGCAATTCACAGTATGGGGACCGAGAATGTTTGGTTTTGTCCACGCTGAGGATTCCAGCCCCCAGCTGCCAAGTTGTACCTGGCTGGCAACCAAAAATATGGCAAAGCTCCACATAATTTTTTTTTAGTTGTAGAAATAAATAAAAAAAAAAATGTGGTCATTGCCATATTTTTAGGTGCCAGCCAGGTATAACTTGGCAGCTACGGACTGGCTCCCACCCCCAACTGCCCAGTTGTACCTGGCTGTCAACCAAAAATACAGCGAAGCCCAACATTTTTCTTTATAGAAATTATTTTGGAAAAAAAACGACGTGGAGCTTCGCCATATTTTTGATCCAGCCTTGGTATAACCAAGTAGCTGGTGTCTGGAATACTCAGCATGGAGAGGCAAAAGTGTTCTGGGCCCCCCATGCTGCAAATTGCAGCCCGTGGCTGCCCCAGGAAATGGCGCATTCATTGAAGCACCACTTTCTGGCACTGTACCCAGACCAGTTGCGCTGTATCCAGACCAGTTGCCCTGTACCCAAACCAGTTGCCCTGGTGCCAGTGGCAAACTGGGTAATAAAGGGGTTAATGCCAGATTTTTTATTGGCAACTGGCACTAAGCCCAAGATTCCTAATGTCAGGCCAATGTTACACCTGGTCATAAGGAATCTCTAGTAAATAGTCAAAAAATACACCACACAGAGAAAAATCTTTATATTACTAAAAAAATGTAAACAAAATTCAGACTCTATCTTTATTACTCCGACACATACCCACCAATGTAGTCCAAAACGATGGCCCCACAATGCCTCGGCTACATCCAGAGACTTCAGCAAGAGATCAAGGGTCCTCTTGTTGTAGTCTCTGGGGTTACTGTGATTGTGAACTCTATGGCAATGATCTGTCGTACAGTGTAACATCACTATGACTACAGAGACTACAGTACAACAAGAGGACACTTGATCTTTTTTTGTAATCTCTGGGGTCACAGTGATAGTTAACTGTATGACAAATCATTGCCATACAGTACACAATCACTGTGTCCCCATAGACTACAACAAGAGGACACTTGATCCCTTGTTGTAGTCTCTGGGATCACTGCCATGATGTCGTACAATGTCAAAGGTCGGGAACGGGTTAAAATCTATTTTTTCACACAAAAATTACACTTGAATGAAGCCCCATCCTGATGGTCTTGTGTTGTTATTGGGTCAATAATGGCCTTACAGTAGTTGTCCAGAATTGTATAAACATGACTGATTTCCTTCAAAAACAGCACTACCACTGTCTACAGGTTGTGTGTGATATTGCAGCTTAGCTCAATTAATGGGAATGGGCTTATGTTGTAATACCACATGCGACCAGTAGACAGGGATGGCACTGTTTTAGAAAGAATGTTGTAAAGTTTTTTTCCTCCAATAATTCTTTATTGAAATTTAAATTGACAGAACATCAATCACAGGAAATAGGAACATAACCAGACATGAAAGGTTACAATAATAAACAATAAGCAGCCTGCGACAGCTGGCATCACAGGCGACACGCATCAATAGAAACTTAGGGATCAGAAAAAGGGGGGGATTTGGTGGGGAGGGGGAGAGGGGAGGGAAGGGGGGGGAGTAAAGGAATAAAGATTGTCCAGCAGGAAAATCCAACATCTGGAAACAAGTAACTATACCAAATCCTCAATAATAGGTTAAACCATATCACCATATTAGCTCAGCTAGAGGATGCGAGGACCATCCAAGCCAGTTATAAAGCACTTTATCCCTGCAGGTCAAGTTTAGGGAAAGCCAGTATTCATGATGGAAGATAGTATGGAGTCTGCTCATGACTAGTGATGAGCGAGTACCAAAATACTCGGGTGCTCGGTGCTCGGGCCGAGCGTCCCAAGATACTCGGGTACTCGGCCCGAGCACCGAGCCCAATGTTATCCTATGGGAGACCCGAGTATTTTTGTGAAATTACCCTGTACTTTTGCAGTGTAACCTCCGAGACCACCTTGAGAAGATGGTGAAAAGGAACTTGCAGTTCAGCCAATCAGCATGCGGCTAGCGGTCACATGGGTTGTGACGCGGCTGCACTGCGGCCACATGACAAACCCATGTGACCGCTAGCCGCATGCTGATTGGCTGAACTGCAAGGTCCTTTTCCCCATCTTCTCCCGGTGGTCTCGGAGGTCCTGTAACAGCCGAAGGTCTTCGGTACCAGCACCTGTTACCTTTATGCAAATTGTTTATGCTACCTACAACTCAGAAACCTCGAGTGTCTAATTTCTTTCCTTTGACCTAGGACTCCATAGGTGTGCCATCACGCTTGATGTGAATACATGACCCTTTGTCTAAGAAAAGGTTTTCTTGTGAACCTCCACCAGTTCCAACACTGGTACTCCTTTTACACATTTACTTTACTTTATTTGTTTTTTCCCTTTGTGTCTTCCATTTTTCTAATCTCTTAATCCCCGATATACACTCATCTACCCTGTTTCACTTGGTAGGCATTTGCGTACTTCTCCAATTTGGTACAACACTTTGGAATTGATTACCTCCCTTCACTCCATGAGCACTACAAAGGCCAATCGGCACTATTGGAAATATAGCATTCTGTTTCTCATGTTGCCACATGTTACAGTTCACCATCAAAGGATTACGAGCACTTGGATTAACCACGATAGCCTTTGTCATATTTTGTATAATATACTAATACATAATATGTATGTTACTTTCTTTATAATCAGAACCTTGAAAAAGGCCTACATAGGGCTAAAATGTTGATTTTTTACGGTGCCTGGATACTGTGTGGCAATAAAGAGAAAAACGATTTTGACCTTTAAACACTCCGTGTGGTTTACCTTTTTTCTGAGAATTCAGGTGTGCCCAGATTACTCTTATTATATTGTCTATTTTTCTGGTGCACCTTAAAGGACGTACAGTGAGCCTATCATCTACCAAATCCTATTAGAGAAGAAGGCAGTGGGAAACAATTTGTGGCAGACTCTGAAGTTATCCTACTTAAGTAAATGTGACTCTTGCACGCAAAATATGTCTGCCCCGTAAGCACGGGCCTCCTTCCACATCATTGAGCGCTTAAACGGGGAGTTTAGTCCATTTACATTTAACGAAACAATCTTTACAATCATGGTGGGAAAAATTGGCAACCATTCATAAACATCAGTCCGCTGGACATCTTCAGGGCAAACCTCTTAAGGGGGAAGAGAACAAACAAAGAGACAAACATACAAAGACAAACAAACAAGAGAGCCAGGTAGGCAGAGACATCTCTGCTTTGGGGGTCAGACATCTCTGCTTTGGGGGTCAGAGCAGCTTTATATTCCCTCAGAATCCGTGCAGCTGGGCACCGGCATTTATGCTTCAGGTGGAAAAAGGGAAGTCAGCAGGACTCATGCTGCAGACCAGAGCCAAACAGAAAAACATTGGCCAATCAGCAATGATAATATAGATAATTCATCAATGTCACTTAGCAGGCCTCCACTCAATAGGTAACTTCCATTTTTGGGGTTCCCGTCCGGGCTGCTGGTGGTTACCCTCAGGTTGTTTGATGAGCTTCCACTCCTTCAAAGCAAGATCTAATTTTTTGGATGGGTTTCTTTGAATGTGAATCACACTTTCACTGGAAATCCCCAGGAGTAAGGGATCTCATTGTCTCTCAGGACTTTACACATGGGTGCGAATTCGTGCCTCCTAGCTAGTGTGCTCATAGATAGGTCAGGAAACACCGCAATCTTGGTGTAGGGGTCTGGTAGAGCCGGATTATTCTTTATGGCCAGCATAAAGTTATCATTCATTCTAAACAAGTGAAGGCATGCAAGAACATTTCTGGGAAGGTCTTGTTTAACATGGGATGGCTTGGGCACCCTGTGAATGCGAGCTATTTCCAAAGAGGTAGCATGTGCACTTCAGACAAAAGCCCAGTAAAGAAAGCCTCTAAGTCTGGGTCTGCAACAGACTCTGCAATCACTCTTAATCGCACATTGCATCACCGAGACCTGCCCTCCAAGTCCCAAAGTTAAGTTGATGGGACGTCATGCGGTCCTCCATGTCTGAAAAGCTGTCTGCAAGGGCATTGTGGGCAGTTGCAAATTCACCCATTTTGTGCTCCAACTAAGCAATGCGGTCTCCCAGCGAGTCCACCTCCCTCTTAAGCTCCCCCATCATACTTTTAATGTCCTCATGGATATCTTGCCTTAATGAGGACAGCAGCCTCCGCAATGTGGCTCATGTAAGACGGATGTCGTCCTCATGTTCATGTGAAAGCCCCTCTGAAGCCTTAGAAGAGCGGGAGGAGGCAGAGCGGGAGTGGGAGGTCGGCACCATCTTAGGAATGTGCTGGCCGTCCCTGCTGAAGAAATCTGTCATATTCGCTGGGTACTCCTTCTGTTTTGAAGGTCCACGCGGCATGGTAGGTGACAAGCAGGTCCTCCAGTAAGCAGTGACGCTGATTTAGCCTGTATGTGCTTCAATACTAAAGCATTAAGGCCTCGGTCTGCGGGAGCTCCTCGCTCAAGCGGCTGTCGCCATCAGCAGCCAGGCCACACCCCAATGTTGTAAAGTTTTATTAATCCTGGACATCCCCTTTTAAGTCTTGTAATACAGTATCTGTCTGCCTGATAACTGTCCAACAATTTAGGGATAACAGAGGTACCCTAACCCACATTATACCTATCATGAACATGTCAAGATTGAAACTTGCAGGGGGCGCTCCTGCAGCTATTTTATACCTTTCACCACTGAGCGATTTTTCATTTTTATTTTTTCTTCAGCTTTACCAAGAACCATAACTTTATTATTTTTGCCTCTACATAGACATATGATGGCTTGTTTTTTTGCGGGATGAGTTGTACTGTTACATGACATCATTCATTCTACTACATCATGTACTAGAGAATGAGAAAAAAATTCCAAATGCTTTGAAATTGCAAAAAAAAAGTGCAACTGCACAATGTTTTTTCAGTTTTTTTTTATTTACCATGTTCACCATACAGTAAAATTGACCTCATAAGATGATTATTCAGGGCAGTATGAGTACGCAGATAGTGAACATGTTGTTTTTTTTTATTTCAATGATGAAAAGAAAACAGAATTGTAAAAAAATAGCTTTTCTCACCATTTTCCAAGATCCGTAACACTTTCATTTTTCAAGATGCGGGGCTATGTGAGGGTTTACTTCCTGTGCCCTGAGCGGACATTTTTATTGATACCATTGAGGCAGATATAATGTGTTAACCACCTTTTATTGTATTTTATTGTAATATTGTGGTGGCCAAAAAAACATAATTTTGGTGTTTTGATTTTATTCCCATTACACCATTTACCAATTGGATTAATTTACTTTAGCTTTGATTCTTATGAACACAGCAAAACCAAATATGCGTATTTTAAAATGTATTTTTAGAGTTTTAATGATATTCTCAGTTTAGCACCTGTTGTAGACCATGGGGGCCCCTAATGGAGTGGGGCCCTGGGCAACTGCCCAGTCTGCTCCCTCCTCTCTTAACATTGGCCTTGGACACAGTGTACAAATGGTGCAGCATGAAGGGGACACTGAAGATAGAGATAGTATTGAAGGGGGAAGTGTGGAGATACAGAAAATGTGAACAGGAGTCAGAATAGGAAAGAGGGTGGAAATAAGGACTGCATGAGGGAATAGTGTTAAGTGGGAACAATGTGAAGGTTTTAGTTCATAAGGATGGAGAGTATAGCAATTATAGCTCATAAGGGCTGAAAGTAAGATTGGTAAAGCTTATAATGAGAATTGTTGTGATTATAAGTTTATAGTGAGGTTTTTTTGGAGGCCATGCTGGAAACAGTGTGGGAAACATATCTTGAGTAGAAGCACAGTGTGGAACATTGGGGGTGTAGTACGGCAGTTATGGTTCATAAGGGAGGACAGTGTAGAGATAATCTTCCATAAAAAGGATAATGTGGGGGACATTATCTGCACAGAGCACAGATATTTCCTTGTTATTAGCTACTTAAATGTTATTGTTTATTAGAGTATTGTGTTGGAATGAACTGCAGAATATTGGAGAAGAGGGAAATCTGCAGAGATTATTTGTATTTCTGAAAAATCATCACGGTGTCTAGACCAGATGGAAAATAAACGGTTAAGAATTACTCAAATTAAAGAAGGAATCACATGTAAGTTACCTGGATATAAATGATCATTTCTGATACTAATGGTCCACAATCTGATGATGGCTCATAACAAACCTTTCTTTTGTAGATTTGGAGGTATGCTTAGGGTCGTTGGTGTGCTGAAAGGAGAAATTCTTCCTCACCAGCCACTTTTTATCAAAGGCCTAAAGGTTTAGTCACCTTTCAAATTGTTCCAGAAAATGAAGTGTTTCTCAAATAAAAGTATTGCAATTACATAAGGTTTGTCATACATATGTTTATTTCCATGTTTATTTAAAAAAATGTGAGAAAAAAAGCAAATTGGTCATAGTTGCATACAAAACTTCACAAATGGGCCAGACAAAATTTTTGTCATCCTCAACCTAATATTTGGTTGCATCCTTTAAAATAGATATCAATCGCTTCCTTTAACCTTCAACAAACTTCTTACACCTCTCAGCTGGATTTTTTTACTCTTCTTTATAAACTACTCCAGATTCCTCATATTGGAAGGTACTTTCTCCCAAAAGCAATTTTCAGATCTCTCCACAGGTGATTAATGGGATTGAGATCCAGACTTATTGCTGCCACTTCAGAATTCTCCAGTGCTTTGTTTTGGGGTCATTATTCTGCTGGAAGACCCATGACCTATGATGCAAATCCAGCATTTTGATACTGGACACTACATTGTGACCCAAAATCCTTTGGTAATTTTAAGGTTTCATGTTGTCTTACATATATTACATGTACTGAGTGCCAAAGGCAGCAAAACGACCCCAAAACATCTTTGAACTTCCACCATATTTGACTGTAGGTCCTGTGTTCTTTTCTTTGTAGGCCTAAATCCATTTTCAGTAAATAGTAGAATGATGTGCTTTACCAAAAAGTTCTATATTGGTCTCATCTGTACACAAGAGGCTTTCCCAGAAGAATTAAAGTTTAACCACAGCCTATTCTGCATTCATTTATTTTGCTTTGGTGCAAGTAATAAAAATGGAGTGTTATATGGCATAAAATATTTATGAATTTGGCTTAGGCATTTACCACAATGCAATGTTGACTTAATGATAAATGTCCAAATGTACAGCTATGTCTACATGCAAATTTTACTTAACAGGTAAGGCTGGTTTCCCTCTGGCGTTTTTCACCATCCATGTGTATCCATCTTAAACTGGATGCACACACATCAGATTTCAGCCCCATTGACTTTCAATGGGGATGGAGACACTTGCTTGGGCATCCAGTTGTGTCCATTTTGCCCTGGGTCCATGTGGATCTGGGTGTTCACATATTTTTCAAGGAGATAAAATCTGAACCTTGATGTGATTTTGGTCTACATGAAAAAAAAACGTGAAGCCACGGATCCACACAGATCCAGGGCACCACGTGTGAAATCACAACGGGGGTCTATGGATCATGGAATGAACTGGACATACAGTATTGATCTCGGTGGATCCGTACTTCCAGTTCGTGTTCCATAGGCTAGGTTCACACATACAAATCCATTTTTTTAGCCGTTAGAAAAACGGATCCGTTTTTCTAAGGGTGCCAATAGTGTCCCCTGGGGTCCTGGACGTTTTTGGCAAATTTTGGAACTTAGTAATTTTTTCATGAAAAACGCATATGCGTTAACACAGGTGTCTATATGTGCCATGCGTTAACGCATGAGTTTCCCATAGGGCCCCATGTTAAAAAAACACATACGTTTTTTGAAAGCACCCCAAAAACGCAGCTAGCAGCATTTTAGGGCTTCTGCATAAAAATGCATGCATTTTTTAAAAAAACACACACACATGCGTTAACACATGCGTTTTTGGACTTTGAAAAAAATTTCCAAGATGTTCCCAAAAACGGATTTAAAGCAAAAACGGATGGTATGTGTGAACCTGGCCTTAAACTGCTCATGCTCAGTTAGCATCCTACGAATCCCTGCAAAATATGCAAGAGGATGCATCCACACAGGCTGCGAGTGCATCGAGTTTGTCATTGCATGGTAATTTAAGGGCAAGCAAGTTTTTCCTGCATGCCCTCTGATTCAGACATTTGCAAGTGTGAAACCAGCCTAAAATAGATCCTCCAGTTCGGGGCCTGCCATCTTGCCAATAGTAAACAGCATTTGGTGTTTTGCCTTACAGCAGTTATGAGGCTTAAAAGCCTATAATCAGTAGATGTTTATTGACTTTCATGGCATTGAGTATTGTGTGTACAGTATACTGTGTGATCTAGTGATTGAGGTTATCTAAATTCAATTCTAGCTTTCTTGCTGCTTGGGTCTGAAATTAAAAAGGTGACACAAACCACGGAAAAATATAAGCCTGCAGTAAATAAGCACAATTCTGTTATTTTTATTTTATTTTTATGGTATTCATCGCATGTTAAAAAGAGCCATGAACACAATTCTCTAGGTCACTGGGTCACTCTATGGCCATGTTCACACATCTCCGCTGCTAGTATTTAGCGGGTCTCCACTAAATACTTTAGCTTTTTTCAGTGAAGCGGAGATGCGTGAGCGCCGCCGCTTCCTGGTGACGCAGCCCCTGGTTACCTGATGTAAGCGGACACTAGGCAGCCTTGTGTGTGAAGTGGTTACCACAATCAACATCAGGTAACCAGGGGCTGCGTCACCAGGAAGCGGCGGCGCTCACGCATTTCCGTTTCACTTAAAAAAGCTAAAGTATTTAGCGGAGACCCGCTAAATACTAGCAGCGGAGATGTGTGAACAAGGCCATAGTTTGCTTAGAATATTTTTTTATTTGTGATACCATTTTCTGCATTCTGAGTAACTAAGTTTACACTGCAAATTGTCACTTCAGTGAGGAAGTGAAAATCTCTAATGCCACCCAATAAGGGTAACAATCCTTAAAGTCATAATCGACTCTTTAACAAGCCTTTTAATATGACTTAGGATTTGTGGCAGATCAGAAACTCAAACTGCAGATGCTGCTTTTCCTGGTGATTGCCCCTCATCAGTGGAGTGTATGGGATCTGATCTGGCAGTATGAGAGGCTACAGACAAGGTCTGGGGGAGTAGTTATTCTCCTTATGGAGAGGAATCTGCCTGCTGGCATAAAGAGAACTGATAACAAGACACAGGTAAGTTTACACTGGTAATATGCTCATTTTAATTTGAATAGAAAATGTAAAATTTTGCCTTTATAGACAGGACCTAGGTGTGTGGCTATTCAACAGTCGTCGATTTGCTTCATGTTAACAATATTCTTGTCCTTCCACAAGCAGTGCCGCATACAGCTTGCCATGCTCAGCAGTACGACCAATGGCCCATTGATTCTGTTTGCAAATCGGGTCCGTGGCCCTCAGGTTCACACCGGACAGTCCCAGACCTGATCACACCGCAGTGTGAAACTGGGCTAAGCCTAAGCAAATAAAGCAACCCTTACAAGCTCTTTGATACAGAGCTCGTAAATTCTGAATTGAAGTAGATCTTGTAAACTACATGTAAGGCAGATTATTTTTCTTTTCATATTTTAGTTTATAGACCCCAGAAGTGACCATGTAAATGAGCAATAACTATACCATGATGTCTTCAAGTGAGAATATCCAAATGCAACAAATGTTGGCAAAATTAAATTGATGCCACCCATATGTATTATATAAAAGATTCAAATACAATTGGTTCCATTATATAGAATATATTTTTTTCAGACCATAAAAACCACCCCCTTCTGGGTGAAAATCAAACAAATATTAAAAAAAAAGTTTTTATACATTTTTCTTAAAAAAAGTAAAAAGAAAAAGAGGATACAAGGAGAAATGGGAACCTTTCAGCTGGGGTTTATAAAAGTATTATTCTTGTTTTCTGCAGATGTTTCATGTTTAAGGAGATATATCCAGTTACCTTAGCATACTGAGCTTACCGCTAATGATCTAAGAACATCTGCTTTCACATTATCAACATCAATGTCAAATGGTAAACCCCCTCCGTGCTTCTGTCTGTCCGCTTCTGTTTGTCTTTGAATGTATTGTCATCTATTGACCCAGCAGCTTGTCATACACCAGAGTGAGCTGCTTCAGTCTTACAAAAATATTTCAAGGTTAAAATTGCAAGAGCAAAACAGTCACTTAAAGGACTGAAATAATATGTTTGTAAGGCTGCTTTCACATTACGATTTTTTTCCTGTCCGTGGGATCCAACTTTTTTGTACAACCCCAAGGACAGGAACGGACACCACAGGGGGCAACCTATTCTGTATCCGGGTCCGTGATTAACATGGATCCGGACACAGAAAGCGCTTTGCGGAGTAATTTCACTTGTGCAATGTATATATACATTGCGGAAGTGAAATTTAAGTAAAATCAAGTGTTAAAAATTAAAAAAATCAATCCTCACCTGTCTTGCGATCCACTGCCGTCGGCATCTAGCTCCGGATGCTAAAAGGACCTGGCTGGGCGGGGCTACCCGCTCATCGTCATCGGTCACATGAAGGGTTACTGTGGTAATCGGTCATGTGACTGTGACCTCAGGCCAGGTCCTGTACATCCAAAGATGCCGACGGCAGTGGACTGGTGAGGATCGATTTTTTTTATTTTTAACACTTGATTTTACTTAAATTTCAATTCCACAATGTATATATTCTTAGCACATATATTGACCAATAGATGCCTGCAATCAACCATGGCAAGGATATTGTTTGAAAAAAGCTTTAACGTTTTCATTTTTTTTCCAAACAAAAGGTCTTTTAATACCATCTAAAACACCTTTATCTGCATATAGTTGACATTAACAGTGTGCTGATGTAGTTTTACTTTCTATCTATCTATTGGAACGATCTGTCTATCTAGCTATCTGTCTGTCTCTATCTATAACAAAAAAGTTTAGAGCAGTGCATAAACTTTTAGGTGCAAAAATCTCTCCACAAAACTTTTCCTTTGTTATGTATACAGACCAAAATAGGAAAGCAGGACTCCTTGTTTTTTTTTTTTAAGTTATAATGCCTTTATTGGGCCATTAGGTATATATGGTGACAATTCAGTCTCAGTCAACCTTCCTCCAGTTGGACTGACTGAGGGTGGCTTCACCCTGCGGTCAGGTCCGGTCTGGAGCTGTCAGGGGTGACAGCCCCGGACTGTATTTTGGCCCCATAGTATCCTAGGGGGCCGGATGGAGCTGGATGGCAGTTATCTGCCATCCGGCTGCCATCTCGCCAGAAGAATCTGGGAGAAGTGGGATTTTTCTCCCGGATCCAATTTGCACCTAATTGGTGTCTCCCGGATTCCCCCGGATCCTCCCGGATTCCTCTGAATCCTTCTGGGGCAATCCAGCACTCCCTTAACATGAGAGCCTATGGGGCCGGATTGCCCCGATCCGGGAGGGTCCGGGAGGATCCGGGAACCGGATACCGGCAGCTGCACGCCGCTGTTATAATTCTGGACCGCGGCAAGCTCCCTGCAAGCCGCTGTCCTGAATAATCAGCAGTGGCTGCTGCGGCAGGATGCACACCGGACCGGAGGGCATATTAGCCCTCCGGTTCTGTGTGCTGATCTGGTCCGGGACTGTCAGGTTCACCCCTGACAGCCCTGGACCGAACCTGACCGCAGTGTGAAGCCACCCTGACTGAGACTGGAACATCACGATATATACCTAATGGCCCAATAAAGGCATCATAACTTCACAAGGAGTGCTGCTGTCCTATTTTGGTCTCTATTATCTATCTATCTATCTATCTTATCTATCTATCTATCTATCTATTATCTATCTATCTATCTATTCATTTAAAAAGAAAGAGAATTTTATAGTAGATTTAATTGCACCCATTATAGCTATGCTTTTTATTGAGGTGAATGCACAATGGCTCTCATGATATTTATATGCCATTAATTTTGCACTAAATTATGGCCTAAATTCTTTTATCATGTCTCTCATTGTAAAAGAGCTTTGTGAGCTAACACAATTGAAATATGCTATTCATTATGTCACCAGAGCTGTGTTACTAATCAATAGTTACAATGAGATTCATATCATGAAGAGAAGAAAGACAAGCGGAAAGCTGTTGCCATTTGCATGATTGATCTGAATGTTACCACCTCTTAGAAAGATAGAAAATTAAGGCCAAATGCAACACTTTGTATTGTGTCTAATGATACAGAGCAAAGTATAAAATATCAGTAAAAATTATTTGCTTTTTATTTTATGCACTAAAAAAATTAACTCTAAATTCTGAAAGGCTGAAAATACATATCTAGGAGTCAGTATAAATGAGTACAGTCATGGCCAAAACGTTTTGAGAATGACACCAAAATTCTATTTTCACATGATCTGCTGGTTTTTATTTGTGTTTGTCTGATGTTTATATCACATACAGAAATATAATTGCAATCATATTATGAGTACCAAAAGGTTATATTGACAGTTAGAATGAGTTAATGCAGCAAGTCCATATTTGCAGTGTTGACCCTTCTTCTTCAGGACCTCTGCAATTCTCCCTGGCTGCTCTCAATCAACTTCTGGACCAAATCCTGACTGATAGCCGTCCACTCTTGCATAATCAATGCTTGCATTTTGCCAGAATTTGTTGGTTTTTGTTTGTCCACCCGTCTCTTGATGATTGACCACAAGTTCTCAATGGGATTAAGTTCTGGGGAGTTTCCAGGCCATGGACCCAAAATCTCAATGTTTTGTTCCCTGAACCATTTAGTTATCACCTTTGCTTTATGGCAAGGTGCTCCATCATGCTGGAAAAGGCATTGTTGGGCGCCAAACTGCTCTTGGACTTTTGGGAGAAGTTTCTCTTGGAGGACATTCTGGTACCATTCTTTTTTCATGGCTGTGTTTTAGGCAAGACTGTGAGTGAGCCGATTCCCTTGGCTGAGAAGCAACCCCACACATGAATGGTTTCAGGATGCTTTACAGTTGGCATGAGACAAGACTGGTGGTAGTGCTCACCTCTTCTTCTCCGAATAAGCTGTTTTCCAGATGTCCCAAACAATCAAAAAGGGGATTCATCAGAGAAAATGACTTTACCCCAGTCCTCAGCAGTCCACTCCCTGTACCTTTTGCAGAATATCAGTCGGTCCCTGATGTTTTTTCTGGAGAGAAGTGGCTTCTTTGCTGCCCTCCTTGAAACCAGGCCTTGCTCAAAGAGTCTCCGCCTCACAGTGCGTGCAGAAGCACTCACACCAGCCTGCTGCCATTCCTGAGCAAGCTCGGCACTGCTGGTAATCTGATACCGCAGCTGAAACAGTTTTAAGATACGGTCCTGGCACTTGCTGGTCTTTCTTGGGTGCCCTGGAGCCTTTTTGACAACAATGGAAGCGCTCTCCTTGAAGTTCTTGATGATGTGATAGATTGCTGACTGAGGTGCAATCTTTGTAGCTTCGATACTCTTCCCTGTTAGGCCATTTTTGTGCAGAGCAATGATGGCTGCACGTGGTTAAATGAAGAGAAACAATGATACCAAGCACCAGCCTCCTTTTAAAGTGTCCAGTGGTGTCATTCTTACTTAATCATGACTGATTGATCACCAGCCCTGTCCTCATCAACACCCACACCTGTGTTAATGGAACAATCACTAAAACGATGTTAGCTGCTCCTTTTAAGGCAGGACTGCAATGATGTTGAAATGTGTTTTGGGGGTTAAAGTTCATTTTCTAGGCAAATATTGACTTTGCAAGTAATTGCTGTTAAGCTAATCACTCTTTATGACATTCTGGAGTATATGCAAATTGCCATTAGAAAAACTGAAGCAGTAGACTTTGTTAAAATTAATATTTGTATCATTCTCAAAACTTTTGTCCATGACTGTACATCTAGGAATGAGTGAGTATAATCGTAAGTATCTGGTATTCGGCGAGTAATGCGGTATTCGAAACATAGAGAGTATTCCACCACTCAGCTCGCAATATTTGGATCTCCCACCAAGCATTAGCCAATCACAATAAAGCCACAGCCTTCTTGGTTGTGGCATTAGTATGATTGGCTGGCCGCCCAGCGTCATACATGAGTCATAGCCTAATACTTATAGGCTCTATATAATCCCTGCTGCCATTTTCTGCCCATTGCATGCAGAACACAGGTAGCGTAGGGAGAGTGTGAGCAGCTGATAGGGAGAGTTGTGCTTGTGCAAATTGTACAGAAATCCTCTGTAAAAACCCAAAAGCTCATGTGAGAGCTACCAGTATTGTAGTGCTAGATGACTGTAGTGCAGGGAGACAGGCAGGAGCGTTAGGGTGAGTGCCCACAGGACGTTTTTGCTGCATTTTTGCTGCGATTTCTGCATGCAGTTTACCACTGGTTTTATGGTAATTTATGCTAATTTGTTCCTGCGGTTTTGATTCCCAGCCAAACCAATGTGTTTCACAGAAACGCTGTGCCCACACATTGGTTTTGCAAGTGTCAAGAACTGTCACATACTTGTGTTTTTGGTGTGGATTGGAAAGAATTAACGTGTTAATTCTTCCTGCGTTTTTGCTACAGTCAATGGCAAAAACGCAGGAAAAACGCACATAAAAATGCACCGAAAATGCAGACAAGATCACAGCTAATCAAGGACTCCAACATGGAGCAGGGCGGGGAAAGGCGGTGATGTGCACAGCAGGAGGCCGGCTGCCCCGCCTCCTGCTGTGACATCACCACTTATACCCACCCTGCTCCATGTTAACCATGTGACCAATGACGCTTCTGACATGATCGCAGGTCCTGTACACCGATCAGGAGCTCTATGGACACGCCGGGGGAGCGCTGGCAGGTGAGAATAAAGATTTTTTTTATGTTGGAATGACAGGAGGAGCAGGGAGAATAGGACAGAAGAGGGGAGAACAGGGACAGCAAGGGGAAAACAGGGGGACAGCAGGGGACAACAGGGGGACAGTAGGGGGCAACAGGGGGACAGCAGGGGACAGCAGGGGGACAGCGAGATGACAGGAGGCAGAGAGGAGGGGAAGCTAGGTGACAGACCAAATTGATCCTGCAAAATGTCGGAATCGGATGCCTATTTGGCATCCGATTGCAGGGATCAGTTTGGATCTGATGCTGTCCGATTTTCATGGGACAGCATCGGATTTAACAAAATCGTAATGTGAAACCAGCCTAACAGCTTCTTGGGTTCTGAAGGCTGCGGTCACGTGATGCAGAGCATGTGATCGGGTGGGCGTTCCTATGACATCATGGCAGGTCCTTTGCTGGTCAATGCCTAGAGCAGCTTCCACCGCTCTCCAGATGGAGATCTGGATAAAAACAACAAAATAACGGTATTAATGAAGAGGTAAGGCTAGGGAATAGCAATTAAATGCACACACCTTTAATAAGTCTTTACACTCTCCAGACCACAGTGGTCTGGAGAGTGTAAAGACTTATTCAGGGCTGTATCTGGGGGGAAAGCTGGCGGGGCAAGAGCCCCGGCCGCATATTGCGTGCCCAGCCCACAGTGAGAGCCGGTATTCATTTCCACTTGCACTCTGTGCTGAGAGGACCTGTGCTGATGTCAATGGAGGGGAGGAATCAGGGGTCACATGATCAGCTCCTCCGTGTATACAGAACTGAGGACACTGTTGTGCTGTTTGTCATGATAAGATGAAGGTTATGTGTGGGGTTGGGAGGGATTTACAGTGTGGATGTAGCAGAGCTGTGTGTGTACGAGGAGTACAGAGTGGAGCCGTGTGTGTACAAGGTGTACGGAGTGGAGCTGTGTGTACGAGGTGTACCGAGCAGAGCCGTGTGTGTACGAGGTGTATTGAGCGGAGCCGAGTGTGTACGGAGTGGAGCCAGGTGTGTACTAGGTGTATGGAGCAGAGCCACGTGTGTACGAGGTGTACAGAGTGGAGCCGAGTGTGTATGGCTTGGAGCCAGGTGTGTACCAGGTGTACGGAACAAAGCCCAGTGTGTACAAGGTGTACGGAGCAGAGCCGAGTGTGTACGAGATGTATGGAGCGGAGCCATTTGTGTACGAAGTGTATGGAGCAGAGCCGTGTGTGTACGAGGTGTATGGAGCAGAGCTGTGTGCGTACAGAGTGGAGCTGAGTGTGTACAAGATGTATGGAGCGGAGCCGTGTGTGTACGAGGTGTACAGAGCAGAGTCAAGTGTGTACGAGGTGTACAGAACGGAGCCATGTGTGTACAAGGTGTATTGAGCGGAGAAGAGTGTGTACGGAGTGGAGCCAGGTATGTACTAGGTGTATGGAGCAGAGCCGCGTGTGTACGAGGTGTACAGAGTGGAGCCGAGTGTGTATGGCTTGGAGCCAGGTGTGTACTAGGTGTACAGAGCGAAGCCCAGTGTGTACGAGGTGTACGGAGCAGAGCCGAGTGTGTACGAAGTGTATGGAGCAGAGCCGTGTGTGTACGAGGTGTATGGAGCAGAGCTGTGTGCATACGAAGTGGAGCTGAGTGTGTACAAGATGTACTGAGCGGAGCCGTGTGTGTACGAGGTGTACAGAGTAGAGCCAAGTGTGTACGAGGTGTACGGAATGGAGCCATGTGTGTACGAGGTGTATAGAGTGCCGTGTGTGTACGAGGTGTATGGAACAGAGCCGTATGTACAAGGTGTACAGAGCGGAGCCACGTGTGTACGGAGTGGAGCCAAGTGTGTACAAGGTGTACGGAGCGGAGCCCAGTGTGCACAAGTTGTACGGAGCGGAGCCCAGTGTGTACGAGGAGTGCGGAGTGGAGCCGAGTGTGTACAAGATGTACGGAGCGGAGCCAGGTGTATACGAGGTGTACAGAGAGGAGGCCAGTGTGTACATGGCGTATGGAGCAGAGCCTTGTGTATGCAAGGTGTATGGAGCGGAGCCACGTGTATGCGAGGTGTATAGAGAAGAGCCGTGTATGTACAAGGTGTAAGGATCGGCGCTGAGAGTTTACTAGGTATACGGAGCAGAGCTGAGTGTGTACGGGTTGTAGGGGCCATTATACTGTATGCAGGTCCATTATATTGTATGGAGAGCTGTGTGTGGATCACAGTTAGAGATCATACTGTGCCAGTGTAGTTGAGGGGCTTACAGTAGGGTCATCATACTGTGCTTGAATAGGAGGAAAACTACTTTGTAAGGGTTGCAAAGTTGTGAGATATGTTATTATGTGACCCAGGCAAATATTTTTTGGGGAGGCAATAAGAACTTCTACTAAAG
The DNA here is from genome assembly GCA_033576535.1 of Allobates femoralis. Taxonomy (NCBI): domain Eukaryota; kingdom Metazoa; phylum Chordata; class Amphibia; order Anura; family Aromobatidae; genus Allobates; species Allobates femoralis. The sequence goes on from JARQOC010000005.1 coordinate 88,775,751, forward strand.
GGCCCATGATTTCTATGTAGGCCCCTCATGCAGGATGCATTGTCCCTCAGCTGCAGGACTGATTGGCCATAACTTACACACAGAGTCCAGTGCCACCCTCGGTATATACAGGCATCCAGCCATGTTTCTCATGAGCTGCGGTTGATCGGCGGCGCTCGTCCCCCTTCCCACTACCACATCCTGTGCTCAACCCAATTGAACCGCCCCTGCTATTGGCTCTGGACAGCCCCGTGTGCGGTGCATGTGATTGGCTCAGCGTTTTGGGAGAAGGAGGCATAGTCTGTTGGGGAAGATGTGCCATTTTCCCAGCTTAAAGAAAAAGGGGGGGGGACAAGAGGCGCAATAGTGCCCTTATCACTCGACACTAAATCAAAGCAGGTGAGTAAGAAATGGTCACTCACCTATTCCAGTTGTGCACCCACAACTGGTTAATAGACCTGATAGGATGAGTATCCTGATGGCTGCTGCTGGACTTCCACCGGTCTCCACACGGGTAGACGAAATCTGAAGCTTTGGGAAAGGAAGGTGTGCCACAGTCCGCGCTGCCAAAATCTTCCGCTCGTAAATAATGCAAGTAGCCTATGTCCAAATCAAACCTCTCTTTTATTTCTCCAACGCGTTTCAACGCCCTCCTGGCGTCTTCCTCAGGTATCCCGTTGGAGAAATAAAAGAGAGGTTTGATTTGGACATCGGCTACTTGCATTATTTACCAGCGGAAGATTTTGGCAGCGCGGACTGTGGCACACCTTCCTTTCCCAAAGCTTCATTTTCCCAGCTTAGTATAGTGGCGGTTTGTTGATGCTCAGACTGCAGATCATTGCATGTGGTGTGTGGATGATGTTGAATGGTGGACATGTCTGACTACTCAGTGCCAGGCAGCCGCCACATTGGAGCTGCCCAGTATGGACACAGTATGAGGAGTAAGAGGGATGGATGTGGCACAGTATATGTAGTGAGGGGGATCAGTATGGACAGAGTATGAGGAGTAAGGGGGATAGATGTGGCACAATATATGTAGTGAGGGGGGATCAGTATGGTCACAGTATGAGGAGTGACAGGGGGATGGCTGCAGCACAGTACATGAAGTGAGGGGGCATTGGTGTGGACACAGTATGGGGAGGGAGAAGGGATGGCTGCTGACACCGTATGTGGAGTGAAGGAGGATGGCTGCTGACACAGTATGGGGAGGGAGGAGGGAATAGGTGTAGAATACAGTATGTAGAATAAGAAAGGGATGAAGAAACAGTAGGGGATGAGAAAAATGTAAAGGGGCATAGAATAGAGACTGAGCATGTGTGGAGCTGTATGGAGAGGGGGCAACATACGGGGACAGTATGTCGAGTTTGATGAGGGAGAACAGTATAATCCGTGGGCAGTATAGAAGGATACAGTGTAGAGCAGGGGTCCCCAACCTTTTTTGCACTGGGGACCGGCTTCATGCAAGACCGTCCTTCCGGGGCCCGGCGGGCGGGGCTTTGAACGTATGGGGCGGGGCTATGGAGAAGGGGTGGAGTTTACTGCCCTTTTTCCTCAAGAGATGCGCTACATCTTATTTTCATATACGGTAGTATAATGCAGCGTCACAGCCCTCCACATTATATAATGCAGCCTCACAGCTCTCCATATAGTACAATGCAGCGTCACATCCCTCCATAAAGTATAATGCAACCTCATGTCCTTCCATATAATATAATGCAGCGTTGCATCCCTCCATATAGCATAAATTCTCCCCCACACACATTGCCCCCCTATAACCCCCGCACACACACATTGCCCCCATATAACCCCCGCACACACACATTGCCCCATATAACCCCCGCACACACACACACACACTGCCCCGTATAACCCCTGCACACACACACATTGCCCCTTGTATAACCCCACACACACACACACTGCCCCTGTATAACCCCCGCGCACACACACACACTGCCCCGTACAACCCCCGCGCGCGCACGCACACACACACATTGCCCCTTGTATATACCCCTCACACACACACACACATTGCCCCTTGTATATACCCCTCACACACACACATTGCCCCTTGTATATACCCCTCACACACACACACATTGCCCCTTGTACATACCCCTCACACACACACACACATTGCCCCTTGTATATACACCTCACACACACACACACACACACACACATTGCCCCTTGTATATACCCCTCACACACACACACACACACACACACACAACATTGCCCCTTGTATATACCCCTCACACACACACACACATTGCCCCTTGTATATACCCCTCACACACACACACACACACACACATTGCCCCTTGTATATACCCCTCACACACACACACATTGCCCCTTGTATATACACCTCACACACACACACACACACACACACACACACATTGCCCCTTGTATATACCCCTCACACACACACACACACACACACACACATTGCCCCTTGTATATACCCCTCACACACACACACACACACACATTGCCCCTTGTATATACCCCTCACACACACACACACACACACACACATTGCCCCTTGTATATACCCCTCACACACACACACACACACACACACATTGCCCCTTGTATATACCCCTCACACACACACACACACACATTGCCCCTTGTATATACCCCTCACACACACACACACATTGCCCCTTGTATATACCCCTCACACACACACACACATTGCCCCTTGTATATACCCCTCACACACACTGCCCCTTGTATATACCCCTCACACACACACACATTGACCCTTGTATATACCCCTCACACACACACACACACACATTGCCCCTTGTATATACCCATCACACACACACACATTGCCCCTTGTATATACCCCTCACACACACATTGCCCCTTGTATATACCCCTCACACACACTGACCCTTGAATGTCCCACACACAGACATGCTGCCCCCAGGACAATCCACCCCCCACACACAGGCATTGCCCCCAAACACACTCACACACAGATGCTCTGCTGCTCACCGCTCCTGCCGGCTTCTCTCATACAGCAGCAGCTGAGAGGCAGAGACATGGCTGAAGTTTTTTCATATCTCGCGCTATTTCCAAGCACATCACGTGACACACACGTCACTGCTGCGCTTGGAAATAGCGCGAGATATGAAAAAACTTCAGCCATGTCTCTGCCTCTCAGCTGCTGCTGTATGAGAGAAGCCGTCGGCCAATAACAGTGCGGCAGGGCATGGCCGCTGCTGATTGGCCGACAGCTCTCCTAATGCATATGTACACAGCTGAGGCAGAGGCCTCAGCTGAGGCTCAGAGCGGCATCAGGAGGTGAGGGACGCGGTGGGCGGGGACACTCAGGGGGCGGGGAAGCCGGCAGCTCGCCGCGGACCGGCGCAAGGACCCTGACGGCCCGGTCCTGGTCCGCGGCCCGGTGGTTGCGGACCCCTGGTGTAGAGGATAGTGTGACCAGGGAGCCTAGTATGGAAAGAAGAGGGCAGTGTGATGAGAGGGCAGTGTGGAGGGCATGCGCCAGAAGAGGGACAGTGTGTAAAGCATATTTTGTGTAGGGAACAGTGAGAAGGAGCAATTTATTCTGTGGCACAGTGTAGGGCAGATATTTTTCCTCAGGAAAATGTTGATCATTCTGCTATTTTTAAGGATATCGTGCCGGGATGTCCTGCAGAAGACGGAGAGGATGGAAATCTGGAGAGACGAGCTGTGGATGTGAAAAGTCATCATGATGCCTGCACAAGATGAAGAAAAGAAAAAGACGACCCAGATCAGAGACAAGGTCATCTATAAGGTACCTGGATGTAAATTGTGATAATGACTAATTCTCATCAGTGCTGTGGTTCCTGTATGCTTTTATTGACGGCTGGTAACAACAGCTCCCAGCATCTCCTCACCATTGCTAATGATGTACTAGGAGCTGTAGGTTCATGCAGTACAAATGTGTATGGGTTTGACCTGACATTACAATTGTTTTACCATGTAGTGATGGTGGTTCTGATGTTGAATTGTGGTACTGATGAAGATTGTGATTTCTGTTCTGATGGGGGTTATATTTACAGTCATATGAAAAAGTTTGGGCACCCCTCTTAATCTAACGCTTTTTTTTTAATTTTTTTTTTGCAACAGCTATTTCAGTGTGATATATGTAATAACTGATGGACACAGTAATATTTCAGGATTGAAATGAGGTTTTTTGTACTACCGTATATACTCGCGTATAAGCCGAGTTTTTCAGCCCAAAAATTGGGCTGAAAAGTCCCCCCTCGGCTTATACGCGAGTACACAGGCCGCCCGCCCGCCCGCCACCATCAGTATACATGTGTCCCCCCCATCAGTATCCAGGGCCCTCCCTTGCAGGCCAAACCTGTAAAGTAAAAGCATTATACTTACACCCGTGACCGCCGCCGTCCCCGCTCTGCACCGCGCTCCTCCATCTTCTTCCGTCTTCCTCCTATGTCGCCCAGGCAATGACGTCATTGCCTGCGACAGAGGAGGAAGACGGAAGAAGATGGAGGAGCGCGGTGCAGAGCGGGGACGGCGGCGGTCACGGGTGTAAGTATAATGCTTTTACTTTACAGGTTTGGCCTGCAAGGGGGGGCCCTGGATACTGATGGGGGGGGGCACATGTATACTGATGGTGGCGGGCGGGCGGGCGGCCTGTATACCCGTGGGGCTGCTGCTATATATAACACTGGGGCTGCTGCTATATATACACCACTGGGGCTGCTGCTATATATACACCACTGGGGCTGCTGCTGTATATACCATTGGGGCTGCTGCTGTATATACCACTGGGGCTGCTGCTGTATATGCCACTGGGGCTGCTGCTGTATATACCATTGGGGCTGCTGCTGTATATACCACTGGGGCTGCTGCTGTAACACAGCTGGGGCCTGTATTTACCACTGGAGAGGCCTGTATACCACACTGCTGGGGGCTGTATACCTGTGCTGAGGTCCACCCTCGGCTTATACACGAGTCAATAGGTTTTCTCAGGTTTTGGGGGCAAAAGTAGGGGGGTCGGCTTATACACGAGTGTATACGGTAACCGAAAATGTGAAATATGCATTATTTCAAAAATTGACAGGTGCAAAAGTATGGGCACCTCAACAGAAAAGTGACATTAATCCACCTTTTGCAATAATTACAGCCTCCAGTCGCTTCGAGCATGGACAGCCCGCTTCAAAACATCCCACAGATATTCAATGATATTCAGGTCTGGGGACTGGGATGGCCATTCCAGAACATTGTAACTGTTCCTCTGCATGAATGCCTGAGTAGATTTGGAGCGGTGTTTTGGATCATTCTCTTGCCGAAAGATCCATCCCCAGCGTAACTTCAACTTTGACACTGATTCTTGAACATTATTCTCAAGAATCTGCTGATACTGAGTGGAATCCATGCGACCCTCAACTTTAACAAGATTCCCGGTGCTGTCATTGGCCACACAGCCCCAAAGCATGATGGACCCTCCCCCAAATTTGACACTGGGTAGCAAGTGTTTTTCTTAGAATGCTGTGTTTTTGTGGCGCCATGCATAACGCCTTGTTGTACGACCAAACAACTCAATCTTTGTTTCATCAGTCCACAGGACCACCTTCTTCCAAAATTACACTGGCTTGTCCAAATATGCTTTTGTATACCTCAGGCGACTCTGTTTGTGGCGTGCATGCAGAAACGGCTTCTTTCGCATCACTGTCCCATACAGCTTCTCCTTGTGCAGTGTGCGCTGTATTGTTGACTGATGCACAGTGACACCTTCTGCAGCAAGATGATGCTGCAGGTCTTTGGAGATGGTCTGTGGATTGTTCTTGACTGTTCTCACCATTCTTCTTCTCTGCCTTTCTGATATTTTTGTTGGCCTGCCACTTCTGGCCTTTACAAGAACTGTCCCTGTCGTCTTCCTTTTCCTTACTATGTTCCTCACAGTGGAAACTGACAGGTTAAATCTCTGAGACAACTTTTTGTATCCTTCCTCTGAACAACTATGTTGAACAATCTTTTTTTCAGATCATTTGAGAGCTGTTTTGAGGAGCCCATGATGCCACTCCTCAGAGAAGATGCAACTAGGAGAACAACTTGCAAGTGGACACCTGAAATAGCTTTTCTCATGATTGGATACACCGGGCTATGAAGTGCAAAGCTCAATGAGGTTACCAAACCAATTTAGTGCTTCAGTAAGTCAGTAAAAAGTAGTTAGGAGTATTCAAATCATGAAAATCAGAAGGGTGTCCATAGTTTTGCACCTGTCAAATTTTGAAATAATGCATATTTCACATTTTCGGTTAGTGCAATAAACCTCATTTCAATCCTGAAATATTACTGTGTCCATCAGTTATTACATATATCACACTGAAATAGCTTGTGCAAAAACCCAATTTTAAACAAAAAAATAAAGAGTAAGATTAAGATGGGTGCCCAAACCTTTTCATATGACTGTATGTATTTCTGTACCTCTGGTGGGTCTGGTGATACATTTCTGTACTGATGAGGGTTTTGACTTAGTATTTCTGTACTGATAGGGCTTATATGGATGTATTTCAGTACCTCTAGTGGGTCTGGTGATGTAGTTTTGTGTTAATTATTTTGATACTGTACACATCTAACAATCCATAACTTGTAAGCTTTCTTGATACATGGTTATGTTAATAAAGTGTTGTGCATTCTAACAAGTTAAGGGTTCTATGTATTTATTTGTTAGAAGCATTAAAGAGGTTGTCCCAAGATTATGATGAGTCTGCAGTCACTCTATGTGTCTCTAAGTGACTGCAGGCTTCTGAATTCTCACAGAGTGCACACTGCTTGCTGTCAGGATTGTCTGGTGACGGCGGTTGAGAGTGGAAGGTCACGTAACAATAGGTATGAAATTTACATACATGCAGTCACGGGCTGACTAGACAAGCGAGGCTTCGATCAATTAAATGAATTGAGCAAGGCCGGATGCGTCTAGTCCGAATATGGTGCCAGAAAACCTAAATACACCTCTGACTTATTAAAGATGTGTTCATTTCATTCCTATTCCCTAGCCTTACCGCTTCATTCATACCGTTATTTTGTTGCTTTTTGTGAGTAAGTTTGTCTCTGTGTGTGGAGTTAGGACTGGAGTAATGGTGGACTGTATTGTCTGTTTTCCATTTAAAGGGATCCTGTCACCTCCAAAACGCCACCTAAGCTACAATATCATGTCCCTGCAGCATCCTATCACCATTCTCAAACTACTTTTGTCTCCTAAAAGCATCCTGTCAAAGTACATAAAAACGATTTTATAGTCACTCATTAGGCATTATAATTAGTAGGGGCTATATTCTTTAGCCAGGCATGTTTGCTTGGTGCGCAATGCGTTGCTTGAAGCTGAACGAGCAGCGTGGGTGTACTGAAGTCACTCGATCCCGGAAATTACACGATTCACGTCATTCATGCCTGGCCAGCGTCGTGGAGAGCAGGAAGGGCCTGCCTAGAAAATAAATAAAAGATCACGCCCATTAGGGGCGTGATCTTCTGACAAACAGGGCACCAAACAAACACGCCCTAAGGGCTAAAGAATATAGCGAAAAAGGAGTGTGAGATTAGTGATAGGATGCTGCAGGGACATTATTTTGTAGCTTAGGTGGCTTTTTGGAGGTGACAGGATCCTTTTAAATTGAACTGTTACAGACTCGACACTACCTGGGGGGTGGCTCCTGGTAGTCACCTGTGGCCCAAGTCTAACTGTACCACTAGTGACTCTAGTGAAGACCAGACAGCTGCTTTAGATACAACCCTCCCAAGGCAAGGGTGAGTCAGGAAACTGAGGTGCTACAGGAATGTATGCATTTGTATTTTTGGCTTTTTTGTAACTGAGTGACTAAAACATTGATGTTTTTACTTTAAACCTTTGTGTTGCCTTGTTACTGCGTCCCTGCCTTTACCCACCAAAGCAAATCCCTACAGGAGATACAGTGAGCCAGTGGGTCAAGTTCAAGCATCAATTAGTCTATTGATCTCCACAGCTATATTTGAGCGCTAGGGACAAAGGCATAAAGTTTCTAACCCACAGTACTGATGAGGTAAAAATATTTGTACTGTGTTAGCCGGTAGATAGAAAAATATTAGAATCTGAGAGTCCTCAGTGGTTGAAACCTTTTAATGGATAACTGAAAAAATGGTAAGAAAAAGCAAAGCAAGCTTTTGAGATGACTCCGATCTCTTCTTCAGGCTTAATAATGACAGACCTTCACGCCATCCCTGTCTTTTAGCTCTAATTTTGATTTAATAAAACCCCATAGACTGTATTCACCCTAATAAAGCACTGTTGTGATTTATTATGTTTTATGCAAATTGTCCCATCAGGGAGGAAGTAGATAAACTGTAGAGCCACCTACTGAAAGCAGCAATGCTAAAAGTCATAATTGACCCATTAATGAGCCTTATCATATGACTTAGGATTTATGCCATATTAGAACGCCAATTTCCAGAGCTGCATTTTGGGATGATTGCCCCTCATCAGTGGGATCTGATATGGCTGTATGAGGGGCCAAGACAAGGTCTAAGGGAATGGCTATTCTCCTTATGGAGATTAAACCTGCATGCTAGTAGTGAGGAGACTTTTATGTTTTAGAAATTTTAGGAAGAAAAGCTATGGGGCCAGTGATTTATCTATCTTGAAACCCTACCTGAGTTTTAGGTAGTGCTTTGTATGTTTAATGAGCAGGCAGGTTTTGGAGTCATACCTGGTCCTTAGATTCTAGTGGAATGCAAAAGGTCCCTTTAGCCTATATGTGAAGACAATACTAGTAAAGGGAATAAGTCATCAGGTTTTCCCTATGCAATTTGAACACAGCAGAAGATAGAAGCTGAGACACAGATTTCAGCAATTTTCCAGTAATAGACTGTGTGCTGTTGTTAACTTACAATGAGTGTTTTATTACCAGGCGATTATCACTGCCAGGATTACAGATTGCTGTCTGCTAGACCACCAGCACAGATTATCAACTGTCAACAGACAATGTGCACAAAAGCTGTGATCCCATTACTGCACTGAACGAGGAGTCTTGTAGGTTTTGATTTACGGTGTTTTATCAGGACACATACTTTTCAAACCCTAAACACAAATATTCAAAAATGCATCTACAATATTTCAATCCTCTTGCATTCCGAACAAGTGTGAAATTGCTTATAAGTAGATGCTTATCTTCTACTTATTTTTAAACAAAGCTTTAAAGAAACTGAATATTTCCAAATGCTCGTCTATCCGTCAAAAGAGACTTTGTGTGATATTTCTATTATACTAAAAATAAATATGGTGCTGTGAAAAGAATCTAAAATGATAAAATCATCAGGAAATCAAAGGTCAGGTTGTTACCATGGAGGCATTATTACAGACTGGGATTTCAAATAGAAAAAAAAAATAATAATCCTAGGACAAGCTGCATCTATAATATTCAATCACAAAACAAGTTGATTTCTTTGACTATGATATGGTTCACAAGATAAATCATTTTACTGCACATTGTTAAAATGTTTCTGTATCATTGTAACCACGCTGACTGCTGCGCGATGTACCTTCCCGGTACTGAGCACATTACAGAGGGAAAGCTGTTATTTTTTTTTTATTCCATTTAATGATAGTAATTATTATTTCCCTTAATATTATTTAATATTAATAGTATGTACATTTAATTTTCTAGTATAGAAAAAGGTAAATGGAAATTAGTTTGACATTCAGATGGTTACATTTTTCACTAGGACCATGTAAAATAAACATAAAAAAAAAACATAAATAGTCTGTGAAAAGTTTTAGTTTTCTTTCTCCTGTTTCTGTGTTTACAACTTCTATCAGACATATCCATGGTTTCAGACTACAAACAAGCTGTAAGTAGTCTGGTCTTTTAGTTATTTCTCACATCTGTCCACAGCGTGTACATTCAGTAGACAATGATATCCAAAATGTAGGAAAGGAGATAAAAACAATGATTGAAAAGATAGACATTCTCGTTAACCAATAATTAGTGGAGTGGGGTCCACTGGACTCTAAATGAGTTTGCTTTTTTCATAAATCCGCAAGTATAGAAGGTCAGTCCCCTTCCATTTTGGAAGCTTTGGGAGAACTGAGTGGTTCGTTGAGGACTAAGTCTAGGGTCACACTTTGACAGGTAATTGCAGTAACCGCAATTGAATTCACACACATTTTTTTGCAAAAATGTGTGCTTGAAACCGCAATGCTGAGCAATGCGGTTACTGTATACTTTGTACATACTTTATACATCCATGCTGCCGAAGGGATGAACAAAGTGTTAGGCTAGGGTCACACTTGGAAGGGTAATTGCGTTCACAGCATCCAAATCCGGATGCGGTTAACGCAATTTGCTTCACACACATTTTTAATGAAAAATGTGTGGATGAAACCTCAATCCGGTAACCGTGTAATCTGGAGCAATGCGGCTACCGTACAGTTTGCTCATCCCTGCTACAGCAGGGATGAGCAAACTGGTAAATCTGTAAAAACAGATTAAATATTAATAATAATTGTGGGAAACATGTCTCTAAGGGGTGCACCCACCCTGGAGACATGCTGCCCACTCAGGACGGCATGTCATGGGATAATAACCCATGTACAGTAAGCTGGCTATTGTCGGCTCTGTAGAGCTTTATTAATGAAGTCGCGGCTCCCCTGTCAGCTGCGCACAAACTATACGTTACGTACGTATAGTATGTGCCGCTGTCCGAGGTCCTGTAGGCATTTACAGTAGATCTATGGCACTGCTCTGCCCATAGATCTAATGTAAATGCTTACAGGACCTCGGACAGCGGCACATACTATATGTACATTACGTATAGTATGTGCGCAGCTGACAGGGGAGCCGCGACTTCATTAATAAAGCTCTACAGAGTCGACAATAGCCGGCTTACTGTACATGGGTTATTAACCCATGACATGCTGTCCTGAGTGGGCAGCATGTCTCTAGGGGGGGTGGGCACCCCCTAGAGACATGTTGCCCACAATTATTATTCATATTTAATCTGTTTTTACAGTGTTAACAGTTTGTTCATCCTTGCGGCAGCAGGGATGAACATACTATACGGTAACCGCATTGCTCAGGATTACACATCCTCAGCAATGCAGTTACCGCATTGGGGGTCAGAGAACCGCTCCGGAAACTGCAGCCTGAGTGATTTTTCACGCAGGCTGCAGATCCGGAGCCGATAACTGGATTGCATGTAGTGCAATCAAGATAATGGGCTCCTATGGGGAACATTTCCTAATGCGGTTTTGAGCTTTTTAAAAGCTCAAAACCAGATCAGGATTTGAAAAGACAGCCGCAGATGTGATCCTAGCCTTAAATGTTTATTAACACATTAATTATTAATAGTAGCTGTGGGCAACATGTCTGTAGGGGGTGCCCACCCCCCCCTAGAGACATGCTGTCCACTCCTGGAATATACTATTGCCGGCTTTTGTTGGCTTTGTACAAATTTATGAATGAAGCCGTGGCTCCTGACAGTAGAGTAGATACTGTACATAATGTGCGTATAGTATCAGCCGCTGTCCAGGGTCTTGTAAGCAGTTACATTAGGTCTATGGGCAGTGCACCTCCATCGACTTTATGTAACTGCTTAAAGAACCCTGGACAGTGGCTGATACTATACATTACGTACAGTATCTCCTGTACAGTCAGGAGCCGCGACTTCATTCATAAATTTGTACAAAGCTGACAAAAGTCGGCAATAGTATAACTGCCTCATTAACCCCTCACATGCCCACAGGAGTGGACAGAATGTCTCTAGGGGGGTGGGCACCCCCTACAGACATGTTGCCCACAGCTACTATTAACAAATAATGTGTTAATAAACATTTAACACCTTGTTCATCCCTGCTCCGAAAACTGCAGCCTGCATGATTTTTTCCGCACGCTGCACATCTGGAACCGGTAACCGGATTGCATGTAGAGCAATCCGGTTACCATAATGGGCTCCTATGGGGAGCAGTTCCTGATCCGGTTTTGAGCTTTTTTACAGCTGAAAACTGGATCAGGATTTCAAAATCCTGCCGCATGTGTGACCCTAGCCTTAGAGAGTCACAAACTGAGGTAGAGTCAGAAGTAAGTCAAAACAAACCATTTACTTAAGGGAGAAGGGGAGAGTTAGCAAAGGGAATATGTCCGATTTATGTCTACACTTTCTGCTTTACTACACAAGTCATGCACATACACCCAGCCTGGGGGACCGGGATCAATGTGCTGACTCCAAGGTTTCCCTCAAGTATATGGCCTATTTCACATCTAATGCAGGTTTGCGTTTTGCTTTATTTGCGTTACTATGCATTTTTACTGCTAAAACGCATACAAAACGCATGCGTTTTTGGCCTCATTGATTTCAAAGAAAACGCATGCAAAAACGCATGCGTTTTTGCAAACGCAGCCAGAAATGTCAGCCAATGTGACAAGGGCTGCGTTTGCAAAAACACATGTGTTTTTGCGTTTGGAAAATGCACATGCATTTTCACATGTGTTTTTGCATGTATTTTGCATGCGTTCTCATTGAAATCAATGGGGCAAAAATGCATAGAAGTGCAAATGAAGCAGAACGCAGACCAGGCTTAGATGTAAAAGAGGGCCTATCACTAGGTACTGGAACAATTTAACTAATGTACACAGTATCCACGCCACTACCAGATAAGTGTAAATCCAGTGAGTGTGTCATGATGGGAGTCCCTGGAGTAGCATGTTGATGCACAAGCTTAAAATGAATCTACGAGGTGGGCTGTTTATGTGGATACACCAAAATAAAATGGGAATGGTTGGTGATATCAACTTCTGCTTGTGGCACATTAGTATATGGGAGGGAGAAAACTTTTCCAGATGGAGGATGACCATGGCGGCCATTTTGAAGTTGGCCATTTTGGATCCAACTTTATTTTTTTCAATGGGAAGAGGGTCATGTGACACATCAAACGTATTGAGAATTTCATAAGAAAAACAATGATGTGCTTGGTTTTAACATAACTTTATTTTTTCATGAGTTATTTTCAAGTTTCTCTTTGTTTACAGCCATTGACGTGTCACAGAGGTTCGGATAGAAATTGTGTTGATGTCTGGTGAATGCAGTACCCGGGTCACTGCAGCAGATTTCAATGCAAGACACCCTACGAGATCACCCATCTCACATACTACAGTTAGCAAACTGCTTGACAAATTTCGTGAAACAGGTTCAGTGTTAGAATGTGGATGCAAGAAAACTGTCCCTAATGAAGAAACATCAGTGGCTGGCCTAGCTTCATTCAGAAAGAGCCCACAGCGTAGCACTCGCCGCATGTCACTGGAGAGTGGTATCAGTCGAACAGTCGAAGACCTCCGGAACGACAGTCTGCCACCACAAGTCCACACATCACTAGTGAGGTTTTGCTCTTTTCCCCAGGCATGACTAGGCCTAATCTTTTATCTGGGCTGTGTGAGGGCTCATTTTTTACACCCTGAGCTGACATTTTTACCATGTTGGGGTACATATAATGTTTTATTTGCCTTTTATTTCCTTTTACTGCAACATTGCATTGGCAAAAAAAATTATTATGGTGGTTTGATTTTTTTTTCTTATTATGTCATTTACCAATCTGATTACCGTAATTAGTAGTTTATATTTTGAGCAAACATTTCTGAATTCAGCAATACCACATATTTGTAATTCTTTTTCTGTGTGCCTGTGTGTGATTTTTAATGAGTAAAAGAGGGGTGCTTTGAATATTTGTGTTTTTTAATTTTTTCTTATATTGTTAAAAACTTTTTTCCACATTCATTGTAATCTTTGTAGGCGACTTGAAGTTTTGATTATCTGATCGCTTGTGCTATAAAGAGCAGTGCGTTAGCACTGCCCTGTAGAGTAAAAATCATCATGTCTTATATGATAAATTTGCCACCTCATTTTCTACTGTGAAGAGCCGGGCCATAATGTGACATCCAGACCGATGCATTGTGGGCTTATGACGTAACCGGCTCGGCTTTAATATACACACTGCCCATGCGCCGGAGCCAAGCCGTACCACATGATAAGCCCCACAATGCACCGGGCCGGATGTGATGTTCGGGATCAGCTCTTCACAATGGAAAATGAGGCGGCAAATTTAAAATAGAGGAGGAATGAAGAACGAATGATGATGCCAGCGGGGTGTGCAGAAAGCAAGCAAGGAGGGGAGAATGGAGTCCCGGAACCTGCCTTTTCAGTCTCCAGAAGCAAACTACATGTAAGTATATAACTCATTTTCTTAATCTTTACAGTGCAGGTTTACGTGAGACAGGGATGATTAGGGATCAGCTAGAAGGTGCAGGGATGAGTAGTGGTAGGAATAAAATGGATAAAACGAGGTGACAGGTTCCCTTTAAAGACTTACATCATGGAATGTCTGAAACAAAATACTGGTTTCCTGTGAGTTCCGTTACAAGAAGATTTTACGTTGGGCCATGGGAAGAGTGTGTATGTTATGTATAGAGATGAGCGGTGCTTCGATATTGATTGTTCGCCAATCTCAAATTCGAGCTGTTTTGGGCGGTGTTCGAGGCATTCGACGAATTAGAACAATTTGCTTCAAATTCGGCAGTTCGAGATTATGTTCGATAACGCTTCGATCACCAAAAGCTTTAACCCTAACCCTGTTAATGAATGTTAATATCTATTTTCCGTGTGTAGTGTGCGGGAAGGGTGGTTAACACATCAGTGCTGCAGAAATAATTGCGATCTCCATTTTATTTTCTCCAAACTGCAGATACAGTGGGGCGGTGTAGGCTGTCAGCCAATCAGCACGCACACACAGCAAAGTGCATTTTTTGCACACAAGCAAGGTCAGGCATCATTGGCTGTGTAAGTCACATGTTCTAGCCCTATGAGACCCGGCCATTTTCCCCATCGCCAACATTTGCTCATTGCTGTAGCTCTGTGTCTGACTGCACCCCTACTGCTGCTGTGGGGACTATACAGTGAAATCAAGCAATTGTGTTCTGATTCAGCTAGTGAGCGAATGCAAAGGTAGATAGCTAGGTTTAGGGAGTAGGGACTGGAGGGAGGGTGCAAATTTTAGGAGTATCAGCCCTTTTGAGGGCTGCTTCATAGGAGTAGGGATTAGGGACTAGGGACTAGTAGTCTAGCAACCCTTTTTCAGGTCTACTTCATAGAAGCAGGGACTAGTTTAAATTGTAGCCCTTTTTAGGGCTAGGTTAGAGCAGTCCCTATTAGTTTTTGCCAGGTAGGTGTGTGCCAGTGCTGTGCAAGTGTTTTTCACAGCATCTGACAACATCTAACTCTGTGAATCCTTTAGGGCAGGTAGTGTAGCACTACACCACTGTTTTAAGTAGGCATTTTTTGGCTGCAGCTAGTCCAGGCAATTTGTTCGGGCTAGTACTGTAGCAGTGTCACTTACACAGTGGTGTAGCCCACTTGTGAAAGAAGCTACACCGCCTGTATAGCTGGTACTAATTTTTACCTGCACCTTGCCCAGGTCTGACTTCGAGTCAAGTAGCAGTGCCACAAAAACCTGTAATGTAGGCCACTTCTAATAGACCCAACTACACCGCCTGTGCGGTTTCCTATTCATCTTTTCATACGTGCCAAGCTCTTGCCCAGGTTATCTCTGACTCCTTACGGGTCAAGTAGCAGTGTTGGTGCAGTCACCTCTGCTTGATTTACATCCAGCTTTTTTTTGTCCAATAACTGTACAGTTGCCAAATTTTGTCACATACAAAATGAGTGGCAAAAGGCCTGCTGCTGGTGGGAATTTGGGAGTAGGCGTGGTGGAAAGGGAAAAAAAGTTTGTGTCCGTGGGGTAGATGCTAAATCTACATTAACATCTGCTGAAGAAAGACAATCTTCCAGCCAAAGTAAGATGTCAACTTCTTTACGTGGCCAATCGGATATGATCCCTTTCTTACAGACAGAGGATGATGATGAGGTTGGAGATTACACTTACTGTCAACCTCACAGTAAGCCAGTTGATGAGGTCAGCGCAGGAGGTGGAGGAGGATGCTACTGATGAACGAGGTTAGATTGCTACTTCCTGGACATAGACGGAGTACTGGAAGCATGTCAACAACTGCATCCGCAGCCATAGCTCTGCCTCTGAGCGGACGTCGTGCTGGCTCTGCAGCTCGCATGGCTCTAAGCCTTGCCTAGCCTGGGCCTTTTTTGACATCGCCAAGGATCTCCCAACTCATGTAATCTGCATGATTTGTCACCAATCTCTGAGTAGAGGCCAAAAACTCACTAGCTTGAGTACTTCATGTATGAACCTGCCACATGGACATGAAGCACAAGTCGCAGTGGGAAGCTCACCGTGCTAGAATGCAGGCTACCACCATCTGCCCCATCAAGTGCATCCTGTGCTCTTCATTGTCTGTGACTGTGGGGACAGCTGTCACACATGCTTTTGGACGTAGACCTTCCACCTCTTTACCCGCAACAGGCAGTATGATTGGCAGGTCGTCACTTGGTTTTCAAGTGGACAATGCTGGTGGTGTTGAGCTCTCTCAGACATCGAGAGCACCACATTTGGATAAAGGCAATATTACATCTTTGCCTGCACCTCCCTCCCAGACCAGCAGTTTGCCGGGGACACCCTCCTCAACTGTATCTTAGCACAGCAGCCATCCCTCCGCCCCTCAGATGTGGACAAGTAGCAGGCTATTTCCCCTAGCCATGAGAATGCTAAGTACTTGAATTTCACCATCTGCAAACTGTTGGCTTCAGAAATGCTGCCTTTCTGCCTGGTGGACACAGAGGATTTTTGAGACCTTATATCCGTTCGCAGTGCCCCAGTACCAGATGCCAGTCGCCACTACTTCTCCAAGAAAGGTGTGCCTGAGCTACACCTGCATGTCTCAGACGACATCACTGTTTCCTTGAGAACTCTGTGTGTGACAGGGTGCATTTCACAACAGACACTTGGACCAGTAAGCATGAAAGGGGCATTACATGTCGCTGACTGGGCACTGGGTAACTATGGTGAGATCTGGAGAAGAGTCTGCTGTCCAAGTCTTGCCGTCCCCACAAGTTGTGCTTTCAATCCTCTGTAGGTAGAAGTTCCTCCACTGCTTCTACCTCCTCAACCTCGTCTCGGTCCTCCACCTCCACCCAAAGCCTGTCTGGTAATGCCACTAGCGTTGTAACTGCAGAGAAGGGAATCCTGCACACCTCCCAACTATGCTGGCAGCAGGGCTCATTGCCATCAGGCGGTCTTTACCTTGAAATGCCTGGGAAATGTGAGTCACACAGCTTAGGAGTTGTGGTCAGTTCTGGTGACCTAGTTTCAGCAATGGTTGTCTCCACTCAACCTGCAGCCAGGGAAGGCCGTGTGTGACAATGCTGCAAACCTGGGTGCGGCCCTTAACCGGGGCCACGCTTGTATGGCTCAGTGTTGAATCTGGTTGTCCAGCAATTTTTGACACACTATCCTGGCCTAGCTGGACTTCTGCAGAGGGCACGGTCTCTGTGTGCTCACTTCTGGCGTTCGCATCCTGCAGCTCAATGACTTGCTTCGCTCCAGAAGTTTTTCGGCTTGCCCGTTCACTGGCTGAAATGCGATGTGCCGACTCGCTGGAATTCTACTCTGCACATGTTGCAGCGACTGTGGCAGCACCGCCGAGCCTGGTGCAGTATGTTATGACATATAGCCTGGGCTATGAGCAGGGGGAGGGGGAATTGCAGCTCTATTACAAGCGAAATAACACTGGTACAGATTGTAAGGTTCCCTTTAAAACCCTACGATGAGAATAGCCTGACATTTGATAACGGTTAAAATTGTATCTTGTAATGTCAGAGGCCTAAGGTCCCCGGGAAGAGGGCGATGGTCCTGAGACACGTGAAAGACTAAAGATGGACGTAGTCCTGCTACAGGAAACGCACCTGGCAAGAGAAGATTTTTTCAGAATGCAGGAAACATGGGTGGGATCAGTGTACAGATCTCCAGCGCAGGGAAGGAATGCAGGTACATTTAGGGTGGTTTCACACTGGCGTTTGTGTCTGCATGCGTATGACCATGCAGACGCAAACGCAGTGCAAACGCAGCCCATACTGATGTGAACGCAGCGGAGAATCTCCGCATGCGTTCACATTAGTATGCAGCCCGCCAGCCAATCAGCTGTCTCGGGGGCGGCCGGGCAGAGGAGATCAGCGGCAGAGATCTCCTCCTCCCGGCCACAGCTGATCCCCCGTCAGTGTCAGCCGCGGGAGATTTGAAGAAACAGCTGATCTGACAGCTGTTTAAATCTCCTGCGCCAACACCGAATAGGGTGATATCGGTGAAGAGATAAACAGCTATCGCTGCTTCAAATCTCCCGCGCCGACATCACCTCTTCGGTGTCAGCGTGGGAGATTTACGACAGCTGTCAGATCAGCTGTTTCTCCCCGCTCCCCCCGCCGACACCGGCAGGAGATCAGTGGCGGCTTTAGCTGATCTCCTGGTGGCCGCCGCTGATCACCGGCTGGCAATTTGGGAGAGATTTCAATGAGATCCGCAGCGTTCTCCTGTCGTGGAGGACACTGCGGATCCATTGACTTCTATGCGTGGTTTGTGCGCTTGCGGGCGCTTGCAGATAAATCAAGCGCCCGTGACCGCACAAAAAATGCAACAGAGCTGCGTTCAGAGTGCGCTCAGAGGGTGCACAAATTGTGCGCATCCAAGCGCAAACGCAGCCAAACGCAGGGACATGCGTTCCCATGTTAAACATAGGAACGCATATGCTCAAGCATTTGGCTGCGTTTGGTGCGCTGCGTTTGCAAACGCCAATGTGAAACCGGCCTTAGTGAGCAGACAACTTAATCACACTGTCACACTACAAGAAGATGGGTCAGTGGGAAGGTGGCAGCATTTAGTAATCATGAAACCCTCAGGAACTATGAGCATACACAATCTTTATGCTCTCAACACAGACCAAGAGGCGTTCTTCAGACGACAGGAAGCAAACATAGCTAAAGACAATGAAATGCACATAGTGGTAGGTGGAGACATTAATGGGGTGCCTAGCCATGTGTAGGATAGGAAGCAGAAACCAGGAAGGTCTAGGCAGGCAGGAGGGGATGATAGGCGTAAGGACATGATATGGGAGGGATCAGGACTGAAAGATTCCTGGAGACTACAGTGTGGCGACCCTGCGGTTTGGTCACCACAGGGGTATTGCACCTACTCCACAGGTGTGGTATCCCACTCCCAGATAAGATGGGGACATAATGCTGAGACCCACACACATGAACCCAACACCACTCTTAACTCCAGCCCAAGGGATGATAGGCAGAAGAAATTCAATCTGAGCAGACCCCATCTGCTGGCTGGAGAAGGGAACAGGCAGAGGGGGTGGGAAAAAAGTTAGTTTGGAGAGGGAGAGAGGGAAAGATGGAGCTTTAGGGGCGCTGTGGCGCTGGGGAAGAGTTGGAACAAGTGGGTAGGTCACCTATGAAACCCAGGCCAGTGTGAACCCCAAATTCACCCCGACGTGAATGGTGGAATAGTCGTGTTGAAGGAACGGGTTGCAAGAGGAGACCAGCCCTAATCTGTCAACAAGACTGCAAGTTTGAGCCAGAAAACCACTGAGGCCACTGAACTTTATGTGCGGTGGCTATCTACCATGGACAATCCCTGGTACAGTGACTAGACCTAGAGTCAAGGGGACATGCTGATTGTCGCTCAAGAGGGCTCGCAGCCTCCTGCTTGGGATCCTGTATCACAAGGGCGCATCAGGAGGAAGAAGGAGAAGAATAGTGCAGGGAGAAAAAGGGCAACCTGGAGAGGCAAGGGGTGTCTCGGCAGAGTGGCTCCCGGACTGCTTCGGGTTGACCAGATTGCTGACCCGAAGGACACAGTACCCGGCTGGGTTGCTTCTGCACAAGCTCCAGTAAATAGACCAGTAAGAACTGCATCCTTTGTGTCCGCCTGCTTCTTTTGAGCCTCCACGCACCACAACAACCACCATCATCCCCATAGACTCTGATATCAACTACGGGTTCCAGCTCCGCCTGTGGGGAGTGTTTCCATCCTAGCTGCCACAACATCTATTCCCTGGGGTTCAACCAAACAGCAGCGCTGGTCATCCCTAACCAGGTACCACAGGTGGTTTCACGATCAACTACAAATCCGTTTAAAAATACCCCCTTAATCTGCTCGACCAGGACCACGGAGCTGGGCGAACGAACGCCAATGTGACCTCCCCAACAGACTGTCAGCCCAGCTACCGTGTATACCCGGCCCTTACGGCCATTGCAACTGGTGTCATGAACAGGATTCAGAACCCCGGTACTACCGGGTCCTGTGTGCCATAGACTGTGTTTGATAGACTTGTTTAATGGCGTGTAATAGCCTAACACCATGTGCGGGCCAGGAGGAGTGTCCCATCCTCCCATCGTGGGATGGACCATCCAGCAGCGCCAAAATATGCGCCAACCCCCTCTACAGACTACTAATCAAGATGACCAGCGATTCCACCCCCTGTTGTGCCCACGAAAGAGTGGGGAAAAACAACAGAGTGCAGCCAGCGACATGTGCAGTAAAGGAGGAAGGAAGCTGCACGTGGTGGAGTACGTTCACAAAGCCTCCGAAGGAGTGATGGTGGATGGCAACAAAGAGGCACCAGCACCCAGGGTCACAGAGATAGACCTCCCTGGCTGCCTCTGGATATCCCCGGATCCACTACCACCAATGGACCATGGCCTCCTAAGGATGGAGGTGGAGGAGCTGAGTCGGCAGCTCTTCTGATTGCAAGCTGCAGAATTTAGTAAGTGGCAGAGAGCTTTACAGAAGAAGACTGTATGGTAAAATGGACAATGCGGTGTGATACCTCGGGTCGGTACGAGTTCGTAGATACCAAACATGTATACTTTTACTGGTATCTAAGTGGTGAAACAAAATTCAGAATTTTGAAAAAAAAAAAAAGAATCACACTTTTTGTGCCATGTTCTGAGACCCGTAGCATCCTCATTTTTTGGGATGTGGGGCTGTGTGATGGCTTATTTTTTGTATCTTGAGTTGACTTTCTAATGATAACATTTTTGGGTGGATGCGCTGTTTTGCTCGCCCGTTATCGCATTTTATTGCAATGTTGTGGTGACCAAAAAAACTTAATTTTGGCGTTTGGACCTTTTTTTCCGTTACGCAGTTTACGGCTCTGATCAATTGATTTTATATCTTGATAGATCGGGCGATTCTGAACGTGGCGATACCAAATATGTGCATTGTTTTTATTTTTTTAATACTTTTATTTTGAATGGGGGGAAAAGGGGGAGGGATTTTAACTTTTTGTGTTTTTTTTTTCATATTTTTAAAAACTTTATTTTTTTAATTAATAATTCTTTATTTTACACTGCTGTATAGGGCTCCACTGTGCTGCAGTGGATGATCGCTTGTGCCATGTCCCGATGAGCTGCAGCACATCAGGGCATGGCATATACTTTCACTTTCAGTGGTTGGCAGCGTGTGCCAACCACTGACTTAGCGACCTCATCTTTATTAACCCTTTCACCCTCATACGTATAAAACAATATAAAAAAATATTTTTTAGAATTACAATAAAATTATTATATAAAATTATAATAAAAAATAATAAAATTAATATAAACAATATACAAAAAAAACAAGAAAATGTATTTTCTTTTTTAATTGCCTTTTATTACTTTTTAGTAGCTTCATAAAAGAAAAAATCAGACTTTTTCTTTACTACTAGAATTCAAGCAACATAAAAGTGTTTGTCATTAGACTAAGCATCCTATGTACAGTTGAGAACCCCATGTTCTCTGGTTATCTGTGTGCAGCCTGTAGCCTAGTGGTAATGTCATGTGTAACTTGATGCCATGGTCTCAAGGTCATAAGTTCAAATCCCCTCAGGTCCAGAGAGCTGCAGGGTGGGTGGGGAAGAAGTGAGTAGATAATGCCCACTGATGATTGCCATCCTGGAACACTGCAACTCTGTGACCCTCAGCCTTGAGTCCCATAACATCAGGTCCCAAAGTGCTGGCAGGTTTGCAGAACGCACCAGGATTTTTTTTGATTACTTATTTTAATAAAAAAAATTTTTTACATTTATTAAATTGATAATTTAAAAAAAAATTTCTTCTGATTTTCTGATTTTTCCTCTTCGGGGGAGACCATAACATCTATTTTTGGCAGTCTGGGCTACCATGTTTAGTCGTCCATCGCTATCTGCGCATTGCGCCCCTGTTGTCATGGTTCCCGCGGTATCTGTGAAGCGGCCCAGTGCAGTAATTCCTATAGGCGAGGCGGCATCGGCGGAGGGCACCGCTAGTAGGTGGCATCGGGGCCCTGAACAGCTGAGGGGGGACCACTGGCCATCAGGGACAGGCAGCCCTGACAGCCAGGGGCATAATCAATGCTTGCATTTTGCCAGAATTTGTTGTTTTTTGTTTGTCCACCCGTCTCTTGATGATTGACCACAAGTTCTCAATGGGATTAAGATCTGGGGAGTTTCCAGGCCATGGACCCAAAATCTCTATGTTTTCTTCCCTGAGCCATTTAGTTATCACCTTTGCTTTATGGCAAGGTGCTCCATCATGCTGGAAAAGGCATTGTTGGGCACCAAACTGCTCTTGGACGGTTGGGAGAAGTTTCTCTTGGAGGACATTCTGGTACCATTCTTTATTCATGGCTGTGTTTTTAGGCAAGACTGTGAGTGAGCCGATTCCCTTGGCTGAGAAGCAACCCCACACATGAATGGTTTCAGGATGCTTTACAGTTGGCATGAGACAAGACTGGTGGTAGCGCTCACCTCTTCTTCTACGAATAAGCTGTTTTCCAGATGTCCCAAACAATCGAAAAGGGGATTCATCAGAGAAAATGACTTTACCCCAGTCCTCAGCAGTCCACTCCCTGTACCTTTTGCAGAATATCAGTTGGTCCCTGATGTTTTTTCTAGAGAGAAGTGGCTTCTTTGCTGCCCTCCTTGAAACCAGGCCTTGCTCAAAGAGTCTCCGCCTCACAGTGCGTGCAGAAGCACTCACACCAGCCTGCTGCCATTCCTGAGCAAGCTCGGCACTGCTGCTAGTCCGATCCCGCAGCTGAAACAGTTTTAAGATACGGTCCTGGCGCTTGCTGGTCTTTCTTGGGCGCCCTGGAGCCTTTTTGACAATAATGGAAGCTCTCTCCTTGAAGTTCTTGATGATGCGATAGATTGTTGACTGAGGTGCAATCTTTGTAGCTGCGATACTCTTCCCTGTTAGGCCATTTTTGTGCAGTGCAATGATGGCTGCACATGTTTATTTGGAGATAACCATGGTTAACTGAAGAGAAACAATGATACCAAGCACCAGCCTCCTTTTAAAGTGTCCAGTGGTGTCATTCTTACTTAATCATGACTGATTGATCACCAGCCCTGTCCTCATCAACACCCACACCTGTGTTAATGGAACAATCACTAAAACGATGTTAGCTGCTCCTTTTAAGGCAGGACTGCAATGATGTTCAAATGTGTTTTGGGGGTTAAAGTTAATTTTCTAGGCAAATATTGACTTTGCAAGTAATTGCTGTTAAGCTGATCACTCTTTATGACATTCTGGAGTATATGAAAATTGCCATTAGAAAAACTGAAGCAGCAGACTTCGTTAAAATTAATATTTGTATCATTCTCAAAACTTTTGGCCATGACTGTAGAATGTGTATGTAGTTTATTTATGAAGATTTAACAATAATGCAAGGAGTACACAATATCTATCTTATCTCCTACCTATGTGTCTATCGTCTATGTATTTTTTGGATATTTTATCTTTATAAACTAAGGTTCTTGGTACACATATTGGCCAATACCCGTTTGCCCATCAACCAGCTTCAAGGTGATTTTAGATCTGATGGGTCCCTGTCCTACCTTGTAACTCTTTCCTTGGGCTCAGCTAAGCCTCCATTTTACTATTTCTCAGTGGAGGACTCACTTAAATCAAAGAAACAATGAGACATCATATACAGTGCTGACCACTAACCCACCATATACAGTGCTAACCACTGAGCCACCATACAATGCTAACACACTGAGCCACCATACAATGCTAACCACTGAGCCAACTAAACACTGAGCCACCATATACAGTGCTAACCACTGAGCCACCATATACAGTGCTATCCACTGAGCCACCTAAACAATGAGACATCATATACTGTGCTAACCACTGAGCCACCATATACAGTGCTAACCACTGAGCCACCATATACAGTACTAACCACTGAGCCACATACAATGCTAACCTCTGAGCCATCACATACAGTGCTAACCACTGAGCCACCATATACAGTGCTAACCACTGAGCCACCATACAATGCTCACCACTGAGCCACCATATACAGTGCTAACCACTGAGCCACCATATACAGTGCTAACCACTGAGTCACCTTACAATGCTAACCACTGAGCCACCATACAATGCTAACCACTGAGCACCATATACAGTGCTAACCACTGAGCCACCTAAACAATGAGACATCATATACAGTGCTAACCACTGAGCCACCTAAACAATGAGACATCATATACAGTGCTAACCATTGAGTCACCTAAACAATGAGATATCATATACAGTGCTAACCACTGAGCCACCATGCAATGCTAACCACTGAGCCACCATCAATGCTAACCACTGAGCCACCATACAATGCTAACCACTGAGCCACCTTATACAGTGCTAACCACTGAGCCACCATACAATGCTGACCACTGAGCCATCATATACAGTGCTAACCACTGAGCCACCATATACAGTGCTAACCACTGAGCCACCTAAACAATGATCCACCATATACAGTGCTAACCACTGAACCACCATATACAGTGCTAACCACTGAGCACCATACAATGCTCACCACTGAGCCACCATATACAGTGCTAACCACTGAGCCACCATATACAGTGCTAACCACTGAATCACCTTACAATGCTAACCACTGAGCCACCATACAATGCTAACCACTGAGCCACCATATACAGTGCTAACCACTGAGCCACCTAAACAATGAGACATCATATACAGTGCTAACCATTGAGTCACCTAAACAATGAGATATCATATACAGTGCTAACCACTGAGCCACCATGCAATGCTAACCACTGAGCCACCATCAATGCTAACCACTGAGCCACCATACAATGCTAACCACTGAGCCACCTTATACAGTGCTAACCACTGAGCCACCATACAATGCTGACCACTGAGCCATCATATACAGTGCTAACCACTGAGCCACCATATACAGTGCTAACCACTAAGCCACCTAAACAATGATCCACCATATACAGTGCTAACCACTGAACCACCATATACAGTGCTAACCACTGAGCCACCTAATCAATGAGCCATCATATACAATGCTAACCACTGAGCCACCATATGCAGTGCTAATCACTGAGCCACCTAAACACTGAGACATCAAATACAGTGCTAACCACTGAGCCACCATACAATGCTAACCACTGAGCCACCTAAACACTGAGTCATCATATACAGTGCTAACCACTGGGCCACCATGCAATGCTAACCACTGAGCCACCATACAGTGCTAACCACTGAGCCACCATATACAGTGCTAACCACACAGCCACCATACAATGCTAACCACTGAGCCACCATACAATGCCAACCACTGAGCCACCATACAATGCTAACCACTGAGCCACCATACAATCCTAACCACTGAGCCACCTAAATACTGAGCCATCATATACAGTGCTAACCACTGAGCCATCATACAATGCTAATCACTGAGCTACCATACAATGCTAACCACTGAGCCACCATACAATGCTAACCACTGAGCACAGTGTATTTGAAATATGGCGCCATGGTGCGCGCGCGGCATTCAAACCTCGCTCCGCTTCTCTCATTGGTCGCCGCGTTCAGCGCCGACCAATCAGAATAGCTGCGCGCGCCATGGCGCCATGTTTCAAATACACTGAGTACAGTGTATTTGAAATATGGCGACATGGCGCACGCCACTATCCTGATTGGTCAGCGCTGAACGCGGCAACCAATGAGAGAAGCTGCATTCTCTCATTGGTCACCGCGTTCAACGCCAACCAATTAGAATAGCGGCGTGCGCCATGGCACCATATTTCAAATACACTGTACCCAGAGGAGCGGCATTCAAACCGCGCGCCAAGCCGCGCTACCTCTCTGATTGTTCGCCACGGCGACCAATCAGAAGAGTACTGCGGCTTGGCGCGCGGTTTGAATGCCGCGAAGGGCACCACCGCTACGAGCAGCTTGGAGATGACCGGCTAATGCCGGTCATCTCCCGGCTAGCTCGCTGCTGACTGGAGTTTAGACCAGAGCTCAGCTGCGGCTACTCGCCGCAGATCATGGGCTCTGTAAAGTTTGGGGTCAGAGCTCTGGATCTATTACACTAGCAATGCCCCTAAACTAAAGCAAAGAGTTTTCCCCTCAGTCTCAAATGTAGGCTTCCAGATGTTAATAAGTATGGCGACACTCATCCGCTCCTGTGCTAGTGATGCCTGTACACTTCTGCTCCTTGTGACTGTTTATAAGCTGCAAGGGTGGCATCACGACTTCTGCACTGATGACCATTATAAACACTCAATGAGCTAAGCGGTTCTGCCGACATAGATGGCTTGAGCAGCATAGCTTAGTGATCCAGTGATTAGCTGCAGTGGTCACTTGGGCTGAAGTCAAGTTTTCACCACTGCAGCCAGATAACAATCAAAGAGTAATGGTGGAGAAGCTTTACTGTAGCTGGGATGGTGGACATATTTATCCACTTGTTTAATAAAACACTGAGATAAAATAAAGCATTCAAACATTATATTTCTTAATTTTTGAAAATGATAAATATAACACTACATTAAACTTAAACTTATCTAATTTAAAAACTAAATTGGAATAAACTGTAAAATAAAACTGATTAGTCTAATCTGATTCATTAAGACAAGTGTTGTTTGTAAGCCAATCATGATCCAGGGTGCACTGAAGTAAGATGTGTCAAATCTATTAAGAATCATGAGCTTCTTAATGAATTAGGTGCGTGCTGAGGCTGCCGTGAGTCAGCATTAAATTGTTCTGCTTCGAGTTCCTATTATAACTTACACCAATTATGTTGAATTTGTCCTGGCTATGCCCCCTACTAAGGTCCACCCTGGATTTAAAACATTGGAATTGGATTTCTGGCTAGACAAATGAATTAGCCCACTACTTTTATTAATACAGAACAAAAATTGATTATAGAACATGTTTATATTTTTTATTGGACATGTGTGATGGATGCTCCTGACATGATGGGGGGTAAAAAAATATGCGAAGGAAGAAGGGGGTGGAGATAGAAGGCGCTCAAGAAATAGTAACATCTATCTTTTTTATTGTGGAAGATATCAAAAAGGGTCTGGGAGGATTGAAAACATCATATGACAAGCAACCTCCTTGGCCTCCATAGCCGGTTTGTCATGCTGCTTCCAAGCCTCCTCTGCCTCTGTATACATTTGATATCTACCACAATAAAGAAGATACATTATACTATGTGGTGAGGACCCTCTATCATTCCTTCACAAAGACATTTATGATTCTACAGACTCATATAAATGAGCACAACCAGCTACAAGCAAGAGCGGCCTGCTAAGTGTTAACCCTTCCTACTGTATTAACATTCTAGAGCAGCCAATTTGGAAGAGTGTCTCAAAAATAATAGTAATACACAGAAGGAAATACATTATTTATATGTTTTATGGTTACTAACTGCTGTAAAAAAGTTGTAAATCTTTTTGCAGCGAATACATGTACAGAAGTCTTTTTACTTTTGGCACTTCTATAATAGAACTATCAGTTGCACTTCATAATGAATTTGGCACATCTTAGTCCATTTAGTTTTTAATCAAGACTGGCAAAGGAAAGGCTAGTCCTGATTAATTCCCTACTCGGCGTCTTGAGAAATAATACTGTCATTGTGTCCTTAAAATAAAGGGTGTAACATGTTGTACTTTTTTTTTTATGAGAACTAAGCTAGAGCAGCTGAAGGTCTATAAGTACCAACATCACCATAATAAACACACTGTGGAACAAATGGAGCAATACTGCAGGACTCACTGATCTTATAACTGATAACCGGTATCATGGACAATGCACACAATTGTTCATTAGTATTGCTGGGTGTGGAGACACGGAGATCAGTGGGTGCTCTTGTCTGCTGGCTCGGCCACCTTTAGAAAGACCGCATGGACAATGGGTCATCCCAACTGAACACTCGGACTACTTAACCGTGAGAGGAATACTACTCAGAAAGCACAGGGTTTGGGAACCACACAATGGTTAAAGCTTTATTGGATACCCAACAGTCAAAGGCATATAACACATAACCAAGCAAGCATACAATGTAACAGGCAACAGATTCTCACCCTACCTCTGGCTAACAAGGGACTAGAATGTTCGTGCCTTCGGGGCTTCCAGCGCCACTTTCTCCAATCCAGCAGCATCCCGCTTTTGGCAGGCACCAACAAGAAATGAATAGCGACTAGCTTAGGAAGCTGACAGAAAATAGCAAAGTCTGTAGCCAGTTAACCAAATTGTCCCAACCTGGTATCATCCTTAAATATTCACTGATATTTCAGCCGAATCCTAGAATCTTAGGCTGATCTTCTGCAGAATATAATCCAGTCTTAGTGCTCCACCAATCAAACCCTCAGCTCTTGGATTGTGGTCTTTCAAAGTATGAAACACGATGTTGTCCTGGTAGCCAGAATCGAAATTCCTAGGCTCAAGTCCATATAATAATATAATCCAGGTTCTGATCCCCTAGCCAGTGCCAAAGAACCTAGGCTTAGTCATGCAGTATCTGATCCAGGTTCTGATCTCCTAGCTGGTGCTGAACAGCATAGGCTTGGTCATGCATAATCTCTTCAGGTTCTGATCCCCTAGCCGGCGCTGGGGCATTCATCATCTCTCCATGATGATTTGATCAAGTCCCTTTTTGTATCCCAAGCCTACACCTCAGGGTGTATTGTGTTCTTCCAGGATTGGTGGGTAAAGCTGTTTTCTTACTGGATTACTGGATTTCAAGTCACATGCTTAATTTTCATTGAGTGTATGTAGTCAATGGTGGTGAGGGGATGAAATAATTACATTAGCAATTCACAACCTCAGAACAATAAAAACTTTGCACAGTTTGGCAATAAACAATTGCTTAGGAAACATAAGATAGCTAACTAAAGGTTAATAGTCTGACCAAGTTAAGAACTTTAATGCATGCCTTGCACTGAGAAAAGCTGTGTCTTCACACAAGGGATGAGCTGTTTCTACACTACTGAAAGAGTAAAGTATTTAAAGCCTCTCTGTATGGTAAAGCATTTAGAGAAATTAGTGGAGAAATGTCTCTTTCCTCTGAGCCAGGAGTGGCAAATATTTTGGCATTTTTGGTTACATTAGGCTGGCTTCACACTACAGTTTTGTTCCTGATCAGGTTCCATCCGGTTTGTGTGCCAAAACCAGGAGTGTCTGCAAAACTCAGAACAGGTGTCAATCTTTCAATTATACTTATTCTCTGCAAGTTCCTCTTCTGGTTTTGGCACACAAACCGGATGGAATATGATCAGGTAAAAAACTGCAGTGTGAAACCAGCATAAGGCCCCCTTCACACCATGATTTTCAGGATTCGGGACTGTCCGGTGTGAATCGGACAGTCCCGGATCCGGCTTCGGCCCCATAGTAATCCTATGGGGCTGGATTGCACTGGATGGCAGTGTTTTGCCATCTGGTTTTGTGCTGTCCGGGAGGATACGGCAACTTTCGTGTTTTGGCCCCGGACACAAAATTGCAACAAGCAGCATTTATGTGTCCAGGGCCAAAACTGCTCAAAATCCTCCCAGATCCGGCGCGATCCGGTGCACCCTAACATGGGAGTCTATGGAGCCGGATCGCCCAGGATCTGAGATAAAATCTCATCCGGGAGCTGGACGCCGGGTGCTGGAGTTTAGCAGCGAGCGCTGCTAAACTTCAGCACCACTAACGGTCCTCTGCTGTGATTTCAGGAACACGGCCAGCTCCGGACTAGGTGCGATCTTGAAATTGCAGCAGCTGCGCACAGCTGCATCCGGCTGCAAACCAGACCGGACAGCATATCTGCCCTCCGGTTCTGTTTGCAAATTGGGTCCAAGGCTATCAGGTTTACACCGGACAGCCCTGTACCTGATCAGGCCGTGGTGTGAAGGAGGCCTAAGAAGTAGAATTATTTTAGGGCTCACATTAACTAGACAAGTATTACCAAAAGCAAAAAAGGTGCGTGTGATTCATTTTAGTGATTTCTGCCCGCACAGATACATAAAAATGTTTGATGATAATAATCCCAATTAAAGCGAACCTGTCAGGGGGTTTATTCTCCCCCAGCTATCACAGTCTGCCCTGCAGCTTCATAATACTATTCTAATCATCCCTGTCTGAGCTCATAGTGTAATGTTAAAGGTGAAAAAAAGCATTTATACACTTACATTTCTTATTTAATTAGTCTACACCATGGAGGAGGTAGACTGTCTGGCAGGTTAATAGTTAACTCACTATTAACTTGCATGTCTAAAGGACCTGCGTGATGTCCCAATCATGAGACCATAGTGGGCGGAGCTAAGCAAGCAAACTTATATTGTGCTATGGGGACTTAGCTTCGCCTATTGAAATCACATGGTTGTGACATCACATCAGGTCTCCCAGCAATTTCTGGCATTCGGCTGAAATGTTAACGATTGTATATATATATATATATATATTTATTAGTACCCTAACACAGCAGCAAACATCAAAAAGAATAGCCACAGTATATATAACACATAGGCTGGGGTCACACATCCCAGTTGTTTTTGCTTCAGGTCAGTTTTTGCAGCAAAATTTTGCATCTTTTTTTAAGTCCCAAAAACAAGTCCATTAAGGGATGGTGCACTTAGGGGCACCTGCGTTTTTCAAAAACGGTAATCGGGCTTTCCTGGGCTCCACACTAACAGCGTTTTTGGGGTCCTGTAAAAAACGCATGCATTTTTTTAACATGGGGCCCTATGGAAGATGCATGCGTTAACACATGGTATATATAGGCACCATGCGTAAACGCATATGCGTTTTTGTTGAAAAATTGACTAAGTTCAAAAAACGTCCAGGAGCTCAGGAGACAATATTGGCACCCTAAATTTACCGGATCCATTTTTCCAAAGCCACAAAAAAGCGGATTTAGATGTGTGACCCTAGCCATAGGATGATAAACTGAGACTGCTGTATACACATCACATTGGAGGCACAAACTATATACACACATCATACATGAAACACTGAGACAGCTATACACACATTACACAAGAGGCTTTGAAATTGCTGTTTATACATAACAAGGGATACTTCAGACTGCTGTATATGCCACAACCTCCATCAGGATTGCAGGGCCTGGAAAATCGGAGCTGAATCCTGTCATGTTGTCTCTGATGGCTTCAGCAATCCTCAGGTTGGGAGGCAAATGTAAAAAAGTGGGAAGACAACTAGGGGGATTGCAGGGCAGAGTTTCTTAGTCCAGCTATAGAGTAACACCAGAGGTGGTTGTAGTCCCATAAGAAACAAAGACACCATAGGTTTCCATAAAACTCTTAACTGGTTGCTAAGCAACCTTTGCTCATATAAGGAAACTGTAGTTCAGGGAAAGACCAGCAGGGGGTAGGGTGGGATTAGACATGCTACAACTCTCAGAGTTAATGTGCAGGAGTTACAATACATAACATTTTAAAACAACACATGGTATACTCTGAGTCACTACATGTACCCACTTGGTTTTAACAGAGCCTTTTCTGTTGTTTACCACCATATATACATATTTTTTCAGTTGGACAGGTCAATCAAGTCTGCAAAGTGTTCTTCTTTAAGTTGCAATTCCCAGTGATGGGGTGCAACACTGACATCCACAATTCGCATCTGCAGGGTATAGACAATTTACTAACCAACCTGTGACTTGCAGTAGGATGCAGTCAGGACTTAACCCTGATACTACAGTAAATCTGCAGTAAATCTGCTGCTGACACCTATGGGGTAATGTCCCCATCCTGGGGCCCTTCTACGAAATATATGTCCCCCATCCTGGATATGACCCCCCCATCCTGGTTTATAATCCCAATTTTGGATATGGCCTCCCATCTTGGTATATACCACCCACTATCCTAAACAGGGCCTGTGGATACATGGTGGTCAGTGGGTGCTCTCAACTGCTGGCCTAATTGTCTTTAGAAAGACTGCATGGACCAGGGCTCATCCCAACTGAACTCCAGAACTCCTTAAACACTACTCAGACAACATGGGGTGAGGGAACCACACAATGGTTATTCACCGAATGGACTTAAAATCACAGACAAAAAAACTCACCAAAAATTTGCCAGGTAAATACCCATTGCACTTAGCAGCGGCTGCCAGCTCCTCTGGAGGCAACACAGGTGTCTGTATGCCGGTACTCAATCACCTGCAACCCACAGTGGGGGCGGTTGTGGCACCAGCGTCCGGCCATGCTGTCAGGGAGGTGACTGGTGGCATTTAAAGACACGAGGTTACCAAGGGCTCTGCCATTCACGGTGCATGCAAGGCATAGTGTCAGAGCAGCCTATTGGTCACGCCCTTCTATTAGATCAGGCGGGCTGTTCCGCACTGATTACATGCCTCACAAAACGACAGACGCCCCCCAGAGGGCTCAGCCTCAAACTGCAGATGAAAAAATGCAATAAAACACTAAAGATGAAAAATGTGAGGTGTTTGTTGGTATTTTGGCCAAAAAACGTAAGCTGGTAACCCACGGTCAAGGGCCCTCACGCTTACCAGTCCTAACCACATGCCTTTTGAGACATGTACAATTTAATTTAGATTATTCACCGAATGGACTTAAATCCCAGACAAAAAAACTCACCAAAATTTGCCAGGTAAATACCCATTGCACTTAGCAGCGGCTGCCAGCTCCTCTGGAGGCAACACAGGTGTCTGTATGCTGGTACTCAATCACCTGCAACCCACAGTGGGGGCGGTTGTGGCACCAGCGTCCGGCCATGCTGTCAGGGAGGTGACTGGTGGCATTGATTGAGTACCGGCATACAGACACCTGTGTTGCCTCCAGAGGAGCTGGCAGCCGCTGCTAAGTGGGTATTTACCTGGCAAATTTTGGTGAGTTTTTTTGGAACCACACAATGGTAAATCTTTATTGGATCCCCAACAGTCAAAGTCCATATAACACACAACCAAGCAAACACACAATATAAAAGGCAACAGATTCTCATTCTCTCAGTAGCACACCAGGGACTATAATTTTCATGTCTTCAGGGCTTCCAGGGCCACTTACTCCAATCCAGCAGCACTCTGCTTTTGGCGGACACTCATCGAAAGAAGAATACCAACAAGCTTAGGAAGCTGACTGAGTACAGCAAAGTCTGTAGCCTGGTGTAGCCTGTAGCCTGGTGACCAAATTGTCCCATCCTGGGTAGCTTCCTTACGTAGTCAATGATATTTCAGCCAAATTCTAGAATCCTAGGCTGAAGTCCACATAATAATATAATCCAGGTTCTGATCCCCAAGCCAGTGCTGAAAGGCCTAGGCTGGGTCAAGTGTCCTCTAAGCCAAGTTATGATCCCCTAGATGATGCCGAAGTACCTAGGCTAGGTCATGCATCATATCTCCATGGTGACATAATCAACCTCAGGGTGTATTGTGTTCTTCCAGGATTGGTGGGGTAAGGCTTTTTTCTTATTGGCTAGATTTCAATCCACACACTTAATTCTCCTTTGAGTGTATGTAGTGAAAGGTGGTGATGGGGGGGATAATTAAATTAGCAATACACAACCTCAGAACAATAAAGACTATGCACAGTCTGGCAATAAATAGTAATTTAGCAAACATGAGATAACCAACAAAAGGTTAATAATCTGGCCAAATTAAGAACTTTAACCCATTTCAAGCACTGAGAAAATCTGTGTCTTCAAAGGACTCCCCATTCTGGTTTAGAATCCCTATCCTGGATATAGCCCCCATCCTGGTATATAGTATATATGGTATATAGTTTCCCCATCCTGATTCATAAGGCCAATCCTGGATATGGCCCCCTTCCTGATATTTGCCACTCCATCCTGGATAGGGTGCCCCTATTTTGGTTTATAATCCCCACCCTGTATATGACGCTCCATCCTGGTATAAAGCCCCCTTATCCTGGATATGGCCCCTAACCTGGTATATAGCCCCCAATCCTAGGTATAGCCCCCCATCCTTGTACATGGCCTCCCCGATCCTGGATGTAGCTCCGCGATCCTGGTACATGGCCCCCCATCCTGGATATAGCCCCCCTATCCTGATATACACACCAAATTAATAAACATTGTATCTCACCTCTCCCTCACTTAAAATTCATGAAAATATATTAGAAAAACTAAAATCATAATGAATAAGTCAAAGAAAAAGAAAAAAAGTAAAGTTAAAAATACATATGTATAACCATGATGACACGTTTCAAATGGTCTAAGTTCCTAATCATTGATATAGTAGAAATAAGGCACTCACTGTCACATCACTGAGAGGTGCAGAGATATGGTGCCATTCCTAAATATAAATAAAGACATAATCCAATGTAACAGGCCAGTGTAACCCCCCCCGCCCAGAATATACCCGGGGTTAAAGTGACCTAGACTAGATTATACCCCAGGTATATTATGGCTTAGCCCAAACTATTCCCCGGGATATAATCAATAACGGGGCCCCAGTCAGTGTACAGGGCCCCAGGAAGTGCAAGGGGCCACATGCAGTGCACAGGGGCCCCAGGCAGTGCACAGGGGGGTTGAGAGAGCACTCGAGGCCCCAGGTAGCAGACAGGGGTGCCAAGCAGTGAACAGAGGCCCCAGGCAGTGCGCAGAGGGGCAGAGACAGCGCATGGAGCCCTAGACAGTGCACGGGGCCCCAGACAGCGCACAGGGCCCCAGAGAGTGCAAGAAGTTCCAGACATCGCAAAGGGCCCCAGACAGCACACAGGGCCCCAGACAACACAAATGGCACCAGGCAGCGCAAAGGGGCCCCGGGCAGCGCACAGGAGGGTAGAAAAAGTGCATGGGGCCACAGACAGTGCACAGGAGGGCCCCAGACAGCACATGGGGCCCTAGACACCACACAGGGGCCACAGACATCGCACAGGGGCCCCACAAAGGATGGATCCAGTTTTTTAAATTGCCATTTTCATGTCATTTTTGCCTCAGTTCTAGCGTTTCCCATAGGGTCCCATGTTAAGAAAATGCAAGCGCTTTTGACAAAGCTCCCAAAAACGTTGCAGACCATGTTTATAGTGCTAGTAGCAAAAACGCAATGCGCTAAATGCAATGCACTTTTACATTGCATTTTTTGCATGGGAGTCTATGGGTGCGTTAACGGATGCATTTTTACATATTTCCACATGTCAAAAATGGATCCAACTAGCAGATGCATGACGCAATTGTGGCCCTGGCCTTAGTCATATCATTTGACTAAGAACTAAAGGCCCCGTCACACCATCCGACACCACCGGAGATGTCGGCGGCGACTGGCGGGGGCGCGCACGCTTTTGGCGCCCTGCCAGCATTGCCGTCCCCCATTTACATGGGGCGACACCTCCGGCGGCGCCGTGGCGAGCTGACAGGCGGCATCGCCGCCGGGATGTCTCAAAACCCCAGCGGCGATGCAGGACAATGGGAGCCTATGGCTCCCATCGCCTGTCGGGTCGCCGGCGGCCAGTTAGTGATGTGAAACCAGGCGACCTCCCGGCGGCGCCGACATCGCCCCTTTACATTAGGCGACGTAGTGTGATTTTTTGATCTTTGATTTATACCGTATTCATCATATTTTTAATGCATTTTCTAATACGTTTTATGAATTTTATTGGCAACATTGCTGGACCACTTTCTCCATTTCATGCATCTAACCAGCTGGTACGTTGTATCCGTGCAACCCTACTCCCACCATATCTGGACTGTGAGATTTAACTTCATGTGGATGGCTGATAAGTGTCTTTTTTTTGCTCTATATGTTGTGTATCAAATATAAGCTGTGCCTACAGCACCAGCATATGAAGGCAGAAACAAGGTGTAAACTATCCATTTTTGTGCATAGCAGGCATACCATGAATTGAGATGCATTATAAAAACTGTAAAATGCTATATGCTTGTATTGCATAAATCATGGTGAAGTCAGCTTGCTCCTACCAAGAGAGGTTGATATATTGGAGGATTCCTCAGCCTCAGCATAAGCAATGCAAATCAATCATTAAAAAGTAGTAGTACAACATATATAAATACTTGTACAAGATTTAGGCTTTACCAAATAGTAATTTTTAGACTAATTTTTAAGGCAACAGTATTGAATATCCCATTTTTTTTAAAGTAGCTTATACCAAATACAAGTGCTTGGAATAAGCAACAACATGGTTCAGTGTGTTTCAAAAGATAAGCTCTTACCATGAAGTTATATTACGGCTCTTTTGAATATAAAATGTTGTGCTAGAAGGGAACAGCATGCCAAACTGGAGCCCACAAGATGTCAGAAGGAGGTGGGATAAAGAAGAAAATATCTACATGGATGCGCTTCACCTAGGAGCCATGACTGTGCTCCAAGCTGGACGGCACATCATGGAAGAATGCACTAAAATAAGCACCTTTGTAATGTACATGTGAATCTCAATGAAATAGAATACCATCAAAATGTTAATTTATTTCAGTAATTCAATACATAAAGTGAAACGCATGTATTATATAAACATTACAGACTGATCTATTAAATGTTTATTTCTGTTAATGTTGATGATTAAGACTTACAGCCAATGGAAACCCAAAGGTCATTATCTCAGAAAATTATAGTAGGGAGGATAAATGATCTGAGAGATAAAATATGACCTAAATAGGTATCGGAGGATTCACCTTGTGTGGTTGTGAGAGTCACAACCACAATAAAAGCATATCACGGCTGCTGCAGTCCCCAGCGTGGTGCATATATAGTTGGGTGGATGAAGGGTTAAAAGCTGCGCTAGCATATTCCACAAGACATCAAAGGGTGAATATAATATTGATTCATTAGTCAATGCATTTAAGGACTTCCTGGCCCCTTCCTCAGGACTAATCAACATCATATTGCCATGAGTCCTAAAACGCGTTGACTAATAAATCAATATTACTCTCACCCTTTGATGTCTCATGGAATACGGCAGCATGATTTTTAAGCCTTCATCCTCCCTACTTTAATTCTCTGAAAAACCGGGATAAACTAAAGAGAAGAGAAATCGCACATAGGGTCTTACCAATTTTACAGATAGGGACGGTGAAGTGATACATACACTATCCTGTTAGGATTGTGCCAGTCACAACACCTTGATAGCAAACACAACTGCAGCACTCCACCCAAGGTTGGCGATGAAATTTAAACAGTGGCGGTGTAGTCATGCGCTGCTGTCCCAATCACACAAGGAGTCCAGGGTCCAGAAGAGTATGGATGAAAGCAGTACCATTACTCTTACATGTTTCAAGGGTCAGCGGCCCATTCTTCAGAGATTACAGGGTTACAGGCGTGTGTAGACCACGCCGATAAATAGGAAGTGGACATCAATGACGTGTGGTTACGTCCAACATGAACCAAAATGCAGCGACATACAGAAAACATAAAAACCAGTTACCGTATTTTTCGCTTTATAAGACGCACCTGATTATAAGACGCACCCCCAATTTTGGTGAAGGAAAAGAGAAAAAAATTATTTTTAATGTTAAATGGGGTCCATCTTATAATGCCAGTGTCCGTCTAACAAATCATATAGCGTATATGTCCCACATAGCCCCCTCATCCTGGTACATGGTCCCTCATCCTAGAATTGGCCCCCTTAATCTGGATATGGCACCCTTATATTGGATATAGCCCACGTCCCCCATAGCTGGCCCACGTCCCCCACTGCAGGCACACGTCCCCCACTGCAGGCACACGTCCCCCCACTGCAGGCACACGTCCCCCCACTGCAGGCACACGTCCCCCCCTGCAGGCACACGTCCCCCCCTGCAGGCACACGTCCCCCACTGCAGGCACACGTCCCCCACTGCAGGCACACGTCCCCCCTTGATGGCACACATCCCCCCTTGATGGCACACGTCCCCCTTGATGGCACACGTCCCCCCTTGATGGCACACGTCCCCCCATGCAGGCACACGTCCCCCCTTGATGGCACACGTCCCCCTTGATGGCACACGTCCCCCCCTGCAGGCACACGTCCCCCCCTGCAGGCACACGTCGCCCACTGCAGGCACACGTCCCCCCACTGCAGGCACATGTCCCCCTTGATGGCACACGTCCCCCCTTGATGGCACACGTCCCCCCCTGCAGGCACACGTCCCCCCCTGCAGGCACACGTCCCCCCTTGATGGCACACGTCCCCCTTGATGGCACACGTCCCCCTTGATGGCACACGTCCCCCCCTGCAGGCACACGTCCCCCCCTGCAGGCACACGTCCCCCCTTGATGGCACACGTCCCCCCTTGATGGCACACGTCCCCCTTGATGGCACACGTCCCCCCATGCAGGCACACGTCCCCCCTTGATGGCACACGTCCCCCCTTGATGGCACACGTCCCCCCCTGCAGGCACATGCCCCCCCCCCTGCAGGCACACGTCGCCCACTGCAGGCACACGTCCCCCCTTGATGGCACACATCCCCCCTTGATGGCACACGTCCCCCTTGATGGCACACGTCCCCCCATGCAGGCACACGTCCCCCCTTGATGGCACACGTCCCCCTTGATGGCACACGTCCCCCCCTGCAGGCACACGTCCCCCCCTGCAGGCACACGTCGCCACACTGCAGGCACACGTCCCCC
Organism: Allobates femoralis; assembly: GCA_033576535.1. Taxonomy (NCBI): domain Eukaryota; kingdom Metazoa; phylum Chordata; class Amphibia; order Anura; family Aromobatidae; genus Allobates; species Allobates femoralis. The sequence goes on from JARQOC010000005.1 coordinate 88,814,531, forward strand.
CACTGCAGGCACATGTCCCCCCTTGATGGCACACGTCCCCCCTTGATGGCACACGTCCCCCCCTGCAGGCACACGTCCCCCCCTGCAGGCACACGTCCCCCCTTGATGGCACACGTCCCCCCTTGATGGCACACGTCCCCCTTGATGGCACACGTCCCCCCCTGCAGGCACACGTCCCCCCCTGCAGGCACACGTCCCCCCTTGATGGCACACGTCCCCCCTTGATGGCACACGTCCCCCTTGATGGCACACGTCCCCCCATGCAGGCACACGTCCCCCCTTGATGGCACACGTCCCCCCTTGATGGCACACGTCCCCCCCTGCAGGCACATGTCCCCCCCCTGCAGGCACACGTCGCCCACTGCAGGCACACGTCCCCCCTTGATGGCACACGTCCCCCCTTGATGGCACACGTTCCCCCTTGATGACACACGTCCCCCCTGCAGGCACACGTCCCCACTTGATGGCACACGTCCCCCCTTGAAGGCACACGTCCCCCCTTGATGGCACACGTCCCCCCCTGCAGGCACATGTCCCCCACTGCAGGCACACGTCCCCCCTTGATGGCACACGTCCCCCCTTGATGGCACACGTCCCCTATTGATGCCCCCCCCACTTAATACATCCAACCCCTCCATATACTGCCCCCATGTAATATGCTGCCCCCCCCCCTACATTAGAAATATGGCCCTCGCCCTGCACTCCCCGCATCATTAATATGCCTCCCACGTATTATGCTGCCCCCCCCCTCCATTAGAACGGTGGCCCCTCGCCCTGCACCCCCCCATCATTAATATGCCCCCCCACGCTGGCCGGCAGCAGATGGAATGAAAGAAATCCTCCTTCCTCACCCTCCGGCGCTCGCTAAGCTCAAAGCGTCACCGCCGGCTCCTCGTCTCCATGGTGATCGGCTTCTTCCGCTCATGTGATCGGGCATACAGTGATGACATCATCGCCCGAGCGTGGGGGGGCATATTAATGGTGGGGGGGGTGCAGGGCGAGGGGCCACCTTTCTAATGGAGGGGGGGGTCAGCATAATACGTGGGAGGCATATTAATGATGCGGGGAGTGCAGGGCGAGGGCCATCTTTCTAATGGAGGGGGGGCAGCATATTGAGGGGGTGGGTGTATTATGTGGGGGGGGGCCATATGCAGGACATGGGGGCATATGGAGGGGCTGCAGAGAGAGCGGGGGTGAGTGCAGGCTCATTTAATATGCACTGCTCCCCACCGTCAATCTCTCAGTGCAACTTCAGCACTGAGAGGTGGACAGCGGCAGTGCATATTAAATGAGCGGGAGCTGGAGATCTCCCCGATCTCTCTGCAGCCCCGCAGCCAGCCCACTCCAGCCCCGGACATGCTGCAGAGCTGCCCCCCCAGCCTCCCCATATTCGGATTATAAGACGCACCCCCCACTTTGCCCCAAAATTTGGGGGAACAAAAGTGCGTCTTATAATCCGAAAAATACGGTACCTCCTACAAAGGAGCTGTGGACATTTCTCATTAGGTAGGATAAATGCTGCAGACATTCATATATTACCATTACACCAATATATGAATGTCTGCAGGATTTATCCTACCTAATGAGAAATGTGTACAGCTCCTTTGTAGGAGGTAACTGGTTTTTATGTTTTCTGTGTGTCGCTGCATTTTTGTTCATGTAACCACACGTCATTGGTGTCCACCTCTTATTTATCGGCGTGGCCTACACACGCCGGTAACCCTGTAATCTCTGAAGAAAAGTTATTTTGAGTAAATTGAAGTCTCCACGAATTTTTCAAAAACGTGTATTCTGCAAAATACAGATATTTTTCAGCTCGCTACAGCTGTCCTTTTGCTGAAACATTGACGGCAAGTGAAATTGCTAAATTTGTCCCCCCTACTAGTTTGCTAGTATTCCGGGACAATCTTCCAATCTTCTCATTGATTGAAGCTACCACATGAAGAGAAGTGGCCAAACAGGGCTTAGGTGCTAGGAAAAAGGAAATAGAAGAGACATGGAGGATTGGTTGGTAGCACAGCTGAGTGGTGAGGTGAGAAGTAATTTTAATTTTTACATCCTTGATTTTATATTCTTTGCGGTCTAGAGAAACCCCAGAGAATAATAGGGAAAATTCAATTGGTATTGAATCATTTCAATACAAATCAAATTTCCCATTAAACCCACATGATTTGCCGAATTCACATCTTTGAACATTCGATCATCTCTGTTGGTGACATCGGTCTTTTGGCAGTTTCATGGTGCTACAATCCAAAAACTGCAAAACCTGATACAATGTCTCTATCATCTATGCAGCTGTCTGGGAACACAGCTCCGTGTCATTGAATCGAATGAACATGAATAACTGAAAAAAAGAAGGTGCTTGTTTATGTTTGGGAAATTTACACAATATCATATATTTTTATTTTTATTTTGTAGAAGAATGTAAAGCTTTCCGCTGCTGTGTCTGTTCTAAATTGATAACTGACAGATTTAATTTCTGGAATAGGACGATTATATTTTTTCATAAAATTGACTTGTAATTTGCGCCATTTATCTTGTTTAATGTAAAATCTATATTCACTCAAAAATAATTTTAATATCATATTAGAACATTCATCTAATAATGATATGTATGAAGCTGTTTCATTAAATAAATATATCATTTTTAAAATAAATTACATATTTTTTGACATACATACTAGTATATCTTCTAAGTAGATCAATAAACTTATGCTAAGCTTGATGAGTTTGGCTAATTAGAGCCTCATGCACATGCTTGTTCCACTGTACCTCTACTACTGTACTAAACCTCTGTAGCTTATTTACTTGTGACCACGGTTGCTATGCTTCTTCTTCCCCCCCAATTCTCCATGAAAAGTTCTCTGTCAATGGTAGAAGCATTTATGGTTACTTAACGGTGTTTTTCAGCCTCGTCACTCCAATAATCTCTAGCAAAGAGTTCCCTGAAAGATACCCACAAGGGAAAATGCTTATAGGCAACCCTATCTCCTAACACCTAACATTAACACCTAACCCTTAAACCTAACCCTAACCCTAACATCTAACCCTAAAACCAGTTAATCTCTAAAGGGGGATAATAGAGAAAAAGAGCCGGCGCAGATCTAAGTGTAGAGATTATTTGATCTTGGTCTAGGTGGTAATGATCAAAAAATGCTCACCTTTTTGGTGTCTTTTGTTCATATAGTAAAAGGTTTTCTCTTAGGCTTGCAGCCTTCCTCTCCGGAGGGATCAGGTCTTCTCAAGGGAGCCTGGTTCGTCAGTATATGGTTTAAATAGCACCGGACTTTGAGGAATAGCGCTTCCTTAAGAGGCACAATAATTTCTTCCAAGAGTTCTTTAATTCATTTAAAAGTCATATATTGCAGTACAGTACAACGCGTTTCGACTTACATATAAGTCTTCCTCAGGTACATGTGATAATATCATAAGAAATAGATGTGTGCTCTCTGATAGGATTCTCATTACAACTGAGCTTGAGATATTGGGAGGTTGGTCACCGCCCCAATCTGTAATTGTGGTAATTAGTCCACAATTAGTGTGAAGTTGTTCCTCCCCTGGGCTCAGTGAAGTGGTTATTCATGAGCCCAATGAGCAGCATCAAAAACGGGAGGAACAAAACCAAAGCAAGGCGAACATGAAATTCCTTATTTTAAAGCTTAAAAGTTGTGTCCGTCATCCATGCACATGGATGCTCAGCTGTGAACATCCACGTGCAGGACGTATGGACATCACGCGCTAGAGGCACGGATGTGTGAGGGAACCAGCCTTTAGTGGTTCACTCACACATCCGTGCCTCTAGCGCGTGATGTCCATACGTCCTGCACGTGGATGTTCACAGCTGAGCATCCGTGTGCATGGATGACGGACACAACTTTTAAGCTTTAAAATAAGGAATTTCATGTTCGCCTTGCTTTGGTTTTGTTCCTCCCGTTTTTGATGTCGCTCATTGGGCTCATGAATAACCACTTCACTGAGCCCAGGGGAGGAACAACTTCACACTAATTGTGGACTAATTACCACAATTACAGATTGGGGCGGTGACCAACCTCCCAATATCTCAAGCTCAGTTGTAATGAGAATCCTATAAGAAAGCACACATCTATTTCTTATGATATTATCACATGTACCTGAGGAAGACTTATATGTAAGTCGAAACGCGTTGTACTGTACTGCAATATATGACTTTTAAATGAATTAAAGAACTCTTGGAAGAAATTATTGTGCCTCTTAAGGAAGCGCTATTCCTCAAAGTCCGGTGCTATTTAAACCATCTAACCCTAAAACAAAACCCCTAAACCTAACCCTAACACCTAACCCTAACCTCAACTGTGTAGGCATTTTTCTTTTGGGCATTTTTCTGGTCACCCTACCAAACTGCCTTTTAGTGGCCACTACATAATAGAAAAATAGAAAAAATGAGGTCTTAGCAGTTAAGTCATTGGATTTCATGAGTAGAGATGAGTTGACTTTGCTTGAACATGTTCGCTAATTTCAAATACAGACAGAAGACCGAATTTGTCAATGTTCATTCGGCACCTCACACTTGAACGTTTTGCTGAAAAGTCAGAAACTCAAGTTTTGTTCAGTAATTGTTTGGATGTATTAACTGGTTCAGAAGCATTAGTGCAAATGAACTTATGCTTCTGTTGTACATTATCCTACACAGACACACAATCATCTTAGTCTCTCACTGCTTACTTTCTTTCAGGTCCTGTCACTTCCTCTCACTCACTTCTGGTCCCTCCTATTAACCTTTATGCGTATTCACTTCACTGACCAAGCAACAGCCAATCACAGATGCTCATGCTCTGTGAGAGCATCTATTGCTGTTGCAATTAGACCGCATTTTCACTGGATGGTGTCTGTGCTTGGTTGTAATACACATTAGTGTATGGCAACCAACCTGACGTCATAGGGTATAAAATAAAGAAATAATGAGAAAAAAATGTGTAGGTCTCTGCTCTAATTTTCAGTCTCAGCACATAGTGCTGCCTATTTTTATCTTGCCTGGCCAAAACAAAAATGCATAGTGCTCTGCCGTATTTTTAATTGCCAGCCAAGTTAAAAATAGACAGCTGAGGGCTAATACTCTCAGTGATCTGAGGGTCCATTATATTAGAGTTCCCCCATGCTAAAGAATAGCAAACTGAAGCCGCCCCTTATAATAGCGCATTCATCGTAGTGCCATTTTCAGGTGCTTTACCTGACTCTTCCAGCAGCCGTGGTGTGGGTGACATGCTGGGTAATAAGGGGTTAATACCGGCTTTGTATTTGCAGCTGGTGTTAAGCCTGAAATTCCTAATGTCACGCTAAGTTAGACCCAGCCATTAAGAATTTCAATTTTCTTTTTTTTAGAAACAAAAGCAGAAAGACATTTAGGGATGCCATCTTTATTAACCCCTCACCCTCAAACCCCTCCACTGATACTCTGCAAATGGAAGCTGTGATGAAAATATAGCATCCTCATCACAGCCTCCAGTCACTGAATGAAACAGTTGCGAGCTTCAGTCAGGTTGTGAAGTGGTTCACTGAGGTTATCTAAGTTCACCGTTCAGGTAAGCCACCATGCTTACCTGAACAGTGACCTCAGAACACCTCAGCAAGTCACCATACTCCCAGACCGGGTCCTCCTTCTGGATTAAATGTCCTCTTCCTGGTATATATGGTCCTCCTTCTTGTATATATCGTCGTCCTCCAAGTATATATGTCCTCCTTCCTGTTATATAATGAGGCATGCTGGTATATATGTCCCCCTTCCAGTTATATATGGGGTATACTGGCATATATGGCCTTATCTTGGTATAAATGATCCCCTTTTGGGTATAAATGTCCCCTTCCTAGTATATATGTCCTCCTCCTTGCACATATGATCCCATTTGTGGTATTTATGGTCCTCCTTGTATATATGGTCCTTCTCCTGGTATAAATGTCCCCTTCCTGGAATATATGATCCCCTTCCTGGCATATATGTTCTCCATTCTGCTATATATGTTTTTCATCCTGGTATACATGGCCCCTATTCTGGTATATATGGGAGCATCCTGGTATATAGGTCCCCCGTCCTGGTATACATGGTGCTTATCTAGGTATTCATGGCCCCCACCCTGGTATCTATGTCCCCATCTTGATATATATGACCCAATTTTTATATAGATGTTCCCCATCATTCTATGTATTATGCCCATGGTCCCCATCTTGGCTTATATGATCCCCTTTATGGTATATATGGTCTTCCTCCTGGTAATTATGATCCCCTTCTGGTATGTACAGTCCTCATCCTTTTTATATAAGGTTCCCTCCTGGTATAAATGTTCTCTTCCTTGTATGTAACATCTCCTACCTAGTATATATGACCCATCTTGGTATATATGGTCTCCGTCCTCATATGTATGGTTCCCCTACTGAGTAACAAAATGTGGTTTGACTGGTTTTGGTCAGAAAATAACAGCTAGCTGCCCCCTCAGCTTAGGTTGAGAGCTTGTTTCTGTGAGGAGTGGTTTAGTGTACTTTTGCTCTCAGTGTGATTCTTCCCTGTAAACATGGATGTTATTCCACGGAAGAGGTTTTAGAATTATTACTCTTAATGAACATACAAGTCTGACTGTAAAGGAGCCGTCACACACTACGATTTTGTGAGAGAACTCAATAATGATCTCAGGGGTGCGCGCTTGTGGACAACATTGTTAGTGAGGTGTCACATGTATAGATATTGTTCATGATGCAGCAACGATGTTGCGTGCAGGTATCGTTCACACAACCAGCGAACGATGCTTGTCAATGTTGTGAATAGGCGAAATCATAAAGGAGATCGTATCGCGTTGTCACACAGAACGATGCACGCAGATTGCATGACCAACATCGTCTGATTAAAGGGTCCGGTTCTGGGTTCTCATATCTGCGATGACCGATCAGACCACTTATCGCTTGTAAGATTGCTTGTCACACGCAACGACGTCGTTAGAGCAACTGAAAACCCCTGAAGTTTCAGCGATATCTTTAATGATATAGTAGCGTGTGACCGCCCCCTAAGAAAAATCGCTTCCACCGTTGGTATTGGAAATCAGGAAATGTGGAAGAAAAAGGAAAACGACACCAAGAACTGATAAAACACTTATCAGCAATAGTAAAACTAATGCAAGAAAAACAAGTAAAGACTTGCTTTGACCCAATTAATGTGCACAGCACTGTATATACAGTATATATATATATATATATATATGCAACAACAAAACAAAAAATCACAGCTGCACTCAGTCTAACCAACAAGTGTGTGCTGACAAGCAATAATGGTTTGAGAAAAAAATTAAAAACATCCGTTTTTTCTAAAAAACTCAGTACTCACTTTTTTTATTAAAAGCCGAGGCTCTTGGTACACTCATTGGCCAATGTATGCCTGCCCTCCGGCCACTACTCGGCGGCCCCTGGGTCCGGAGGGTCCTAACGCTGACATCCCTGCCAGATCCTTGTCCGTGGACTCCCTGGTCCTTCTGACCTCATCCTGATCCCTGAGCACCTGGGGTCGGTGGGGGTGCAATCTGCAGCTGGGTGGAGCCAGCTACTCCACCTCATCTAGTATATATCAGCAAAAAAAAAAAAACTGCAAAGCACTCGTTACACTGTGCGAAAGGTGCAAAGCTGTGCTGCTGGATCAACATGCAACAAAAAACAAAAACCACCCAGCTGCAGATTGCACACCCACCGACCCCAGGTGCTCAGGGATCAGGATGAGGTCAGAAGGACCAGGGAGTCCACGGACAAGGATCTGGCAGGGATGTCACCGTTAGGACCCTCCGGACCCCGGGGCCACCGAGAAGTGGCCGGAGGGCAGGCATACATTGGCCAATGAGTGTACCAAGAGCCCCGGCTTTTAATAAAAAATGTGAGTACTGAGTTTTTTAGAAAAAAATGATGTTTTTTAATTTTTTTCTCAAACCATCATTGCTTGTCAGCACACACTTGTTGGTTAGACTGAGTGCAGCTGTGATTTTTTGTTTTTTGTTGCATGTTGATCCAGCAGCACAGCTTTGCACCTTTCGCACAGTGTAACGAGTGCTTTGCAGTTTTTTTTTGCTGATATATATATATATATATATATATATGTGTATATATATATATATATATATATATATATCCCATCCTGGTATATATGGTCCCCTTCTTTCTATATTTGTCCCACTCCTGATATATATGGTCTCCATCCTGGAAAATATGTCTCACTTCCTGGTGTATGGTATATATGTCCCCTTCCTGATATATATTATCATCATCCTGGGATATATGGTCTTCCTCCTTATATATATGGGTCTCTTCCTGGTATATGTGACCCTCATCATTTTATATATGTCCCCTTCCTGGTTTACATAGCTCTTATTCTAGTATATTTGTCCTCGTTCTGACCCTAATGCATAATTAAAAACAAAAACGTTCTACTCACCTTCACTCTGGTCCCACGTTGCCCCATGTAGTCTCTTGTAGGCAGTGCACAGTGGTCAGCCTGGCAGATGAGATCAGAGTGCAGTGACATCATTTGTGGCCCCCTTTTGTGGCACCGCCGAAGTCAGCTCCCAGTTACTGTTTGGCCGGCAGCAGGTATCGCATGCAAGGACCCGATGGGTCTCTGCACCATGATGCATTTCAGCTGGATCGTCACCCTTAGTGACGACACAGATCCACAGAAAACACGCATGAACACACACATACACACTCATATGCACACACAAATACTCATACACACTCATACACACAGTCATCCTCACACACACTCATGAGCACACACTGCTGGAGCTGACAAATGAGGATTCAGCATGGATGTAAGTAATGCATTCTCCTCTATGCAGATCATTTAAGCTCCTCTCCCCACAGCACTGGCAGAATAAAAGATGTGACATAGATATCGATCAAACAGTGGGGCGGCAGAAATCAGTTGCAGACAATATAACTTTCACTCAACTCACTATTGCCCCATTGCAGTCTGGCAGCCGTCACTCTCTGCACAGGTAGCACAGAGCTAAAGCCGGCCATGAGGGTGGGAGTGTGCGAAAGCTGAGGCACAGGTGGTGAGCATGGTGATCGGTGTCAGTGACTCACTGACACTGCTCACCTGTATGCCTATGCACCAGCTTTCAGCAGCTTGAGGGATGATGTCAAGCATGCAGCAATGACAATTTTTTTTACTCCCCAAAGTGCAGCCCCTGAGAAGGGTGCCCAGTCTGCCTACCCCTTTTCCCACCACTGGCTAAAAGGAACAGTTTATTTTAGATTAGACTCTGATCAGAGTTTGGACAAAGTGTTATCAGGTTTTGTCATGTGGAGAGAAAAAAAAATTGCCACCTTCTCTTCTTGGACAGTTTGCGAAAATCATCCCAGTGCAGTCCAATTTTTTTACAGACCCACAATTTGGATCCGACATTTAGTCTGCGAAAAATGACAGATACGCAAATTAGCTCATAGACTATCAAAGGTGCGCGTGCTATCCATGGTGCTGAATACTATGGTTAGCTCTCATGTGCAAAAATCTTACTTCTTTATGAGCCCTAAATGTGCTAAATCTTGAACAAAGCCTTTGTGGTGGCAGTTTTGTGTGATTATTTGTCACTATAACCAGGACTGTGGAGCCAGTAAGCCAAACCACTGACTCAGACTCCTCAATTTCCTTGACTCCTACTTCATGAGGCAGGTTTCACACTAGCATTCACAACGCAGCGTTGTGAATGAATCCAAACGCAAGCGTACAGCGTTCCTATGTTTAACATACGTACCTGCATCTGTCTGCGTTCTGCTACGTTTGCATTCACTTGCGTACAAAATAAGTTTTTGCAGATGCACAGAAAATGCATCTTGTTGTATTTTTTGTGCGTCGCACAGAGCTTATTTTGTCCGCAAGCGTCCGGCATCGGTGAAACCATGAATGGGAGCCTATGTGAATGCATGCTATCTGCAGGTCAAAGCAGGGAATGCATGCGTTCACATAGCCATACCCATAAAATCAATCTCTCTCTCCTCCCGATCTCTCATCCCTACCGATCTATCTCCCTGATCTCTCTCCTCCCGATTTCTCTCTCTTCCCGATTTCTCTCTCCTCCCGATTTCTCTCTCCTCCCGAACTCTCTTCCCGATCTCTCTCTCTCCCCGATTTCTCTCTTCTGCTGACCATATTGGTATACTTACCTATGCCCAGCCATACATTCCTATGACTTTTCACAGTGATTGCATGCTGAATCAATCAGCTGCGTTCACTTGCAGATGACTGCGTTCGGGACTGCGCTTGCTTCTGCTACCCACACGCAGCGTACCTGAACGCCAATGTGAAACCGGCCTGACTCCAACTCCATGACTCCAACTTCTGCATACACGACTCATGTTTATGTGATAAAATTATTGTAGTACAGTGGTAATATCAGGCTTTAATCATTATTTTGATACAATAATCAAAATATTTACATAGAACATAATAATAATTGATAATAATATTCATCACTTCCTGCATTGAGTTACTGTACCCAATTTATTATAAATTTTAGGAGTCGGAGTCGATTTATTTTCTACCGACTCCAAATCCACCAAAATGGACACCCACTCTGACTCCAACTCAATGACTCCGACTCTACAGCCCTGACTATAACATTAACTTAGCTTAGATTGTTTTGTAGTGGTTACACCGGTGATATCCACACATCATGGCAGCTTAAGTGAGGATGGCAGTGACAAGCATATTGTTTATTAAGCAGCTGAGTAATATTAGATGTGTGTTACTGCCTTTAAAGGGAACCTGATGGCTTGTTTTTACCCCCTATCCTACCACTACCTGTCCCTGCACCTTGCTAGCACATCCCTAACCATCCCTCTCTGACCTAAAACTGCAATATACAGCTTAAGAAAAATGATTTATTAACTTACATTTTCCTATGGTAATGAGGCATCCTGGTTATGGCGTAGACTGACATGGGTGGTTTCTGGGTCTCTATTCTCCCCCCTCACTGCTGTAATCACGCCCCACTGGGCATCATCATTCCCTTTCCTATTCGCTCCCTGTTTTTCAATTCCCGCCTCCTCCTTATAGCATGACACGCAGCCAGATGTCATTTCCGGTCCTGTGCATTGTGGGTGCATTTGCCGGAGCCGACCTGTACAACCCATACACCCGCACATTGCACAGGACCGGAAACGACGATCCAGCTGCATGTCATACAATGAGGAGGAGGGGGGAATTTCAAAACAGGGGGTGCGCAGGAGAGGGAATGATGACGCCCAACGGGGCGTGATTACAGCAGTGGGGGGGGGGAGAATAAAGATCCAGACTCCGCCCATGTCAGTTCACGCCATAGCCTGGATGCCTCATTACCATAGGAAAATGTAAGTTAATAAATCATTTTTCTAAATCTTTATAGGGCAGTTTTAGCTCAGAGATGGATGGTTAGGGATGGGCTAGCAAGGTGCAGGGACAGGTAGTGGTAGGATAGGGGTAAAAACAAGCCGACAGGTTCCCATTAATGACAGCAAGTCAAGATCTTGAATATGCTACGATCAAGAATATATTTTGAAAAGTGCATTACTTTTCATTATAAACGCTCTGGATCTGGAATGAAGAATATCTGTTGTCAAATATTGAGACAATTGTCGCCAATTTAAGAAAAAATATATTTGAAATGTCTAAATTCTAGATTATATTTGTGTCTTTTTTAGTGCTAACATGTTTTCTGGACCAGCCACTCTTATTAAAGTAGAAGCAATGCATCATTCAAGGCAGAATCAGAAACAGAAAATATTTTACCATTTTCAATGTTCTCCTTGAGAGTTACAGGAGATTTTTGTGTTTTTCAAAGGTGTTGAATACAGATCTGAGTATTCTGCCAGCACAACAGGGTAATGATATACAAGAAAAAAGTTAAATATTACATTTAAATGCACCATTCTTCGGCTTCATGGTATTTTGAAAATGCTTCAAAAATAAAGTCCTTGAACATTAGGGAACAAGAACATTATGGTGCTGATAGAAGACTCTGTTTAACGGGAAATTATTCATGCCCAATTCAGATGACATTTTAGTTTCAGGCTGCCAAAGGGAGCTTTATTAGTATGTCATTAATCAGTGCCTTGGTGGTGTCACCTGGTGAAAATGATTTAGAAGAGATTAGAGCACTCAAATGAAACACAGAAAATATCAAATTTATTTCCTGCATTAATCAGTCAATGAAGTACATTTAGTAGAGAATGACATTTTTATTCCTTTTTTTCAGACAGTTTTGCAGTCACTTATTCACTGTTAACCAATATTACCTCCTATGCTAGAAAATTGTTATATCTTAATATTATCTTTCAGAGAGTTCTCTATGTATCAGCAGTGTGAAAAGTTATTTAGGAGAGAGGATGTGTTTTGGGAGAGAAGTCAGGTCTGGTATTTAATTGACTTAAGTCCGGGTTACACGCTTCAATGTCCCAGTGATCCCACCAACGATCGGGATCGCTGGGACATTGAAAGCCAATCACTGGTGAGCTGTCACATAGGCAGACTCGCCAGCGATCTGGACCAGCGAGCACGCTGGTATCTAATGTAAACAGCGGGTAACTACGATAAGCGCCGCGTGGTGCTCAGTTCCCCGCAGTTTACCTTGGATACCTGCTCCCAGGATTGCTGTGCAGCGCCGGGAGCTCGCTGATCGTTTGTCTCCCGCTGTCACACGCATCGATGCTGCGCGTTCAACGGGCGAACAACGATAGATTTATGAACCGGTTCATAAATCTGCGATCAACGATCAACAACTCATCGTTGATCGTTGTTAAGGTGTCAGACGCAACAATGTTGTTTAGACATCGCTGCAACGTCACCAAACTGGTGACGTTACAACGATATCATTACCGATATCATTGTGTGTGACGGGCCCTTTAATTTAGTGCACATTCATTGACCATTTCTATGATGGTGACTGCTGAACTCTAACATAATGTAAAATTTAGAGATAAGCAGATCGATTTAATGCGAGACAAATTGTTGTATATTTTAGTGGAATTTGCTGAAACTCAAACAATATGTGATTTGCTTTATGCAAACTGCGGAAAATGACCACAGCCACTTTACACATGGTAGAAGACTCCATCAACCAATGAAGGTTCAAATGACATTGGGCACAGCTGAGTGGGATTCCCTGTAAGCTTGCAGCTGTCACATCATGAAGTATGGAGTACTGTATATACCAGTATAAAGACTGGTATACATTTCCTTATGAAGAAGCAGGGTTACGCTTTACACTAGATTATTTGGCAGCAGTGTGGATTTGATACCATTTTTTCCTGATATCCTGCATAATCGACTTGTCTTGGTGCACGTGGTTTTTGCGGCAGCTGCCTCTAATGCTTTTATTTGGTTTTAGGTCACAACCACAGAAGGTGAGCACCATATTACTCCTTTGCTAATATTTCCTCTCCCTGGGTAACACACTATTGCACTTTTCTCTTCCATAGTTTTATTATTATTAATTATTTATATAGCACCATTAATTCCATGGTTCTGAACATGAGAAGGGGTTACATGCAAAATTATAGATATAGTTTACAGTAAAAAATTAACAATGACAGACTGATAAAGAAGGGAGAGGAACTTGTCCTTGTAGGCATACATTCTACATGATAATGGGGAGGAGACAAAATGTCGGGGTTTCAGCAGCTCTGGTGGCGATGGTGAGGTGGCAGCAGAATGTTTAATGCAGGCTGTAAGCTTTCCTGAAGACATTGGTTTTCAGGTTCCATCTGAAGGATCCGAGAGTGGTGGATAATTGGATGTGATGGACCTAGAATTCCAGAGGATTGGGGATATTTGGAAGAAAATCTTGGAGGCGGTTGTGTGAGGAATGAATTAGTGTGGAGGAGAAGAGGAGGTCTTGGGAGGATCGAAGATTATTCGAGGAAAAATATTGGGAAATTACTTCAGAGATATAGGGAGGAGACAGGTTATGGACAGATTTGTAGGTCAGTGTTAGCTGGAACTGGATTCATTGTGGAATAGAGAGCCAGTGAAGAGATTTTCAGAGGGAAGAAGCAGCAGAGTAGCATGGAGAGAGGTGGATTAGTCGGGCAGCAGAGTTGAGGACAGACTGAAGTTTGTGCAAGAGAGTTAGGGGGGAGGCCACAGAGGAGGATGTTGTAGTAATCAAAGCGGGAGATCATGAGGGCGTTTACAAGAGTTTTAGTAGATTGAGGGCTGAGGAAAGTGTGGATTCTGGAAATATTTTGAGCTGGAGGCAACAGAAGGTGGCAAGAGTTTGAGTGTGCAGTTTGAAGGACAGGTCAGAGTCGAGAGTGACTCAGAGGCAGCAGATTTCAGAGGAGGGATAGAGCGTTATGCGATTTGCCATAATATATAGATCGGGTAGGGTAGATACACGAGATGGAGAAAAGTTGATGAGTTTGGTTTTGTCTACATTGAGTTTTAGGAAGTGAAAGGTGAAGAAGGAGGATATGGCTGATAGACACTGTGGGATTCTAGGCAGCAGAAATGGGACGTCTGGGCCAGAGATGTAGATCTGAGTGTCGTCCACGTATAGGTGGTAGTGGAAGCCATGGGACTTTATGGGTGCCATTGCACCTGTCGACGGCGCTGGAGATGTCGGCGGCGACTGGCGGGAGCGCGCACGTTTTTGGCGCCCCGCCATCATCACCGTTCCCCATTTACATGGGGCGACGCCTCCAGTGACGCGCCGGCGATCTGACAAAACCCCAGCGGGGATGCAGGACAATTAGAGCCTACGGAAGAAATAGTCTGTAGCAGTAGGCAGTGGTTGACTGTGTCAAAGGCAGAGGACAGGTCTAAAAGGAGGAGGATGGAGAACTGTCTGTTAGCTTTGGCTGTGAGTAAGTCATTAGTAATTTTGGTCAGGAGTTGTAGGGGCGAAAGCCAGATTGGAGGTCATCAAGGAGAGAGTAACATGAAAAACTGGGAGGAAAGTTGAGAATGAACCATGCTGCTCAAAGATTTTGGATGCAAATGGGAGCAGTGATATGGGGTGACAGCAGTTGGGTCAAGGTTTGTCTTTATGAGGATGGATATGATGGTGGCATGCTTGTAAGCAGAGGGGAAGGTACAATAAGATATTGATAGGTTGAAGAGATAGGTTAGGGCTGGAATGAGAGTGCTAGTGAGGTTGAGGAGGAGGTGGGAAGGGATGGGGTCGAGTGCACAGGTGGTGAGGTGTGATTTGGGAGTATATCCGTAAGCTCTCCTTCAGTGATGTTGGAGAGGGAGGTTGTGAGGGAAGGGCAGAGGTTAGGTGTATGGAGTGGTTGAGGTGGTGGAACAGTAAAGGTTTGCCTTGTTTGGTCGATTTTAATATTGAAGTATGTGACGAAGTCCTCAACAGAGATGAGGGAAGTCGGAGAGGGCAGTGGTGGGTGGAGGAGAGAGTTAAATGTGCTAAACAGTTGTTTCAGGCTGTAGGATAAGGAAGATAAAAGGTTTGTGAAGTAGGTCTGTTTAGCAGAGGTGAGGGCTGATTTGAAGACAAGTGTAGCTTGTTTGAAAGCAGTGAAGTCATCTGGCATGGAGTGTGTTTTCTTACAGCGCCGCCCTGCAACCCTGGGCACTTGTTGAGATTTTTTTGTGAGATTGTTTTGTCAGGGTTGCCTGTTGATTCGTTGCATTTTGCCATGCATGAGAGGGATGACTGAGTCTCTGGTTGATGTGAGGGTGTCATTATAGAAAGCAGGGGCATTGTCGGTGTCATGGAGTGAGGATTTGGAGGACAGAGGTAGAATAGAGTCTAAGAGTCTGCGAATGTCCAGGTGTGCGAGACTTCTGCGAGGATGTGCTGGTGGTTGGACATGGGGGGCAGGTGAGGAGGACAAGGAAGAGAAAGTGAGTACATGGTAGTCGGATAGGAGGAGAGAGGAGGCTGTGAGATTAGATAGGGAGCAGAGGTGAGTGAAGATAAGGTTTAGTGTATGTCTGTGTGGGTGGTTGTGGAGGACCACTAGGTAAGTCCAAAGGATGAAGTAAGTGACAAGAGTATGGAGGCTGCCGGCTGGCGGGTGTCAGTAGGGATATTGAAGTCACCCATGATGATGGTGGGAATGTCAACAGAGAGAAAGTGAAGAATCCAGGTGGAGAATTGGTCAATGAAGGCAGTGTCTGAGCTCGGTGGTCGATATATGACAGGCATTTGGAGATAATAGGGATAGTAGATGTGGACAAAGGAAATCTTGAAAGAAGGGAGGATAATGGTTGGTGGGGTTTGAATTGAAGGAGCAGTTTGTAGAATTAAGCAAAACACTCTTTCGCTATGTCTGCTGTCAGGGCAAGAAGTGTAGGTAAAGGTGAGGCCGCCATAACTCAGTATAGCAGGGGAGACCGTGTCAGGGGACGTCAACCAGGTCTCAGTGATGGCCAGGAAGGAAAGGTTGCAAGACGTGTAGAAGTCGTGGATCATGTGCAGCTTGTTGCGTATGGAGCGAAAATTCTAAAGTGCTCCAGAGAGAGGAAGCAGGGGTTGGGGTAACAGTTTATTGCTATCATGAAGTTTAGCATAGCCAATCAAGAGAGATTATAATAGCCGGTATAAACAGAGAAGCAGGGACACAGCAGCTATTTTGTGGAGAATCTAGTAAGTAAGATCATATCACAGATCACAGCCAGGTGCCTACCTATGAGTAAAGAGCTCTATGACAAAAGTTTCAATTGGACACCCTACTCCTAAATGTTATAAACTTGGAAAGTGACATGTATTGCGGCACACAGGGGCAGAGTAAGAATAGCGAAGGGCACTGGTCAGTTTAGAAGATGAGGGAAACCCCTAGCCCCTGATGTATCATTTGACATGTCACATAATCCCATTGATATATCATGTGATAGCTCATGTCAATAATGCACAGACACACAACTACAGTTACAAAGTGAGAGAGAGAGCAGCGCACAACTTTTTTGCCCTTATTTACAGCGCTATACATAAAATAGGATTATGCTTAATAGAGCAGGGGCGGGCAATTCATTTTCCCAAATGACTAAATTAGAAACTGTGATTGTTGTGATGGACAAAGCAATGGGCTGAAACTGATTCTGCTGAATAATATTATTAACATATTAGTTATAATTATTATTTTAAATTAATATTATTATACAGTGCAAACACCCACACAGCCCCTATATACAGTATGAGCCCCAATAGTTCCGTAGATACAGTATGAGCCCCAAATAGTCATATCCCTTATATACAGTTCAAGCATCCACACAGCCTTTATGTATAGTATGACCCCCTTATAGCTCCTTTATTCAGTATAATGCCCCACATAGCTCCCTATATACTGGATTAACCCATACATAGCCCCTATATACAGTATGAGCACCCACATAGCTTCCGATATACACAATGAGCCCCAAATAGCTCTTTAAATACAGGTTGAGCCCTCACATAGCCCCAATATACAGCATAAGCACCCACAAAGCCCCTATACACTGTACGAGCCCCCACATAGCTCTTTAAATACAAAATGAGCCTTTACACAGCCCCTATATACATCGTGAGCCCTCACATAGCCCTTATATTCATTATGAGTACCAACATAGCTCTTACATACAGTATGTGCCACTAAATTGCTCCTACATACAAGTTGAGCCCACTCACAGCCCCCCTATGTATAGTACGAGCCATCACAAAACTTTCTATGTACAAGGTAAGCCCTCATATAGCACCTATATACAGGATTAGCCCTCACATAGCTCCATACAGTGTTGGCCAAAAGTATTGACACCCCTGCAATTCTGTCAGATAATCTCAGTTTCTTCTTGAAAATGATTGCAATCACAAATTCTTTGGTATTATTATCTTCATTTAATTTGTCTTCAATGAAAAAACACAAAAGAGAATGAAGCAAAAAGCAAAACATTGATCATTTCACACAAAACTCCAAAAATGGGCCGGACAAAAGTATTGGCACCCTCAGCCTAATACTTGGTTGCACAACCTTTAGCCAAAATAACTGCGATCAACCGCTTCCGGTAGCCATCAATGAGTTTCTTACAATGCTCTGCTGGAATTTTAGACCATTCTTCTTTGGCAAACTGCTCCAGGTCCCTGATATTTGAAGGGTGCCTTCTCCAAACTGCCATTTTTAGATCTCTCCACAGGTGTTCTATGGGATTCAGGTCTGGACTCATTGCTGGCCACCTTAGAAGTATCCAGTGCTTTCTCTCAAACCATTTTCTAGTGCTTTTTGAAGTGTGTTTTGGGTCATTGTCCTGCTGGAAGACCCATGACCTCTGAGGGAGACCCAGCTTTCTCACACTGGGCCCTACATTATGCTGCAAAATTTGTTGGTAATCTTCAGACTTCATAATGCCATGCACAAGGTCAAGCAGTCCAGTGCCAGAGGCAGCAAA
Source organism: Allobates femoralis (assembly GCA_033576535.1). Classification (NCBI taxonomy): domain Eukaryota; kingdom Metazoa; phylum Chordata; class Amphibia; order Anura; family Aromobatidae; genus Allobates; species Allobates femoralis. The sequence goes on from JARQOC010000005.1 coordinate 88,832,895, forward strand.
GCAACCCCAAAACATCAGGGAACCTCCACCATGTTTGACTATAGGGACCGTGTTCTTTTCTTTGAATGCCTCTTTTTTTCTCCTGTAAACTCTATTTTGGTGCCTTTGCCCAAAAGAGAGAACATTCTTCCAAAACGTTTTAGGCTTTCTCAGGTAAGTTTTGGCAAACTCACAGCCTGGCTTTTATATGTCTCGGGGTAAGAAGTGGGGTCTTCCAGGGTCTCCTACTATACAGTCCCTTTTAATTCAGACACCGACTGATAGTATGGGTTGACACTGTTGTACCCTTGGACTGCAGGGCAGCTTGAACTTGCTTGGATGTTAGTCGAGGTTCTTATCCACCATCCGCACAATCTTGCGTTGAAATCTCTCGTAAATTTTTCTTTTCCGTGCCATCTAGGGAAGTTAGCCACAGTGCCATGGGCTTTAAGTTCTTGATGACACTGTGCACGGTAGACACAGGAACATTCAGGTTTTTGGAGATGGACTTGTAGCCTTGAGATTGCTCATGCTTCCTCACAATTTGGTTTCTCAAGTCCTGAGACAGACCTTTGGTCTTTCTTTTCTCCATGCTCAATGCGGTAACACACAAGGACACAGGACAGAGGTTGAGTCAACTTTAATCCATGTCAACTGGCTGCAAGTGTGATTTAGTTATTGCCAACATCTGTTAGGTGCCACAGGTAAGTTACAGTGCTGTTAATTACACAAATTAGAGAAGCATCACATGATTTTTCTAAGGGTGTCAATACTTTTGTCCACCCCCTGTTTTATGTTTGGTGTGGAATTATATCCAATTTGGCTTTAGGACAAATCTTTTTGTGTTTTTTTCATTGAAGACAAATTAAATGAAGATAATAATACCAAAGAATTTGTGATTGCAATCATTTTCAGGAAGAAACTGAGTATTATCTGACAGAATTGCAGTGTCAATACTTTTGGCCATGACTGTATATATAGAATTAGTCCTTTGACAGGTCCTAATATACAGTATGAGCCATCACAGAGTTCATATATACAGTATGAGCCCTCACAAAGCCCCTTACAACAGGCTGTGTGCTTACTAACAGCCCCCCACTATATAGTATGAGCCTTCACATAGCATCCTTTGTACAGTACAAGATAAGCCTCAAATAACCCTTTTATGCAGGATTAGCCCTCACTTAGTTCCATATATAATATGAGCCCTCACACAGCCCACTAAATAAATGATGAGCCCTCCCATAATCCCTATATACAGGATAAATCTTCACATAGCCCCTATACACAGGATGAGCCCTCATAATCCTATTTATACATTATCAGCCCTCAAACAGCCCCATATATATTGTGTGAGTCCCCCAAAAGATCAATATTTATACAGCATGAGCCCTCACATAGCCTCCATATATACAATATGAGCTCACACATAACCCATCGATATAAGGTATGGGCCCTTACATAGCTTCCTAGATACAAGTTGAGCCCACACACAGCTCTCCTATATACAGCATGAGCCCGGATACATGAACCTTTACACATCTCATACCCATATAAAAAAAGCATCACATACTCACCTCTCTTCCACTGTTCTGCTCTGGCCTCCATGGATCCACTTCCTCTTGACAATAGCCAGAGCATACACTCTTTCTTTCTATTGTGCTTAAAAGCACTGCACTTAAACAAACCGTGCGCTCCAGATCCTGGCCACTATTAGTGCTACTGAACTCTTAATGCTGTAGAGGTAAGAATATATCATATCGCCGCATCAGAGACTGCAGTTCAGGCAAATGGTACAAAAATGCCGCTAGTCCAAACTATCATTCAAGCAGCAATGCCAGACATTCAGTGTTGCACCATCAGGATTGGAGTAACTCTCTAATTGATCACAAGAGTAATTATTTCCTTTTGTAAGGAACCAAGTTTTGTTTACAAAGCAGATCCTTTATATCGTACACATACAGTATATGCTCTATGCACAGTTAAAGTGTCATTCACATCTTTTTTTAAAACTATTGTATGATAGTGCTTGTAAATACAAGCAAGAAATGTCCCTCCAATACTCAAATCTTGCAATTTTTTTTTACAGCTTTGTCTATGTCACGTGTAATATATCAAATACTATTTGCGCTCACAAGCTTGTTTTTTTTCTATTGAGCTTCAAAGCACTGCACTGAAGCTGGCTGGGATCACTATAAGCTCCAGGTCCTGTCCAACTTTAGTGCTATTGAGCTCTCCCTTTAAGTGCTGCACATGTTTGACAACTGCTGTTAGACTGCAGAGGACTGATAATAGTGATGAGCGAGCACTACCATGCTCAAGTGCTGGGTACTCAGAATGAGCAGTTAGACGCTCGAATGGGCTTGACTTTTGTACCAATGAAGTGAAGTGGAAATCAATGGGTAACGCAAGCATTTTCCTGGGAGCAGCCAGACGCTCGGATGGGCTTGACTTGTGTACCAATGAAGGGAAGTGGAAATCAATGGGTAACTCAAGCATTTTCCTGGGAGCAGCCAGATTCTCGGATGGGCTTGACTTGAGTACCAAGCATAATGGAAGTCAATGCGTAACGTAAACATTTTCCTGGGAGCAGCCAGATGCTCGGATGGTCTTGACTTGAGTACCAAGCATAATGGAAGTCAATGGGTAATGCAAGCATTTTCCTGGGAGCAGCCAGATGCTCGGATGGTCTTGACTTGAGTACCAAGCATAATGGAAGTCAATGGGTAAATCAAACATTTTCTTGGGAGCAGCCAGATGCTCGGATAGGCTTGACTTGTGTACCAAGTATAATGCAACTCAATGGGTAACTCAAGCATTTTCCTGGGAGCAGTCAGATACTCAGGTGGGCTTGATTCGTGTACCAAGTGTAATGGAAGTCAATGTGCATTTTCCCGGGAGAGGCTCAACTACCTAGTATAATGGAAGTCAATAGGAAACTCAAGCATTTTTCCAAAAGATCTTCTCATTGTGAGAACTGAGCATTCAAGCATAGTAGTAGATGCTCATCACTAACAGATAACATAGTCCAAACTATCATTCAAACACCAATGCTGCACAACTGGATTGGACTAACTCTCTAATTGATGGCAAAAGTAACTGTTTCCTTTTGCAAGAAACCATGTTTTTTTTTGCCTGGTGGTTCCTATATATACTGTACAAATATATTTTACATTTTTATTTGAAATAAATGTGTTTATCCTGTAGTGCATTGCTAGATTTTATACATTTATACTGTTTGTACGTCTTCCTCTTGTTAATTAGCGCATTGCATCATGGCCAAGCGTCATAAAATTCTATATTCACAATGATATCATTATGAGAAATATTTCTGTGGGAAAAGACAGTTGAAAAGACACCTGCCGAGACATAACACATATTGTTATATGCAGTTGACATCTCTTTTAAAATGCCTTTGCACTTTCAATTCTTATTAAATATACAGGGCTGAAGTATTACAAACATAATTTTGCATTACTGAAAATATATGATAATATCTTGCTGAGAAATCTTATTACAAGCAAATTGTACTTTGTGTGATCTGTGCAATCCACTATAGTACATGAATATAATAAATAATGTGGATCTTTCCCATTGAACATCTTAGCAGAATAATGAAATGGAAGAGAAAGATATTTCAACAATTTCTTAGGCTTTCATCTTTTGAAAGGGAGCAGAAATGATGCATGACTATATTACTCCAGCTCCACTACGACACATTATATATGAAATTATCAAGGACAGAGACATAATACAAGTCTATAGTTCCCTTTGTCAGCATATTATTTAAATAATATATGATAAAAACTTTAAAACTGTCAGAAAAGAGGAGAGCTGAAAGTAATCACATTATGTGCGAGAATGATATGTATAGAAAAAGTATAAGTAGAAGATTAAGTTTGTAATCTTGTGTTTGAAAATCATCAAAGTTGCCTAAATTAAACATATCACTTCTTCTTCTTTCTTTTGGGTTGCAGTTGGAACTTGGAATTGCAGTTTACACTTAGGTCTGGTGAACTCACTATCTACCTTATGGAGAGGAGTTTGCCTGCCACACTAAGAAAACAGCTAAGTAGATAAGGAGATTTAAAGCCACATCCCTCCTCTAGGAAATATGCAAATTTGCACTTCAGTGATGAACTCTAGCGCCACCTTTAGGTAGCTTCTCAAAGTCATAGTCGACTTTCTGACAAGCTTTTTAATATGACTTGGGATTTGTGCCAGATCAGAACCCCAAACTACAGACGCTGCGTTTCGGGGTAACTGCCCCTCATCAGTGTAGTGTGTGGGATATTCTGATCTGGCTGTATGAGAGGCTATAGACGAGGTCTGGGGAACTCGCTATCTACCTTATGGAGAGGAGTTTGCCTGCAACCATAAGAAGACAGTTAAGTAGATAAGGAGATTTAAAGCCGCATCCCTCCTCTAGGAAATATACAAATTTTCACTTCAGTGAGGAAGTGGATGAACTCTAGCGCCACTTAACTGTCTTCTTATGGTTGCAGGCAAACTCCTCTCCATAAGGTAGCGAGTTCCCCAGACCTCGTCTGTAGCCTCGCATACAGCCAGATCAGAATATCCCACAAACTGCACTGATGAGGAGCAGTTACCCCAAAACGCAGCTTCTGTAGTTTGGGGTTCCGATCTGGAACAAATCCTTAGTCATGACTTTGAGGAGCTACTTAAAAGTGGTGCTAGCGTTCATCCACTTCCTCACTGAAGTGAAAATTTGCAGTTTACACTTATTCACTTAAATTGAGATGATGCAATAAAACTTGATACAACATTGTGATGACTGTGATGACCGAACACTAAAATGCAAAAGTGCTCGTTAATTGAATCCAGTGAGTACAACGCACAGACTGGCTCAATTCAAGTACTGAGTATAAAGGAGGTCTTTGGGAGACTCAAGCACTTTTCCAGAACCTTCCCCCCCAAGAATGTTGGGGAGGGAGGAAAATCGCTGAAGTAGATGGAAACAACATTAAAATGTGATTCCCAAGTTGCTGTTAGGAAGTTAAAAAATTAAATTCTAAAAAACAACATGAGGTCCCCTTCATTTTTGCCAAGATAAAGCAGGCAGACAGCTGTAGGCTGGTAACATTAAGAGGCTGGGAGGGTCCATAGTTATTTGGCCTTTCCCATTCTGAAAATAGCAGCCTGCAAGCACCCCAGAATTGACGCATCAATTAGTTGCACCAATTCTGACTCTTTACCCCAGCACTTTCCAATTGCCTTTGTGCAGTGGCAATTGAGGTATTGTTCAGGGGGTTGATGTCAGCTGTACATTATCAGCTGACATCAAGCCCAGGGGTTAGTAATGAAGAGGCATCTAGCAGACACCACCATTACTATCTCAATAAGTGTAGTTAAAAAAAACACAAACTCAAAAAATATGTTAATCAAAATAAATATTTCTCCATACCATCCCTTATTCACCAATTCATTAAAAAAGAAAAACCATGAAGATCAAACGTAGTACATGATGTAGTTGCCCTGAATCTGTTAGCAGCCTTTAGTTGTCTGATGTACCTTGGTTGTTAATCAAAAGTGAGGGGGATCACAAGCCGTTTTTTGAAATTATTTATTTATTATTATAATTATGGTAAATAAAGCTAAAAACACCCTTTAGTGCCTCATGAAAGGTACTGCAAGGTGCAAATGTAAAACCTTGCCTACATGTCTGATGTTTGCTTGAATACAAGCACTCTCTCCTTCATCAACTTTGCCTGAACTGCACTGTGCCTAACATCACACCTCCAGATCTCATAGACCTGAGGATCGACTGGCCAATAACAGTAATCCGAGTAGCCAAAATTGCTATGGAATTTGTGTGATTGTCAGACAAACCACGCATATTTAGTGACTGAAAGAAAAACAACCATGGAACTTGCGAGGTGGTGACTCGAGCACCTGCAATACTCAATCGAATAACGAGCGCACCAAAGCACCCCGATGATTAATCAATTGATGAGTAGTGCTCATCACTAGTACTGTGTAAATGAAAAAAACAGAATTACTGATGAGTTAATTTTGCTTGAACAAAAACTGAGCCGATTCAGTTTAGTGACCGCGAATTGATCATGTCGACCAAAAGTCAGCAAACATTGATTTGTTCAGAAAAAAATCAGAATTTAAAATGGCCCAGAATATTACCTGTTTTTTGGGGGACAAAATGCTGCCTGAAGACCCTCTGGCTAGGGACACTCCTAAAGTGTCCCCATTTATCGAGTCTACTGGCTTGTATTAAGCTGTAGTATTTTGGGGAATTTTTAGGAATTTTTTAAGCTTCATGCAGTTTACAGGTGTTTTTTACACCAGCAGGATCTGAATTTTGGAAACAGTTCCACAAGTGTCAGCAGCTGTGAAGTCTACAAAGCTTACAATTTCCTTAAAACATCAGTTTAAGAGAGCTATCTATTTTTAAGATACATTTTTGTGAATTTTTTTATTATTATTTTTTTTATTTGAGAGATAACCTTTATTATTGCAGATAGTCAACAGCATGTGAGACCATCTGTTGCAAACTTATGCATAAGCAAGATATGAAAAAATAGCATTCTCACCATCTGATCTGTGTTTGCAGTCCCAGTGGTATGCAGGTACGCTGTCTGGATCAGGCACTGCATTTGGTTACTTTATGGATCCTCTGCTAGGCATGGCGGACCTCGACTCAGAGGATATCATCTACCTAAGCACTCTAGAGGCAGAAAGTGGGTTGCTCGAACCTGACCCAGAGTGGCATCATGGAGAGGATATGGAGAGTGAGATCTATGTCACCTGGAGCTCCACCGCACTTTCCAATTTGGGCATCATTTGCAATGCGGTGCAGATCCAGTCCTGGGTTCCGATTCAAGCTGTGGACCTAAGAAGTAAATAACAGCAATCAGGTGCCTTTTACCCTATGGCATGCTGGTCCAGAAGCACCACATGTCAGACTGCATATGATCTGGCTGTATGTCTGGCTACATTCCAGCTGTAGCAGGTGTTGCAGACTCAGCTCCTGGATCCCATTACCCAAGTCCCCAAGGACCAGGACCTTTATGGGGAGCCCGAGGAAGAGGAGCACCTACAAAGCAATGCGTCTGTCATGCACTTAGATGGCGCTGACATTCCTGGATGCTGCTGTGTATGTTTGTCTTTAAGAGCTGAATGGCTGATAGTTGTGAAGGTCCTGGCCTCCAGAACTGCATTCACTATTAGGTTTAACTGCTGGTTAAGAAGTTAATGTGTGACTCACCTGAACTCCCCTCCCCCTAGCCTTTAAGTAGCCTCTCCTTCCACCAGGTGGTGCTGCTGATAGAGTTTCACTCTATGCCTGGAAGCCATGCTGTGCTGAACTATGTTTTTGTGTTGCTGAAGTCCTTTCCTTTGGAGTTGCTGTATCCAAGTTCTGTGGAGGGAGGTGAGGGGGGGGAATATTGCAGGGTTGGTGGAGGAGTTTTAGGGAGAGGCTGGAGGCCCGAGCCTTCTCACCTTTAGAGATACCTTCGGGATCAGGGCCATTTAGGTTTCCAAGACTAGGGTCAGACTAGTCTTCCTGGTCACCCTGCCCATAACTGCCATTCCCTCATCAGCATTCTCACTACACCGTGACATTATTAGCAGCCGATTCCTTTTCCCTTGAGTCACTATTTCTCAGACTGCCTCAGCTGATGCATTTTCTCGTCTGATGCAGACCAACTCTGAAGAAATAACTGGTCTGCGGACTCAGGTAGTGCAACAGCTGCATCAAGTCGTGGGTTACCTGCGGTCGGCTCATGCTCAGGCCATGCCTTCCAGATAGGCTTTCTGGAGGAAGAGACACATTTTTTTGTGTTCCGTGAAGCCTGTAAGCTTTATTTCAGGCTCTAGCTCCGTTCATCGGGAAGTGAGGAACAGCAGGTTGGGATTATAGTCTTCCTTCTTAAAGGGGACCCCCAGACCTGGGCCTTTTCCCTCTCAGCCGACTCACCATCACTACGGTCGGTGGACGGGTTTTTTGCTGCTCTGGCTCAGGTTTATGGTGAACCAGATAGGATGACCTTTGCTGAGTCTAATCTCCGAAAACTCAAACAGGGCACATGAGCAGTGGAGGAGTACTGCTCGGAGTTTTGGAGATGGACAACTAACACCCAGTGGAACGACCCAGCCCTCAGGAGTCAGTTCTGCTTGGGTTTGTCAGCTAGACTGCAAGACACCCTGGTTCAGTACGCCTCACCTGAGTCATTGGAGGCTGCGATGTCCCTAGCCATACTGGTTGACACACGCCTGAGGGAGAGACCAAAATCTACTATGTCTCCTGTACCTATCCCTGCTGAGGAGACTATGATGAACCCATGCAGTTGGGGGAAGTAGGTTCTTGTGTTAAACCTCTTGTGGCTACTGTTCACCAAGTGGGCAGAGCATGTTTTTTCTGTGGAAAATCTGACCATTTTATTAAGGTTTGTCTACTTTGCTCCAAGATCACGCAGTCTCAGAAGCAGCCTACCTCGGGCTGTTCAGAAGGAGAGGACCAGAGAGTTTATCTTACCTTCCTCGCTAAGTCTCCATTCACACTGTTTGCCAAGGTGGTGGTGGATGGACTGTGCCAGTTCTGGTCAATAGCGGAGCAGGGGTCAATATTGTGATTCTCGCTTGGCTCAGGCTCATGGTCTCAACAGCATTGCTTTAGTGAGACGCATTCCCATCACCTCGATCAACTCAGTTCCACTCAGCCAGAAGGTCCTCTCCCAAGTGGTGCGTAATGTGAACTTGAGCAGTGGAACTCTCCTCCAGGAGGTTCTGTTCTGTCACCTCTTGGAAAACGTGCCCACTTCCATTGTATTGGGCCTTCCCTGGTTGGAGAAACACAACCCAGTAATTAACTGGTGAGTCAGAAATGTTGTAGCTTGGGTGTTTTTCTGTGTGCCTCGCTATAACTATTTATACTGTACTGGTTGCACTGACTCCTACCCCATATCCAGAAGTGAATGGGAGTGAGCCTGGAAGAGGGCGTGGAGTCCAGACTACGCCTCAGATTAATGGTGGGTCTAGGCGTCATTCCAGGAGGAGGGGCCGGGGAGGGGCGGTGGTTCCTGCTGTGCACTCCAGGGGAGGGAGCCCTGGGCCCCGGGGGGACTCTACTGCAGTTTTCAGACCTGGATGTGTGCCCTCTAACTGTGACCGCAGATTTAGAAATAAACGTGCAGGTCCAGACCTGAGAGTTAATGAGCATGTGTGGGTGTTGTCCAAGCACGTCAGGTGGAGGTGTGCTGCTGGGGCTCCTGGTTCTGGGGTTATAGGACCATTTCGGTTATCGGCCATTTGAAATCCTGTGCTGTACTGCCTTGACCCATAATGTCTTTCATATCTCATCACTCAGTGGATATGGTCTTCTTTCGGATGTGCCGTAGTCGAGTCCGGAGGCCTCTCTTAAAAGAGGGGGTACTGTCATGTGCTTAGATGGTGCTGACATTGCTGGATGTTGCTGTGTATGTTTGTCTTTAAGAGCTGAATGGCTGATAGTTGTGAAGATCCTGGCCTCCAGAACTGCATTTACTATTAGGTTCAACTGCTGGTTGAGGGGTTAATGTGTGACTCACCTGAACTCCCCTCCCCCTAGCCTTTAAGTAGCCAGGTGGTGCTGCTGATAGAGTTTTACTCTATGCCTGGAAGCCGTGCTGTGCTGACTTGTGTTTGTGTTGCTGAAGTCCTTTTCTTTGGAGTTGCTGTATCCCAGTTCTGTGGAGGGAGGCTAGAGGCCCGAACCTTCTCACCTTTAGAGATACCTTCAAGATCAGGGCCATTCGTGGTTCCTAGACTAGGGCCAGACTAGTTTTCCCTGGTCACCCTGCTCATATCGGTCATTCTGACATCAGCATTCTCACTACACCATGACAGCATCTCAGCTGTGTGGTTCACCCTCATCACCTCCGGAGGCACCTAAGTGGGGCAATGCCATGTGGAGACCCTTACCCCCTACTAGCATCCTTACACCCTCCTATGTCATTTAGCGAGGCGCTTCAGCATGCAAATGCCATCACCTGGGACTGGCTACATGAGCCTAAGGCTAATGACTTCCTCGACCAATGCACAAAAGGCAAGGTGTTAGCATTCAAACCGGATAAGGGGTATGGGTTCCTAGTGAAACATGGCACCAAACATCAGTGCTATGACGACTGCGCCACTATGCAGCATGCCGATCTTCCACAAAGACTACACACCATATATGTTCGGGATAAGATCACATTCATGAATGTGTGGGGCATAAAGGGGTGATTTGCGATTGATGTATTGATGTATTGAGAAGTGGCAGGAGGAGGTCGATCTGCAGAGAAGTTGTCGTTGGGTGCGGCCAAAGTGTCTCTTTGTCAGCCAACCAGATCCTCCCGAACCCATAGGGTATAAACATGTTCCTAAGATGTTTCTGGTCCTGTCTATCCTAGAGGGGTGGTCATCCCCTAGGTCCTTCAACCTATCCAGCTGTGGCAAAGATGGAGTGTGCTGGAGTGCAGGTAAACTTGGAGATACCCCAAGACCATCCGACGGCATACTACTATCCGAAACCACACCCAAAATCTAGGGTATGGATAAAAATTAGGGATGAGCGAGTCCTAAATTACTCAGAATCGCTAGACCCGCACGAGTCCGAGCCCAGGACTCGCTACTCGTTGCGAGTCTAGCGAGTCCAATGTTAATGAATAGGGAAACGAGTAATAGCGAATAATGCTATTTACAAATCGCTGATGTGTCTCTGAAAGTGTGCGAGTCCAAACTTGCAGGTTTTTCTCTTATTTGGAGCCGATGATGGGAGGGGGAAGCGATTCTCGGGCACACACCATGCTGTAAAAGCAAACAGGAAACGACTCGCTCTGACAGACGCACACACAGAGCAATCCATTCTCCAGAGCAATCATGGCCGGCCGTGTCGCTGTGAACACGCTGCGATTGATTCCTCTGGTGGAGGCTCGGCCACTGCTATGGCTCCCAACAGACCCTGACTATGGGGATAACATCATGAGGACTACTGCCTGGAGAGAGATCGCCCAAGTGATGTTCCCTGCGTTCCATCTGAGTGGCCATGATGAACAGAGCAATATGAGTAAGTTAAATGAGTTCACCCATTATATATTGGATTTACTGTATATATACTCGTGTATAAGCCGACCCGTGTATAAGCCGACCCCCTATTTTTCCCCCCAAAAACTGTGAAAACATATTGACCGCCATCCTGGTATACAGCGGCTATCACTGGTAGACAGCCCCCCAGCAGAGTATACAGCTCCCCCTGCAGAGTATACATGCCCCCATATTATGGTATACAGGCAGGGGCACGGGTCATGCGGCTGCAGGAGCATGAAGCAGCGCATGACCCCGAAGCAGCAGCCGGAACCGCAAGCTCCTGGCCGCGCGATGACGTCATCAGCGCGCGGCTGCGGCCGGGAGTGAGCGGCTGTGAGGAGCGCGAGGCTGCGGCTGGGAGCGAGCCCTAGGAGACTGCGGGAGCTGCGGTGACTGTGAGGCGGCCGCCAGTCATCACCCCACCCCCACCCCCATCCTCACCTGTGTCGGACCGGTGAGGGAGGGCTGGCACCCAAACTGTAGGGTGCCAGTCAGTCCCTGTATACAGGGCCCTCAGTGGGTCTACAGCCCCCCCAGCAGTGGGTATATAGGGCCCCCAGCAGTGAGTATACAGGGCCCCCAGCAGTGGGTATACAGGGCCCTCGTGGGTATACAGGCCCCCATAGCAGGGTATACAGGACCCTCAATGTGTTATCATGTGCCGTCGCATAGTTGCCTATATTTGGATGGGGTCACAACACTACACTTAGTTTAAGGGCTGGTGCTCCTGGCTCTTACGGCCAGGGGGTTGGGTGTATATTAATACCACTAATGAGCAGAGTCTGGTGCCCGCACTATTACCTTCTCGATGCGTCGACATGTGTCCTGCCTCATTTGTGATAGTGTCCACGTGAGCTCAATGTCCGTAATGCTGTTGATGATGTTCCACACTGTCGTGTCACTGTGACTTGGATACACATTACACACACAACATGAATAAAATGTTATTGTTGATTTGTACCCATACTTTTGGTGTTTCAAATATTACACATGTCTAAACCCGGTTTGAAATCATTTCACAGTTGACCATCTTCAAAAACGTTGGAGGAGCTGCCGCGATCAACATCGCAAACAACATCGACAGATCGCAGAGGGGGACCCGGGAGCAGCTCCAGAGCTGATCTACAAACATTACGACCGGCTGTCCTTCCTTGGACCGGTGGCCCGTATGCCAAGGTATGTGTCTGCAGCACTGTTGTCTACTATTATTATTATTTATTTATATAGCGCCATTAGGTTCCATGGCACTTTACATGAGGATAATGGTTAACTACAAAAAACAGTAAAGGAAGACAATCAGGTTGTACAGGTACAAGAGCAGAGGACCCTGTCCACGAGGGCACACAGTGTACGTATGAAGCTCTATAATGAGTGTGCTGGTTTACATACCCACACTGGGGTTTGTTTCTGCCATGGTGCAACAGATTTCTATTACCTTTGGCAATGATCCAGGACATACACATTTATAGTCACATTCTGACGTTGGGACAAATAAGCAGGGTCGGCAGACACAATGTTCCTTGACCTCACAATTAGCTATTATTGTTGGCATGTTTGTGGAACAAAGCCATGTTCTTCCCTGCAATGGCCTCTAAGGTGTGTGGCCTTGTCTGGTTTGCCTGTCGTAAGCATCATTTGTATGTGTTCCTAATGGCCTCCCTCCACTTGCATAAGGGCCACATACATCCCTACACGTTTAATTGTGGGTGTTTTTAGGGTAAATAACGTTGTAAGGATATACCCCTTTTGCACTAAAATGTTTGTACACCATCACAAATTGTTGACACAGTCATACACATTAGAGGACATACTCTGTATCACTACAAATATGTGTGGTTCAGTTTTCCCATGGGTATATTTGGGCCTGCAAGGTGATGGTGTAGATATTAGGGCCCACATGTGAATTTAATTGTTTTGTTGTTAACTGATGGCCACATTAAGAATCCTCCGAAAAACATAGTGTATTAATGCTGTATAAAATCAAACTTAAAGGGGCCATATTTTCAGTGCAACAGGCTTTTATGTCCAAGGTCCTTTAGGAAACCCGAGGTTTGCCCTTGCTGTTCCCGGCTTTGTGTTCGGCCCCGTTGGAATAATTGTAAAACTGTTCATCTGGGAATACCACCTTGTTTGGCACCAACGATGTGTGACCTGCTGATCAAAAACAACCCCATACTCTATGTCCATTACAGTCATTTCAAAATCCAAGCCATATGTTTTGTGGGTTTTATTTACCGAGACATTCCTGATTAGCATACATGGCAGCAACAAGGAGTGTAGGCCACTAACGCCGAATGCTCATGTGTCACCTATGCTGCAGGACTCCATTTCCTGTCTTGCTCACCTGCCCTATAGATCTGGGTTATGTGCATTGAGACCAAGGCTGCCCACACTGCGTCTTTTTGTGTCCATCTGATGGCAAACAACCCTGAAGAATGTGTTTGCCTCAAAGTGTCAGGCTATAGCTTTGTCCACATAAAGTTACAACAAAAAGTAAATGCTATACTTGTGGCCACTAATGTGTCTTCAAGTGCCTAAATAGCTGTCCTGCCTAAGGCAGGGCACAGTGTAATTGGGCAGACAAATGCTTAAATTTCAAATGGAATGTCAAAAAATCGAGTACCAACACTACCCACACATAGAATATTGGTTGAGCCATGAGCCAAAATGTCCTAATTTATTGGCTGCAATTAAATCTTAAGGTCAACAATGAAAACACAGAATACACAGATATGGGAGCCATGGAGGAGGGTTGAGAAAGATGTGGATGGAGATAGTGGCTGAATAGTCATTATTATATAGATTGTATTATATTACATATTATATTATATATATATATTGTATACGTTTGAACCCCTTCCCTGGTTTACATAGATGATATAACCTAAAAGTTTGGTAAATTAAGTATGTCAAGTTAATAGTGAAGTCAGGGGGACTTTTTTTCATGTGAACCATTGGTGTTATTGATCGTCTAGATTAGATGGGATGGGGGGGTGGCGGTTAATAAGGGGGGAAAAATTATGTATTATTAGGGAATTAGCAAACAAAGTGACGTATTCATTTATGTTATGTACAGTTAGTTATTCTTTAATAGTAATAAAAAATTTCTGATTCAGAATACACTGATACACAGAGTCAAAAAAGTGTGCAACTTAATGTTTGACCTATGTTTTTGTTTCCAAATGCAATGCATTCACCAAACTTTTTTGGCCTTTACCCACAGAGAGGTTCACTACCGCAGGCGACGTGGTAACCGTCCACCACCACAGCTGCCTGAACAGGCGAGGGAGGCCCCTGAAGCCCCTTTAGTGGAGGAGCAAGGCCAAGCTGGTGGAATACCACCACCACCACCGCCGCCGCCACCAGCACCAACACCACCACCACCGCCGCCACCAGCACCAGCACCACCACCACCGCCGCCACCAGCACCAGCACCACCACCACCGCCGCCACCAGCACCAACCCCAGCTTTGGGGCATGTCCGGCCGCAAGAGGAGGAACCTGGATGCCCACCTCACAGCAGCCATGGTCTGATCCCGGGGTCACCTAATCGACGGCGTGCACAAAGTAATGCTGACTTTGCCCACAGTCTGATACCATTCCTGGATGTAATTCCATTTGACAGGCTACTGCGGGCAAGGTCAGCATTACAGATTGTGCTTGACGCCAGTCGCCCACCAAACCACCCAGGTGAGGTTTTCAAGTATTTGGAGGGGTGGCAACTCAGACACTCCAACCTCCAAGACAGGCCCACACCCCGGGACAGCCATGTGCCACCCCAGAGGCCTGTACCTCCCTTTCCACACTGGCCACCTAACAGGGACCTACCATTTTTCCCCACACCTGCCCAGAGGATCCACCCTCAAGGGTTGCCGGAGGCCATTCATGGGGCCCTTGACCTCTTGCAGGACCAGGGTGATGATGTCACTTTACTGGCAAGGCCGGAGGATGCGGCAACCTACCACCAGCTGTAGACCCCTTATTTTTTTGTTTTTTATTTTTTGTTCATGTGCATTGCACAATTTCTTTATGTTATTATTTCTTATATTTTCCTACTGTTTACAAAGTTGTAACAAAAAAAAAAAAAAATTCTGACATCTTTACCATTATGGCGGAATAATACCCAGTCTACAAAAACTGCTTTGTGTCTGTCTTTTTTCAGGGAATGGATGTGTAGGTTGTTTTGTGGGTGGGCTTAAAGTTATCATCATTATAATTATTATTTATTTATATAGCACCGATAGGTTCCATGGCGCTTTACATGAGGATAAGGTACACAGGGAGAAGTACAATAAACATAGACAATAAGGTCGTAGAGGTACAACAGGAGAGGACCCTGTACGCGTGGGCTCACATTCTACGAGGGGTGGGTGGGGATACAATAGGGTGGGGAAGGTGTCGGTCGTGGGGCGTGTAGCGGGGTGTCATGGCAGGTTGTAGGCCTGTCGGAAGAGGTGAGTCTTTAGGTGTTTCTTGAAGGTTCCCAGGGTAGGCGAGTGAGTGATGAGGTGGGGCAGCGAGTTACAGAGCATGGTTGATGCCCGGGAGAAATCCTGTATGCGGTTGTGGGAAGAGGAGATGAGGGGGGAGTGTCGGAGAAGTTCTTGGGATGAACGCAGGTAGCGTGAGGGATGGTATCGGGAGATCATGTCGGAGATGTATGGTGGGGATAGGTTGTGTAAGGCTTTGAATGTCATGATCAGTGTTTTAAAGTGAGCTCTCTGTGGGGCGGGGACCCAGTGAAGGGCTTGGAGAGGGTGTAGACAGGTGAGTAGCGTGAGGACAGATGGATTAGTCGGGCAGCAGAGTTTAGTATAGATTGGAGAGGTGCAAGAGAGTTGGCAGGGAGGCCTGTGCGAAGGAGGTTCCAGTAGTCAAGGCGGGAGATGATGAGGGCATTAATGAGTGTTTTAGCTGTGTCAGGGTTGAGTAACGAGCAAATTCTTGAAATATTTTTGAGTTGGAGTGACAGGGACTTGGTTAGGAACTAGAGGTGGGGCTTGAAGGAGAGGGAGGAGTCAAGGATTACCCCGAGACATTTGGCGTTGAGGACAGGGGAGAGAGAGCATCATTAGCAAGTAGTTTACGGACCGCATGGAGCATGAAGTCACCTTGGTTACTAAGTGTAAAATCATGACTCCACATACAAATGTTGCTGACAAATAAACAGTGCCTGTGTTTGGGGGGTTACTTAATGCCTCGCTATGGCAACAAGACTAGGAACACACATGTGAGAGGCTGGGACATCTACCTGCTACACATCGCGTCTACGCGTTTTCTACAGAGCGTACAGTGGGACCTTTCTCCAGGCTCCAGCAGGATGATAGTCCAAGCAATGCCCACGATGCAAGCATAGGCTTGTTGCCTAAAAAAATTAGCTCAAGGGGCTTCATATACATTTTTTTCAGAAAGCAGGGTGCTTGGCCCATACAATAGAATTGCTTGTACTAGGAGCATAGTACATGCAATGCCCACGATGGAGGCATAGGCTTGGTGCCTGGAAAAATTAGCCCAAGGGGCTGTTTGCCATTTTGGGTATGAATGCAGGCCTAAGGGCCATGATCAGCTTGTTAGCCATGGTGGCTCCAAAAATTTGCCCAAGGGGCTGTTTGGCAATTTGGGTATAAATGCAGGCCTAAGGGCCATGATAAGCTTGTTAGCCTGGGTGGCTCCAAAAATTAGCCCAAGGGGCTGTTTGGCATTTTGAGTGTAAATGCAGGCCTAAGGGCCATGATAAGCCTCTTAGGCTGGGTGTCTCCAAAAATTAGCCCAAGGGGCTGTTTTGCATTTTGGGTATAAATGCAGGCCTAAGGGCCATGATAAGCTTGTTAGCCTGGGTGGCTCCAAAAATTAGCCCAAGGGGCTGTTTGGCATTTTGAGTGTAAATGCAGGCCTAAGGGCCATGATAAGCCTCTTAGGCTGGGTGTCTCCAAAAATTAGCCCAAGGGGCTGTTTTGCATTTTGGGTATAAATGCAGGCCTAAGGGCCATGATAAGCTTGTTAGCCTGGGTGGCTCCAAAAATTAGCCCAAGGGGCTGTTTGGCATTTTGAGTGTAAATGCAGGCCTAAGGGCCATGATAAGCCTCTTAGGCTGGGTGTCTCCAAAAATTAGCCCAAGGGGCTGTTTTGCATTTTGGGTATAAATGCAGGCCTAAGGGCCATGATAAGCTTGTTAGCCTGGGTGGCTCCAAAAATTAGCCCAAGGGGCTGTTTGGCATTTTGAGTGTAAATGCAGGCCTAAGGGCCATGATAAGCCTCTTAGGCTGGGTGTCTCCAAAAATTAGCCCAAGGGGCTGTTTTGCATTTTGGGTATAAATGCAGGCCTAAGGGCCATGATCAGCTTGTTAGCCTGGGTGGCTCCAAAAATTAGCCCAAGGGGCTTTTAAATGTTTGCTAACAGAAAATAAAGGTTGTTTCCTTGTCAAAAGGTGTTGTGATGGTTAATGAAACCGAAGTTAAGGTATAGTGTTGGTTTAAGATGAAGCAGCCTCATTACCAGGTTGCAGGAACATGCTTACGCAAATCGTTACTGGTCTTGTACATACTGCTTGTACCAAAAAGACACAATATAATACAATGATTAATTATATCATATTGATGTTGAACGTGGCACTTCAGCTCTGAGTACTGTCGTCTTCAGGGCTCAAGAAGTCTTGTGAAATCCAGTTCCTATTAAACTTAATTAGAGTAAGCCTGTCTGCATTCTCTGGAGTAAGACGTGTCCTGGTATCAGTTATGATACCCCCAGCGGCACTGAAAACCCGCTCTGATGTCACACTAGCTGCAGGGCATGCCAGCACCTCCAAGGCATACAACGAGAGCTCTGTCCAAGTGTGGAGCTTGGAGACCCAGTAATTAAACGGGACTGCGGCATCAGTCAGGAAGCAGGTACTGTCACTTAAGTATTCTTGTACCATGTTGGTAAGTTTCTGTCTCCGAGAGATGGTTACTGGAGCAACATGGCGCTGCAGGTTCGATGGCTTATTGAACATAGCCCACTTTGCGGACATCTTTCCAGCATCTCTTCTGGACAGCGTGGATGATTGTGCCCCGACCAAAGGCTGCTGTTGCAAAGAGTTGCTAACTATGGGCAGAGTGTTGTCTGACGGTGATATTAGAAGCATATTATCCACAAGAACCCTCTTGAAATAGTCAATTGTCAAGCCACGTGGTGACTGAAACAGCAGCGAGGTGAATTTATCTTTATAACGTGGGTCCAGAAAGGTGGCCAACCAGTAGAGGTCGTTGTGCAATATGTTAATCACTCGTGGGTCTTCTAGCAGACAAGTCAACATGAAGTCAGCCATGTGTCCTAAGCTGCATAGAGTCATGTCTTCAGTGTCCTCAGAACGATGTTCAATACCCATTGTATCCGCAAAGTCTGTCTCCGCCTCCTCCTCTCCAGGCCGCCCATGGTGGACAGACACAAAGCTGGGGTTGTGAGTACCATCTGGGTTGACATCGGCACCAACAAAAAATAAATCCTCTTCATCGTCTTGCTCCTGTTCCTCTTCAGGAGCCAATGTTGCCTGGTCATACTGGCTTTGCTGGCTAGGTACTGCGCTGTTTAAATCTGGCTCCATAGCCATCTGCTGGGCTCTCAATGCTTCATTTTTCTGATTAATGAGGGATTCTTTCAGCAGACACAGCATGGGTATAGTGACACTGATGATGGACTGATCACCGCTCACCAGTTTTGTGCAGTAGTCAAAATTATCAAGAACCTCAGATGTGTCAGCGATCCACACCCACTCCATTGTACTAATATGTCGTGGCTGACTGCCGGTCTGACGGGCATGTTGCAACTGATACTCGGATATTGCCCTCTGCTGCTCATTGATCCTCGATAACATATGGAATGTAGAGTTCCATCGTGTCGGCATGTCACAAATGAGTCTGTGGTTGGGCAAATTCAATTGCTTTTGAAGCAATGAAAGTTTTCCAACCGCTGTTGACGAATGACGAAAATGTGCACAAACTCGACGCACCTTCTCCAGTAGGTCAGATAGCTCTGGGTATGTACGCAGGAATTTCTGCACTACTAGATTCAGCACGTGAGCCATGCAAGGCACGTGCACAAGGTTTCCGAGCTTTAGTGCAGCCACTAGGTTACGACCATTGTCGCTCACCACGAGACCGGTCTGGAGTTGGAGTGGGGATAGCCACTGATCTGTCTGTTGCTTCAGACCTTTCAACAGCTCTACTGCAGTGTGCGGTGTGTGACCTAAACAGATCAGCTTCAGCAGAGCCTGTTGGCGTCTTGCTGAAGCACTGCAGCAAACCTCCCAACTTGGCCGTGATGTTGAGGGCAATTGAGGATTGGTCGAGGAAGCGGAAGATGGTGTAGTGGACATATAGGATGATGCAGAGACCCTGAATGAGGTTGTGCCAGCTATCCGTGGCGTGGGTAGGATGTTTGATGTAACACTAACATCGTTTGGCACACTCTCCACAACGTTGATCCAATGCGCGGTGAGCGAGATGTACCGGCCCTGTCCTGAACTGCTTGTCCACGTGTCCGTAGTAAGGTGTACTTTCCCGGTTACAGCGTTGGTGAGGGCATGCTTGAGGTTGTTAATGACATGCTCATGTAACGCGGGGACGGCACAACGTGAAAAGTAGTGGCGGCTTGGAACCGAGTAGCGTGGTACTGCCACAGCCAAAAGCTCACGGAAAGAGTCTGTACCCACAAGCCTAAACGGCAACATCTCGACTGCTAACAACTTAGCTATCTGGGCATTTATTTTTTTGGCTAATGGGTGGGAAGAGTGGTATTTCTGCTTCCTTTCGTACAGCTGTGTCACTGATAACTGTAAGGATGTTGCTGACCGAGAACTGTCTGCACTCATGTTCAGTCTCTCTGCAACCGCTGCTTGTGATGAGTACATATGAGCTGGACCAGCTTCAGCAACACTTGATTGTGACGGACGGATCTGAGTTACCGTGGCAGTCTTTGGGTCAGATGACACTGTTGTGGAAGGCTGCACTTTTGACCACTGAATAGGGTGCTGACCAGCCATGTGCTTCCGCATACTGCTGGTGCTCTGGTTTCCTTTCCCGTGGCCTCTGCTTAGCCTTGCATGGCAGATGGTACAGATGACCACATTTTCTTGAGAAGGCCCATCTTTAAAAAATTTCCACACAGTGGCTGACCGACCTCTAGGCTTGACTGTACTCCCTGAGGGATTACTCAGGCCCACATTTGAGACATTTTGTCCAACAGTTGACAAATTTTGAGCCACAGTGGACACATTTTGGGCAACAGTGGTGACTCTTTCAGTGCTGGTGGGAGGAGTAGGCCTTGGTGCCTTTGTTGGTGGGACATACACACTTTCTTCCTCCGTGCTGCTCTGCTGGCTCTGCATCGCAACATTCCACGTGGGATCAGTTGTCTCATCATCAACCCCTTCCTCTTCTAAATCTTCCCGATAACAAGATTGATTTTGCTCCCCAGATGACAAGTGTGTCACTGTCTCATCATCATCATCCTCCAACTCCTGAGACGGTCTAAGACTTTGCTGAAAGACACGTTCATGTGGCCGGGGTGTCTCTAAAACTTGTCCATGATTGGACAATTCTTCATCAAGTATCTCATCTACTACGGAGTCTGGCAAACCGGATTCATGCAAAGGATTATATGTACCAAATAAGTCATCTGAGTGACCCATGTCTGTGTCAACATTTTCATGGGGCTGCTGTTGGTCTGAGGAACTGTGAAGAGGTTGTGGATTAGATGACCCAGCATGGTATGTACCAACAGTAGACACAGTGCTCAAGGAACCTTGAGTGCTGCAAGAACCTGTTGTTGAGGTCTTGTCTGCCAGCCAAGACGTTAGATGGTGTTCGTCTTCCGGCCTCAATACTCGTTTACTTTCCTGACGGGGAAAGTTAGACAGGAGGAACGATCGATCAATCCTCGTCTGTCTGCCCGAACTGGTGGATAGTTGGCCACGACTACCAATGCCTGTACCTCGTCCCTGTCCCTTAGCAACACTTTTTTTGGGATTTGGTTTTTTGGGTGACATTTTATAATTTCTGGTGGCTTTCTGGGGGCTTGTAAAACAAGTAGCAGGTACTATTTCGTGAAAGGTACACACTAGAGGCTAAGATATTTTAAGACAGATGGAAGGTACCGTGCGAGCTGCAGGCAGGACACCGTACAGCAACGCACTGGCACAGGAAAAAATTGTTTAGTACGCAGAACCAGGCACTGTTAGGCTGCGGTGCTGGCTGCGTGCAAGTTTACAAGTACCGTGCGAGCTGCAGGCAGGACACCGTACAGCAACGCACTGGCACAGGAAAAAATTGTTTAGTACGCAGAACCAGGCACTGTTAGGCTGCGGTGCTGGCTGCGTGCAAGTTTACAAGTACCGTGCGAGCTGCAGGCAGGACACCGTACAGCAACGCACTGGCACAGGAAAAAATTGTTTAGTACGCAGAACCAGGCACTGTTAGGCTGCGGTGCTGGCTGCGTGCAAGTTTACAAGTACCGTGCGAGCTGCAGGCAGGACACCGTACAGCAACGCACTGGCACAGGAAAAAATTGTTTAGTACGCAGAACCAGGCACTGTTAGGCTGCGGTGCTGGCTGCGTGCAAGTTTACAAGTACCGTGCGAGCTGCAGGCAGGACACCGTACAGCAACGCACTGGCACAGGAAAAAATTGTTTAGTACGCAGAACCAGGCACTATTAGGCTGCGGTGCTGGCTGCGTAAAATGTTACAAGTACCGTGCGAGCTGCAGGCAGGACACCGTACAGCAACGCACTGGCACAGGAAAAAATTGTTTAGTACGCAGAACCAGGCACTGTTAGGCTGCGGTGCTGGCTGCGTGCAAGTTTACAAGTACCGTGCGAGCTGCAGGCAGGACACCGTACAGCAACGCACTGGCACAGGAAAAAATTGTTTAGTACGCAGAACCAGGCACTGTTAGGCTGCGGTGCTGGCTGCGTGCAAGTTTACAAGTACCGTGCGAGCTGCAGGCAGGACACCGTACAGCAACGCACTGGCACAGGAAAAAATTGTTTAGTACGCAGAACCAGGCACTGTTAGGCTGCGGTGCTGGCTGTGTGCAAGTTTACAAGTACCGTGCGAGCTGCAGGCAGGACACCGTACAGCAACACACTGGCACAGGAAAAAATTGTTTAGTACGCAGAACCAGGCACTATTAGGCTGCGGTGCTGGCTGCGTAAAATGTTACAAGTACCGTGCGAGCTGCAGGCAGGACACCGTACAGCAACGCACTGGCACAGGAAAAAATTGTTTAGTACGCAGAACCAGGCACTGTTAGGCTGCGGTGCTGGCTGCGTGCAAGTTTACAAGTACCGTGCGAGCTGCAGGCAGGACACCGTACAGCAACGCACTGGCACAGGAAAAAATTGTTTAGTACGCAGAACCAGGCACTGTTAGGCTGCGGTGCTGGCTGCGTGCAAGTTTACAAGTACCGTGCGAGCTGCAGGCAGGACACCGTACAGCAACGCACTGGCACAGGAAAAAATTGTTTAGTACGCAGAACCAGGCACTATTAGGCTGCGGTGCTGGCTGCGTCAAAGTTTACAAGTACCGTGCGAGCTGCAGGCAGGACACCGTACAGCAACACACTGGCACAGGAAAAAATTGTTTAGTACGCAGAACCAGGCACTATTAGGCTGCGGTGCTGGCTGCGTAAATGTTACAAGTACCGTGCGAGCTGCAGGCAGGACACCGTACAGCAACGCACTGGCACAGGAAAAAATTGTTTAGTACGCAGAACCAGGCACTGTTAGGCTGCGGTGCTGGCTGCGTGCAAGTTTACAAGTACCGTGCGAGCTGCAGGCAGGACACTGTACAGCAACGCACTGGCACAGGAAAAAATTGTTTAGTACGCAGAACCAGGCACTTTAGGCTGCGGTGCTGGCTGCGTGCAAAGTTTACAAGTACCGTGCGAGCTGCAGGCAGGACACCGTACAGCAACGCACTGGCACAGGAAAAAATTGTTTAGTACGCAGAACCAGGCACTATTAGGCTGCGGTGCTGGCTGCGTAAAATGTTACAAGTACCGTGCGAGCTGCAGGCAGGACACCGTACAGCAACGCACTGGCACAGGAAAAAATTGTTTAGTACGCAGAACCAGGCACTGTTAGGCTGCGGTGCTGGCTGCGTGCAAGTTTACAAGTACCGTGCGAGCTGCAGGCAGGACACCGTACAGCAACGCACTGGCACAGGAAAAAATTGTTTAGTACGCAGAACCAGGCACTGTTAGGCTGCGGTGCTGGCTGCGTGCAAGTTTACAAGTACCGTGCGAGCTGCAGGCAGGACACCGTACAGCAACGCACTGGCACAGGAAAAAATTGTTTAGTACGCAGAACCAGGCACTGTTAGGCTGCGGTGCTGGCTGCGTGCAAGTTTACAAGTACCGTGCGAGCTGCAGGCAGGACACCGTACAGCAACGCACTGGCACAGGAAAAAATTGTTTAGTACGCATAACCAGGCACTGTTAGGCTGCGGTGCTGGCTGCGTGCAAGTTTACAAGTACCGTGCGAGCTGCAGGCAGGACACCGTACAGCAACGCACTGGCACAGGAAAAAATTGTTTAGTACGCAGAACCAGGCACTGTTAGGCTGCGGTGCTGGCTGCGTGCAAGTTTACAAGTACCGTGCGAGCTGCAGGCAGGACACCGTACAGCAACGCACTGGCACAGGAAAAAATTGTTTAGTACGCAGAACCAGGCACTGTTAGGCTGCGGTGCTGGCTGCGTGCAAGTTTACAAGTACCGTGCGAGCTGCAGGCAGGACACCGTACAGCAACGCACTGGCACAGGAAAAAATTGTTTAGTACGCAGAACCAGGCACTGTTAGGCTGCGGTGCTGGCTGCGTGCAAGTTTACAAGTACCGTGCGAGCTGCAGGCAGGACACCGTACAGCAACGCACTGGCACAGGAAAAAATTGTTTAGTACGCAGAACCAGGCACTGTTAGGCTGCGGTGCTGGCTGCGTGCAAGTTTACAAGTACCGTGCGAGCTGCAGGCAGGACACCGTACAGCAACGCACTGGCACAGGAAAAAATTGTTTAGTACGCAGAACCAGGCACTGTTAGGCTGCGTGCTGGCTGCGTGCAAGTTTACAAGTACCGTGCGAGCTGCAGGCAGGACACCGTACAGCAACGCACTGGCACAGGAAAAAATTGTTTAGTACGCAGAACCAGGCACTATTAGGCTGCGGTGCTGGCTGCGTAAAATGTTACAAGTACCGTGCGAGCTGCAGGCAGGACACCGTACAGCAACGCACTGGCACAGGAAAAAATTGTTTAGTACGCAGAACCAGGCACTATTAGGCTGCGGTACTGGCTGCGTAAAATGTTACAAGTACCGTGCGAGCTGCAGGCAGGACACCGTACAGCAACGCACTGGCACAGGAAATTTTTTGTGGAAAAATGGCACCAAAATTATTTGGTAGACTAGTGCCAAAAATAAGAAAAAGCTTAGGATTGCAGCTCTGCGGAAAGCTGGGTGAACTAAGCTCTGAGGATGGTGCTGTATTCACTGTAAGGCTGCTCCTATCTCCCTTCCTTACAGTCCTGTACAGCAATCCTCCGTCCTGGTAGTTCTGAAAAGAACTTTTGGGTTATGTGTGAGGAATCTTGACTCCTACACTCCGTCCTGTTAGTTCTGAAAAGAACTTTTGGGTTATATGTGACTCCTACACTGCCTAACTGTCCCTAGATCTGCTCCAAGTCTCCCGGCACTAGGTCAGCTCTTCTCAGGAATGTGCCCAAAATGGCGGGGGCAAGCCTTATATACTGCCTTGCCTGTCATAGATGACATAGGCATCACGATGGACAGCAGCCAATCATAGTCCTGACACAACCAAAGCTGCTATGGCATTACTGACTATGATTGGCTAACATGCTTGTCCTTCTTCACAAGTTTTCTGACCTAACACGCAATGCTGACTAGTAACATAAAAGATTCTGGATTCGCGAGTCCCGAATAGAGAATACAGGACTCGGAATCGCAGACTCGCTAGGATTCGGACTCGTAGACTCGCTCAGACTCGCTGCTGTTTGGGGAGATTCAAGCTATATAGCGATGTGATAGAGCGAGTCTAGCGAGTCTAGCGAGTGAGAGAAAGTAAACTCTGACAAAACTAAGATTGCCATTTACTTGCATTGGACTCGTTACTGAGCGAGTATTCGCTAAAAGACTCGCCGATTACCGAGTCCAGCGAGTCCCTTAAGAATCGCCGAGTAACGAGTCCTAGCGAGTAGACTCGCTCATCCCTAATAAAAATGCAAATAAACATGCCCAGTGGACCTTTCTAAAGGCATGCTGGTGGGTCTGTAACACAATGACCAGTCACTTACATAGCAATGACTTTTGAGACTTGTTTTATTTCCAGTTTTTTATTGTCCTTCACCAAACCATGTTTTTATTAGTTATGTGTATGTACTATGTATATTGTTAAGTATGTATATTTGAGACTTATAGCCTGTGTGTAAATAGTAACGTTTTTTTGTGTTCACTCCTTGTGTGCTAAACTGTTTCTACAAACAGTTTCTTTGACATGGCCCTACAGAGACTGGTGAACAAGCCACTGGTTCCTGGCCTGAAGGTATGAGGTATGGAACTACAAGATACTACACCCACTCCAGTAGAACAGGGCAGTCCAAGTGCAGTAGTCAAGGGCTGCAAACAGTGTATGTTTTCAGGATTCTTTTAGCATTGCACAAGGTGCTAGGATCATTCATCACCTTTGCAGGTGATTAAACTAGCATCTGTACAATGCAAAAGATATTAGAAAACATGTACTGTTTTCGACCTTGAGGGCTGTAGTTGGCTAACGCTTGCCCATGAGGTCTCTGTGGAAGTAGCCAGGGGGCAAGAGGAATCCTTGACAGCATGTCATTGTAAACTCCTACCTATCCCTCTCACTTACATGGCCGCTGCAGCTCACAGTTCAGTGAATATTCATGAGCTTAATGAGCAGCCCCAGAATTGAGAGGGACAGGAGCATCGCTGTAGTCAGGTAGGTAAATAAAGAATTTTATAATTAAAACTTCTTGCACACATGGATGACATTTTTGTGCGTAACGTTTTTTGCACGGACCTATTGACCTGAATAGATCTGTCTCACCCCTGGCAGGGACAGCGGGGTACTTGGAACCAGGCCCTCTCATTGTCATCTGGGGCTACGGGATGTCACAGTGGCGTGACCCGGTCTGTGATCCCCTCGTCAGGCGAGCAGTAAAAAGGGGGTTGTGAAAATGGATGAAAGGAAAATAAAAATAAAAGGGTGTTGTGATGCCACCCGTGAAATGCGGCCAGTATAGCCGCTGCTGCAGTCGGGAACTCTGGGGATGATGGGAATAGCAGTCGAGATATTTCAGCTCTCCACGGGAAGAGCGGCTCTCCAGGGCAACTGTAAAGCCAGTGGATATGTAGGGCTTGCTGGGGGTATAAGGACTTGGTGTACGGAAGAACTGACAGACACATGGTTAACAGTCTCCTTTATCTTTACTGAAATCAGAAGCAGGTTCATCCAAGGCACAGTTCACAAGTGATGTTAGTTGGGCTTCCACACAAGTTGGGCTTTCCACACCTGGCAAGTGCTGAGGCCTCCCTACTGTACTGTCCACTGTGGTCCCTGGCTGCTTGAAGCTGTGCTTTGATCCTCTCCCCTCTGTCTTGGCTGCCACATTAACACACTATGATAACAGGTTGGTTGCAGCCACCTCAGGTGACCTCAGCTATTCACCGCACATTTGGAGAAGAGCTGGTGTTGAGTGATGTGCACGGCATCTCATCTGTTTGCCATAGTGATAAAGTCAGGTAACATGATCTGGTCACAAGATCCGATTGCTATGGTGATCAGATCAGCTGACCACACATGTCACTCACTGCCAGCGTGAATGCGGAAGGGAGAGGGAATGCGGGAATATGTACTCGAGCAATCAAGCAGCGGAGATCTGGTAAGGTGATCTGTACATGTCTGTCTCTGTGTGTAGGATAACATAGAACAGAAGTATTAGTGCATTTGCTCAAATTCTTCTGTCCTATATTGAGCTACACACACATCCGAAGCATTACCGAAAACTAGCCGAATTTCATGACTTTTTCAGAAAAACATTTGAATTCGAAGTGCTTAATGAACATTGCCAAATTCGGTCTGTATTTCAGATTGGTGAACATGTTCGAGCAAAGTTCACTCATCACTAGTAAAGATGAACGGCCACGTATATAATGTACTTTGCTGTTCCAGCGAAAATCATGAAGATTGTCCAACATAGCTCTAATTTACATGGCAAGCGTTTTTGAGCAACATGTCTCAGTTTTTGATCATTTTTAATTCTCCATCCATTGCTCTTGGCAAGGGTTGAGTGAGTGTCTATTACTATTTGCTACTCGCACGGATAGTACAGTATTCACGATATTCGTTACTCGGCGAATATTGCAGGCGCTCATGAGTGATGTGTCGATAGTTTTCGATCTGACATAAATTGACAGCTCCCTTCAGTAAAAAATGGGAGCTGGCACCTCAGTGAGAACAGATTGGATGTTAGACTCTCTCTGGGGGGCACAGCAAGGTGTTTTATGCAGTAGAAATGCAAAAAAGCCCACCCTCCCGCCATGTCTCAGAAAGACTCCTTTTATGGCCGGATGTGTGTGGGCGGAGATTATCACTAATTCGCTAACATTAGACTCGCTATTCAGACAAATATGCAAGAATTAAAAACTACTCATTACGAGTATAGTGAGTGTGAATACTTCACTACTCACTCATCACTAGTCTTGGCCAATTCATCAGCCTGTTTGCCTGTAATATCCTAGTGACCAGAGATGAATAATTCTATTTGTGTTGCGTTGAGGACCAATCTGTTTCCTCCATCCTCTCAGGTGCTCATATCCTTGGCTAAGTATCCTGGATGGCAATGACACTGAGCCTCAAACAACGTCATGATATTGTGGGGCTCTGCAGGCACCAGTCCAATGAGCTGCATGACATGTTGTTTCCTCAAGCTTGATACAGACAAGAAAAAATTCACCTTTTTCAATGCTTTAATCTTCATTTCTCCATTGATGATATGGCATTTATCCCTGATTTATAAACTAGTTGCAGAAGAGAAACCGTTGACACCACTCGTCATGTGAATGTGATATTAATACACTTATCAACCAATTTTCAGCATTATTCTATCATCATACACGAGACACCCAACCCTTATCGGATTTATGATGGTTGTATCACAATAAATATGTCACTGGAATCAATTGTATTTTTTCCTTGTGGATATTTGTACACCTCACACATCAATAAATAACAATAAAAATGTGATTTTGTGATTCATGAATACAAATCTGCACAATATTAATCTGTAATGTGTTTTATCTTGTCACCTATATCCATGATCTAAGCAGATACCTTGTGTTTATTTCTGTCCTGACCACAGACTCCAGGTGTCACTTCCATAAGATAAAGCTACCTTCATTTAGGATAACTGCATGTATTCTAACGCTTTAATCATTTTTATTGGACAAGTGGCTCAAACAATGTGTTAATCTTTAGAAAATGACTGGATAACTTTGCTGTTCTGCGTGATCGGTTAATTTCTCAATGGAAACATTGAACTTTAAGGATAAGTAGGCAAATTGCAAAATATTCTCACTGAAAACTTTGCAGATTGAAATATTAATTATTTTTTTCTAATCTTGTTGTACATTTTAGTTTTCTAGTAATTGTGAACCCTATTCGTTCACAACCTATTGAGCAATGAAAAACATTATTTCTAGTAAATTTTCTGAATCTGTAATGTATGAAAAAGGCAGCGTTCCCCAATGTTCTTCTCTGAAGACATGACCACTGCATAGCATTTAGAAATCATAATCAAGATTTTACATTAAAATCCTCCCACAGCTCTGAGCTCAATCAAGCTCTTTTGTGATCGACTAACACTAGAGGATGATCAACTCAGCAGGACAGTGAGTTTGGACATACATACAGTGGGTATAGAAAGTATTCAGACCCCTTTAAATTTTTCACTCTTTGTTTCATTGCAGCCATTTGGTAATTTCAAAAAGTTCATTTTTTCTCATTAATGTACACTCTGCACCCCATTGTGACTGGAAAAAACAGAATTGAAGATATTTGTGCAGATTTATTAAAAAAGAAAACTGAAATATCACATGATCATAAGTATTCAGACCCTTTGCTCAGTATTGAGTATTTGCACCTTTTGAGCTAGTACAGCCATGAGTCTTCTTGGAATGATGTAACAAGATTTTCACACCTGGATTTGGGGATCTCTGCCATTCTTCCTTGCAGATCTTCTCCAGTTCCATCAGGTTGGTGATGGTGAATGTTGGTGGACAGCCATTTTCAGGTCTCTCCAGAGATGCTCAATTGGGTTTAGGTCAGGGCTCTGGCTGGGCCAGTCAAGAATGGTCACAGAGTTGTTCTGAAGCCACTCCTTTGTTATTTTAGCTGTGTGCTTAGGGTCATTGTCTTCTTGGAAGGTGAACCTTCAGCCAAGTCTCTGGTCCAGAGCATCCAGGATATCTCTGTACTTGGCCGCATTCAAGTTTACTTCAATTGAAACCAGTCGTCCTGTCCCTGCAGCTGAAAAACACCCCACAGCATGATGCTGTCACCACCACCACGTTTCATTGTTGGGGTTGTATTGGGCAAGTGATGAGCAGTACCTGGTTTTCTCCACACATACCACTCAGAATTAACACCAAAGAGTTATATCTTCGTCTCATCATACCAGAGAATCTTATTTCTCATAGTCTGGGAGTCCTTCATGTGTTTTTTTGCAAACTCTATGCGGGCTTTCATATGTCTTGCACTGAGAAGAGGCTTCTGTCGGGCCACTCTGCCATAAAGGTCCGACTGGTGGAGAACTGCAGTGATAGTTGACTTTGTGGAACTTTCTTCCATCTCCCTGCGACATCTCTGGAGCTCAGCCACAGTGATCTTGGGGTTCTTCTTTACCTCTCTCACCAAGGCTCTTCTCCCACAATTGCTCAGTTTGGCTGGACGACCAGGTCTAGGAAGACTTCTGGTGGTTCAAAATGTCTGCCATGTTAGAATTATTGAGGCCACTGTGCTCTTAGGAACCTTGAATACTGCAGAAATTCTTATGTATCTTTGGCCAGATCTGTGCCTTGCCACAATTCTTTTTTTGAGCTCCTTGGGCAGTTGCTTTGACCTCATGATTCTCATTTGGTCTGACATGCACTGTGAGCTGTGAGGTCTTATATAGACATGTGTGTGCCTTTCCAAATCAAGCCCTATTAATTTATTTAAACACAGCTGGACTCCAATAAAGGAGTAGAACCAGCTCAAGGAGGATCACAGGGAAATGGGCAGCATGTGACTTAAATATGAATGTCTGAGCAAAGGGTCTGAATACTTATCACCATATGATATTTCAGTTGTTCTTTTTAAAAAAAAATGTGCACAAATATCTACATTTCTTTTTTTTTAGACAAGATGGGGTGCAGAGTGTAAATTAATGAGAAAAAAATGAACTTTTTTGAATTTATCAAATGGCTGCAATGAAACAAAGAGTGAAAAATGTAAAGGTGTCTGAATATTTTTTGTACCCACTGTATAGAGGTGCATCTCAATGAATTAGAATATCATCAAAAAAGTTATTTTTTTTTCAGTAATTCAATACATAAAGTGAAACACATATATAAAGTCATTTCAGAGTGATCTATTTCAAGTGTTTATTTCTGTTAATGTTGATGATTATATCTTACAAACCCAAAGATCATAAGTAAAGTAGGTCTTCAGCTGAAAGCACAACCCATTGGTGATGAGCAATTGCAACACGGGTGCTCTGTGGGGGACCCCACATTGTTTTTTTAATTACCTATTTATTTAAGATGTGGGGGCTCCTCTATAGTTGTTTAACCAGCCAATGTGAAGCCGTCAGCTGTAAGCTGCTATTATCAGGCTAAGAAGGCCCATAGATTTTGACTTCCCAGACTGATATCAGCCACAGGTGATGAATTTACCTTGGCTGGTTACAAAATAGGGGGGACGCCAGGTAATTTTTGAAAAATGAATTACTTATTTTTACACTACACTTGCAGCTGTAATGCTCTGGTTAGGACAGCAGACAGCCAGTTTAAGGATTGTAGGAATAAAACTGACTGCAACCAGTCACAGATGGGCACAGAGGCTGGATGAACAAATAGCTGGAATGACCCTTGAGGTCTCTGCCCACTCTATCATTCTGTCATTTTATGATTTTATGATCATATGATCACAGTGTCAAGTCCCCTAATGAGACTATTAGTAATAGCAAAAAGTAACAAAGAAATGTTTTAGAAACTATGACAATAATGCAACACCATAAAAATATAGCAAGTAATCAAAACATCATACCTATCCCAAAATGACATCAAGAAAAATGTTGTCTCACGCCACAAAGAATAAGCCATGACACTGCTCCATCGACTGATAAAGGAATTACGGATCTTAAAAAATGATGACACAATCCCCCTGATGTTTTTTTTGCAAAATCCTGTTTTTTGTCACTACTAAAATAATTAAAATACAACATGTTTTTTGGTAGCTTCTTAATCGTTCTCATGAGGAAAATCTATTGCAAAAAAATCTCAGAACTGTGTTTCTTTTAGCAATTTCTTCCAATTTGAAATTTTCTTCCTGTTTTTCAGTATATTATGTGGTAAAATCAATGGCGTCACTCAAAAGCACAACTTGTCTAACAAAGAATAGGCCCTGGTATGTCTATGGGGTCAGAAAAATAAAAAACGTTCTGACGCCGGTTAGAGAGGGATGAAAATAAGAAATTGCAAACAGAAATAATATGGTAAACAACTTGTATCAAATCCCATAACTTTACTTCTTTTAATAGAAAAATGTTGTTGCATAGAGGGAGCACAATATAAAAATGAATGATGTTCTAACTTGAAAAAGGCATGCTTGTATGAGACTTTAGATTGTTGCACTCTTCCTTAAGTGCACCGTATGGAAGTCAGAGCAGCAAAGGAATTAATGTAAATGGCAAATATAATGCCCCAGTTTTAGTACTCAATCCGGTAACTTCTTGGTGCGTAGTCGGTTCCCTTCTCTGCTGAGCCACAGGAGGGTCAGTCTTTGTCCAGTTGCTGATGGTTTTCATATATTTGCTTTTCTTCCTTTGCTTTTCTGCTAATCAGGTGTTTTAACTTTCCTGTTTTCTGTGTCCTATCACAACTTGTGTGAGGCTATTATACTCATCCTACACCAAACGTTTTTGCTGGCTATACTTTTAAGTGGATTTTAACTAAGGAGTTTCAGTTCTGCAACTAAAGGATTGGTGTATTAGGCAGAGACTACATGTGTTATTGTTTTGTTTGCTCATTTGAAGTCTCAATACCTTTCATTGATCCTCAGTTAGGTTGGTTGAAGGTTTATTTTGCTTTTATTTATTATTCTCCTTATTCTACCTTGTGCATGTGCCTTGTTTCCTCACCTTGGGAACCCTTCTACCACTACACAATTTTTCTCTGTTCTTAGTTGTGCATAGTTGCTCACCCTCTGGTTCCTCAGGAGGAATAAGAAACAGTTTGATGGCCAAGTCTGAGTTGTGATTTTTAGTCTGCACAAGAACCAATAGGGTGTAATTTGTGGCTGCAGTATTCTAGACTTTATTTCTCCCTTTACCAATGTGTAAGGAGGTACGTGCATAGCAATCTTGTGGAGACAAGGATAAAAATTCCATGAAACACGCAGAGCTACTAAATGGCCCGTAACACGCTACAATATCGTTAACGATATCGTTGATACGTCACAGGTTTTGGGGCGGAGCAACGACATCGTAACAAAGTGTTGCGTGTGACACATAGAATCAACCAATGATAAATCGGCTGATCGTTGATCAGAGGTTTGTGAACCTGAACATAAATCAGTCGATCATCATTCGTTCAACCTGCAGCATCGGTGTGTGTGACACCTTGATAGCGATGTCGTTAACGACTTCGCCTATTCAGAACTGGAAGACAAAGGCAACCAAACGACCGCAAGTATCGTTCGCTTGTCGCGGAATCGTTGCTGCGTCGTTCATGATATCAGTACGTGTGACACCTCACTAGCGATCATTGAATGTTGTTTCAGCGTTGTAGGTCAAGTCGGATCGTTGCTCGGTTCGCCGACACATTGAAGCATGTAACCCGGGCTTAAGGCCCCATTCACACACTGCTTTTTTTGCTGCGTATTTTTAAGCCCAAGCACATCACAAACCAGGAGTGGGTGATTAAACATATAAGTGGAGCACCTTTCCTCTGGATGTGACACTCCCGGTTTTGATTATTCCACTCCTGGCTTTTTTTGAGCTTGTGCATAAAAATATGCAGCAAAAAAAGCAGTGTGTGAATGGGGCCTAAGACAGCTAGACATTTATCTTTTGTACTATAGAGAAGTACAAAGAGATCCTGAGGCAAAAAACAAACCTTCATCAGCTGAGCTACTACAGAGCAGCAATCTAGCATTAACAGGGCACCTGAAATGTCAGTGATATGTAATCAAATATTTCAGGCATTCTTATAAGGCTGGTTTCACACTGCAGTTTTTTCCCTGATGAGGTTCCATCTGGTTTGTGTGGCAAAACCAGGAGTGACTCCAAAACCCAGAACAGGTGTCAATCTTTTAACTATACCTTTTCTTTGCAAGTTTCACTCCTGGCTTTGGCACACAAAACCTGATGAACCCTGATCAGGGAAAAACTACAGTGTGAAACCAGCCTTTAATATAGAGATTTGATGGGCATTCTCAACCTCAGCTCCATTTAGAGTCTCATTCTCAAGATTGGTTGTGGTCCCAGCTGTCAGACTCCCAATGATTACATTATTCCCTAATTTATGAATATGGGATAACTTCAAAATTTTGCACAATCCCTTAAAATAATTGCAGAATAAATAATATTTAATCTTGTTTCTTAACAAAGTATAGTCAATTCACATATAGCAGGAATGCATTAAACAACGGTAATGACATTTAAATGTGCCATAAGGAATTAGCTCTTCAAAATATTATTCCATAAGGACCCTGTAATGAGAAGCCCAAATTATTTAAATAGTATTAACCTGTCTGCTTTATTATCTTAACCCAATTCTCCAACATGGAGCATTGTTAATTGCAATGTGCCCTCTGCAGCCCCGAAACTCCAATGTCAGAATTAATCTGCATGACATGATAGTTTACCATGCCATGTTTAGTTAATTATACTTGTGTGGAAAACTTGATTAAAATTAACTTTAACAAGAGCTCAGGAGTTGCTGATGAGGAAATGAATTCCATGTGTTATTCTCTAACTTTCCATATGTCATTAATTGTTTTTTTTCACATCAAGCTGCAAAGAATTTTTTTCATCAAATATTAATTAACATAAAAAGACAGTCAGTTTAATAAATCTTTTAAAATGTATTTTGAATTTACTTTTTTTTATGATCTGACGTGTAGACAAGTGTGCTGTTTTCTCAAGATAAGAACATTGGCTATTATAATCAACAAAGGAATCCCCAAGAGATATAATTTCATTATGCTAAATATAAATATAAAATTTACAAAGGTAAAAGTGAAATGAATGTAAAACTAATCAAATATTAACAGTGATGAATGTTGGATTTACATTTTACATTGCATGAAATGTTTTCTTAATATGCATTTCTATGCTTGCAAAAGTGGCACAGATTATATTGGATGAATGCTGAGATTACAGAAGTAGCATGCAGACAGATGTGAGTTTAGCTTGTTTCTTTCAACAAACGTAAGAAAGGCCAAAAACTTTAAGGCTAGGGTCACATTGGGGAGTATGCATCCGTTGGAAGGATACTTTAAAGGATGCTGTTTTTTTCCCTTGCCATTTTTATGGCACTTTTTTTCAATTTCAGCGCGAGCGTTAACGCATGCGTTCCCCATAGATTCCCATGTTAAAAAAACACATGCGTCTTTGCAAAAGCACCAAAAAAAACACTGCAGACAGCGTATTTTGGTGCTTTACAAAAACACCTAGCGTCAAACGCATTGCACTTTTGTAATGCATTTTTAACATGAGAGCCATTAATGGAAACGTTTTTCAACATTTGCACAGAAAAAAAAATGCTGGTTTTTAGCGCATGCATGGCGCTAATGTGACCCTTGCCTAAGTGAGTTGATATTGTAGCAGAAAGAAAAACAATTAAAGGGATTATACTACAATCAGATAATATAATATAGGTAAAAAATGAAGGGTTGACCAATAAGACCTTTACAAATCATAAGGGTGAGGGCATCTAAATCTCCCATTTTAATAGAACAACAGTCAAGATTGTACACTGCTGCTCCAGAGTCTACAGGATAAACAAAGAGCCTGTAATTTTTTAAGCATCTGAGAGTCCTCAGTAGTTGATACCTTTTAACGGCTAACTGAAAAGATAGTTAGAAATAGCAAGCTTTGGAGACAACTTGGGTGTTTTCATCAGGCTCATAATAACATAAAATCTGAAGTCACATGTGTGGCGAAATGGACTTCTTCAATGTAGAACATATGATGCTTTCTTATGTAACCCAGACAGTATTGTATTTTGGTTTGCACACTTGTAATGGCCAAGGAGAATTTCCTACAGTATTTCGTAGATGACTGGTGTTTAGTTTAGCATGGTAATGTAATTATATAACTTGTTTGTCATAGAAGGCCAGAGAACTTAATTATGCTAATCATCCATTGTATATTACCCTGTGGATGTTAACTTTATGTAAATTGTCCCAGCCTCCATTGTTTTAATGTCATGGTTTACAGACTGAATGTCTCCTACTAACATTCCATTGTAAGGGCTATATAAATCAGTATGTCGCTCTACCTTGCCAGGATTGCAATACTACTAAAAATATGTAAAATTATATCAGAAAAACACGGTGATTTTATGCAAAAAACGTATATAAATTTATTATTCAAATAGTTTAAAAATGTACAGATAAATAAGGTTTTTTCAGAAAAAGTACACAAAATAGTGTTACATACAATTATATATTAATTATAAAGGTAATTGTAAAATCCATAGACAGCACCCTATAAACTAGGAAAACCCGTGATCTTCTTGTGTGATAAAAAACTAAAAAGACAACAACTCATAAACAAGTGTCAAAAAATTCAATACGTTTCCATTAGTCACCTATCTCTCACATAGGAGACAGAAGAAAAAGTAATAGTGAAATAACCAATAGGTTTCTATAGGTCACCTATCTCTCACATAGGAGATCATAGAAACAGTGACAAAACTAAAATCAAAATGTGAAAATCAATCTAAAGGGTGATTACCTGGTGTGTCTACAGACTCTGCTGCACTCTACATGCACGTTTCGGCTTACGCCTTCATCCAGGAGTGCACTCCTGGATGAAGGCGTAAGCCGAAACGTGCATGTAGAGTGCAGCAGAGTCTGTAGACACACCAGGTAATCACCCTTTAGATTGATTTTCACATTTTGATTTTAGTTTTGTCACTGTTTCTATGATCTCCTATGTGAGAGATAGGTGACCTATAGAAACCTATTGGTTATTTCACTATTACTTTTTCTTCTGTCTCCTATGTGAGAGATAGGTGACTAATGGAAACTTATTGAATTTTTTGACACTTGTTTATGAGTTGTTGTCTTTTTAGTTTTTTATCACACAAGAAGATCACGGGTTTTCCTAGTTTATAGGGTGCTGTCTATGGATTTTACAATTACCTTTATAATTAATATATAATTGTATGTAACACTATTTTGGTACTTTTTCTGAAAAAACCTTATTTATCTGTACATTTTTAAACTATTTGAATAATAAATTTATATACGTTTTTTGCATAAAATCACCGTGTTTTTCTGATATAATTTTATTTGGTGAGCATTCACTTCCATGAAGTAGAGGGATGATGATAAGCTTTGAAATCATCCTCTGTAATGCCTAACTTTGGTGTATATAAAAATATGTAAAATGAGGCTTGAGGTCCAGCCAATGAAAAAACATTGTTATTGCACCAATCGTGATGTCCCCAATATCCTGCAATGAGGGCTGAGGGTATATAAGGAGGACTGTTCACTTTGATCAGCAGATTGAAGATTGGATACGGTGACTAATCTAGGATCTTCGGATCCAATTGTCCAGCCATAACCCCAGGCCTAGGCATTCCGGTGCCGACCAAGGGGATCAGAACCTGGATTATAACACCACAAGGACTTCAGCATCGACTTATCGGATTCGGCTGTGATAACAAAGACTGCATAAGGAAGCCACGCAGGTTGGGACAATCCAGTCACCTGGCTACAGACTTTGCTGTGCTATATTCTAATCCCTGGTGAGCCAGCGGAAGGGTGAGACTGTTGCCTGTTACATTGTTGTGTTTTGCTGGTTATGTGTTATATGCCGTTAACTGTTTGGGGATCCAATAAAGCCTTAATATTGTGGTTCCCCCACCCTGTGTTGTCTGAGTAGTGTTCAGCCCACGGTTAAGGAGCTCGGGCGTTCGGTTGGGGATGAGCCCTGGTGCACGTTGCCTTGCTAAAGGCGGCTGGGCCAGCGGACGAGAGAACCCACTGACCCCTGGATCTCCACAACATATGTATACACAACAAGACATACAATAGTGCAGTAAATTAGACAAGTGATGTGAAGCAGAACTATCACATGAGACTCCAGAATCTGTGTAATACTATGCCTGATTAATAGACCTGAAGTCTTGAAAGATTTCTATTTATTACCATCTTTTCAGTTTCAGTTTTCAGCCACTAAAATGTATCAACCACTAAGGACTCTCAATTTTTTTTATAAAAATTTCTAACTTCTGGCTAACACTTTACAAAGATATATTTTATATGTAGCAAAAAAAAGATCCTGTAGATATTCTTGGCTATAAGTTGAAGAAAATTGAAGCAGCACAACTGCTGGTAACCTGGGTGCAGAGCGAAAAAATTGCCCCAAAAACAATTCCAATTTTATAAATTCATAGAAAAATCACAGCACTCCTCTGGTAGTATTAATGTGCTCTTTATTCCAGCCTCAGACAAAATTGAGACCTTTCGGGCCCACACGCCCTTAGTCCATCCTCAATGCCACTGGATATCTTAATTATGTAGCAATTTCATATATCCAGTGGCATTGAGGTTTCAATTGATGAAGAATGGCCCCACTATCTTTGTACCCCATACACCACACAATACCATCAATTTTTGTGTTCCAACAGTCTTGGAGTGATCTATCCACTGTGGGTTAGTGTCAGACCAATAGTGGTTTGTTTTTGTTTGTTCACAAAAAAAGATTGCCTCATCACTCATCTAAAGGCAATTGTCTATGCTGTGAAGATACGAGATGTGCAGCATCTGAAACAACGGATACTGGAAGCCCGTGCTAGCATTTCTTCTGCGGTGTTGCTATCAGTGTGTCAAGAGTGGGAGAAGAGGGTTGTATTGACAATCCAACACAATGGGCAGCACTTTGAACACATTTTATAGGTGGTCATAAACGTGTAAATAACTCATGAAAGAATAAAGTTACGTTAAAACCAAGCACATGATTGTTTTTCATATGAAAATCTCTATAAGTTTGATGTGTCACATGACCCTCTTCCCATTGAAAAAAATAAAAATGGATCCAAAATGGCCAGCTTAAAAATGGCCACCATGGTCACCACCGATCTGGAAAAGTTTTTCCCCTCCCATATACTAATGTGCCACAAACAGGAAGTTGATATCACCAACCATTCCCATTTTATTTAGGTGCATCCATATAAATGGCCCACCCTGTAGAATTACTGGTGATAGCACCAGACCCCTTTTTATATCCCTCAGCTCAGATTTTAGGGCATTGTATCCAACATTAGTAGTGGAAGATATTCATGGTTGTTTCCTTCATTGTTTGCTAGTTCAATTGTCCTTCAAATGATGCAGAATAGTACAACATAGGGGGCTAATGGAATCCTCAATCAGCAGGCATTACACAATTAGAATACCAATCAAAAAGTCTTCAAAAAGTCAAAAAAGCTTACCAAAAGTCTAATATCTATTGCACTCAGAAGGATGCAGTAGACCCAATGATAAAGGCAACTAAGTGCATAATACCGATGCAGCAATCACTCTCAACCGGCCACAACATGTTGGAGGTGATTGGTGGTATTTTTATATGCACACTGATGAGGTTTCCGTTTGGCATTAATCACACATGAAAATATGATGCAAAGTGTCTGTCTTCAGCCTATTGGTCATGCCAATACTATTAGATCAGGTGGGCTGCCCAGCACTATACACATGCAACACATCAGACAGACACCCTAAGGGGCCCCACTGTGTCCTGCATAAAAATAAAAAAGTGCAAAAAAATTGATGCATGATAATGTGAGGTATTGATGGATGTTTTGGTCAAAATACATAAACTCGTAACCCACGTCAAGGATCCTCACAATTACGAGTCCGTAATTGGCTATATTCAGAAAAAAAACTCTAGGGACTCATGAATGTGAGGATCCGTGACACGGAATATAAGCTTACATATTTTCTAAAAAATATCCACCAATACCTCACATTAACATGCATCAATTTTTTTGCACTTTTTTATCTTTATGCTGGACACAGTGGGGCCCCTTGGGGCATCTGTCCAGTGTGTTACATGTATGCATTACCATTCAAATGTTTGGGGTCATTTAGAAATGTCATTATTTTTTTGAATTTCTGATTATTCACTGCACAGTAGATGCTGGAATGTATGGGCTGCTTTCAAGTTACAGCATTGGTTTAATAGACAATCTCAGATGTCCACTCTCTATGACAGCATCTGTGATTGGCTGTTGCGCCCCTCATCCATTATGCCAGCGTTTGTGTTTGATTGCCATAGGCAATGAACCTGACATCAGTAGTGTAAAAATAAATAATTTTTTTATAAATTACATGGAGATTTGCTGCATTTTTGATTCATCAGGGCAGATAAAGTGGACAGCTATAGGCTAACACCTCTAGATGTCTGGCTTTACCTTAGCTGGCAATCAAAATACATGGGAGACCAATATTTTTTTAATTATTTAAATAAATAATTGCTGTTGTAAATACAGTAACCTGATACCAGCCCATACATTCTTGCATCCACAGTGCAGTGAGTAACCAGGAAGTTAATAAGTGGCCCCAGAAGTACAAGAGTATGGACCTGGTAAGTAATTATGCTGGTATTTAACCAATGTTTTGTTTCTTTCTACCTCCCCCCAGCCCCCGAATAGTAACACACACTTCTCAGGGAAGTCCATATTCGGGGTCCTTACCCGAACAATAGGTGTTCGGTACAAACCCTGAACTTTACAGTTTGGGTTCACCCATCCCTGTCCCTAAGAATGGACCAAACTGTTTTTGCTTGGCATGGAGCTGCAATTAGGGTATTCTACCAGGTCGACTCATGATCAGGTGTCTATATGTATTGAACAGGCTTGATATCTGCTGTTTCTGTGATGGACCCATGTGCTCCCCCAATGGAACATTGGGAATCCATAGTAGTCCACCAATAAGTCTGGATCTATGCAGAAAATGGGAATGGGAAAGGGAACAGCTCACCGTCAGTA
Organism: Allobates femoralis; assembly: GCA_033576535.1. NCBI lineage: Eukaryota > Metazoa > Chordata > Amphibia > Anura > Aromobatidae > Allobates > Allobates femoralis. Next base: position 88,873,496 of record JARQOC010000005.1, read on the forward strand.
AGGATCAGCTTCCACTGGTTCCAGGCCTGCAAGGACAACACCCTGGTTGTGGGCTGGTGCAATAGGAGAAGAAATTCCAGCAGGACGGTTCCAGTATTTTTCTTCTTTTATTAAATAATAACATCCATATAATAGGCAGTACAAGTGTACAAACAGGCCAACGCGTTTCGACGCACTCAGGTCTTAATCATGGCTCATTTTTGGTAATACGGAAGTATACTTATATACACTCCCCCAAGTTCATCACAGGTGTAAAAAATCTGCCCCATAATATACAATTGGTTCAAGGTAAATTGAACAATGAAAAGCTTAATACAATCATAGTAAAAAATAAAAATATATATTTTCTATTAATCTGCTCAAATCATATTACAAGATAATATATTAGTATTGAAGAATGACGTCATGCCTAATATTTAGACCTAGTGGGATTCTAGTGCCCAAGATGAAGATCCAAAAACTTTCTTTTTGTAATAATTTATGTCTCCGGTCTCCTCCCCTGAAAGAGTTAACTATTCTGTCAATACCACTGAAAGAAAATGTTTTTTGTATCACCTCCATGCACTGAGGCAAAGTGTCTGGAGGCAGAAGATATATTAACTGCATTGGAATTTGCAGCATCTGATAAGTGTCTGCAAATCCGGCGCTTTAATTCTCCGGATGTGCATCCCACATATTGTAGCTTGCACTCCGTGCACTCAATCAAATAAATGACATCTGTGCTACAACAGTTTAAAAAAGTATTGATGTTGTATGACTTCCCATTGCTGTAGGATCTAAAAAAGTGCGGCTTTCTGCTGCGTAATTGCATGCAGAACATCTTGTGTGTCCGCACTTATAGAAACCTCGCAATGACAGCCATGTATTAGATTCTTAGTTGTAGAGGTAAAGAGGCTCGGAGATAAAATACTACCTAAAGTTGGCGCTTTTCTGGCACTAAATCTGACAGGAAAATCAGCCAGAATTTTGGCTAGTTTTGGATCCTTATTCAGAATGGGCAGATACTTCTTGATGATTTCAGTCACTTTATAGTAAGAAGGACTATACATGGTACTGAATGTAATCGGGGCAGAAACATTATATGTTTGGTTTGATTTACTTTGGAAGACTAAGGAATGTCTATCAATATTTCTAGCAAATTCCAATGCAGTTAATATATCTTCTGCATCCAGACACTTTGCCTCAGTGCATGGAGGCGATACAAAAACATTTTCTTTCAGTGGTATTGATAAAATAGTTAACTCTTTCAGGGGAGGAGACCTGTGACATAAATTATTACAAAAAGAAAGTTTTTGGATCTTCAGCTTGGGCACTAGAATCCCACTAGGTCTAAATATTAGGCATGGCTTCATTCTTCAATACTAATATATAAATCTTGTAATATGATTTGAGCAGATGAATAGAAAATATATATTTTTATTTTTTACTATGATTGTATTAAGCTTTTCATTGTTCAATTTACCTTGAACCAATTGTATATTATGGGGCAATCAGTTGTGGGCCCCTGGTGCCTCAACATCAGTGTCTCAAAACTTAGCTGGTGTTCATCAACCTCAATGTTGGAATCATTAAATACTGGCACGTTCCTGTAGTGGAGATAATGTCCTTGGTGTTGGACCATCATGAAGATAGAAAACAATGCTTGTTTTAAGGAAACTGGAACTCACAAAACTGATTCCATAACATAAGCCCTCTTTTTGCTTGAGGCTCTTGGCTCCAATAGAACAAAACTCCTGGATTCGGGCTGCTTTAGAAAGATAACCTGGGGTCGAGGCTCATTCCGCTGAACGCCCGTACTCATTTCCTGTAGGCAAAACGCTACTCAGACTACATAGAATGAGGATAGTACACTCTGGTTTGATATTATTGGGTCACCAACAGACAACACCATCTAGTACATTCCCAGCAAGGACACAAGATGGTGCCAGTGAGTCTCACCCTACTTCCTGATTACTTACCTGGGATTAGAACCTACGTGACTTCAGGGTATCCAGGCAAACTACTCCAACCAGCACACCCTGCTTTTGGTGGGAACCACTGAGAGGAGGTAGCTGCCACCTTAGGAATCTGCCCCAGCAAAGCGAGCTATGTGGCCAGGTGACTGAATTGTTTTAATATGACTTCTCCAAATACATTTGTGATCTCAGTGTTGGACAAAGGGACAGTTCTATAATCCACCAGCTGGAACCATGGCCCCTAGGTTGTACTCCTGTATAATTACAGATGACAGCTGCAGGCCCATTTTTATGCCTCACCTCCAATTTCAAGGCATTGCTTCCAACAGGATTGGGGGAAGTTATTCATGGCTCTTCCTTCATTGTTCACTAGTTCAAGTGTCCTCCACATGACACAGACTAGTGCACCACAGTGGTCTTATGTAATCCTCATTCAGCAGGCATTCCACAAGTTAGCATACAAAAAGGCACCAGACATTCCCACAAGAAACAATGGCCAATGTCCCTTGACTCATCAAACAAAGGAACAATACATCTGGCATAATTAAGAATGGTTCATACCCACACAAGTGGCCAGATATTCCTTAAGGTATCGTCACACGCGGCAATATTGCTAGCAATTTCATTGGCAATTTGCTGGTTGCAGTGAAATCATGGACACATTGTTACATTTGTACACAGCCACAAAATAGAACAATGTGTCCATGATTTTACAGCAACCAGCAAATTGCCAATGAAATTGCTAGCAATATTGCCACATGTGACAGTACCTTTACTGATGCTGAGTCATCACACTATTCAGTCAACATGTGATGGTAATATGTGGACTGGTCATGGTGTTGTGGTATTTCTTCCTGGTATCTGGTATTATTGATCTTGGCAGAATTAATTGTGTTGTGTATGGACATTTGTTTCCTCTGATATTAATTAGGAAAATATACTTTATTTCCATTAGAGATTAAAAAATGTGAACATTTTTTTCCTTTGCCGAGATCATCTTATATATGTGTCCCTGCTATGTACAGTTTAATTTTTTTTCTGACAGTGCATTGACCATAGTCTGATCATAGCACATCTCCTGGGCTGGAAAGGACACAAAAGACTATATATATATTATAGCATGGGAAAGAGTATACAGACATTATAGAATAGGATCACAGCTGATTCTTTTTTGTGAGGTAAAACATTTCCCTGCCTATTTGTAAAAAAATGATTTACATCAAAGAAAGAATTTATTATCCTATGCTGTAATGTTTGTATAATCTTTCCCATCCTCCCCTACTGTGCTGTGAGTGATCAGACCATGTGCCTGTATGGTCAGACTCGGCCATTACACAGTACATAGCAGGAACACATATATAAGATTATCTCAGCACAGGAGATGTGGTATGATCAGACCATGTCCCTGTACAGTCAGACACATCCATTAAACAGTACATAGCAGGGACATGGAGACACGTCAGGGGTTGGCGACGGTATATAGATGACATCTTTTTAATGTGGGACTGTGGTGAGGCTGAATTGAGGGCCTTTTTTGAGTTTTTGAATGGAACTTAAATTCACCATGGATTGTTCACAAGTGAAGATGCAGTTTTTGGACACGATGGTGTATCAACAAGAAGGGATCTTGGATACTGACCTATTTGTGAAGGAAACTGATTGAAACAGCACACTGCACTTTTCTAGTGAACATCCAAGGGGCATGGTAGAATCCTTGCCATGGAGTCATTTACTCCGGGTAAGGAGAGTAGTTTCTAATGAAAGGATCATCGAGCAGAGATTAGATAAGATGTATAACAGATTTCTTGACAGGGGCTACCCTGGTGATAAGTTAAAGGGTTTTAAAGAACGTGCTTTAAATCTAAAAATAGAAGACTTGTTGATTCAAAAGGAGAGGATACGGAAGGAGAAAAGTATACCTTTGGTTACCACTTACACAAGTTGTAGTGGGGAGATTAAACACATTGTGAAGAAGCACTGGGCACTTTTGAGTAAAGGACATGAGAAAATTGGGGAATTCAAAGTTCTACCCCAATTTTCATATAAGAGAATTCGCAATCTTAAGGATGATCTTGTAAAATCAGATCTGGGTGGTTTTAAATGGGATCTACAACTTACCCTAAGCCGCCCAAGCCTGGAAAATTTCCCATGTATTGGGTACGCAAGCTTCGGGAATATGATTAAGGTGCGGGAGTTTTTTTACCCTCAATCAGGTAAAAAATATTTGATTAATAAAAGGTACACATGTACTAGTAGCTATGTTGTTTACACAATTTGCTGTCCATGTGGTCTCCTCTATGTTGGGAAGACCACTATGGAGGTGAGGTCAAAAATAAGTAAGCATTAGAGCACTATTAGGAACAATATGATTGAACTACCTGTACCCAGACATTTATTTGAATTTGGGCATAAAGTTAATCATTTGAGATATAGAAAAATTGATGATGTGCCCCCGATGAGAAGAGGGGGGACAGGACTGCGGTGTTAAAGCAGAAAGAGCTTAGGTGGATCTTTGAGCTCGACACGGTAACCCCAAAGGGGTTGAATCTAGAGTACAATCAACGGGGGTGTCTACTCAGATAAACCGATGGTTGACCTGTATTTGCTTTTGGTCTCTTTGCAAATTCTGTTTTTAATCATTCATTTTTAACTTACCCTAGATAATATCCATGGAAGACTATATTGGGTGTGTGGTAATCTGTTTACATTAAGGCACCAATGTCAATCCCTCTCTCTGCACCTTTGTCGATATAGATGTTATTAGATCGATGTGAACATACGTGTTATAATATCTGATCACACTGTTTAAGGGATATGAATATGATTTGAAATGTTGTGGTTAGGGGACCTACGTATGACTATATTGTAAAGATTGATTGTGTGAAGGTGTAGGCTTCTTGGGATATCCCAGTAAGCTTGTGTTTCTAGAAAATTGGAGGGATATTTAAGTAAATTACTAGCATATCTGTTTGGGATTATCCAGTATGCCTGCACTGGACTATACGCGGTTATGTGGGATTACCCAGAATGCTTTCACTATACCATACTATGTGATACTGCTCTGGGATTGGTAGTTAATGGGGATGATACATTACATCATATACCTCATAATTGATATGAGTACAATATTATTTGTGGGACATATGATACATTATACATCATTATATATTATTGACTGGATAGTTAACACAATAGTCCGAATGGACAGCTTGGTTATATTGTATTACTATATTATACTGCATATAATTCAGGGATAATTGATAGATACAGTTGTGGCCAAAAGTATTGACACCCCTGCAATTATATCAGATAATACTCAGTTTTTTCTTTGGTATTATTATCTTCATTTACCGTATATACTCGTGTATAAGCCGACCCGTGTATAAGCCGACCCCCTACTTTTGCCCCCAAAATCTGGGAAAACCTATTGACTCGTGTATAAGCCGAGGGTGGACCCCAGCACAGGTATACAGCCCCCAGCAGTGTGGTATACAGCAGCCTCCCCAGTGGTATATACAGGCCCCAGCAGTGTTACAGCAGCCTCCCCAGTGGTATATATAGCAGCAGCCCCAGTGGTAGTATACAGCAGCCCCAGTGGTAGTATACAGGTATATACAGCAGACCCAGTGGTAGTATACAGCAGCCCCAGTGGTAGTATACAGCAGCCCCAGCAGCCCCAGAGGTATATACAGCAGCCCCAGTGGTAGTATACAGCAGCCCCAGTGGTAGTATACAGCAGCCCCAGCAGCCCCAGAGGTATATACAGCAGCCCCAGTGGTGTATACAGGGCCCCAGGGGTATATACAGTAGCCTCAGTGGTGTATACAGGGCCCCAGTGGTGTATACAGGGCCCCAGTGCTGTATACAGGGCCCCAGTGGTGTATACAGGGCCCCAGTGGTGTATACAGGGCCCCAGTGGTGTATACAGGGCCCCAGTGGTGTATACAGGGCCGCAGTGCTGTATACAGGGCCCCAGTGGTGTATACAGGGCCCCAGTGGTGTATACAGGGCAGGCCCCAGTGGTGTATACAGGGCGGGCTCCAGTGGTGTATACAGGGGCCCCCCTTCCCCCTTGCTGTCAGCCACCTGTAAAGAAATGGATCGTTATACTTATCCCTGTACTGTCGCCGCCGCTCTCCGACACCGCGTGCTCCTCCATCTTCTTCCTGCTGTGACCGGCGCACAGACAATGACGTCATTGCCTGCGCCTGCCGGTCACAGCAGGAAGAAGACGGAGGAGCGCGCGGTGTCGGAGAGCGGCGGCGGCGGCGGCGACAGGACAGGGATAAGTATAATGATCTATTTCTTTACAGGTGGCTGACAGCAAGGGAGAAGGGGGGCCACTGTATACACCACTGATGGTATATGACTCATGTATAAGCCGAGGGGGGCACTTTTCAGCACATTTTTTGTGCTGAAAAACTAGGCTTATACACGAGTATATACGGTAATTTGTCTTCAATGAAAAAACACAAAAAAGAATTGTCCTAAAGCCAAATTGGATATAATTGCACACCAAACATAAAAAAGGGGGTGGACAAAAGTATTGAAACTGTTAGAAAAATCATGTGATGCTTCTCTAATTTTTGTAACTAACAGCACCTGTAACTTACCTGTGGCACCTAACAGGTGTTGGCAATAACTAAATCACATTTGCAGCCAGTTGACATGGATTAAAGTTGACTCAACCTCTGTCCTGTGTCCTTGTGTGTACCACATTGAGCATGGAGAAAAGAATGAAGACCAAAAAACTGTCTGAGGACTTGAGAAACCAAATTGTGAGGAAGCATGAGCAATCTCAAGGCTACAAGTCCATCTCCAAAGACTTGAATGTTCCTGTGTCTACTGTGTGCAGTGTCTTCAAGAAGTTTAAAGCCCATGGCACTGTGGCTAACCTCCCTAGATGTGGATGGAAAGGAAAAATTGCCAAGAGATTTAAATGCAAGATTGTGCAGATGGTGGATAAAGAACCTTGACTAACATCCAAAAAAGTTCAAGCTGCCCTGCAGTCAGAGGGTGAAACTGTCAACCCGTACTATCCGTCGGCGTCTGATTGAAAAGGGACTGTATGGTAGGATACCCAGGAGACCCCACTTCTTACCCCGAGACATAAAAAAGCCAGGCTGGAGTTTTCCAAAACGTACCTGAGAAAGCCTAAAACGTTTTGGAAGAATGTTCTCTGGTCAGATGAGACAAAAGTAGAGCTTTTTGGGCAAAGGCATCAACATAGAGTTTACAGGAGAAAAAAAGAGTCATTCAAAGAAAAGAACACGGTCCCTACAGTCAAACATGGCGGAGGTTCCATGATGTTTTGGGGTTGCTTTGCTGCCTCTGGCACTGGACTGCTTGACCATATGCATGGCATTATGAAGTCTGAAGACTACCAACAAACTTTGCAGCATAATGTATTGCGCAGTGTGAGAAAGCTGGGCCTCCCTCAGAGGTCATGGGTCTTCCAGCAGGACAATGACCCAAAACAAACTTCAAAAAGCACTAGAAAATGGTTTGAGAGAAAGCACTGGAGACTTCTAAGGTGGCCAGCAATGAGTCCAGACCTGAATCCCATAGAACACCCGTGGAGAGATCTAAAAATAGCAGTTTGGAGAAGGCACCCTTCAAATATTAGGGACATGGAGCAGTTTGCCAAAGAAGAATGGTCTAAAATTGCAGCAGAGCATTGTAAGAAACTCATTGATGGTTACCGGAAGCGGTTGATCGCAGTTATTTTGGCTAAAGGTTGTGCAACCAAGTATTAGGCTGAGGGTGCCAATACTTTTGTCTGGCCCATTTTTGGAGTTTTGTGTGAAATGATCAATGTTTTGCTTTTTGCTTCATTCTCTTTTGTGTTTTTTTCATTGAAGACAAATTAAATGAAGATAATAATACCAAAGGATTTGTGATTGCAATTATTTTTAGGAAGAAACTGAGTATTATCTGACAGAATTGCAGGGGTGTCAATACTTTTGGCCATAACTGTAGTAGGGACCCTGGAGAGCAGCCAGTATCCTACGCAAATTGTGTAAGCACCACAGACAGCTCCTCATTGAGGATGCTGTACTGTAAAATGCTTACGCAAATTGGGTAGCATAGTGGTCCTGATGCTGGAGCCAGCGCCTTGTAATAGAAAGAAGAAATGAAAGCGGCTCAGGGGTTAACAGCTAAGTCAACCCCTGACATGCCGTCTGGTGTGGACAGCATGTCTCTAGGGGGGTGGACACCCCTAGAGACATGTTGCCCACATGAAATATTATTATTTAACACTTTGTACATCCCTGCAGCAGAAGGGATGTGTACAAAGCTGCCGGCTGCCACAGGCATTCACATATGCCTTGCGGCATCCGCATGGGCTCCCATAGGAGCCCATTATAACAAATCTACTGCGGCTGGTATACCGCTGCTAAAAATGCAGCCTGCATGATTTTTCACACAGGCTGCAAAACCGGAACCGGTAACCGGATTGCATGTAGTGCTCCTATGGGCCTGATCTGGTTATGAACTTTTTTACAGCTTAAAACTGGATCAGGATTTTAATATTCTGCCGCAAATGTTACCCTAGCCTCAGACCATGTCCCTGTACAGTCAGACACATTCATTACACAGTACATAGTAGGGACACATATATAAGATTATCTCAGCACAGGAGATGTGGTATGATCACACCATGTCCCTGTACGGTCAGACACATTCATTACACAGTACATAGTAGGTACACATATATAAGATTATCTCAGCACAGGAGATGTGGTATAATCAGACCATGTCCCTGTACAGTCAGACACATTCATTACACAGTACATAGTAGGTACACATATATAAGATTATCTCAGCACAAGAGATTTGGTATAATCACACCATGTCCCTGTACAGTCAGACACATTCATTACACAGTACATAGTAGGTACACATATATAAGATTATCTCAGCACAAGAGATTTGGTATAATCAGACCATGTCCCTGTACAGTCAGACATGGCCATTACACAGTACATAGCAGGGACACATATATGAGATTGTCCAAAGATTTAGAAGAAACAGACGGCACTCACCATTAGATGAAGGTTCTTTTAATCTAATTGCTCCGTTAGGAGGTGCGGGTTACAAACATTATGTAGCTAGGAGGGAGGTGCGGGGAGGACGACGGGCGCACGTTTCGCCTGGTTAGGCTTCCACGGGTCCATATATATATATGAGATTATCTCAACACAGGAACATTTATTTAAACATCAAATTGTGTAAAATATTATTATTCCAAAATACATGGATTAGAATTAACTTTAATATGAAGTTTGTTCATGGGAAATCTTGCAACATCTGTGACATTATGCTGCATGATATAATTGCACATTTTAGAGTGTCCTTGTATTGTGGCCAGCCTAAGTGACACTTGTGCAATGATTAAATAAAACCAGGGCTGGAACTAAAGTGAAACTATGCCGTGGTACTAGTTCACATTGGCCTCATAATGGAAAAAACAACAGGAAAAACAAGAAGTGAGAAAATGCCCTAAATGATAAAAATAAAAATGCTAAAGGGCAAAAAATATATTTTTTTGCACTTTAGTATTTTTACTTTTATTATTTAGGGCATTTTCTCACTTCTTGTTTTTCCTGTTGTTTTTTCTGTGCAATAATTATACTGTCTAAGGCGGCCGTCACACTGTGCAATATCGTGAGCGATATTGTAAGCGATCACGTGCACGCGCGATCGCTAACAATATCGCTCACATCGCTGGTGAGATGTCACACAGACAGACTCACCAGCGATGTGGGCCAGCGAGATCGCTGGTAACTATGGTACACATCGGGTTACTAGGCGCCGCGTGTCGCTTAGTAACCCGACGTTTACCATAGATACCATCTCCCAGCATAGGCTGTGCCGCTGGGAGATCGTTCATCGTGGTGTCATACACCACGATGAAGCAGATTGAACAAGCGATGATCGCTTGATATGAGCTCCGGCTCTCATATCTGCGATGTCACTATCAAGCGATTTTACATTGTAAAATCGCTTGATCGCACATAACGATGCACAAACGATATCGCTTAAGCGATCAAAAAGCAGATCGCTTAAACGATATCGTTCAAGATATTGCAGCGTGTGACGGCCGCCTAAGGGCCACATCACACACACAGATATCTGTGCAGATATTGTTCACAGATCACTGGTTGCAGTGAAATCATGGACACATTGTTCCATTTGTACACGGCAACAAAATGGAACTATGTGTCCATGATTTCACTGCAACCAGAGATCTGTGACCAATATCTGCACAATTATCTGTGTGTGACGTGGCCCTAACCCGCATCTTGATATGTCACACCTGTGATGTGGATGGATTATCTCGGCAAAGAAGAAATGCTCACCATCACAGATGTAGACAAGTTTGTGAACAATGTTTGAGAGAAAAAGTCTTAAATCTGTGAGTTCAGCTCATGAATAAAGGGAGCACAAACAAAAAAAGTGTTCACAATTTTGTTCCATATAAGTTTGGGTAGACCTCTCGAAACACTCCCAAGTTCTACATCCTGACTTCGGGTAGGGTCACATTAGCGTTTTTTGTTTAAAATCCTGATCCGGTTTTGAGCTTTAAAAAAGCTCAAAACCGGACCAGGAAAGGCTCCTGATGGAAGCCTATGCAAAACACCGGATGGCTTCACAAGCCATCCGGTGGCCGGATCCGGCACTGCTGCCTGCGTTTAAAATCATGCAGGCAGCAGTTTTCGCAGCGTTTGCCGGGACCGCACTGCGGTCACCGGATGGCTCAGGATGTGTAATCCTGAGCCATCCGGTAACTGCAGAGTGTGCGGATCCCGGCTCAGCAAACCTAGTAAAGATTAAATAGCTGCCCTAAATGACTGTTAGAGGTCTGTAGGGGGGCTTAGACCCCCTACAGACCGGCCGGCCACTTCCATAGTGTTCTTCAACAATGTCTCACTGTGCACGGGCGAGGAGCCCGTGCATGTCATCCAAAGTGCCCCCCCCCCCCCGTATCACTATAGAGGGGTGCATACACCCCTCTATTACAATTATGCTTTAATTATGTCATATACAGCAATAAGTGTCCCAATCGTAATGTCAGAATATATTTACATGTGTTCTGAGGCATAGCGAAGGGAATTCCATGGGCGGGGCTGTGTGCAGTAGCCTCCGCCCACTCCTTCTTGATGCCCGCCCCCTCTGGCCGTAATCCAGTGTTGTGGGGGTGGCCGAGTCGTTAAAGGGGGGTGGCTAACTAAGTGCCGCGGTTAGCCACGCCCCTTTAACGACGTTCCCGCCCTCACAAGACTGGATTACGGCCAGAGGGGGCGGCCATCAAGAAGGAGCGGGCGGAGGCTACTGCACACAGCCCCGCCCATGGAATTCCCTTCGCTATGCCTCAGAACACATGTAAATATATTCTGACATTACGATTGGGACACTTATTGCTGTATATGACATAATTAAAGCATAATTGTAATAGAGGGGTGTATGCACCCCTCTATAGTGATACGGGGCGGGGGGGGGGCACTTTGGATGACATGCACGGGCTCCTCGCCCGTGCACAGTGAGACATTGTTGAAGAACACTATGGAAGTGGCCGGCCGGTCTGTAGGGGGGTCTAAGCCCTCCTACAGACCTCTAACAGTCATTTAGGGCAGCTATTTAATCTTTACTAGGTTTGCTGAGCCGGGATCCGCACACTCTGCAGTTACCGGATGGCTCAGGATTACACATCCTGAGCCATCCGGTGACCGCAGTGCGGTATTCACCACACATTTTTGAAAAAAACTGTGTGCGACCGGCATTGCGTTCACCGCATCCGGATCCGGATGCGGTGAATGCAATTTATGTTTTCAATGTGACCCTACCCTTCCTCCTTGTTGAGGGTGCGGCACGCTTGGTGACCACATTAGACATCCTATTAACAACACTATGTGAACACTTCAAATTTTATATTCATCAAAATGATACGGTGTTACAGTGAATGGTTCTACCAGTAAATGGGTGTAGTTTTGACACAGGATTGGGTACACTCAGCCATAAAATGTATTTGCACTTCATACATAGAAGAACAAATGCCATGTTCATGTATATAATTATTCTTGAAATATACACCTCCTGACAGATTTGACGTGTTGCCATCAGACAAGTCTGACAGATTTCACGGTGAACAGAGCACATAGGGACTACAGGATCAAATGACGCTAACTTTACTAACTCCAGAATACGTTTTAGCTATATAAATGCAGTTAGGGAAGACAACAAACACCCCATCGGTGTACATAATGTTAATACAAACAGAGCTGTTTTCTGAACTATATGATTTATTTCTGGGCCGGTAGCAGCTTCTTTATTCAGAAACGTTCTTTGTAATGAAAGAAAATCAATGACTTTGCAAAGAATAAAATGTTGTGAGCCATCAATAATTAAAGGCAATGTTGTGCCTGTGACAGTGACAAGTCTTCTCTTTGTCTCACATACTGTTCTCTTTGCTGGAGATTTATCATGCGCTGGGTGCGCGGGGTGCAAGAGCGGCTCAAGGCAACCAGTCAGGTTCCAGGAGGAATTCCTAAGACTGGCAACTGAAACCTGACTGGTTACAATGGGTAATCAGTCTTTATTTTCATTGGATTTTTTTTGCAACGGTTCTGTGCTATATGCTCCTCTGTGATGACAAACACTTTTACTTCTGTCACCATAACAAGCAATAAAAGCCTCATCCAGCTCGAAACCGCTGGAGTTTGCCTTGTCTGCGATGTCTATCACGCCACGGTGTAAAACAGAAAACTTTCCCCCAGACGTTAGCTTGTGACTCATTTCTAAATGACAGAAACTGTGATCTGAAATGATGTGTTTCTCTTGACGTATAATCACCAGGTATTCTCCCGGAGGATCAAGTAATGCACTTTGTTTGACAGAGGAGAAACAGCCTGACATGACTTACAGGCATTTGATATTTATTACAAGATTTAACAAAGAGAAAGCTGCCCAACATTTCTCCGAATTTTTGTAAAGGAAAAAAAACATTTGTGTATTTGTTCATCCTCTAATATTGATCCTCATGCAAAATGCAGATCATGAGCGGCAGAAGGCAAAGAGCGGAGATGAATAATTCTCTTTTGACTATTTGTACTTTTTACTGTCGCCGTTTTAAGACCGAACGGTTATAAATCTTATTTTTTTTCTGCTCTGGTAAAATGTGAAATCAAATTTGAGAATTTCATTTCCATCCATCTTTTTTGGTTTTACATTTATACCGTGAGCTGATGGAAGATTACTGAACCTGCAGAAAGACTGGATCCTGGTCTTTACGTCTGTCATTATATGTATTGGGGGTTGAATTGTAGTTTTATTTCGGAGAGAAATATACATAATTTAGTAACTTTTATTAACTCACCCTGTGAAGGCAAAAAAATAATAATTCTACTATTCTTTGTTTCTTTACCGTTTTAAATTTGAAGGTTTTCATCCTCCAGTATTAATTTGAATGTCTTAATAATTTTACACAGTTAAAACTCTATCAAAAAATCACTAATTGTTGTGTCATCATTTTCTTGGAGCCATAACCTCTATCATTTTCCTTCCAGAAAGCAAAAGGGCTCCTTCAGAGGCCTGTGTAACACGGTCCGTGCACAGAGCAGAATGTAAAGACTCTCTTGACCAAAGCATGACAGCTTCATGCTCAAGTGCATTTCAATAAATTAGAATATCATCAAACAGTTCATTTATTTCAGTAATTCAATAAATAAAGTCAAATGCATATATTATATAGAGTCATTACAAACAGAGTGATCTATTTCAAGTGTTTATTTCTGTAAATGGAGCCCGGAGCCCTCCTTTCCAGTCTCCTAGATGGAGACAATATGTAAGTTCTAAGTCATTTTTCATAATCGTTATAGGGCACCTTTAGGTCAGACAGGGATGGTTAGGGATCAGATAGGAAGGAGCAGGGACAGATAGTGATAGGAGAGAGAGGTAGAGCAAAGTGACAGGTTCCCTTTAAGCAGAAATGTTTGTTCTGACTTTCCTTATAATATATATGAAGTGTGAATTCCAGCATACAGCTTAAAGGGTACCTATCATGTCCTTTTTTTTTTTTTTTATTAAACCACCCCCAATGTAATTTAGATAATCTAGTCTTCATTAATAATCTTTTTTTTAAATTGTTGTATTTATGTTAAAAAAGTCATTTTTGATACCTACATATTAATATTTGCTAGATGGGATAACAGTCAGTTAGTGATCCGCTAGTTAACAGCTATGTCGCTGAACTTGTTGCAATGCTGAGTGCTCTGTATAAAGGACTTGTGTGATGTCACGACCATGTGACCCGATTGGGCACTTTCTGAATTTTGGCATTGCTACAAGTTAAGTTAACTGAATTGTTAACTATTAACCAGCCAGTTGACTGCTTGTCTGTTTGACCAGTTGGCTAATTAAAATATATGTAAGTATCTAAAATACTTTTTTGGGACGAATATATATATATTTTTTTTTTTAAAAAGAAGGTTATTAATGAATGCTACGTTATCTAATTAACATTGGGAGTGGTTTAATAACATAAAAGAACATGACAGGTTCCCTTTAAACCTTCTCTGTATTCCACATAAACACACTGTTCTTTCTGTGGTCTACGGTTTATTGGTCAACAGTGAGTACATGTGATGACGAAATGTGAAGAAATGGTAAAACTACACAAATACAGATGATACAAATCAGCATTGAGCATATAACATAATACAGTAGCGATAATATACAGTACAGAGAATATACAATAAAAAGGAGCTTGCATGAAACACATGCACTACTAACAGACATAATCCCTATGTGAAAACAATTGCTATACAATCCTAACAACAAATTCTACAGTATCAAATGCACAGACAGGAGTAAACCTCTCACCAGATATACTTTTGGCAAAGATGATGGGGTTTTCAAGAGCAGAACGTAGGAGCAAAATAAACACGTTACCTGCAAGAAATTCTATCTAATTCGGTCTTTAAATGGCTGCTGCTTACCCAGAGATGCAGAGGGCTGACCCACAATGCACTGGGTTCTTAAAGGAGAAGATGCCTAGACATGCAAGTAATACTGCTAGATGGTGCTAAACACATTAAACATCTTAACAAGATAACATGTCAAATTACACAGGTTATGACAAATTGAAAATGAGCATTAACGTCTACTAAATCTAACCTAACTGGGCATAACAACATTATCCTTAAAAAACACAATGACTACGTATTTCTAGACTGTATTGTTGTTATTGTTATCTATTTATATAGCACCAATAGTTCCATGGTCCTGTACATAAGAAGGGGTTATATACAAAATTATAGATAGAGTTTACATTAAACAAATTAACAATGACAGACTGGTACAGAGAGGAGAAAACCCTGCCCTTATGGGCTTACATTCTGCAGGACAATGGGGAGGAGACAGTAAGTAATGGGTGCATCATATCTGGTTGTGGGGAAGCAGAAACTACGGTAGTGGAGAGGCAGCAGCTTCGGAGGCGGTGAGGCAGCAGCGTGGTCATTGCAGGCTGTAAGCTTTCCTGAAGATATGGGTTTTTAGGTTCCATCTGCAGGATGTATAATGGTATAATGTAGCATGATATATAATCTCGTTTTGGGGCACAGAATTCCAAAGGATGGGAGATATTTGGCAGAAATTTTGGAGGCGATTGGGTGAGGAAAGAATAAGTGAGGAGGAGAGGAAGGGGTCTTGGGAAGATCGAAGATTTCATGAGGTGAGATATTGGGAGATTAGTTAAGAGATATAAGGAGAGGACAGGTTATGGATGGCTTTGCAGGTCAGTGTTAGTAGTTTGAACTGGATTCACTGGGGAATTGAAAGACCGTGAAGAGATTTGTAGAAGGGAGAAAAAGGGGAGTAGCAAGGAGAGAGGTGCATTAGTTGGGCAGCAGAGTTGAGGACAGACTGAAGAGGAGCAAGAGTGTTAGCAGGGAGGCCACAGAGAAGGATGTTGCAGTAATCAAGGTGGGAGATGATGAGGGCATGTAAAATCATTCTAGTAGTTGGAGGGATGGAGGTGGCAAGAGTTTGGATGTGTGGTTTGAAGGACACGGCAGAATCAAAAGTTACTTCGAGGCAGCGGATTTCAGGTTGCGGGAGAGAGCATGATGCCATTTACTAAGATGAATAGAACAGGTAGGGAAGATACATGACATGGAGGAAAGATAATGAATTTGGATTTATCCACATTAAGCTTTAGGGAGCAAGAGGTAGAGAAGGAGAATATCGCTGACAGACACTCCAGGATTCTGGACAGAAGAGAGTTGATATCTGGGCCATAGAGGTACAAACCAAAAACAGATTGCAGCACTCCTTTGTAGTGGTTCAAATATTGCCTTTATTGGGCCATCAGGAGTAATTGTGCAATGTTTCAGCCCTATCCAGCTTTTTTCCAGCAACCAGCCAGCACTAGGCATGTTTTTTATACCTCATCTTTTACATAATCAATTTCACATAAACATCATAAAACTCCATTCATATAATGATTTACATACATTCATTCACATACATTGTACATTTTATAAAAATTATCCCCATCTTCTCTATATCTATATACTGATATAATTCCCATCTTTGTAAAATTCCATAAAACTCCTAATTAGAGGCTTTACTTACAGGTGCCAGCTGATTAATTCATAATTCAGGCATCATATTTGGATCACTCCCTTTGTTTCTATGCGTCCACCATACCTCATGTGTTCCACTTACCGGAACTGACCTTGCGCATGCGCAGTACAAAGTGTTGTCATGCATTGCCTGGATACCACCGGATGTCCGCTCAGCTACATATCACTCCTCCAGCGCATGCGCACTAACTCTCCGGCACCCGGCAACCATTCTACATCCGCCTGCATACAGCGCTATGATTCTGTCTGTGTACGTTATATTAGATTTGTAATAAAGTGCTTTTATAATATTTTGCCATTATATTAAAGTGCTATAAGTGCATATATAATCTCCTTATATAGAGATATTAATACTATTAGTTGGCTTCATTTTAAAATACGGTCTAGGCATTTTTTTTAAACCACCAGTGGTTCATTCTTTCACACATGGATCCCTCTTTTTTTGTATTTATGCCCTTCACCTTGGGTTTGCCAGTCTGTCTCCTATAATGGAGCCCACTACCAGGTCACCTATTAGCCTGAAGGGATATTATACATATATATTTTTTTATCCCCGGGCTAGTCAAAGGGTCAATAGGGCTTACACTTCTTAGGGTATCTTATGTCCAACATTTACCAGAGAGGTAGATATGAATGTCGTCAGTGGACAGGTGGTACTGGAAGTCATGGGATTTTATGAGTTTTCCTAGGCCAAGGGTATAGATGGAGAAAAATAAGGGTCCAATGACAGAGCCTTGTGGGACTCCAACAGAGAAAGGGCAGGGTGACAAGCTAGTGTGGAAGTGGAAAATGCCAAATATCGGAAAGGTATGAGGGGATCCGGGATAGGGCAAGGTTATTGATACCAAGGGAAGAGGGAATCTTTTCGTTGAAGTATCTCGAGAAAAATAATTTTTTCAAATTTAAAAATTTGTTCTTCCTCTGGACGTGTGGTTGTTCAATGGGGGCGAAATTCTCCTCATTGGCTAACCTTTACATGTCTGTGTGGGAGAGCGAATATTTGTACACATCTGAAAGCCCTTTCACTCAGAGTCTTCGGTGGTATAGGAGATACATCAATGATCTGATCCTGATCTAGGGCAAATCGTCCAATGTATCTCCCAACGCTCTTTTCTTGCACTGCAATAGGAATAATATGAACATCAAATTTACTGTGGAGGACCATAGCAGAGAGCACATTATTTGGATGCCATATTGATAGGCAATAATGTAAACAGTAAGATTTCATCCAGTCTTTTTAGAAAATCTATATTAAGTAATTCCTTACTCCATGCGGACTGTTGCCATCCCCTCCACACAATTAAAAGTTTACCAGTTGGTGAGTTTGTGGCGCTCTGCCAGTACAGGTAACCACAGACCTACCTAAAACATGGATGGATTTCCATAGTGAGTACCCCAAAGACATACAACACCTTACACCCTAGACCTGTAGGGGGAACCCAACTTGCTGCCTTTAAGCAAGATCCCCTATAAATACCGGTGCTGGGCTGCGGAGTTAGTCAGAGTGTGCAGTCGCTAGGAGAACTGTGAAGAAGTCCTGGTGAGTCAGAGCCATACTAGGCCCCAGTCAGTTGACGACCGAGCAGTTACCAGCCTAGCCAGTGCAGGAACCTAAGAGTGAGTTCGAAGGCAAGGCGAAAGGAACAAAGTGAGAAGAAGACTGAGGGAGAGGAGCTGTACCGGCTCACCTCAGAGAGCCACCTGGACACCAGAGTCCGAGTCTGCAGGAGAGCATCTAGCCGAGCAGAGAAACTGGATCACAGATGAGACTACAGTCTCCCGGGCATCTGTGTAACAACCAAGAAGGGAGCCAGGCACTGCAGTAGAGAATATAGCGGCAGTCCACATGAAGGTTTCCCACTACACACACAAGTGAGAAGAGCAGAAGAGACCAGGCCTAGTTTTACACGGGGCAAGGACTTCAACAAGGGAAAAGTGACAAGGAGGCCTTAAACTCACTCACCGTGGAGATCCAGAAGTGTTTCCCTACCACCGGAGCGTACCCTGGACATTACCTGCAATTCCACCAGTAAAGGTACAGAAACAACTCACGGTGTGTGTGTCAATTCCTCAGTCCCTAACCCTGTCTAGCACAGAGACTGCCACAGCTGCCCGGCAGCTCAGCCAACTCCCTGCTGCAATCCCAGTCACCTCACCACAGCCCCGGGGATTTTTCTCCACCTGTGGGGAGCTATACCACCTAGCTGCCCAACCATCTTACCCGGAGGCCCAGAGCAGCGCTGGTGCATTCACCAGAAACCACAGGTGGCGTCACGATAAACTTACAAACTGTTATTCCCCTTCAATCACTCCCCAATTTTTAGGCTGTTCACTAGGGCCACGGTTCGGGTGGGCCACTGGTGACATCCCTGCGACTCCACGCCCGGGTACCGAATCCCCATAGGCCCTTGGGTGAATCAAGTTCACCAGGGCCAAGAAAATGTGCTCTAGCCCAGAGGACGTTCATAAGCAGTGTATGGACATTGAGCAAAGATTGCGTTCCCATCGCAGTTACAAACAGTGGATGATTGATCATGGAAAACATATTGTTAACAACAAATCCAGAGAGGTTCTCTCTTTTGCAAGAATCCATTTCTCTATTTTATCCATGTAATGATTGTTCCAGTTTGAGCTAACCAAAGACGTAAACAGTAGAAAACCAACAACACAGATCAAATTTGTTCTATACTTTTTTCCTATACTTGCATGCACATATTAACTATGGAACTCACTACAGATCACACCTTTCTTCACAGTTTACACCTTGTTGATTTAATTATGGCATACTTTTTTTTCTCTCTTTTCACACCTCTTAGTAACATCTCACATTAGAAGGTTTGTGTTACCTTAGTAATGAGATTACAGTAACTTAAATATTCACAGAGGAGCAATGCTCAAGAAAATTTCCTTAGTTGAATGAATAGGTTACTTGGGTTGGCAAATATATGATTAATATCATAAATTATATTTTATTCCTTTATACTGATATGTTTTAAAGCAGGGGTGGGGAACTCCAGACCTTGAGGGCCGCCAACAGTGCATGTTTTCAGGATTTCCTTAGCATTGTACAGGGGTCGGAATCATCATGAGTGCAGGTGATATTATCACCTACGCAATACTAAGGAAATCCTGAAAACATGACCTGTTGGCAGCTCTCAAGGCCTGGAGTTCCCCACCCCTGCTTTAAAGGGAATGTGTCTTTGGATTCATGCTACTTAGACCATTGGTAAGATTAATCAGATATTGGCTCCATGATTGCAACCAGGTATATCAGAGAGGATATACTTTGAAAAGCTGGGAGGGAAATATGCATCTTCGCTGACCAGTCTGAGGCATCTCACCACCCCACTCCAGGTGATTGACAGGTCTTTCATTATATTTCTTCATAAGGAGAAACTGTCAGTCAAAAGAGCTTGGGGCTGAGTAACCACAGTAAATGGGTGTTCGCTACTGATAAACCCCTTTTTTGTAGAATGTGCTGTGTAAAATAAAACACTGCATGCTTACCTTCCAGACCACTGCCATTCCTCTGTGTCCTGGATTATTTCATCCAGTAGTAATGTGGCATGAAAATGTTACATGATCGCTGCAGCTAATAAGTGGTCACTGGTCAGCTGCAGCATTTACTACTCTAGGAAAAATCATGTAATTGCACTTTTTTTGCATTTACCCTGCATTTGGAATTTGTTTCCCATTTTCCATTACACTATATGGTAAAATTAATGATGTCATTCAAAAGTACAACTCGTCCCGCAAAAAACAAGCCCTCATATGTCTATATTGAAGGAAAGAGGGAGAGAGAAAAACGAAAAATTGAAAATTGCTTAGGGGTGAAGGAGTTAAACTTCAACTGTTAGGGCAATCATTTTTCATTAAAAGAAGGAAAGATTTATTTTTTATTGTAGAAAAGTAGTAAATTATAAATTGTAGTTAAGTGAAGACTTCACACCACGTTTTTTTCGGGTCCGGGACTGTCCGATTTAGATCATAATGTAGCCCTGTGGTGCCGGATAGGGCCGGATGGCAGTGATTTGCCATCCGGTTTTGTCCCTGTCCGGCTGCATCAGGCTACTTTTGATTTTTTCCCCAGATACAAAATCAGAGCTTGCAGCATTTTTGCGTCCGGGGCAAAAAGTTCAACAAAACCAGATCCAACCGAATCCAACTTGATCCTCCCGGATTCGGAGCAATCCGGCGCCCAATAAAATGGTAGTCTATGGGCCCCGGATCGCACAGAAAATATGTCCGGTTCCCAGACGCCAGGTGATGAAGCTCAGCACCTGGAGAGTTCCCCGCTGAGATTTCAGAACCGTGGCTAGCTCCCTGTTAGTCGCAAATTTGAAATGTCAGGAACCGGACAGCGGCAGCAGCCGCACAGTCCTGAATCTGGCAGAAAACACAACCGGAGGGCATATTTGCCCTCCGCTTCTGTTCTGTCTGGAGCTGTCAGGCTTATCCGGTGCATCCAGAAAAACACCGGACACAGCCTGACAGCTCCAAAACCGTGGTGTGATGCCAGCCTAATGTTAATGTAATGTTGTCTTTCACATCACATGTGAACTCCAAAAAAACAATTCATAGACAATGGGAAATTGAAGTCTTTTTTCTCTTCGATGCCAAGAAAAGTAATGATAGTTTTGAAATACGTCATATTTTTCCCAAAATAGTGTATCTACAAAAATGCAACACATCCATCAAAACAAAAAAAAAGAGAAATCTAAAAACAATAAGGCTTTCTGAACGTGTAGCCTAAAGGTCTGGGCCTTATTTAATTGTTTCCTCTTGGTAGAAATCATCTGCAGACTTTAGGATCACTGATTTAATGATGACAAAAAATAAGTTATTTTCTTGATAAAATGTAAGTTTATATATTTGGCAACATAACTGGATAGACTTATTGTTTTCATCACAGCCTTCATTGCAATCTGTTTTTAAGTCAACACAGTGTGGCTGTTTTCCCTGTGTATGGTGTATAGCTGGCTCCACTACTGTATGTCATTGATTAATTATTCAAGAAAGAAGCCATATTTTCCCCATGTCCTAATTAGTGTATTTTGATTCATTCAAGATTTCCTTATGGTTCATTGCTACTAATGATGCACTTCATTTACCATAATGACAGAATTACTAATTCTCTTAGAATTAGTTTTGTTCTCCATTGAATTAACAGCATATTCACTGTACAGAAGGGCAGAAGCGTTGGTGGCACGTCACTGTGCATTATGAGAAATAATGTGCTATCAATGACAGTTTGTGGATTATTAATCAGTGTGATGGAATTGATTATTTTTGGAAAATGCTATAGGGTTTAAGGCCAAGATGAAGGTAAGACAGGTGTGACTTTTTAATATCATGCATTTGTATAGATTAAGTTTGCTATGAAGTATTGAAAAGATAATGTTTTTTGTTCTAATACATATAAAATATAAAATAAATATGAAATGTTAGCTGAACAGAGGTGTACCTATGAGGGATTCTCGGGGCGCACATACTATTGGGTCTATTACCTAGGTACATAAGAAACCATCGGTCCTATTGATGTGGGCCCTGTTACAAATATTACCTTTATGTCCAGGAGCTTGCACATTTTTTGTATCAATGATAACTACATCATTTTAAAAGTTGGGTTGAGTATAGTTGTCTTTTCTATTCTGATCATATACAGTGTCTTCAATTTTTTAAGCAATAACATGCCATATTTTTAGACTATTTTTTAGACTCACAACAGTGCAGAAAATAGGAAAAACATTTTTCCTATTAATTAAAACTTCCCAGGGTGTGTAAAGTAGAGAGGTAATTAGCATTAACTTTAATGTGCGAGGGTAGAATAGGAAGGTAATAATTCTCTTGTTAGTGTCTCATTGTAGTGAGATACAATACAGACCAAAAGTTTGGACGCACCTTCTTATTCAAAGATTTTTCTGTACTTTCATGACTATGAAAATTGTAGATTCACACTGAAGGCATCAAAATTATGAATTGACACATGTGGAATTAAATACTTAACAAAAAAGTGTGAATCAACTGAAAATATGTCTTATATTCTAGGTTCTTCATAGTAGCCACCTTTTGCTTTGATTACTGCTTTGCACACTCTTGGCATTCTCTTGATGAGCTTCAAGAGGTAGTCACCGGAAATGGTTTTCACTTCACAGGTTTGCCCTGTCAGGTTTAATAAGTGGGATATCTTGCCTTATAAATGGGGTTGGGACCATCAGTTGTGTTGTGAAATAAGTCTGGTGGATACACAGCTGATAGTCTTACTGAATAGACTATTAGTAAAGAAAAACGAGTGGCCATCATTACGTTAAGAAATGAAGGTCAGGCCGAAAAATTGGGAAAACTTTCAAAGTGTCTCCAAGTGCAGTTGCAAAAACCATCAAGTGCTACAATGAAACTGGCTCACATGAGGACCGCCCCAGGAAAGGAAGACCAGGAGTCACCTCTGCTGCAGAGGATAAGTTCATTCGAGTCACCAGCCTCAGAAATCGCAGGTTAACAGCAGCTCAGATAAGAGACCAGGTCAATGCCACACAGAGTTCTAGCAGCAGACACATCTCTACAACAACTGTTAAGAGGAGACTTTGTGCAGCAGGCCTTCATGGTAAAATAGCTCCTTGGAATCCACTGCTAAGGACAGGCAACAAGCAGAAGAGACTTGTTTGGGCTAAAGAACAAAAGGAATGGACATTAGACTGGTGGAAATCTGTGCTTTGGTCTGATGACTCTAAATTTGAGATGTTTGATTCCAACCACCGTGTCTTTGTGCGACACAGAAAAGGTGAATGGATGGACTGTACATGCCTGGTTCCCACCGTGAAGTATGGAGAAGGAGGTGTGATGGTGTGGGGGTGCTTTGCTGCTTTGAAGCTCATCAAGAGAATGCCAAGAGTGAGCAAAGCAATAATCAAAGCAAAAGGTGGCTACTTTGAAGAACCTAGAATATAAGACATATTTTCAGTTGTTTCACACTTTTTTGGTTAAGTAATTAATTCCACATGTGTTAATTTATAGTTTTGATGCCTTCATGAAAATATAGAAAATCTTTGAATGAGAAGGTGTGTCCAAACTTTTGGTCTGTACTGTATATACGAACACAGTTCTGCTACATGCATATGTATACACACCCTAAGCTCTGCTATCTGCAAACTACATAAACATATGTACACACACATTTCTACTACATGCAAACTACATGCACATATAAGAGTTGATTTGAGTGCAGTTGTTTTTCTAAGGGTACACTCACATCTGTGTTTAAACTCGGCAAGTGAAATCCAATAAAACATTGGGCTGCACTTGCAATAAGATTAAACTATAGTGTAATGCTCATCTGTGAGTTTTTCCTCAGCGAAAAACTTGCTGAGGAAAATTTGGAGCATGCTGCGTATGGCAGCGTATCTTGCCGGGATACCTCCAATGCAAATGAATGGGTGCGATAAAAAAAATCACAAGGCACATGGACAGCACTTAGACAGCATTTTAGCAGGGTCTTTCCCATGCTATAAAAAGTTAGAATAGATAGACAGATATGTGGCACCCTGGCACCCTCGTTGGGGCACCACAGAACTCTTGGTACACAAATGGAATGTACACAGCAAGCAGAACTCACAACTAACAAAACACCTTTTATACCCCTTTTCACCCCAGGCCTCTAGGGGGAGCTCCACTGGTTACCTTAAGCCAGTTCCCCCTATAAATACGGGTCCTGGAGGGAGAAACAGTGGAGTGTGCAGTCGCTTTAGAACTGTGAACAGCTAGGAGAGCTGACCTGGTACTGGAGCCACACTAGGCCCATACCAGCACACCCGGGAAAGTGAGAGACCCTTGCAACTGGGGTCATAGGACAGGAGGAAACTACCTCACAGGGACAGAAGAGTCACCCTAACTCTCCCTAACAACCCGGTTACTGGAACCGAGCTGCAGGAGCTACAACGCAGACTGCAGAGAAACCAGCACCACAACCAGGAAGTTTAGCTTCCTGCACACCTGAAGCACCAACAGATGAGAGCCCAGGGAAGGAGGAATTCCCCTGATCCCTTTGATAATGCCCTCAGTGCAGCCAACTCAGGTGAATCACGTTCCACCAGAACGTACAACCCAGTCCGGCAGGATTCCATATCCACCAGACCTCACTAGAACAGCATAGAAGGAAGCCTACACCACTGCTTGCTGTGGAAACTACAGGAGTGTCAACCTCATCGCCCGGTCGAATGTACCTGTTGTCACTAGTAAAGGTACCAAAAGACTTTATGTGTCCGAGCATTATTCCTGGACTAACACTCAGTAACTACCTGAGCTGCCAAATTCCATCAAGGACAGCTCCTGGCCCCGGGGACTCACGCTCATCCTGTGGGGAGCGTCCCATCTACCTGCCGTACATCCCCCGGAGGCCCAAGCAGCGGCGGTGCAATCACTGGAATCCCACAGGTGGCATCACGACAACAAGAATTATACCCATCCGTTCATCCCCTTTTGATCTGACCACCGGGCCCCACAGCCTCAGGCGCGGAACAAGTGCTGCATCGCCTGAGACGTGAGCATCCGGTAACGGTGAGTCAGATAGATAATAGAAAACACAGATGATAGTAGATAGATAGATAGGTAGACAGACAGACAGACAGACAGACAGATAGATAAATAGATAGATAGATAGATAGATAGATAGATAGATAGATAGATAGATAGATAGATAGATAGATAGATAGATGATAGGATTGATCGATCTTACCAGTCTCTGGCTGCTACTTCCGGGGCCGCTCATTAAGCTTCATGCATATTTACTGCACTGACTGGCTACAGCCAATCACAAATACTCACTCTCTGTGACAGTCTGTAATTGGCTGTTGCTAACAGACTGTGTTCCCACAATCTGTACTTGTGGTTGTGCTTTGTTGCTATACACATTAATGTATAACAATGTGCATTATTGTCAGAGGGGTATGTTTTGGAGTTAATAAAATGAATAATGAGGTTGTCAGTGCGTGTTATTCCTAATAAAGGACTACTCTGTTTGTGTGAGTGTTTACTAATTCTTCACCTTCTAGATTGGCAATGGTTGGGTATCAGAAAAAGCTGGACATTGCCAAACCAGGAATTAATGATAAGCTGTCAATACTCAACTATAATCAACCCCTTCTATCACCTTGATGCCACCACAACAATGTCAAATTGGGGGGAGGGATGCCACGCTGCTTTTAAAATTATTTATTTAATTTAAAAAACACCATGGGGAACCCTTATTTGATACTCAGCCAAAATAAAGTGTATATCTAGGGCTGCAGCCCGCAGCTGACAACTTTATTTGTGGTGAGAATAAAAAATACATAGAACCCCTATTCTTTAAATTACTTTTTATTTAACACACATATGATTGCAGGTTGGTTGCATACACTAGGCAACCTAGGCCAATGTGAGGATATCCTTAGTTTTATTATATACAGTATCACCAAATTTGCAGTGTTCATCGAATAATAATAATTCAACGAACATTAGCTGAATTTTGTGAACACCATTCAAATTAATGGGAGGCAAAAAGCAAAGGACTAGAAAGCCCCTTAGAAGGGGTCCAAAAGCTGCCAATCTGCTGATATTAATGCCAGACACCAAGAAAAGGAACTACAATCTACCTAGAGGACAAATAGTCTCATGACGTAGAATGGGTGCATGAGACACGGTTTGTGCCAACCTGCACACTCTTCAAAATCAGTTCAAAATAGGAAGTGGCTCACATTCACTTACATTTTCAAAGGTGGGTGAAACTCAGTTTGAATTGACAGATGGATGAGTCACAGGGGAATAGTGGCATCAGTTTTCTACATTAAGTAAAAAGAGGAGTAGAAGTAAAAGGAGGATGAGTGACTGGTGTAGGCATGTCACTGAGGCTAAGCACACATCAGGTGTGTGCTCCGTTTGGATGCAATGTGCTTTTTTCAGGTGCAAAGACACATAAAATGCAGTAAAAATGCATGTGTTTTTGGTCCCATAAATTTGTACTAGAAAAACGCATGCAAACACGGTAAAAATGCAGGTGCGTTTCAACACATGCATACCCAGCGCATATTAAAGGTTACCAGAAACACGCCAATGATACATATTTTTATTGGGACCAACCATTAGTCTTTTTTTAAAAAAACAGGAGGAATTATTTGCTGTAACCACATGTGCACTCGCTTTTGAGTACAGTCGATAGACCCGCACTCTGCAACAATTTTTTTATGGCACATATGGTTATGTGGAGCAGTGGATGGATGTGTAATTTTTTGCTGACTGGACCCTGAGTAGCAACATAGGGACTCCATGGCCAGCCGTCGAGGAATATGGGCACCCTTTACACTTTTTTAGGTGTTGAAAACTCCATTGTTAGGAAGGTTGATAGTAGGGTGAGCACAGGGCTATAGGTATACCCCTCCCCGATTAAAATGTGTTGATGTGTATATCTAGAAAAAGGACACATAGTCCTAATTTTTAATTGTAGTGAAAATAAGTTATATTTTAGAAGTATACCCCAAGTATACTCCATCAGGACACATAAGCAGCACTGAAGACATGTTCAGAGAGAATGCTTGCTGCCAGGCATGACAAAATCTCCAAAACATGAGTGGTGAGCTTAAGCCACTTTTTCAGTTTTGAAGCCCAAAATGCACAAGAATCCAATTTCACAGTCATGACATCAATATTGAGCTGTAGCTATTCCTGCATCATCTCTCTAGGTGTTCTCTATGTGTCAGACTTATCCTTTCTTCTGGCATTGCAAAGGAAGGTCTAAAAAAACCTCTTAATTGACTCCCAGAAATTGCTGGTAACAGATACACTGCTGGTGGTAACGTTTCTCTGCTGACAACGACTGGACATTCCCTGGGTTGGCAGTGTAGAACTGCGATGGGCAATATGTCCACCACTGGTGCTTTGGGGGAAAGCATTCCTCACACTAAAAGCTTCTTTTGATACACCTTCATGTGTGTTTCCCCTTCCAGGGCAGGAAGCATTTGACCACATTTAGTTTTGTACCGAGGATTTAACAGTGTGACAACCCTGTAGTCTGCATTACTTCATATCCTAATAATCCGCGGATCATGTTGCAGGTAGTGCAGGAAGAAGGCACTCATGTGTCTTGCACATCCAGGATGGCCAAGTCCTTGTTGATGGCGGCAGGATAACATTCCCACTTGGTTCCTCTGTTCTCTCCCGTCAACCTTGCACAACAGAATACCTGATGAAGGCGGTGACTCACCGAAATGCATTGTGAGAGCCATAATCTGTGAAAAAGATTAACTAACAGATGATCCTTGCTGTGGATGCTGTAATCGTGTGCTCCAACAAACAGCAAACGTCAACAATTGTTTCAGTAAAAAAGTTGACATTTTTCTTTGCCTAGAAGCCAGCAGAGCTTTCGGTTACTTTACCACTTACCCCATGGACACAAAGCATTTCCCCCATACCACCATGCCTATTTCCCTTTCCCCCATAACCACGGCTTTTAGCACTCATATTTGATGGTAAGAGCTTTGCAAGTCACTTGTTGTAGGCCACAAAATATGGGGATGTGAATTCAGCAGACATGATTTGCCAAGAAATGGTGCTAGGCAGAAAATGTGGTTAATACCTGGATGTGGCACAAAAAGGTTTTAGGCACAAATGTCACAAGCACCACTGTACCACAGGGATTTGCCAAAAACACTAGTACTAAGCCCTAACAAAAGTTTGGTGCCTGGAAAATATGGGCACTGGGCAGAAGTGGTACAAAATGCCTGTCAGCATAGGGTTGTTGAAGATGAGCAGACACAGACCACTGTACCACAGGTGGCTTGCCACACACTGGTACTAAGCCCTAAGAAACATTTGGTGCCTGGAGAATGTGGGCACTGGGCAGATGTGGTACAAAATGCCTGTCAGCACAGGGTTGTTGCAGATGAGCAGACACAGACCACTGAACCCAAGCTAATTTGCCAAAAACACTGCTACTAAGTCCTAAAAAGGGCAGTTTTAGGAAGGAGTCACTAAATCTATCTCTCTATCTGTAAAGAGCTTGACAGGAGCTGGGTACAGTCTAGTAGACCTCAGATGTCATCCACTTCTTTTCAGCACAATTGTGGGCTTTGGAGAACTTTTGAATTGTGGTAAATCAAATGTATTAGAAAAATTTGTCAAGGCTGTGAATGTAAATTTCAGATTCACTCATGTCTAGTAAATCATTTTCTTCACCATATGTTCATGGCTTTTACATGGCCAAATAGTATATCTGAGTCAATCAGGCCAAAAAGGTGTATACTGTAGTCTTTGGGATTACCTTTGCAGTTTCTTGCCACATATCGATCTTTTATAGCATAAAAATATTAAAGCACTAAAAGTTCCATTTGCCATTCTTTGTTAACTCAGCAAGCAAAATGCAAGCATCATTAACAACAGCCACTATTTTGTCAATCTGCTAATGTTAGAGGCTATAGTCATGTTATGTAAAATTATAATATTACTGGTTATGTGTACTACATTCTGTAATTGTTCATTTATCCAGTGAAATAGTTTGATTGATCTATGTGGAGTCAGGTAGGATTTTTTTCCCCCAACATAGAGCTTAGTATCTGCCCCATGAGGCTTTTACCTTCCTCTGGATTAACATGTTAGGTTATAGGTTGAACTCAATAGATTTAAAGGGAACTTGTCACCCCCTATGGGCATTTTAACCTGTGCCCACTAGCTTACTCATTATGTAAATGGGGTTCTAGTAACCTCTGTATGTAGCCAGACGTGCCCCACATACCTCAGAAAATAACTTTTCTTGAGTCCAGCAGCTGGTCTCCTATTAAGTCAGGGAGGCTGCTATTTAGACCTGATGGATTATATCCTCGCCTCTCCCCAGCTTCAAAAATCACTCTGTACTTTTAAAATTTCTCGCCCCTCCCCTGGCCGGCGCTTGAGTGACAGGCGCACCTGCGCAGTGGAGCGGTTGTCCGCGCTCCATTGAACATAGTGCCGATGTCTCGTGAGATGTCGGCACTGACAGGCGCGCCTGCGCCTGCGTAGTGGAGTGGGTATCCGTGCATAGTACACACTTCTCGCAAGATTTGTGGAGTCTGGCGAGACATCAGCACTGTTCAATGGCCACCCGCTCAACTGTGCAGGTGCAGGTGCGCCTGTCAGTGCCGATATCTTGTGAGATTTTTGAAGTCTCGCGAAACATCAGCACTGTTGGAGCACGGACACCCGCTCCACTGCGCAGGCACAGGTGCGTCTGTCAGTCAAGCGCCAATCACAGGAGGGGCTTAAATTTTAAAAAGTACAGGGCAGATTCAGTGAAAAATTAGATTGTTTCCCGGACGCCATTTACAGAACAAAATGCTAAAATGCTGCCGCGCTCTTTCAGCACCATGGACAGCAGCAGCATTTCAGAGCCACCGCTGAACGTTCAGCACCATGGAGAGCATCACTGCTCATACAGGCTGAACGTTTAGCACTGCGGAGAGCAGCACTGTACACGCGGGCTGAAATTTCAACACCGCGGATAGCATCAGAGACAAGCACAAACGAATCCTGCTAAAAACAGGATCGGAGGGCATATTTGCCGTCAGTTTGTGCTCTTCCAGTGCTGTCAGGTTCTGTCCGATGCATCCTGCAAAACACCGGACAGAACCTGACAGCAGAAAACCATGGCGTGAAGCCAGCCTTAACTAATTTCAGCTGTACTTTTGTTACAAATTGAAATGAATGCTTACTGTGCAAAGCACATGTACATTACAATATGCACCAATTTCTAGACAAGGTTTTAGCAAATACACTGGTCCTATGATGGTTTCCTAACTTTTGTTGCTACTTTCGAACAGCAATGTACAGGTATCATAAATTTCGGAAAAAGTCTTGCATGTTCCAAGTTGTTCATCTTTTTTTCATGGCTAAGTACTGGCAAATAGTAAATTTCCTCTAATATCCCTGGAAGAGCACAATTGCTGGGGTCAGAAGCTAATAGTATCACATCGCTAAAAGCTAGGCTGTCTACCGTTAAAGATTTGCTTAATTTAAAGCTCAGAGCTAAAGCTTTAATGCATTTGGAAATTGTAAAGTTCTAAATAATCTATACCTGGATAGATAGGTAAATTGACCAAAGAACAAAGTTTTATTAAGCAAGGAGCCCTGCCTTTGTTTTCCCTTCATTCTCATTGCATGCTTATGAATTGTTTGTGACCGTGTGGTTGTTGTCTGCCTTGTAAATAATGTTCCAGCTACTTTGTAATTGCTTCAGCATCCCTTCATTCTCCAAGGACCTCTTAGAAATGATGCCGAGCTCTTGGTTTCCTTCTGTTTGTAATTAAATTGCTGAACTGTGGGTAACATTTGTTTAGTTCAGCTGCCTGTATCAGCTGCTTCTTAAGGTTATTTAAAGAATTAGAAATGAAATAGGATTTTAAAGAAAGTGACTATGTTATTTTCTATTAAAGAAGATGTTTGGAAAAAAATATTTTCAATTAATTTTTCTTTTTGGATCCCAGTTTCCTTTTCTTCAGTGTTATAAATTAAATTATAACCCTGTGGATGTTCAAAAAGAATGTATAATATGCTGTTTTTGTGCATGAAGTATATGCAGACAGTAACTGCTTTTACAAAAATGTTCATTCTGTTCTACAAACGATTAAAAGTCATAAAACTTTAAAGGGAACCAACCACCAGAATGTAACCACCTGTAAATCAGTGCAGCAGGTGATTGACATGTGCAGCATGACATCACTATTTGAGTTCTTTTTTATTCCTCCCTTGTGGGCTTGTCTTACTGCTGTAAGCTGAACCTCCTCCCCTTGGATGAGTCTGGTTGAGAGAGAGGTAGAGGGGTTTGGCTTACAGCAGAAAGACAAGCTCACAGGGGAAGAATAAAAAAATAAAACCCAAATAGTGATGTCATGCTGCACACGTCAATCACCTGCTGCACTGATTTACAGGTGGTTAAATCCTGGTGGTTGGTTCTGACGTGCACCCAGGGCTCGGGTACTCAGCTCTCAGGCGATTTCGGGTCTGGGATGTCACAGGTGGCTGCCCGAGGCCGTGGCCCTGGTGGTCAACGAATAAGGGGTTATTTACAGGGATTATATACAAAGTTTGTCGTGCCGCCAACTGCAGTATCTGGTGATGCTCACCAGCGCCGCTACAGTCCACCGGTGGTCGATGGTATTGCGGCCAGGTTGGTGTAGTCCCCCGCAGGCGGGACTGGACTGCCGGGGCAGCATTTCTGTAAAGAAACAGTTTATGGAAAGAATGCAGCAGAGGCGATAACTCACTTAACCGGGTACTTTACTGAAAACTTCTCTAAAGTCATTATAGTTCAGCAAGATGTTTCAATGGCAAACTCTACGGATGCTGCAAGTGGAATTTCTAGTAGTTAGATGGACCCCTCCTTTTGTACCTTTCTTATTCCTTTCTTTCCTTGTCTCCCAGTGACGGTGAAGTCTGACCTCTTAAAGACAGCCTAACCTCCTGCTGCGTCTCCTCTCCCTTCTACCCGTCGGGTGAATCTTTTACTGTCCTTCGCAAGATCCAACTGCAGAACTGATTCCCCTCTTGTGGGCTCTTTGGGAGTCAGGACTGTATCTGTAATATCCCTGGTCATCGGATTCTCTGTGAGCCGTATAGGAACTCACAGGTGCGGGCTCCGGTACTCGGTTACTTCCTTTGGGGACAAACTCTTCTGTTACTCAGTCCCCCCTCTTACAGTGAGCTTGTGACTAAGCCATCTTCTCTCTTTCTTGCTTCTTCTGGGATCTGTACTTTAGCTTTTCTGGGCCCCTCAGCCGAGGAGACCCTCCTTGCTCCCTCCAGGCCGACTGCCTGCCTTCAACTCTCTCCACCTACTCTCTACTTTTCACTAGTTTCTCCTAGAGGCCACTATATCTCCTCCCGGGGTTCCTCCCACCTACTTTTCTAGTGTGTGGGTGTTAGCTCTAGGGTTCCACCTATTGGCCATAGTTCCAATTGCAGAGGGGTGACTACTCCTTTTTGTGGCACCTACATGGTGGGGTGCCACAGTTCCCTTTCAGGAAAAAAAAGAAAACGGTGTAGAAATGTAATAAGATTAAGAATTGATTGTTCAACAGCCAAAAATAACTTACTTTCACATAAACGTGGATCTAAAGTTTGCACTGCAGTCATTTTAGCTGTTATAAATGGATTTGAGGCTATCAGCATGTCCATGTCTATTGTAATTTAATTTCAGGGAAATAAATTCCACACTTGTTAATTGCATTTGTGTCATCTCTGAGAGTTTTATCTGTGTAAGGCTGCATTCACACATTGCGTATTTTGCTGCGCTTTATTACACGCGCTTTTCAAAATACGCAATGTGCCTTTTGTCTGCCAGCAAAGTGAATGTGAAATTCACTTTGCCGTGCAGACATTGCGCAAAAATACACAGTGCGTTTTCAGGGAGAATGTGCAGCTGCGTAAAGAATTGAGATGTCAATTCTTTACACAGCTGCTCCTGCGTTTTCTCCCTGTGATGTCACAGAGGGGAGGAAGAATCCTGCTTCCTCCTCCCCTCTGTGACACCTGTGACCGCCCATTAGATTTTGCAGTGTATTAATATACACTGCGAATTCAAAATTAAACAAAGCCAAATGTATGTAAAATAAAAAACTATCAAATACTTACCTCTCCGACGCCTTTTACCCGCTGTCCGGTATCCGGTTCCAAGTGAGATGTTTTCTGCCAGGACCTGTGGTGACGTCAAGGGGCGTTCCCGGGCACTCGCGGTCATGTGATATATATACGCCCCTCTGACGTCACCACAGGTCCTGGCAGAAGACATCTCACTTGGAACCGGATACCGGACAGCGGGAAAAGGCATCGGAGAGGTGAAGTACTCTGTTTTTTTTTATTTTTCATACACTTGCTTTTATTTAATTTAGATATTTCACAGTGTATATTAATACACTGTGAAATCTAATGGGGCTGTCACAGAGGGGAGGAGGAAGCAGGATTCTTCCTCCCCCTGTGACATCGCTGCGCTTTCTGGAGTAAAGAAAGCGCAGTGTGTGAAAGCCCCTGCGTATTTTGTTGCGCTTGTTTGCGAGACTGAAAAACGCGGCAAAAAGTGCAGCAAAATACACAATGCGTAAACGCAGCCTAAAATGGCCTTGGTTTAAAGAAGGTTTCACACTTCTTTCATAAGATTGCCTGCTGTGAGTGTTTCACCTCTGGGATCCTACCAATTTCAGTTTGACATATTCGGGAGGAGAAAAGAGAAAGAATGGAGAGGTTTCTCCATGAACTTATGTCTGAGTCTACTTCTGGGTGGATGCTGTTCTCCAAAGATCTCCAAAGGCTAATCTACCAGAACTGAATTTTGTTTATCTAAAGGCAAGGATTTCCAGAGAGCAGAGAAGAGGGAATCCCTGGCGTATAGTCTAAAGAAAGCTGAATTTATTAATCCATAAGTTACAAAAACAATACACAAGACCTCCACCATCCCCTAAAAACCAACACATTTTGGTGACAAGACCATAAGGTGATTTTGGCAAAATGTGTCAGTTTTTAGGGGAAGGTGGGGGTCTTGTAGGTTGTTTTTTTGTAATCTATGAGATAATCAATCAAGATATTTTTGACAATATCCCTTGGATTCCCTCTTCTTTTTTCACTGGAAATCCTTGTCATTGAATATAACTTTGCTTGGCTTTAACTGGGTTGTCTATCTGTGCTGGAGCTTTTATCTGGATCTCTATGTGGGTTAGCTGAATATTCCTTTACTTGAATTTTGCTTATAGCTCATATATGGCACATATATTTTGTTATTATTATTTATTCTCTCTTCTGTCCGTACCATTATTTTGCTCTGCATCACAGAAGTGATTAGACAGTGCAGTGCTGAGGCACGTTAAGGGGCCAAGTAATATAAAGAAATAAGTAAAAAAATATATATATTTTTTTTAATATGAAAAATATTAGAGAAATGGCAAAGTTCAAATCAACCTCTTTTCTCCAATTAAAAATAAAACTATTCTTAAAATACACATATTGTTATCGCTGAATTTAGAAATGATCTATCAAAATATAAAATAAATTAATCTGATTGGTAAACTACGTAATGGAAAAAAAATTTCATTTTTTTTAATCACCTCGGAAATGCAATTAAATGCAATAATGGGCGGTCAAAACATTGCATCTACTCAAAAATGGTATAATTAGAAACGTTAGCTCCTGACACAACAAATAAGCTGTCACACAGTTCCAGATCCCAAAAATGAGAACACCACTGGCCTCAGAATATGGTGACAAAAGCTCAAGTGTTGTTTGTTTTTACAAACTTCTGAACTTTTTTTCACCACAAAGATAAAAAAGGAAAGGTATACATGTTTGGTATCTACAAACTTGTACCGGCCTGAGGCATCATAGTGATGGGTTTAGTTTTACCAAATAGTTAACATGATAAATAAAAAAACTAAACACCTATTGTGGAATTTTGTTTGTTTTTTGCTTTTTGCGGTTTCACCCCACATGGAACTTGTTTCCCATTTTTCAGTACATGTATGGTAAATATTATGATGTGATTCAAAAGAACAATTAATTCTGTGAATAATAAGTTCTTATATGCTTATATTGATAGAAAAATAAAATTGGTATGCCTCTTGGAAGAAGGGGATGAAAAAGCAAAAGCGAAAAACCAAAAATCGCCCGGGAGCGTAGGGGTTAAAGAGACCAACCAAAACAGATCCTTAACACTGCTTTCCTCTTTATTTGGACGACAGCTTTAATCTGGTTCTCAACAGTTGACATTCTCATTAATTTTCTTCTTTACACAGACCGGCTACGGGAGGGATACAGGATCAGGCAGATCTTCCACTCTCTATTTCTCTCTCTTAGAAACCACAGAGTAGGGCAGATCAGTAAAATGAGGGTGGTCTGTCAAATATAGCCACCCTTGTCCATGTGTTTAGCCATCACTATAACTTACAAGTCCCACTACTAAGTGTAACTGCACGGGTGAATGTGTGTCACTGTAGCTACACTACTGTAACTCTACCACTGCTGTGATGCTTCCACAGCTGCTTATAGAGTTAGACCCCCTGTATACTTGTCTTTTAGCCTAGGGCACACCTTCTGACTCTAAGGTCCACTTCACCTGCCAAACCAAGAGTACACTTCAAACATAGTCAGTTGACGTGAGACCCCTTGTCCCACTCAGCTTTTAGAGGATTCCTGCTGCCTCCAAGTCTTGTTTCAGATTCATCTTTCCATCTCCTTTAACTCTACACTCTCTCTCTAACAACTATTAGGAAGATCACAGTTTTATATCTTACTATGGGCCGGCTTTTTCAGTTAAACCCTAATCAGTATCCTATTCCCCAAAGTACATTTCTTCACCATGCATGTGAATGTACAGGGAACAGGGGCATTGTGAAGCGCCTGGTATGTGGTTAGTTGCAGCATTTCAAATATCCATTAAAAGTGCAGAAATACAATAGCAAACGCAGCTTTAGCAGGGGCCAGGAACTTTAACGACTTTTCCAGCTTATTTTTCTTGTAACAATCAATGTCTTGAGTTCACCTTGGGAATAACCACCAACAGTTTTGACTTTACCCCAGCGTAAACGGTTGGGAGTGGTTTCGTTACTTATGTCTTGAGTTTCTTCTTGGGTGGAGTTGCTTGTTTCCAATGTTATCAGACCACATGAGCAGAGCAGACCAGACTGAAGTTGTTACTAAAGCGGATTCCACGAAGCAGGATTGCAACCGCCTGCATCAATGTGAAAGAAAGCTGAATTGTTAAGCCTTAGTTACAAAACAGTGACACAAACTGCCACCAACCCAAAAACCTTTTCGAGACAAGGATCGCAATGGTGATTTTCGGCTACACGGGTCTTTTGTGGGGAGTGGAGCGTGGTGAGTGGTTATTCCTGGTGCCGTGATGAGCAATCAATTATTTTGAGTATATGTTGATCCCGTTGGGTTTACAACTGGAGATCTTGTATTACAGGATAACTTGCTGCTTACTGGAGTCATCTGTAGGTGGTATCTGGCTCTATGGGTACGGCAACTATCTGTTATGGGGAGATGTTTGGTTACAGCTCCCACAGGAATGGTAGTTTTACTTCATACGCATTCTGTGCGTACATTATTTGTCTGTCACGAGAAGTGATGTAATGGTGCAGTTGCGTTACCCGGTGAAGTATTAGAAGAATAGTAAACTTATTTAATTGCGCAGATGAAAATAAGAAACGTTCAATTTCAAACTTACCTTTATCTCATTAAAATAACTATCTTAAAATCATATATTGATATCATTGACAGTGTTGCTTTAGAGTGTATGTACCAAGTCAATTTTGACTTGTTAAATATTAGATGAAAAAAAATTTCATTTTTTTTAATACTCTCTGATTTAATCTTATCGGCGTCTAAAATTCATCCTCATCTGCAGTCTGTATTATAAGCTTAACTTGACTATCAACAGTCCAATGGACACAGCAGAACCACAATAATGAACACCACTGGCTTTCAAGTCTTGTCATCATAATGTAAGGCTGTTTTTTGGCTAATAAGTCTGAACTTTTTTCCAAAGGATGTACAAGCAAACGGTCTAAGTTTGGTCCTACAAACTTTCGCATCAGGCTGAACGCATCTGTTGTCGTTGTTCGTACCCAAAGTTAACATGAGTTCTAAAAACAAAACTTTGTGGTTTTGCTTTGTTGGGCCCCTTCTTAACATGGGCTTGTCTTCTCCATTTTTCAGTACATGTGTACAATTATGCATTGCTTCCAAAGACCGATTGAGTAAATTTAACTGTCTTTGCTCTATCTACTCAGCAAACAAATGGTACCTACCTATAGGTAGATTTCCATACAAAAGGTAGCGGACCAATACAAAAATAGACTCCAAAGCTATCGTACCGGGAATCTTAAAGAAAAACCAAATTATATTTCAATGTTTCCATTTTGGGATACGACGCAGCTTCCAACGTCTCCTTGTTGACATCATCTACTTCGTCTGTCAAACCAACCTGGAAATACAAAAAGGCAGTTACTATACACCTTAATTTCGTTACATTAGAAACAAAGTTGCTTCTTTTTTGCAGGAGGCAGCGAAATAGGCTTGTACTTCTTCAAATTGACTAAACTTGTCCACTGTGGCCAACTCATACATCATGGTAACTTCATCAATGCTGCCAAAAGGAAAGAAACATGCAATGCAAGGGAAATATGCATTTTAACGATTCTGCTAACTTATGTAATTACCATGCTGGAGGGTTAACTCTTATAGCAGTTAGACCCCGGATTGCAAACCTCCCACTGGGACCTCGTGCGTTTAAGTTCATATCCACCCAAACCAAGTACAGTCACTCCAGTTGACCTGATGCATATGTCCCACTCTAGCTTTTAGGTCCTGCTGCTCCCAAGTCTTGTTAGATCACTCCATCTTTCCGGCTCCCTCCTCTTACACCAGGAATCCTCAGTTTAAGTCCTCCTGGCCGGCTTTTTCATTACCCTACTACAAGTTCGCCAAATCGTTCCCGAGCAATGCATGCAGCTGTACAGGGACATTGGCTATAAGCGCGACAGGTACTGCCTGGAATTGACGTATCATTATCCGTTAAATGCAGATTCTTATTCATTAAGTCTTGAGGGGCACAGGACTGCCTCTACCACTATCCCAGGTTTGATTAGATAATAGTCAAGCTTTGGCGCCTCTTGGGCCTAGAAATTCAGCAAGGCTAGTTCCAGCCCGCACTTTGGTTGTGCGTTGTTCCGGCCAGTCTCGAAGTTACTGTGAAAGTCCTTGGGCTTTCCTGAGGGCTCATGCCAAAGTTCTATTCTTAGATGTTAGTGGACGGCAGATCTGCCGGCTTCCGCAGTGGCTATAGGTTGCATCTCTGAGCGGTTTAATGGCGGCTGCTCAATGTTGAATCACAAAATTTGACAGAGTAAGTTCTTAAAGGACACTGCACCAATAGACAGCGTTTGCAAATCCTGTTTCGCCAATCTGTTGCCAAGGGGAGTGCATGTACCGGGGCTTCTGTGGGGTCATCGTGTGTGGAGTCCCGGTGCGTGCCGGAACGATGCGTGACCTGGCGAATTATACAGGTGGGGTAAA
Source organism: Allobates femoralis (assembly GCA_033576535.1). Classification (NCBI taxonomy): domain Eukaryota; kingdom Metazoa; phylum Chordata; class Amphibia; order Anura; family Aromobatidae; genus Allobates; species Allobates femoralis. Next base: position 88,912,158 of record JARQOC010000005.1, read on the forward strand.
ACGGGGGGTACAAGGGGTTATTACAGCGGCCAAGTGACCCACTAGTGAGCCGGCGCTGGACCGGCGTGCCACGGCACGTGAGGTGGAGGGGGGCAGCAGTGGTGGTACAGCTCCCACAGGTGGAGCTTTACCTAAGGAGATTGATGGTGATGAGACGGTGGGAGGACAGTGATGTTAAGTGGTTGCAGTTCTTACCCCTCTGCTTGATGTTGATGATGTTCTCCTTTAGAGCTGCGGCAGGAGAATAACAGAAACCGTTTCCATTTTAACTTACTTTACTTGGTACCGGCTGATGGATAACAATACACGGTACAGTTTGGTTTAGGGTGTTGTTACCAAGTCAGGATTTAAGGATCTTTAGATGTTCCTTCTTTGTCTTTCAGGGTTTCTATTCTTTTCTAGATCTTTTGTTTTCCCACCTTGGAAGACACCCGCCAGTCCTGCAGTCTGTGTCTAGTGGCTTAAATTGACTATTACCGGTCCAAATGGGAACAGCAGGAACGCACAAGTTTCCCACCTGACACCGGGTTTCAGTTTTCCTACTAGTGAGGACCGCTTTTGGGCATGAGGGAGAGGTACCTTGTGGGGCTGTCAGCAACCCGGTCCTGTTGGGGCAGCTCGTCGGTTCGCGTCAGGGCTGAACTCCTGGCGCCTCGGTTGTCCGTGTCACCTGTGAACCCTCAACATGACCAGCTGGTTCCTACCAGTCTTGGTCCGTTGCCATCTGTCCTGGGCCCCCTCATAAAATGGGTACTCTACTTACCAGCTGAGCACCGGCATGACCCGCAGTCTGCCTTCCCAAGCCGTCTGAGGTAAATTCTCAACTGTCACTCTGCTCTATCCTAAGCTCCGCCCACCACCAGTGGAACCTACCATATAGTTAGTTTCCCCTACACTAAGTGGTGCGGTCCTAAGTGAGTGCTAAAAATAGACTCCATAAGCATTAAATCGTAACCTGGCAACTTACAAGGAAAAACACATTTTATATTCAAGTGTAATACCATTCTGTGGCGCATACCCGCAGGGGCGCCACACACCCCTTGGTGAAACACACCCGTCCGCGGGTGTCAAACCAAACCTGAAATACAAAAATGCATTTTACATATAACATTGAACATTTAGAACAGATATCAACAATAAGATTGCTTCTTTTTTCCCTGTCAGGGAGGCGCATTGCTTATAACGTTACTTTAAACTTTGACTATAATCTAGTCCATACTGGCCCAACTGGGACCAGGTAACAAGTTCTTTGGTTACTGTCCATCAAGTGCTGAAAAGGAAAAAGAAACAGTGCAATGCAAGGGAAATATGCATTTTAAACGATTCTGCTCACACTTTGAACAGTGCAATACCGGGTTAACTCTTTACTGCTCAACTTACTGACCCGGATTGCAAACCTCCCACTGAGACCTGCGTGGCGTTTATTTATCCCCACAATACAGGTCCCGGTCCAGGTGACCCTGGGGAACTGCAGATAGATGCACTCTTCTCTTCTCCAACCGCTGCTGCTGGTGCTGGTACCGCGACCCTCCATAGCTCGCGGGGCCCGGCCTCCTCTGTACCACCGGCTCCTTCAGGAACTGGATGAAGTCCTCCGCCTCGGTGATATCCTCCTCTCCGGGCTCCACAAGGGGTGCATAAATCGGTCCCAGGGAATCAGCAGCTGGGACTGCCATTGCCTCACAACCGGTTACAGGTAACAGGTCGGAGCCTGACCAGGTATATTGAGTCCGCTCCCGGCCGCATCCTGCTTAGTTCTTATAGTCCATAGCCGGTGTGGGCTGGCGCTCGACCCGCCCCCTTGGTTGATTGAGAGCAATGGGGGCGGGGAGACTTTTTGGCGCCTCTTGAATGGCCTATGTTTGTTGAGGGGCCGAGGCACGCCCCTAGGCCGGCACATTGTTGTTTATGCACTTTTAAGCCCGCCACCACGAAGTTTCTGTGAGCAAGTCCTTCGGGCTTTTCCGGAGCCCGCCACTGCCTTCGTCACTCCACGGCAGAGCGGAGGGGGCGGGGCTTATCTTCCCGCTCTTTCTCCGGCTGTGACGCAGTTTGAATTTCTGAGGCGATGTAATGGCGGCTCGGCTCAATTTTTATAAAACCACACATTTAGACAGTAATAAAGTTCTTAAGGCACACTTCACCTGATAGATACCAGGCTGGTTTGAATCCTGTTCGTGACGCCAATTTGTTTCGACCAGAGCTGGGGTGCATGGGATACTCGGTCACCGGGGCTTCTGTGTGGGATGTCACGGGTGGTCGGTATCCCCGGTGCCGTGCCCTGGCGAACAATTATACCAGGTGTTGTTGGTAAACGGTGGGGGTAAAAGGGGGTTATTTACAGGGGAACGTGACGCCACCTGTAGAGCCCGGTAAGGTGGTACCGGCGCTGCCAGCCGGCCACTGAGGTGATGGAGGGGGGCAGCAGTGTGTGGTACAGCTCCCCACAGGTGGAGCTTTACCTCAAGGCAGCATTGATGGTGATGAGACGGTGAGGGAGGACAGTGATGTTAATGGTGGTGCAGTTCTTACCCCTCTGCTGTAGATGTTGATGATGTTACGTCCTTTAGAGCTGCGGCAGGAAGAATAACAGAAACCGTTTCCATTTTAACTTTACTTTACTTGGTACCGGCTGATGGCATAACAATACACGGTACAGTTTGGTTTAGGGTGTTGTTACCAAGTCAGGATTTCTCTTAAGGAGTCTTTAGATGTTCCTTCTTTGTCTTTCAGGGTTTCTATTCTCTTTCTAGATCTTTCTGTCTTTCCCACCTTGGAAGAGCTCACCCGCCAGTCCTGCAGTCTGTGTCTAGTAGGCTTAAATTGACTATTACCGGTCCAAATGGGAACAGCAGGAACGCACAAGTTTCCCACCTGACACCGGGTTTCAGTCTTTCCTCACTAGTGTAGGACCGTCTTTTGGGCATGAGGGATGAGGTACCTTGTGGGGCTGTCAGCAACCCGGTCCTGTTGGGCCTGCAGCTCGTCGGCTTCGCAGTCAGGGCTGAACTCCTGGCTGCCTCGGTTGTCCGTGTCACCTGTGAACCCTCAACATGACCAGCTGGTTCCTACCAGTCTTGGTCTGTTGCCATCTGTCCTGGGCCCCCTCATAAAGATGGGGTACCCTCTACTCAGCTGAGCCACCAGGCATGACCACGCAGTCTGCCTTCCCAAGCCGTCTGAGGTAAATTCTCAACTGTCACTCTGCTCTATCCTAAGCTCCGCCCACCACCAGTGGAACCTACCATATAGTTAGTTTCCCCTACACTAAGTGGTGCGGTCCTAAGTGAGTGCTAAAAATAGACTCCATAAGCATTAAATCGTAACCTGGCAACTTACAAGGAAAAACACATTTTATATTCAAGTGTAATACCATTCTGTGGCGCATACCCGCAGGGGCGCCACACACCACCCGGACCCGTACCATCAGAGACTGTACCCTGGACTATACTTGAATCATCAGAAAAAGGTACGGAAACGTCAACCCTGTGTGTGACTGTTATTGTGGCCCCAGATCCTGCTCCCTCCATTGACTGTCCTGTAATCCTCATACACCACAACTGCCCCGGGGAACCCGCTCCACCTATGGGGAGCGTAACTATCTTGCTGCCCTACCATCACCCCGGAGGTCTGACCCGCAGCACTGGTAGCCATACCGGAACCGTGATTGATTGTGTGGACAGTTGTCTTTCATAAAGGTAATAAGTTCAAAAAGGTGCAATTAATAACGGTAAGGAGTGGAAAGTAGGTGGGCTCTCTAAAGAAAAATTAACAGGTAACTGAGAGCCAGGGTTCTTGCTGATTCATTGGCAATCAAAAACTTTTTTCATGCAATAAAATGCTATTTCATTATTTAAAAATCATACAATGGTATTTTCTGGATTTTTTTTTAGATTCTGTCTCTCACAGGTGTAGTGTACCTACAATATAAATGACAGATCTCTGCAATCTTTGTAGGAGGGAAAACTTGCAAAATGAGCAGTGTATCAAATACCGTATATACTCGTGTATAAGCCCACCCGTGTATAAGCCGACCCCCCTACTTTTGACCCCAAAACCTGGGAAAACCTATTGACTCGTGTATAAGCCGAGGGTGGACCCCAGCACAGGTATACAGCCCCAGCAGTGTGGTATACAGGCCCCCCAGTGGTATACAGGCCTCCCCAGTGGTAGTATACAGCAGCCTCCCCAGTGGTAGTATACAGCAGCCTCCCCAGTGGTATATACAGGCCCCAGCAGTATATACAGCAGCCCCAGTGGTATACAGCAGCCTCCCCTGTGGTATATACAGGCCCGAGCAGTATTACAGCAGCCTCCCCAGTGGTATATACAGGCCCCAGCAGTATATACAGCAGCCCCAGTGGTATACAGCAGCCTCCCCAATGGTATATACAGGCCCCAGCAGTATTACAGCAGCCTCCCCAGTGGTATATACAGGCCCCAGCAGTATATACAGCAGCCCCAATGGTATACAGCAGCCTCCCCAGTGGTATATACTGGCCCCAGCAGCATTACAGCAGCCTCCCCAGTGGTATATACAGGCCCCAGCAGCATATACAACAGCCCCAGTGGTATACAGCAGCCTCCCCAGTGGTATATACAGGCCCCAGCAGTATATACAGCAGCCCCAGTGGTATACAGCAGCCTCCCCAATAATATATACAGGCCCCAGCACTATTACAGCAGCCTCCCCAGTGGTATATACAGGCCCCAGCAGTATATACAGCAGCCCCAATGGTATACAGCAGCCTCCCCAGTGGTATATACTGGCCCCAGCAGTATTACAGCAGCCTCCCCAGTGGTATATACAGGCCCCAGCAGCATATACAGCAGCCCCAGTGGTATATACAGGCCCCAGCAGTATTAAAGCAGCCTCCCCAGTGGTATATACAGGCCCCAGGAGTATATACAGGCCTCCCCAGTGGTAGTATACAGCAGCTTCCCCAGTGGTAGTATACAGCAGCCTCCCCAGTGGTATATACAGGCCCCAGCAGTATATACAGCAGCCCCAGTGATATACAGCAGCCTCCCCTGTGGTATATACAGGCCCGAGCAGTATTACAGCAGCCTCCCCAGTGGTATATACAGGCCCCAGCAGTATATACAGCAGCCCCAGTGGTATACAGCAGCCTCCCCAATGGTATATGCAGGCCCCAGCAGTATTACAGCAGCCTCCCCAGTGGTATATACAGGCCCCAGCAGTATATACAGCAGCCCCAATGGTATACAGCAGCCTCCCCAGTGGTATATACTGGCCCCAGCAGTATTACAGCAGCCTCCCCAGTGGTATATACAGGCCCCAGCAGCATATACAGCAGCCCCAGTGGTATACAGCAGCCTCCCCAGTGGTATATACAGGCCCCAGCAGTATATACAGCAGCCCCAGTGGTATACAGCAGCCTCCCCAATGGTATATGCAGGCCCCAGCAGTATTACAGCAGCCTCCCCAGTGGTATATACAGGCCCCAGCAGTATATACAGCAGCCCCAATGGTATACAGCAGCCTCCCCAGTGGTATATACTGGCCCCAGCAGTATTACAGCAGCCTCCCCAGTGGTATATACAGGCCCCAGCAGCATATACAGCAGCCCCAGTGGTATACAGCAGCCTCCCCAGTGGTATATACAGGCCCCAGCAGTATTACAGCAGCCTCCCCAGTGGTATATTACAGGCCCCAGGAGTATATACAGGCCCCCCCAGTGGTATACAGGCCTCCCCAGTGGTAGTATACAGCAGCCTCCCCAGTGGTAGTATACAGCAGCCTCCCCAGTGGTATATACAGGCACCAGCAGTATATACAGCAGCCCCAGTGATATACAGCAGCCTCCCCTGTGGTATATACAGGCCCGAGCAGTATTACAGCAGCCTCCCAGTGGTATATACAGGCCCCAGCAGTATATACAGCAGCCCCAGTGGTATACAGCAGCCTCCCCAATGGTATATGCAGGCCCCAGCAGTATTACAGCAGCCTCCCCAGTGGTATATACAGGCCCCAGCAGTATATACAGCAGCCTCAATGGTATACAGCAGCCTCCCCAGTGGTATATACTGGCCCCAGCAGTATTACAGCAGCCTCCCCAGTGGTATATACAGGCCCCAGCAGCATATACAGCAGCCCCAGTGGTATACAGCAGCCTCCCCAGTGGTATATACAGGCCCCAGCAGTATTACAGCAGCCTCCCCAGTGGTATATACAGGCCCCAGGAGTATATATAGCAGCCCCAGTGGTATACAGCAGCCTCCCCATTTGTATATACAGGCCCCAGCAGTATATACAGCAGCCCCAGTGGTATACAGGCCCCAGTGGTATACAGGCCCCAGCGGTATACAGGCCTCAGCGGTATACAGGCCCCAGCTGTATACAGGCCCCAGCGGTATACAGGCCCCCTCAGAAGTGGTATACAGGCATCCCCCCCATCAGTGGTATACAGCGCTCCCCCTTGCTGCCGCACACCTGTAAAGTAATACATCATTATACTTATCCCTGTCGCCGCTCTGACACCGCACTCCTCCGGGTCTTCATGCTTCTTCCTGCTTGTGACCGGCGGGCGCAGGCAATGACGTCATTGCCTGTGCGCCGGAGGAAGAAGCATGAAGACCCGGAGGAGCGCGGTGTCAGAGCGGCGACAGCGACAGGATAAGGATATTTAGGATAAGGATCTGACGTCACACGCCAGGACACGACCGGAAGAAGCGGCAACCAGCCGCGAAACGGTGCCCGTTGTCGTTGCACTCCTCACTCCCTCCCCCCAAGTCTGCAAAATGACTGTTTTTTCCTGTACTTGGATACAATAAACAGAAGATTTCAGCCACGGTGAGTGCCGCATATATTTTTTCTTGTTTATTTGTTAATAAGTATAATGATGTATTACTTTACAGGTGTGCGGCAACAAGGGGGGGCCCTGTATACCACTGATTGGGGGGGGGGGCGCCTGTATACCGATGGGGGGGGGTCGGGCGGCCGGCCTATGATTCATGTATAAGCCGAGGGGGGGACTTTTCAGCACATTTTTTGCGCTGAAAAACTCGGCTTATACACGAGTATGTACGGTACTTATTTTCTCCACTGTAGCTGCTAATTAAATATGTGAAAAAAAAATAGTTTAACTCGCTGTTCTTTAATAAAAAAAAATGTGATCATCTCCAGTTAACAACGAATAGAAATGCACTATATTGCTACAGTTTACAGAATTTTACTCTATGGCGGTGTGACAGGAATGAGGTGAAATTCAATCTATTCTGTCTGATATTCCAGAGTAACATACCAGAAACTGACACTTTTCTGGTAACAGTGAATGCTGACAAAGTGACAGTGTGCAGTTAAGGATTAAAGGAAAGAATATTAAATATCATGCAGCAAATCTCAGCAAAGTTGGTCGAACACTTTCCGTAGAGTTCAGAGCATCTTCGTTTTCCTCCTTTGGAATGAAGTTCCATTTTTCTACCCGTGACTGATGATGTAGAAAACCTAGAATTTTGAAAACAAAGATGCAACTAAAAAATCAAACCACATCAACAGTAAGCTGGTTTTTACTATGTATTCTGAGGACAGCATGCAGAGAGTTAATCCTACCTACACTACAGCTTTCTGTGCACATTGTCTATTGACAGTGAGCTGTTGTTTATCAGTGCTTAGACTTGTTTAGACTAGCAGGCAGCAATATGCAGTCTTGGCAGTGTTAGAGTTCGTGTACACGGTCCGGAGGAGCTGCGTGGTGGACGCAGCTCCTCCAGACCTGAGTGAAGCTGTGGGTGGCCGCAGGGAGACCGCAGCCGCCCTGTACTCACTATGGGTGGCGGGTGCAGGGTGGCTTCTCCCTGCAGTCACCCGATGGAAGCCGCTTCCGACTTCGCAGCATGAAATAAACATGCTGCGGAGGCACGGACTCCTGGCAACCCGCACCGCAGCTCCAAACACGCCTAAGGCTGGTTAAGCATAGTGAGGATGGGATTTCTTGAAATCCCATACACTATGCTTATACTGTACTACGCAGCATTTTGGACGCAGCGGCAAGACGCTGCGTCCAAAACGCTGCGTACACTGATCGTGTGCACGCACCCTAAATCTGCTGATAAAACATAATTGGGCTTTCACATTTTGGTGTCCCTCACATGCATTGGTCTTATTGGGGCTTTCATCCAAGTTCCCCTGCAAAATTGGATTTGTACAAATAGAATGCATGTTTACTGGCAGAAAATCAGGCACCAAACATGTTGGCAGGACACTTGAATCTTGCTAGGAGAGCTCACAAATACACAGTGAGAATTGAATACCCCAAGTACCAGATAGTGACCAGTAGATTCAATAATCACTAGTAGTTACTTCTGGGTGTCCACCTCCAGTATGCCTATATGCCCAAAAATGGGGATTCCATCTGCACCATTATAGTCAATGGCCTTGTCAGCAAATATGTCCGAATTTTGTTTTCGGCCGGGGGACGTGGCGGACGTAAGCCATGATAGTTTCACTGAATGTTCAGGAACAATGCACCTTTTTTGTTTCAAAATAATGATTATTTTATCAGAAGATTAACACTGCCCCAGGACTAATAAATAGCTCACTGTCAATAGACAATGTACACACAAAGAGGTGGTGTGGGCAGGGTTACCTTCCTGAGCTCTGCTACATGCTACATCTAAAAACCAGTGGCGGACCTTGACCCCAGGGGGCCCTGGTGCAGCCATGTTGAGGAGTGGGGGGGTAAGGTGCTGACAGCCAGTCCGGGGGGAGGGGTGGCGGTTGGATGCTGGTGGCGCAGATTTCCCCAGAGCTGCACAGATTTTCCCCAGAGCTGCACAGATTTTCCCCAGAGCTGCACAGATTTCCCCCAGAGCTGCACAGATTTTCCCCAGAGCTGCACAGATTTCCCCAGAGCTGCACAGATTCCCCCAGAGCAGCACAAATTACTCCAGAGCTGCACAGATCCCCCCCAGAGCTGCACAGATCATTCCCCCCAGAGCTGAACAGATCCCTCCAGAGCTGCACAGATCCCCCCCAGACCGGATCAGACACAGACCAGATCAGACACAGAATACACAAAACCTGATGGCCAAATATGACCAATCCAGCACCATAGGAATACATGGAAAGCAAAACCAGATCAGGTTCTGTCCGGATCAAACTGATGCCAAAATCCTTAGGCTGGCTTCACTCCACGGTTTTCAGCTATCACGTTCTGTCCGGTGCTTTGCGGGATCAACCAGAAAAAACCTGACAGCACAGGATGACCAGAAAGTGTGGGCAAATATGCCCTCAGATCCTGTTTTTTGCAGGATTTGTTTCTGTTCTTTTATGCTGCTGTTTGCGGTGCTGAAATCTCAGCTTGCGTGTGCTGTGCTGCTGTCCATGGTGCTGAAATCTCAGCCGTCTGTGCAGTGATGCTCTCCATGGTGCTGAACATTCAAGCAGTGGCTCTGAAATGATGCTGTCCATGGTGCTGAATGAGCGTGGCTGCATTTCAGAGCCTGCGCTGTTCAGTACATGGCATCTGGGAAACGCTCCTCCTTTTTACCGGTTCCTGGGCAATCCCTTGCACATAGACTCCCATGTTATCAGCGCCGGATCGCCCCGGATCCGGAATGATCCGATTTTGTCCAATTTTTTCATCCGATGCAAAACCGGACAAAATCGGATCAGGGAGAAAAAGCACAAAAACCGGATGGCCAAATAGGAGCAATCCGGCTCCATAGGGACACATGGATCAGGTTTAGTCTGATTCAAATTGGACCGGACCTGAAACCTGAACACCGTGATGTAAAGCCGGCCTTAGACATGTTTTTCAACAAATGACGGCACAGCCTCAGACATTCACTATTCTACTTATTGGCTGAAAGAAGAGATTTTAATTCAGACTGGTGAGATTGTGAGAATATATAAAATCTGTGGAAGTATAATTAATACCAAAAAGTGTGGCAGTGTGAATGAAAGCTTCTTCCACCATTTCTTATTTTTCCTAATACTTTGGGGAAAGGGGTAAAATTTAGTTTATAATATTTTAATGTGTTTTCAGAACAAATTGTCATCTGCTGTCAATATTTTAAAGGGAACCGGTCACCAGTTTTAACCTAAGCCACCACCTTTATCACCTCTTTTACAGTAGTCTAGAAATAAAAATAATCCCCTTATAAGGCATGGTCCAGTTGGATGGGTGCTCTGGTCTTGCTCATGGGCTTATCTTGCCTCGTATTTGTTGCCCTCCTGCCTTGCTTCAATATTGCTCCAGCAGAGTTAGTAATGGGTTTGGACTGGAACTTTCTTCCCCTCCAAGCCCATGCTCATTAGAGTACTTTGCACAGCCCTCAGCAGGTCACACAGAAATATGCCCGCACCAGAGTGAGATTAGGGGCACTAGGCAGATGACATAGGAGGTGTTATCCACATGAAGCAGGGCAAAAGGATGGCAAATATTTGGAGAGAAGAATTTCTGAGCAAGAGCAACAATACTCATTGGACTGGACCGCCTGAATGAGAAGATTATAAAGGTTTTTTTTGGATATACTAAAGGCATTGGGAGCTTATAGACAGTGGTGTGAAAGATGTTTTACCTCCTTCCTGAATTCTTATTCTTTCACATGTTTTTCACACTCAAAGGTAATCTGTCAGGTCGAAAATCTATAGGTTTAGGGTATAATTTTCTAATTCGTCCTTTTAAATTCGTTCTATTGATATATTTCGTTTATTTATATTTCCCTCCTATCCTGTGTAAACTGCAAATAATGATATTTATTCTATCTATCAATCACAGTGAATGATCATTTTCTTCTCTACTGCCCACTCCCCATAGGATGAATATTCATGTCACATATTCCCATCACTGCACTGCACAGGAGATCAGTAGAAATCACTCACAATGGGGTGAGGGCTGTATCCTCCTCTCTGTTCTCTTTGCAGCAAAACAAGAGGTAAAATAAACACATAATCTGCCACAGAGTAACAGGGATGCCTGCTTAGAGAAACAAATAGACTAGATATTTTATCAAGATCAGGTAAGGCAGATGTGTGCCTGTAATCTTTCCCTATCTCCATCTGAAACTGAAACCTGACAGGCATAGCACAGGGGGAGTGAGGAGGGAGCGGAGAGCTGCCTGAGAAGGAGTGAATAATAAATGAACTAGTGGCACTAATCGGCTGTGAAAGTAGTGGACTGGACTAATGTAGCAGCTGCCTGCAGAGTATGAAAATGCTTATAGCAAGAAAACTACAAATGGTACAATAATGATTTTGCATGTTTTAAAAGCTTTGCCCAGGCACTATTCAAGGGTAATAATAGTATCACACTGAAAAATGACTTGACAGAGTCCCTTTAAATGTTTCTGACCCCAAACAAATGTAAATATTAGACAAAAATAACACAAGTAAACACTAAATGAAGTTTATAAATGAAGATCTTTATTATTAAGGGAACAAAATCCAAACCTACAAGGCCCTGTGTGAAAATATAATTGCACCCTAAACCTAATAACTGGTTGGGAACATCTTAGCAGCAACAACTGAAGTCAAGCATTTGTGCAATGGCAATGAGTCTTTTACAACACTCTTGAGGAACCATGAACCATTTTTTTAAAGTCATGTCACAGCATCTCAATCGGATTAAGGCTAGGACTTTGAATGGGTCACTCTAAAGTCTTAATTTTGTTTTTCTTAAACCATTCAGAGATGGACTTGCTGGAGTGTTTTTGCAATGGTCGTAAGGACTGAGGGTACCTGACCAACCGAGTTCAGTCAGGGGGTATCACGGTGGCAGTCATGGCGGTCATGACCCTGACCGAGCAGGAAAAGGGGGTTATTTGCAGGGGTTATTTACAGGGGATTAAAGTTTTGTGATGCCATCCATGTATTCTGATCAGGATAACCAATGCTGCTTGTAGTGAGCTCCAGGGAATAAATGTAGTGGCAGCTTAGGTGTTTCACTCCCCACAGACGGAGCAGGTGCCCAGAGATTAGTATTAAAATCTGTGTGGATGATGGTGGTGATAGTACACAAAGGAGCAGGAGTGGACAGACACAAGGGTAGCAGTTCTTACCAGGTTCTTTTACTTGCAGTTCTTAGTTCAGTCAAGACCCAGGCAGGGCACTGTGCTCTTCCAGATTGCAGCTTGCCAAGCCATCAGATATTCCAAGAATGCTCCTCTGAGACACCCTTATAAGCCTTTCTTTGCAGCCCTTTTTGGGCTGATCTTCTCTCCTTTCCCTGTCCTGCACCGTCGTCCCACACTAGTCCCAAGGCAGGCGACTGTGGGTCCTGTCGAGCAACAGCCTGACACGTCCTCTCAACCATCTGTAGTCACTGTGCCTGGGAGTGCACACAGGGTTGGCTACTGCACGTGCAGTCCAGCAGCCTCCGTTTTTCTGGCTTGAATATACAGTCTCACACCAGATTGGGGCCGGACACCTCATGCAGCTAGTTCCTCTATCAACGACCTGAACAGAGGGTTTAGATTCGGGGTCCCTCTGGCCAGGCTTCCGTGGTGACCTACCCACTGGTCCTTCTCCAGAACTCCTTCTTCTTCCTTGCTCTCCAACTTACTAACCATGTTCACACCCCTAAACTACTCCTTCCTCCAGCCAGTAGAATGGAACTGCCCTCTAGAGGGGTTTCTTCCACCCTGCATCCACTGGCTTAGAGTTGGGAATGGTGTTGGGTGTAAGATGTGTGTCTCAGGTTCGTGTCCCCTTCTTACCTGAGAGCAATGACCTGTACATTAGGTGCAATATCACTGTGGCAACCAAGATGCAGGGGTGCCATATTTTGAATCATTATCCTGCTGTATAACCCAAGTGCACTTCAGCTTGAGGTCACGAAAAGATGGCCGGACATTCCCCTTCAGGATTTTTGGCAGACAGCAGAATTCATGATTCTATTCACCACAGCAAGACTCCCAAGGTCCAGATGGAGCAAAACAGTCCCAGACCATCACACTACCACCACCATATTTTATTGTTGGTAAAATATTGCTTTTATAAAATGCTGTGTTATGGGACATATACCTTTCAAAAATTTGGGATCATCTAGATGTTTTTCTGGCAAAACTGAGATGAACCTATATGTTATTTTTGCTCAGCAGTTGTTTCTGTCTTGGAACTCTGCCATGCAGCCATTTCTGTCCAACCTCTTTCTGGTTGAGTCATGAAAAGTGACCTTAACTTAGGCAAGTGTGGCCTGCAGATCTTTGGATATTGTTGTGGGGTCTTTTGTGACCTCTTTGTTGAGTCGTGTTCTTGGAATAATTTTGATTGGCTACCTTCTCCTACGAAGGTTTACCAATCACCACTGTTCTCTGTTTTCACCATTTGTGGATAATGGCTCTCACTGTGGTTAGAAATGTCTTTATAACCTTTTGTAGATGGATAGATCTGAAGTAATTTGTTTCTCATTTGTTCCTGAATTTCTTTAGATCGCACCATGATGTCTAGTCTTTGAGGATCTTTTGGTTTTCTTCACTTTTTCAGGCAGGTCTTATTTAAGTGATTTAATTGAGAACATGTGTGGCAGTAATCATGTCTGGGTGTGGCTAAGGAAATTGAACTCAGCTTCACAAAGATGTGATAAACCACAGTTAAGTTATGTTTTAAGGAGCAGGAGGGGGCAATCACTTTTTCACACGGGGCCCTGTAGGTTTGGATTACTTTTTCCCTTAATAATGAAGACCTTCACTTATAAACTGCATTTTGTGTTTATTTGTCTTATCTTTGTCAAATATTTAATTTGTTTGGTTATCCGAAACATTTAATTATGACATATATGCAAAAGAATAAAAAATCAGGAAACACTTTTTTTAAACCAGTGAACATATTGCTATATTAAAGATGTTAAAGATTTGGTAAAGCTGTTGACCTTATGGTAGGAAAATCTTAAACATGTTTATTTATTATTGCGACTCATAATTGAGTTTTTAAACAGAAGATTGATTTTTCTCCATTTTAATGAACCCCTGATCAACCAAATTAGGAAAACGCTGTCAGTTCCTTAAGAAGCAAATTATAGGAGGTGTTAAAAATATCAACATATGTTTAGCATACACAATCTGAAAGTCTTCAATTTTCTTCTCTAACCTAGCATATTTGATCAGTGAACGGCAACACTCAGCAAAACACTTTGATGTCCATATTATTCAATGAAATCAAGTAGTATGCTCGCTTTTTATATACTACACAGCAATGCAGTGATTAATTTTCCATTAAAGGTGGACAATATAAAATACTTTAGGTACTATTAATGTGAGGTATATGGGATTATTACTTTAGTCCCTCCTCTGCATCTAAATTTAGTAACCCTATATACCACAGACAGTTTACACTTATGCACCTACTAAACACATAATAAAGCAAAACGTGTATATACAGGTGCATCTCAATGAATTAGAATAGCATCAAAAAGTTCATTTATTTCAGTAATTCAATATAAAAAGTGAAATACATATATAAAGTCATTACAAACAGAGTGATCTATTACAAGTGTTTATTTCTGTTAATGTTGATGATTATGCCTTACATTCAACGGAGGTCATTATCTCAGAAAATGAAAGTAGGGAGGATGAAGGGTCTGAGAGATAAAATATGGCCTAAATAGGTATCAGAGGCTTCACCTTGTGTGGTTGTGAGAGTCACAACCACTATAAAAACATATCACATCTGTTTTGGTCTCCAGCATGCTGCATATAGAGTAGGAAGGATGAAGGGTTAAAAACCGCTGCTTTATTCCACGAGACATCAAAGGGTGAATATACCGTATATACTCGTGTATAAGCCAACTCGTGTATAAGCCGACCCCCCTACTTTTGCCCCAAAATCTGGGAAAACCTATTGACTCGTGTATAAGCCGAGGGTGGACCCCAGCACAGGTATACAGCCCCCAGCAGTGTGGTATACAGGCCCCCGCAGTGGTATACAGGCCTCCCCAGTGGTAGTATACAGCCCCCAGAAGTGTGGTATACAGCAGCCTCCCCAGTGGTACATACAGGCCCCAGCAGTGTTACAGCAGCCTCCCCAGTGGTATATACAGCAGCAGCCCCAGTGGTAGTATACAGCAGCCCCAGAGATATATACAGCAGCCCCAGTGGTAGTATACAGCAGCCCCAGAGGTATATACAGCAGCCTCCCCAGTGGTATATACAGCAGCAGCCCCAGTGGTAGAATACAGCAGCCCCAGAGATATATACAGCAGCCCCAGTGGTAGTATACAGCAGCCCCAGAGGTATATACAGCAGCCCAGTGGTAGTATACAGAAGCCCCAGAGGTAGTATACAGCAGCCCCAGTAGTAGTATACAGCAGCCTCAGTGGTATATACAGCAGCAGCCCCAGTAGTAGTATACAGAAGCCCCAGTGGTAGTATACAGCAGCCCCAGTAGTAGTATACAGCAGCCCCAGTGGTAGTATACAGCAGCAGCCCCAGGGGGTATATACAGCAGCAGCCCCAGGGGGTATATACAGCAGCAGCCCCAGGGGGTATATACAGCAGCAGCCCCAGAGGAATACAGACCCCCCCCATAAGTAGTATACAGGGGCCCCAGCTGTATACAGCAGCCCCAGCTGTATACAGCCCCCCGTGGTATCCAGGGCCCCCTTGCTGCACCTGTAAAGGAAGATGTCAGTATACTTATCGCTGCCGCTGCCGCTCCGCTGCTCGGTCACCGCGCTGCTCCGGGTCTTCATGCTTCCTGTTCCTTCTCCGGCACTCGAACAATGACGTCATTTCCTGAGCGCCGGAGAAGGAACAGGAAGCATGAAGACCCGGAGCAGCGCGGTGACCGAGCAGCGGAGCGGCGGCGGCAGCGATAAGTATACTGACATCTTCCTTTACAGGTGCAGCAAGGGGGGCACTGGATACCACGGGGGCGCTGTATACAACTGGGGCTACGTACATACTCGTGTATAAGCCGAGGGGGGACTTTTCAGCACATTTTTTGTGATGAAAAACTCGGCTTATACACGAGTATATACGGTAATATTGATTAATTAGTCAACACATTTCAGGGCTCCCTGGCCCCTTCCTCAGGACAAATCAATATCATATTGCCATGTTTCAAGGAGCCCTCAAACATGTTGACTAATAAATCAATATTATATTCACCCTTTGATGTCTCGTAGAATACGGCAGAGTCTTTATAACCCTTCATTCTCAATACTTTAATTTTCTGAGATAATGACTTTTGGGTTTTCATTGGCTATAAGCCATAATCATCAATATTTACAGAAATAAACACTTGCAATACATCTCTTTGTAATGACTCTATATAATATACGCGTTTCACTTTAAGTATTGAATTACTGAAATAAATGAACTTTTTGATGACATTCTAATTTATTGAGATGCACCTGTATATAGAAAGAAAGCAGGAGGCAGTGTATTGCACATCAGTCAATTTTGCACTGCATTAAAATGAATAAATAAGTCGTACCTCTTTGCTAACAATAAACCATATGTGTATATATTTAACATATTAGGTGATCGCATGTACTTGATACAACACTCAAAACACCCAAGGTGGATTGAGCGATTAAGACATGGGTAACGCCCCTCAGCCCCAAAAAAAGGTAAAACAAACAGGCTGCTAATACTGTATATTACTGAGGACCCAGTCATTCATATATTGTAACAAGGTAAAATGTAAAGGGTTTTTGGCTGCAAAAGGTTTATAAAATAATTTCACAATTTTAAATTTATATCAAAAGGGGGTTGGTGTATTTGATGCCAAAGTTGAGGTGTATTCATAATAGGACATTTGCACCATTGTTTTCCTTTCATAGATCAAACCCAATTTTGTAAGCTCAGTCAATACAAACTTGATCATCAGTCTTCTGTTCACTTCAAATAATGTATAGCTAATACTTACAATGTTTCCAGGAAAAAATTGGAATCTGAGCATCCTCAGTGATTGATACCTTTTAATGGCTAACTGAGAAGATGGTAAGAAAAAGCAAAGTAAGCTTTTGAGACACTATGGCTTCTTCATCAGGCTTAATGATACAACTTCTGGAGAAGCACATATATATATATACACAAATACAAGGTGGGAAAATACATCAAATATGACAGGTGTCATGAAGCAGAGAATAGGGAGCAGTCTTGGGAGGGAGAGAGCACAGCTGGGGAAGTAAAGTCAGAGTTCCGAGATAAGAGGCACAATTTTTGATATGACAATACTAGTTCTGAAAGGTAACTTCAGATCACAGAGAATCAGGAGCGTATGGCAATATAACCTGATGATGAACTTTAACACATTTAAAGCAGGAATCAATGTCTCGTATGGATTTATGTCTTTCTACAGTCATTGAGGAATTTTCAGGTCTCGGACCAACCCCTAATCAAAGGACAATAAATCTATCTGTGCCTCTTATCTCGGAACTCTAGTTTTACTTCCCCAGCTGCTCTTTCTCCACTCTCAAGACTGGCCACTATTCTGTGCTTCACATCACCTGTCGTGTTTTCTGCATCACCTACCCTGTATTTGTATATATATATGTGTGTGTCTTCAGATTTTGTGTTGTTATTAGCCTGATGAAGAGGCCATAGAGTCTCGAAAGCTTGCTTTGCTTTGTCTTTCCATCTTCTCTGTTAGCCATTAAAAGGCATCAACCACTGAGGACTCTCAAATTCTCATATTTTCTATCTTCTGGCTAACATGGGACGAACATTTTTTACCTAATCAGAATGTTTGCAGGAAAAAGTGTCAGTCCAAAAATGATTGCATTACCGACAGACGTAGGAAACATTATATCGACAAAGGGTGGTCCACTGCTGAACAACCCCCCACTAATGGCCCCAGTCTGCTCCTTAAATTGAAAAGAGAAATTCTCCCTGAGCAGTGACGATTGTCTTCTCTCAATCCTGTACTTCTTTCCAGTCTTCTGATATAAATTATGTCCCATAGACCATTGCAGCCAATCAGCAGCTTCTAGTGCCATACCTAATTCCATCCTAGTTGAAAAAAACACTATAGGCGCCGGTACACCTTGCGACACTGCCGGAGATGTTTACACGGGGAGATATCTCCGGCGATGAGCAGGTGAGCTGAGAGGCGGCATCGCCGCTGGGGTTTTGAGAAAACTATGGCTCCCATCGGCTGTCAGATCGCCGGCGACCGGTTACATGGGGTGATGTGTACACATCGCCCCAGATCGGCCGCCTGGTTTCACATCACTGATGTAAAACCAGGCGAGCTGTCAGAGCCGCCGACATCTCCCCTTTACATTAGGCGACGCAGGGGCAATGTCGCCGCCAATAGGCCACGCCTCTACGTCGCCTATGTAATCGGTGGCGATGTGGAGTGGTGTGACGGGGCATTAAGTTTGGTATCGTACAGCAACATCCAAAATGTATTCCATGGCTAGAAACTCCCTTGTTATAGTTCACACTCATCTCCAGTTAGATTGAGACAGTTCCATAACTTTGAGATTTAGGTCATCACGAAAACATTAAAGTTGAAAAACTGTCTACACGACGAGATCCTTACACCGAACCTCAGTTTACATAAGATTCATGCGGTACAATATGTGTAGTGCATAAATTTAAGAACTTGTGATGGAGCTAATGGAGTTCTGTCACATCTATTACTTGTACTGCTGGAGGCGAAATACAGGTTATCAGAGGTAAGGACAGCAGCCATGAATTATTGGAGAGTAACTATTGTTGTCAGCTCGTATAATGGTATTATACGTATTATATGTTTGTGCAACTATTCTGTCCATGTAACATCCATTATTAGCATTAATAGCATTAACATTTAATGTACATAGAGCTTTTTCTGAATAAATTATAATAAAATGAAAGCTTTATAGAGCACCAACATATGTATTACTGTCATTCTCCATTCTATGCCTCTACCATTACACTTTAATTGTTTCTTATAATAATTAATGAGAGTGACATGACATTCTCACCTTCTAACACACAAACATTAAGTGTAAAACAGAATATAGGTGACAGTAAGACTAAAAGGAGGGGCCCCGCCGTGTATTTTATTTGGGTAGGGGAAGGAAGAGCTGCAGTGAAGACAAAATCCGATTTCACCACAGCATATAACATCATTTAAAATAAAGAATAATAGCTATTGTTTGTATTTGCATTCCATGGGCTACATTATATCTGAACTAATGATGTATTTCCTCCTAAGATTCCTCAATTCTAAAAATGTGAACCCAGTTCAGAAAAATTTTATTTGTTAGAAATACTTTTGTTTGAATTCTTACAGAGAAAACTGAATTTTGTGATGTCAACTGAGCATAATGCTTGGCAGCCATTGTAACCCCACAATTGGGGCAGTGATGAAGTAACAGAGGCAGGAGCCTTCCCTGTCTTAGGCCCCTTTCACGTTAGTGTTTCTGTCCGGATCTGGCCACTCCGGCAGAAATACGGCATCGGCTGCATCTGTCACCTAACAACCGACTTGCGGTACACTTGCGGCAAGCCCCCCTTTGTCTATGGGTCTTGCCTCAAGTGCGGCAAGTGCGGTATTGCCGCGGTCTGGCACTTGCGGCAATTGCAACCACGAAAAAGATTGCGGTCAGCTGAGGTTGTTTTGCACAGCCACAACTGCCGCCAGTGCCGGATCGTGGCAATACCGCAATTGCCGCACTTGCCGCAAGCCCCATAGACAATACATGGGGCATGCTGCCAGTGCGGCTGTTAGGCGGCAGATGCGGTAAATCTGCCAGATCTGCCACAATCAGAGAAAAACAAACACTTGTTTGTTTTAATTGTTTCTTGTTTCTGCAAGATAGGTGAGTCTCCCACCCCTCCCCTTGAGCCCTGCACATGAGTCCGAGTCAGACATTGGACATGTCTGGATCCTACTCATATAGGTACCAATACACATGGTCAGGTTTTAAATACATCAGATAGGGACTGCTCTGATACGGGTTACCTTGAAGTGGTAGAGCGGCTTTGTTTACATTTTTTGCCAAAAACGTATCAAGTAAATACCATGTTTTTTACTACTTTATTAGCAGCACTTGCTTTTCACTGTGTTTTTTTACAACAGAGAATTTTTACACGTTTGACTGTTTTTTGTGATTCAATCAGCGAAAAATGCTGATGTGAAAGGGGCCTTGGGCTGGTTTCACACTACCATTTATTTTAACACGAGTGAATCCAGCTGAAACTGTAGGCAACTCAGCAGTATGTAAGCGGTTTCTCCCCCATTGACTGCGCCGGCATGCAGTTGCATACAGTTCCAGTTTGATCTGGCTGAGAATGGTTTTTTAACAGAAACAAAAAACGCAGTTTGTAACTTTTTTGTGATTTTTTAAAAACCGTAAACAACAGGATCTGGAAAAATGTGGCCTAAATTAAAATGGTGCTCTATGGAAGCCGGATCCCACTGGACCTGGATGCCGGATCAGGTTTTTTTCCCAGGTTTTGGGGCAAAAGTAAGGGGGTCGGCTTATACACAGGTCGGCTTATACACGAGTATATACGATACCCAACTGTCAAATGCTAAAGAAATACTGAAAACCTGCACTGTGTACGGCCCTGAGGACTGGTGTTGGGGAACACTGGTGTAGTCTGTAGGTACCGTAGTCATATATTCTGAAAAAGGGATAAATAGTATTACTATAACAGCTGCAAATTGACATAATAATTATTTTTATTATTATTATTAGTATTATTATTATTAGTAGTAGCAGTAGTATCATCAATATTGTTTTAGTTATACTTATAAAAAGACTAAATATGTTTTATAGAAATAAAAAGGCTATAAAAGGCAACTGTTTTCCTGACCTATAGTGATAACCCATCTGCTTATCAATGCTGCAGTTTGCTTGGTTCTACTAAATATTAATACATGTAATTTCTTTATCTATTAGGCTTTAATGAACTTGTTAAAATTCATGATTTAAATCCTACATATTAACCTGTAAGTGATAATATACATTATTCAACATTGGACACAAGTAGACATCCAAACCATAAATTCATTTTATGACATTTTATAAAAATTATTATTTTTTTATAATTTTTTCCCCAGTGTTAAAGAAAACTTACCGAAAAAAATTTATATAACAAAAACTGCACTCATGTCAAATATAAAAACATAAAATCTAATTTTCAGGTGGAGATAAAAAAATTAAAGGAGAAATATTCATATATGACACCAGTGTCACCTAAACAATTTAATTATTAAACATATTTAAAAAGTAAATATATATATAAAGAAAAAAAAATATTATATATATATATATATATATATATATATATATATATATCAACAGACACTAATGTCACATATTCACATGGTCAGGTTTTTGAACACACAGATAGGGGCTGCTCTGATACGGGTTACCTTGACGTTTGGTAGAGCGGCTTCGTATACATTTTTTGCAAAAAACGTATCAACTAAATACCCTGTTTTTTATCACTTTTTTATGCAGCACTTGCTGTTACTATTTTTATTTTTCATAACAGAGTATTTTTGCACGTTTTTCTGATTGTTTTTTGTGATTCATATATATATATATATATATATATATATATATATATATATATATATATATATCTCAAGATGATATCAGCACACTGGTTCAGCCAGTACATGCAAACAATGATGTTTCTAGGTGTTACTTTAAGAGAATCTAAAAACTAAATAGTTTAAAAAAAAAGCTCAGATAAAAATATTTTTTTTTGTTTATTTTTTATGTCTTTTTATGTTCTTAGCACATGCATTGGCCAATATATGCCAGCCCTTCAACCACTTCACGGTGACCATAATTCTGAAGGGTCCCTGTCTACACTAAAAACCTCTCTCGTACCCTAGGGGTCTCTGTTGCAATGGGCAGTAGCAGGAGACATACCACTTCAGATGGACCCTATCATAGGGAGGCAGGAGTGCAAGTCCAGCATTATAACCAGCTTGTTTAGCTATATAGATTTGCACCTAGGCTGAAAAGCTCAAAGAAGTGCTGTCTGGCTTTTTTCATCATATATATATATATATATATATATATATATATATATATATATATATACATTAAGTATTGCATTACTACGAAACTTTAAATAGGTAGATACATAATTTTCAGATGACGTGCATACAAGAATTAAAACAGGGTTTTTCATATATAAAATATATGTAAATTAAATTGAATGTGCTGGAGGAAGAAAAGTAAATGAGTTAATTAGAAGCCTGCAATCATGTTTCTCCTCAACTTGCTGGAATAATTACCATGGCATGACATTGATAAGGGTTCATTTATTCTCTATAATTATATTTGCTTAATATATTTTAATTAATACAGTCCCTGACTTCTTACAGTGGCTCATTTGATTTTCTTCTATAGCATCAGGTATGAGGTTTTCTTCTAAATTAATTGACAATCATAAGTTATTTGTATTTCTTTATTATCTGCCAAACAAGGACTTCATCCTCCTTATTTTCAGGAGGATTGAGGATTCTAAGTCAGGTCCACACCATTCATAAAGTGATGATATATCTTAGCATTATGCTACAAGAAATCCCATATTGATTGTAACCTGATGCACTTTGTTAGCAGTTTGATCTATAACCATGTAATAAGATGCAGGAATCCATTCAAGGGTCAACTTATCTAGTTTAACGTTGAACAATCTTATAAATTGAGATTCAAGCATAGAAATGAAAGCCGGGCACCGGACCCGTAGAAGCGGGACATCCCGCGAAGCGGTAACCGTCGGTCCTAGCACCTCCCTCCCTGTATCATGCACCTGCTGCTCTAATCTTTGCATTAAATTAACCAGCTCCAAATTTGGAATGCTGAGTGCCGCCATCTTTCTTTTTGAATCTTATAAATTGGTTGGGGCTAAAAGGTTCTGACAGGTTACCTTTACTGCCTGATAACTAGTTCATGCAGCATTTATAATTGAGAGCACTTTTTACCATTTACCTTTTCCACCTCACATATTTCCTCTTAGATTAAAGCTTGCAAGAATGGCCTTCACTCCTTTTAGTATCTGGTGAAATATGATCCTCTGTAATGTCTGTGTGGCACCCCAGAGTCCGGTTGCCACAATGGCATTGCCTCCCTCGGGGGGTGATGTCAAGCTTGAAAGCAAGAAGGGGTATCAACACCAGGTAAACCCACAGCATTGCAACACTTTTCCTGACTACAGACCAGAAGGGGGAGCTCAGCACCAGGGTTCAGGGTAGCTCTCCTATAAATTCTGGCCCAAGGGCAGGGTTAGTTAGTTCAGTTTCTAGGAGGACTGTGAAGACATCCTGCGGACTGGAGCAGTACCAGGTTCATCTGAGGAGAGAGACTAGCAAGCATGAGGTACTAGTCAGAGAGGATCTGAGGAAGGAGAGAGCCTGGGGAGTGGAGCCAGTTGCCCGGCTCACCCCAGAGCAGAGCACCAGAAATGGACACTGGAGTCTGAGGTTGTGAGGCTACTAAAGACCCAGCAGCTAAAACCAGAGGACAGGAGGCTCCATGTCTCCCGGCCACACCAAAGCACCTGGAGGCAAATCAGCATCCAAGAGTTCAGGGACAGTTGCCAGAGGAGTGGTGCCCGGTAAGGGCTTGAGCTGCCTGCCATACAGGTGAGAAACTTACCATCAGGATGAGAGGGATGCAGCCTAGCTACTGGCAGCCAGGATCAGCAGAAGGAGCGCAACAGGGAGGCCTCAGAACTCTTGGGGTGAGGAGATCCCCAACTTGCTTCCAGGCCACCCAAATTCACAATATCACCTGTGGACAGTGTCTTGATCTGAACCTGCAACTACCAGTAATGGTAAAGGAAACTACACACTGTGTGTCTGTCGGTTATTCTGCGCCCTTAGTTCTGCAACCCAACGGCCTACCACTGCCATACACTATACCGGTTGCCCTGGGGTACTGTTCCACCCGTAGGGAACGATACCACCTTAGCTGCGTTTCCATCATCTCTAGAGGTCCCACACTGCAGCATTAGCCATCGATAGCCAGACATCACGGGTGGCGTCACGACAAGCATCCCCAAAATCTTATTCCCCAAATGTTTATTGATATCGCCAGGGTCACGGAGCCGGGTTCTGACCCCTGTGACTCCCAAGAAGTATTATAGCCCAGTTCCGAGTACCCCACGGCCTTGGGTGGTATATCATCTGACATTGCCTGTACGTGTCCCCTCTGAATTGTAAAGCACTGCTGAATATGTTGGTGCTATAAAAATAGAAATTATTGTTGTTATTATTATTTTTATTAAGGTTGATGTACCCAAGATTTTGAACATAAAGGTACCGATTAAACCTTTCTTCTCATTGTCACTCAGTTTTGAAGTACAGTTGGAAAAAAATCTAAATGTACTGTGCAATAAGAACACAGTGTGATATTGAACAAAAGCTGTTAATAAATGCAGACAACCATAGAGGAAAGCTTTTCGTACTACTGTCATGGTCAAAGCTTTTGAGATTTACATAAATTTATGTTTTCACAAAGTTTGCTTTGGTGTTTTTAGGTCTTTTAGTCAGATGATTTTATGGTTATTGAAGTACAATTATTAGCATTTTAACTTCTATTGACAAATACATAAGTATTGAAAATAATTCTGAGACCTTCATGGAAAACACGTAGTTAATCGTCAAATTAGAAGTGGACAGATAAAAACATAGAAATAGTGATAGACTCTAAGCACCAATAAGACAAGAATGTATTGTCATCATGTAACATATGCGGGGGTGGTAGCCATAGGTGAGGTACTTGTTTTGCACGCCCTGCTATGCTACATGAAGATGGGGGCCCTGTTTGGGTGTCTGTGCTTTTGTTGTGGTGGATATGTGAGTGATACGTCTCTGCAGACTGCAGGTTGCCATTAGAGATACTACGAATTGAGGGCGACCAAAGTCCAAAAATACAATTTTACCTGAACATCAACTTGATGAAAATTATGCCCATCAGATAATAGGTACAATGCTTCACAAAGGTATCACTTGCATGCAAGCAGCTATGGGTACTTCTTTATTATATAAAAAAAAATGCTTCATTTTCGTTGCGCTTCATACTTTTGTATCTCATGATAATTCAGTCAACAATTCTGGAAGCCATTATCTTCCCCTCTGAGGACCATATGAGTCAAGGTGTAATGCTATAGACACTCAGATTCTATCAGTCCCCAACTGACTAATGAGAACTGCACCTTGGGGTATAGTGATATGGCTCCTCACTAAGGGTGCTTTCACATTTGTATTTTTGAACGCAGCGTTCCAAATGCCAAATGCATGCACACTGCGTTCCTTTGTTTAACATGGGAACGCATCGTACCTGCGTTTGGCTGCATTCGGTTGCGTTCGGATGTGCATAATGTTTACGACCTCCTGCGCCGTCCGAACGCAACATGTTGCATTTTTTGTGTGTTCACAGGCACTTTTTTATCAGCAAGCATCCTCATGCACACAAAGAATGCATGATAGTCAATAGATCCGCAGTGTCCTCCACATGACAGCGCAGGAGAACGCTGCGGATCACATTGAAATCTTTCTCCGTGACCGCCGCTGTCTCCCTGGAGATCAGGGCGGCCCCCGGGACATCAGCGGTGGGAGAGCAGCTGGAGCAGCCACTGATCTCCCGGGTACAGGCGCCGCTAATCTCCAACCCGGTGGCTGCCGATAATCTCCCGGTGGTGTCGGCGCAGGAGATTTAAAGAAACAGTTGATCTGACAGCTGTTTAAATCTCCCACGGTATCGGCATGGGAGATTTAAACAGCTGTCAGATCAACTGTTTCTTTAAATCTCCCGTGCCAACACCACCGGGAGATTATCGGCGGCCACCGGGTTGAGGAGATCTCTGTCGCTGATCTCCGCCTCCCGCCCGCCGCCGAGACCGCTGATTGGCTAGCCGGGCACCATACTATGTGAACGCTTGCAGAGAATCTCCGCTGCGTTCATATCAGTATGGTAGCATTTATACTGTGTTTACGTCTGCATGTCAGACGCATGCAGACACAAACGCTGGTGTGAAAGTGGCCTAACACCTTGAAAGTCCACTGTTACCCATAGGAGAATGTATGTCACACCATGGCAAACATAACGTCCTTCCAATTTGCATAATTGAGTTAACCTTCACTATAATCAATTTTTCACTGGTGTTCTGCTGATACAATTCCTTCTCTTTCAGTCCCCCTTTACATGAGTCTGCTACTTCCTCTGGGGATAGCTCCATACTATTTAATTGGCCTTCCTTATGTAATGTCTTACCTACTCACCCAAACTCCTCTGTAGTATGGCATTCTGCCAATTTTCAGACCTTAGGTCTTGCCACGGTGAACTCTGGGTTCTAACAGTCAACTCTCAGGAAATGACTTCTTTGTCTGCCCATATAACTCCTCCCATCCTGGACCAATCTCAACCATTTACCTATGTTCACACCGAATGTTTTTGATCTGTTTTTTTGTGCTGCGATTTTTTTTTAAACTGCGCCAAAACGGATCTGTCAAAACATCTGCCAGAAAAGTGAATGAGATTTGCTGTTCAGATGTCAGCATTTTTGACTGCTACATTAGTGGCGCAGAAAGCGCATCCAGAAAATAATGGGTGTCAATTATTGCTCCATTTTTCTGTTGCTCTTTCTGCACCACTACCATCCAATTACTTACCCTCCCTGGTGGTCCCATGTCTTCCTCCCAGGCATCGCTGGACCTGTAGATAGTCAGGTACAGAACTAAAAGGACCTGTCCATGTAATTCAGCCTGAGAGTCACATGCTACAAGGTCTGGTAAGTACTCATACTACTCACAGGTTTTGCCAATGCCAGGGAGGATGACATCACCGGAGCTCACTGTGGGCTCATCGGGGAGGGTAAGAAAGTCTGTGTGTCTGTCTGGAGCAGAAAAGCAACACAAATGGATGATGCATTTATGGCCTTGTCCACACACCTGCGCTGTCAGTATTTAGCGCTTCGGCGTGTGAAGCAGTGAAGGTATTTAACAGGAAGTAAGCCGCAGGATCTGTCGGAACATCCGGGGAACAAAGATACCTTCAGTTGACAAAGCAATGGCGGCGTGTATATGCGGCATCGGCGATCGGTATCCACCGTTAAAAATGTGTGCACGTACGGTGGATACCGGTTGCTAGGCACTGTGGCGGCATGTAAAGGGACCCTTAGAGGATAGTGATCAGGGATCATGCAGCCATGTACATAATCACCAAACTCTGTATCTTTTTATAGAACTCACTTTTAAAAATGATACTTTTTAGTACTTGTTGCAATTAATAAAAAATATACATTCAGCAATGAAATGTATTATTGTTAGTAGTTTCTTGTCTATCAACCTTGAAACTCAAAAAAGATACTTTATAATTCTGAATAAACATACAAAAGTCAGAACATTTCACCTTGTCCAGCCAAACAAGTCTTGATAAAGTATGGTGCACGGAAACAGCAAAGCAGGTATTTCAGTAATTAGAGCACATGGGGAACAAGTAAAGGTACTGGGTACCCAAAACGCGTGAATCGGGACTGGGGTCTGCACATCATTGTTTTTAAAGGGAACCTGCCACCCCCTCCTCAGGGCCTATTAAACTCAAAGTGCCACCTTTAGCAGCGCCTATTCTGCATTTTGTGAAGGTGGCTCTTATCCCCCTACCCACTGGGATTCCAAAATAATGACTTTATAAGAAATTACTTTAGGTCCCTGAGGTATACTCCCTTCACTGGACCTGAACACCTCGCTGCTGTTACCCCTCCTCCTCATTTCTCCGGGACCCTCCTCCTCTCTTCTTTGTGACCTCATTGGTGCCTGTGCGGTTCCTCAGTTCTCAGGCATGCTTTGGGAGCTCTGCCTGAGAGCTCAGGTCACAAGGTATCACGCAGGCACCAGATCCCACCCTGTGTGGTCTTATGGTTTATGCAGACTGCGGGGCTGGGAATCTAGCGAGGAGGGAACAGGTGCAGTCATGCTGTTTGTAATTTTACATACCCTTCATTGACAAGACTTTAGGAATACAGAAATTGTACTTTTCAATTAAGTCGTGTCACAGATGTATGTAAATAGTCTGAAATACTGTGAGAATAGTGCACATAGGGAATATTTAATAACTTATTGATCAGAGCTCTGTTACAAA
The DNA here is from genome assembly GCA_033576535.1 of Allobates femoralis. Lineage (NCBI taxonomy): Eukaryota > Metazoa > Chordata > Amphibia > Anura > Aromobatidae > Allobates > Allobates femoralis. The sequence goes on from JARQOC010000005.1 coordinate 88,940,168, forward strand.
AATAAAAAAAAATACTGTGATTTTAACTAGTAACTGTAAGTTAAACTGTAAATGACAGTAAATAAAAAAGAACTTTGCCAATAAATCTCACATTCACATGTGACTGTGCTTGACACAGATAAAAAAGATAATAGAAACATCGTACTACTGAACTGCTTATTTGTAAATTACAGCGGGAAATTTTTGGAACTTTTTCAACAAAAAAACACTGAACGTTTTTGTAACAGTTAAGTTTTTTGTACCTTTTTCTCAATTAGATATTAGAACCCTGCAGCCAAAATGTCAATGCTTCTGAGAGACAACTTTGACCAAATTTTAATAGGCCGTTAGAGATGAGGGAATACATTTCAGCTAAGTTAAATTCTGCTCAATATTTTTAAAATGTACATTTGCCAAATTGTGGATTTAATGTAATAAACTTCCATGGATTTAGCAAGTTGATGTCAATTGGTTGCCATATTCCTGAATCAGGGATTTCAGCACTGCCCTCACCAATTCCAATATATGCAAGAAATAAAAACACAAGGAATGCAATGTGATTATACCTGGTGGTCTAGTGGAATTGTGGTCAATTTGGGGCCAAATGGCCTCTCACCTAATGGGTTGTGCACCTCTGCACAACCCCATTTTGAGCTTATTTGTGTGAGGGATCACTGGTCTCTGTCGCCACTTGCACGGCACTTCTCGGTCCTCATCATGTGATCGGAGGCAGGTCCTGTAATGCTTCCTTGGTTGCCAGGTTACCGTTGTTCTTGTGGACGGCCCAACTTCTAATGACCGGTGCCCGGAGCTGCTACTGCCACTTTCCCTCACACTCACCAATTCCAAGATATGATGAGGACTGGATGGGTGGCATTAACCCCTCCACCACCTGGCGATTTATTGTTTTTCATTCTTGTTTTTTGCTCCCCTGCTTCCAAGAGCTATAACTATTTTTATTTTTCCATCAGTACAGACATATGAGGGCTTGTTTTTTGGGGGACGAGTTGTACTTTCACATACAATAATTTATTTCACCATATAATGTACAGGGAAATGCAGGGAAGTGGAGTGAAATTGCAAAAAAGTGCAATTACATGTTTGTTTTGGGGTATTTTAGTCGTCATGTTCCCTATATGAAAAAAAGATATGACGGTGTCATGCCTCAGGTCTAAACAAGTTTGTGGATGCCAAACATGTATACTCTTACTGGTATCTAAGTGGTGGAAAAAAATTCTGAAGTTTGAAAAAAAAAAAAAAAAAACTATTGCGCTTTGTGTGCAATGTTCTGTGACCTGTAGCGTTCTCATTTTTTGGGATCTGGGGCTTTGTGATGGCTTATTTTTTGCGTCTTGAGCTGATGTTTCTAAATATACCAATTTTGGGTGGATGCGCTGTTTTCATCACCCATTATTGTATTTTATAGCAATGTTGCGGCGACCTAAAAAATGTAATTTTGGCATTTGGATCTTTTTTTCTCCGTTACGCAGTTTACAGCTCTTAACGGTTTATATTGGTTTATATCTTAACTAGCTGGGAGCCCGATGCACATGCATCGGGATTCTAGAACGGCGAGTCTCTGACTCGCAATGCTCGCTGCGCGGGCATTGCGAGTCGGCTTTGAACTTGTCGCAATGGCCGCTGCGAGTCGACTTAGAACTGCTCGCAATGGCCACTTCGCGGCCAATGCTTCGCACGTGTCCACATGACCACGGCGGAAGTCGAAGGGGCAAAAAAGCTATTCGCAATTATATAATAGATTGATATATCTTGATACATCGGGCGTTTCTGAACATGGCGATACCAAAAATGTGTATTTTTTTTTTAATATATATTTTTATTTTGAATAGGGGAAAAGGAGGTAATTTGAACTTTTATTTTTTTTCATGTTTGCAAAAACTTTATTAATTCATTCTTCATTTTACACCCCCCTATAGGAAATCACACTGCTGCACAGTCTGATTGCTTGTGCCATGTCCCGATGAGCTGCAGCACATTTGGACCTATCACAAATGCGCACTGTTATTGGTTAGCAGCGCTTGCCAACCACTCACAGGAAGTGATCTGTGATAACGTCCGGGGTCTCAGCAGGACCCCAGGCTATCACATGAGCACCGGAGATATCGCAATATTATGTGAATGACAGCGGGATCCAAGGGGTTGACAGCCTCGATCGGATCCGAGATTGGATTGGGGCTGGAAGCCCAACATCTCAACTGAGATGTCGGGTGTTTGATTTGAGTGCCGCCCTGGAGCTCACATCAGACACCGGGACTCAACCTTTGACGTTGTATTACGCCAAGGGTCGGGAAGGGGTTAAGAAGCATTTATGCTGGTGAGAATTTTATAATTTTTTTACATATTACATTTATTATGCTCTCCACTCTCCAGAGACCTGAGAGCATAATAAGGCACATAAGTTCCAAATTGTTAAACGACTATATTTTCGTAAGTCTTGGCATAAAGATATTTGACCATGAGGACCAACTCATAATATATCTAGGAAAATTATTTTCTTTCATGGCCATGTTATATTCGTAAATATTGTGGGATGAGATTCTCTCTACTACTTCTGTTTAATAATTTTTATCCATTCTGAGTTGACCAAGTGTAATGTTTTTACATATCTTGAAAGTACTTGATGTATTATCAATGTACTATCAAACGATGATTAATTGGTACAGAGGTAAGTATGTGGTTATTGGTACAGTGCATGAATCCAGCATCCAGACACAGATTATCCTTTTGGTAGTACTTCTTTATTTAACAAATGTGGCTCTCACAACATTTTTTCTATTTGTTGTTCTTTTTGTGTTTCTTATATTGAGTTATTTGTCACTTACAAAATGATACTTTGTGGAGCTGGCTTTTAATATTTTAGAGAAATTTTAAGTTTATATATTGAGTTTTTATATAGATATCCATATAGCAATAGGTAAATTATTACTCTTTTTAATCCAATTATACAAATTTTTAATCGTGCTATTGTCTCTCTTATCAGTCAAGACAAGAAGTACATAGTCTATCCCTGGGAATGGATCTTCAGGCACCCTTTGATGGACAATTGATAATTAACTTATCACCTTTTACTTAATGGTTGCTAATTGTTTTAAGTGTTTTTCAATGGTTTAAAGCAGGGGTGGGGAACTCCAGTCCTCGAGGGCCGCAATCAGTGCAGGTTTTCAGGATTTCCTTAGTTTTGCACAGGTGATAACATAATCACTTGCACTGGTGATGATTCCAATCCCTGTGCAATACTAAGGAAATCGTGAAAACCTGCACTGATTGCGGCCCTCGAGGACTGGAGTTCCCCACCCCTGGTTTAAAGTTTCTACTAAATGTCAGTACCATTTTGTGGCTACACCTGATGTAGGCGGTGACCCACTGAAACATGTTGTGAAAGCCACATTTGTTAAATAAAGAAATACTACCAAAAGGATAATCTGTGGCTGGATGTTGGATTTGTTTGCCGTACCAATATACCACATAGTTACCTCTGTACCACTAAAATCCCCTGGGAGCAGTAAAAGCTGCAGCTGGAGGCTACAGAGCTGGAGCATAGAGAGTGAAGGACCCGTGGTGACATCACTACCACGTGACCGGCCTAGTCTGAACACCAGAGGATTGTGTGGTGTGCGATTATACACCAGAAGACCACACTGTGGTTGTGCAGAGGTGCACAACCACGAAAGGTGAGTCATCTCACAACCGCTCTCCCCACAAGGCTATTAGGTACAGACAAGGGTGCCTCTGTGTATGTTTTATTTTTCATAAAAGATGATTGATTGTCCTACTTCCTTCTTTACTTTATGTCCTGGTTATTCCTTCCCTACCCGTCCTCTTTTTCTCCTCATTTTATATTCATTCTATATATATAAAAACGTTTCCTGTAATAAAAACATTTGAATAATAAGGCACATACAAATTGAATTTCTCAGGAAAGATCGTGCGGACAAGCAAATTCATCTTTTGCCTGATCAGTTCATCTTTATAGACTATCCATTGTACAATATCGCCAAATAGCAGAACTACGTCTCCACAATGGACAGCATTATACCACTTTAATTTTAAGGATTCTCATATGTGTCTGTCGTTGTGATTTTGTGAAACATTTCAGTACCTCTAAATCCCATTCATCCCGGCTCACAAAACTTTTTCCCTTACTGTCTTTGAAAAAGTCTCATTTAGCGTTCTAGCATTTGTCTTGCAATACAAAACCGCTTGAAATATTTTTTCTATTTGTATCACATTTACTGACCTTTTTCATTTGCAATGACACATTTAGTTACTTTGCAGTCACACTTCGGTTCCTTTCTAGATCATTGTGCTGTATGTAATAACAACCAATGCTCTAGAGAAGGCAGATGCTCAGCAAAAGATAAATTTAGTAATATAAGATCATTTTTCCTGGATAATATCCTTACTTTTGCTGCTCATCCATTCCTTTGAACTTGAATCAGTTAAGCAGTGATAATCCTCTCTAAATGGGAGCTGCTATCCATAAACTAAGGCCAAAAAATAAAAATATATAAATAAAAACACCAAAGATTAAGTCTGTAGTTTAGTTGGAATAAATTAATTTATGTTGAGTATTAACTCAATACTTAGGGTATACATTCTAATTCCAAAGAAAGAGAGATAAACCATTTTCTCATTAATGATGATTTATTGTAAGATATGTTGAGTGCAACTACATGGCAAGTTTATCCATGATAGGCATTAAACACAGCTATGCATTTCAGGTCCATGTAGGCATCCTTAATCATGATCATGATCGTTCTTTTTTTGGAATTCAAGTGCCCCTGGACAGATTGGTGCCCGAAGCCGTGCACCGAGCGGTGTGGAAGAGTGACAAATGGTGAGCTGGACTTTTATATATTTATATACAATCTCAGCTAACAATATTTAAGGGATTTTCCATTTTCAGTAAAGAGGACCTCAAACACTGACAGGCATGTACAATAATAAAACCAGATGGATTCTCATAGTCCCCATTGCAGCGCCGGCTCTCGACCGTTGCTTCGATGTCTGTTGTTTGACCGCAATACCGAAGTTGCATTACGCTGCAGCCAATCACTGAGCTCAGTGTCTCTGCTTAGCATGTGAAAAACTTCCAGAGACTAAACGTCCTCAAAATCAAAGGCAAATTGTTTCACCTAGAATAGTAGAGATCCTGGCATTAGCTATTTACGTAATTCTACACTACAAGTCATGCAAATTGAAATTCTTTTATTAGATCCCAAAGATGTTGCCACAAACCATTAACTATCTTGGCTAAATATGGTAAATTATTTGTTACTATACCACAATGTTTATTTGCTGCTGTTTTGGTTAATGAAGTTTACAAAAAATGACTACCATGTTCTCACCTTAACCTCACTGGGTTTAGTGGAAACATTTGTAGTAGCGGTGAGTGGATCAATTTGCTCAACGCTAGACTATTGTCAAGACCAGTTGTCTCTGAACATTTACAGGAGTAACGCAAATTTCCTTTCTCTCCCGGATTCCAGGTTCGACTAATTATTAGCCAGGACATTAACTGTGAACAGCACAAAGCAGAGATGTCTGCCAACCTACCTACTCATAAGTCAAGCTTGGGATACTGAAGGGTTGGGAAATATGCACAGCTCCACTTCATGGTCAGACCTGACCTGGACCATGAAATGGGGTCACATGGAGCGATTTACTCATCTCTAATTGTCAGATATCTAATTCTACTGTGAATTTCTGACACTGCTCCTCTGTACCAATATACACAAGTAAAACAATGGATAAAGGCACCAGGTGCCTAACATGTACCATAGGTTGAGAAATAGAGGTGTAGCTTGAAAGCCACTCTTCTTAAGCAATCACTCATTGAAATTATGGACTCCAGTACATTAAATGGATTGTACCAAATTAATACATTATCCTCCACTAATATAATAGGGGATATCTTATTGATAAGTGAAGGGGTCAACCACTATGACTCCCAGAGATCACAAGAACACATAGGGCCTTTTCATATTTCAGTTTTGCCTGCATTTGCATTTCTATTCATTTTTAATACAAAAACACAGCCAAACGCATCCACAAATTCACCCATAGGGTTCAATGCAAAACCATTGCAAGCGCAATGCAGAATGCATGTCATTTTGCAAAAACGCAAAATGCATGCGTTTTTGCAAACGCAGCCCAGCCTTAGATGTGAACTGGGCCTTATATGAAGAGCATTAAAGAGATCCTGTCACCTCCAGACTGCCTCCTAAACTACCAAAACATGTCCCTGCAGCATCCTATCACTAATCTCACACTCCTTTACTCTCCTAAAAGATCCTGTGAAAGTGCATAAAAACGTTTTAATACTCACTCATTAGTGATTATAATTAGTAGGGGCTATATCTTTAGCCATTAGGGCATGTTGTTTTGCAGCCTGAATGATCCAGCCCTCTCTGTGCAGCTTCTGCTGTGATGTGGAGCTGACGGCAGGACTAATTATTTGCATTCTGTGAGTGACAGAGAGGGGGAAGGGCAAAGCCTGCACAAGAAGAGCACCACAGAGAGAGGGCTGGATCCTACAGGCTGCAAAATAACATGCCCTAAGGGCTAAAGAATATAGCCCTGCTAATTATAATCACTAATGAGTAAGTATTAAAACGTTTTTATGCACTTTCACAGGATGCTTTTAGGAGACAAAAGAGTGTGAGATTGGTGATGGGATGCTGCAGGGACATGTTTTGGTAACTTAGGAGGCGTTCTGGAGGTGACAGGATCCCTTTAAATTGAAGTAAAGTAGGTCAATGAAGTGCACATCTGGCCCATTCATGCTGGAGATAGCTCAGCACTGTGCTCTTCCAGCCACAATCTTGGGATACCTAAGGTTCCCAGCATTCTCATTCTAAGTATTCAACAAGATTATTCCCTCTTCTGTCAAAAGGAGATAACTGATTGATTTTGTACTTTTATTAAAAGGTAATATATAATTACCTAAATTATAAATAATGAATACTGGGTATACTATGTCTTTATAAATGCTCAAGATGTGAGTGCATAATCAACACATGGATTTACAAAGGAAAAGTGTTAAATAATTTATTCAATATTGATTTAACTCTTTTTGTAGTATTAGTTCATTTAATGTTAAATCAAATCAATAAGTATCAGTGCTTTCATGAAATACTTTTCTTTAAATTAAGAACATAGCGTGCTTTATGAATAATATAAAACATTTCATCTTTAAAGAGAAAGAGAGAGAAGTTCAGATAAAACTTTAATATTTGTTCCAGAGGGAGATAATGCCAGATTTTGAATATTGCTTTATTAAATATTCCTTGGTCTGTCTGAATAGTTGGTTTACACTTCAGCTAGGACTTAATAAGAGTCAACACGTTCAGAAAATGAATAAATACTTTTTATTTGTAAAAGGTGAAAACCTCTTTTTATGTCAAATATTGACTTGTGCTCAAAGCCCATCCTGGTATTACTGTATAGTAGCTTTATCTTGTTATAAGGTTCCCTACAAAAAAGACTTTCATCATATACTTACTGTCTTTGCATAAGTATTGTCTAAAGTCTTAAGATCCATTCACATGGACCAACTGAGGACATGATGCAACTACCAATTTGTAATGCTTTATTTTTTGAAAGCATATTTACACAAGTAGACCAAAGTAAAAGATGTTCACTGAGAGATTGAATACTAGATGGCTTAATGCACCTAGACTGCCATAGATCTCATCAGTGCTAGTCTTTTCTACATATGACTGTCCTGCTGGTGGACCCACTGCCCAGGCGGTGGAGTTGGAGTCGTAGTCTTTGTCCATTTTGGGTGGAATCGGAGTTGAAATCGGATTCAGAGAAATTGAGGAGCCGGAGTCAATGTTTGGCTTACTGACTTTACAACCATGGTTGTGGAGTCAAAGTCATGGAGTCAGAGTTGGAGTCCATTTTGAAGAGCTTGGAGTTAGAGTCTGATTCATTGAAATTGAGGAGAAGGAATCAGCTTTGGATGTTTGGTTTACTACCTCCACAGCCCTGCCCACTGCACCAAGGGGCTGGGCTTACCTTGGGCATAACTAAGCGACTACCTTGTCATCAATAGCGTCAATGATGGTGTGATTAGGTTTGTGCTGCAGGTAACCACCAGGTACCACTCCAGGGCAGTTGATGGTACTGAAGCAGCTAATCTCGGGGGTCAAGAAAGAAGATTCAGATTAGTACAAGGACAGGCTAAAATGGACAGGTAGGACAGGTACAGGATCACCTGCAGGACTGGTTTGGACTCATGGATTGAGTGTAGATATACAGGTCAGGTTTTGGTGCAGAGAAACACAGGATGGGTTTAGGTTCAAGCAGGGTACAGGATGGGAACTGCATACAGGAAGAAGGACTGGAATGGGTCTTGAACACAAGCTGACATGCAGAGCTGAATGACATGCCAAGAACCCTGTTGTTCAGTCACCTCTCAGAGAGGGATTATACCTTACATACTGAATGACTCTCAGCCAAGGGTAGGAGGCACAATCATATTAAGTGTGCTGCACCCTTAAAAAGCGGTGAGCATGTGCACATGCACAACCTAAGTCTCTCCCAGGAGACCTGTGTGGAAATGGAAACCAGAAGCCGTGATAGAGGACAGCGGGGAGACTGTGCTGAATGGCAGTGAGTGCATCAAAATCCTGACAGGTGGACTGAAAGGGACAGCGCAGGGACGCCAATGACGGCGTTACAATCACACAGTTCAGGGCACCACTGACAATGATAAGCTTTCATGCTGCACTAAAGATCCTTTTAATACATGAACAAGTATTTTTCTTATTCATTGAGTGATTAAAAGTCTTTTGACATGGCAATATTATCATTAAACAGGCATTTTTAACAATAATCATTCTCAATAATCTTCTGTGTAAAAGCCCCTTTTGGCCTAGAAGAAAAAGTAAAAGAAAAACAAATAGTCCAGCACTCAATATGAGATTCACACAAAAAAAACTTAAAAAACAAAAACGTTTTTCTGATATGTATTAAAACACTGTAGATTAAAAACTAAAAAAATGGCATTTTTAATGTTAAGGATTCACATAATTCTAACAATTCAACATATTGTTTTTTTTTGTTTTTTTTAATTTAGTATGTTTTAATACACATCAATAAAATTTTGTTTTCAAAGATTTTTCTGTTTTTGAGAAGCTCCTCGTGGGTGTTGGACTATTCTTTTTTTTCCTTTCAAATATTATCTCTTCTGGGTCACACTCACTCAGACAACCTTCTGTGTGCCACCATCATCTTCAGGATTTCATACCCATGGCATTACAGTAAGCTAAATATTTTTTCTTTTTCCCTTTAGACTTAGACCAACCTTGAGTCATTCACCAATTAGTGAATGGTAGATTCTGTGGTCAAGAATTGATATAAAATGAAAGTACAGGGTGGGCCATTTATATAGATACACCTAAATAAAGTGGGAATGGTTGGTGATATCAACTTCCTGTTTGTGGCACATTAGTATATGGGAGGGGGAAAACTTTTCCAGATGGGTGGTGACCATGGCGGCCATTTTGAAGTCAGCCATTTTGAATCCAACTTTATTTTTTTAAATGGGAAGAGGGTCATGTGACACATCAAACGTATTGAGAATTTCATAAGAAAAAAATTGGTGTGCTTGTTTTTTTCACCCCAAACACTTGAGGAAGGGGATTCCGAAGGGGCAGTTTATGAGGGATTAGGTGCAACTGTTGTGAAGACATTGAGTTTAAAAAAGAAGCAAGAGCATTGATTGATCGCTTCCTAACCAGGGGATACCCATGAAAAGTTGTCTCAGAGGCATACCAATTTACAACCAAATTGAAGAGTGTAGATATTTTGAAACCTGGCCCCAGAAAGGGCATGCCAATAGTTAACCTAATTACCCTGTACAACAACCAGTGGGGGCAGGTTTATAGCACCCTGAGAAAGAACTAGGACATATTACTCAGTGAAACTAAATTAAGACCACACATTAGTGCGGAGCCTAGGATGGTAGCCAAAAGAGCCAGGAATTTGAAAGACTGACTCACAAAGAGTCACTATAGGCGACCCATGGGTCCCTTTAGTAGAGGAGTGAGACTGGTCGGTATCTATCCTTGTGGGGAGTGTACAATAAGTCAATTTACAGCCCGTGACTGCAGTCTGCATCTCTCTAGAAATGTGGTTTATATGATCTGTTGCGCTGGTCTGAAAATCTACATGGGACAGACCACACTGGAGTTAATGCATTCAACATAATTTTTCTGATATATTGTAGTCTGGCCGGCTGATCAATATGAGAAAGAGGCACTAAGGCAGCTTCATGATAAAACTACTTATCGTCGTTTACATTCTAATCCCCTTTCTGCTTATTTGTCTGATCTTAGAGCTATCCTTGATGGGGCCCTAGATCAAAGTCTGTTGACTAAGAAAATGGCTGACGGTCTCTTGGTGTTGTTTCCCCGGCTGCCCACGTTTTATTTGCTGCCAAAGATCCACAAAGATGCCCTCAACCCACCGGGGCGTCCGATAGTGTCCGGGATAGGTGGTCTCTGTGAATCTATCTGTAAGTTTATAGATTACCATCTTAAACCATTAGTAGAGACCTTACCTTCCTATCTCAAGGACACTACGGACGCCCTGAACCGTGTTGATGGCATCTTTGTGGAATCCGATATGCTTTTGTCACGGCTGACGTCGCGTCCCTATACACATGCATCGACCATAAACATGGTCTCGATGCGGTACGTTTTTTCCTCGAATCTGGCGGTGTGGATAGCGCTCTTGGTGAATTTATCCTCCAGCTGCTCCACTTTGTCTTAACCCATAATGTATTTGTATTTAAGGACGTCGTCTATTTACAGGAGCGCGGCACTGCCATGGGCGCGGCTTGCGCGCCTTCGTACGCCAACCACTTCCTCGGTTATTGGGAGAGGGAGATCTTTGGCGGCGGAGGCGCGGTGGGCTGCGCCCAGGTGCAGTGCTGGATGCGCTACATAGACGACTCCTGTTTATTTGGCAAGGCTCAGTGGAGCAGCTGGACGAATTCATGAGGGGGTTAAACCTGAACGATTATAATATCAGATTAACTTATAAGTCGAGTTGAGGAGGTTGGACTTCCTGGATGTCTCAATGGAAGTGGATTGCTCTGGTCTGATACAGACAGACGTCCATCGGAAGCCCACCTCTGTGAACTCCTTATTACATGCATCGTCAGGTCATGACCCCTCTACCATACGCGCTATCCCCACCGGCCAGTTTTTGAGGATGAGACGTATCTGTTCTACCAACGAGGGATTCGAGCGTCAGTCTGTGGACCTTAAGCAAAGATTTTTGGATCGGGGTTATTCTAATAGGTCATAAAGCGGGGCTACCGGAGGGCCAGGCATACACCAAGGGACAGTCTTCTTAGAACTTCATCCAACATGACCGAAATCGAACCAACATTGCGCTATATCAGCACGTATAATCAAGAGTGGAACACCATGAGGAACATTCTCCAGCGACATTGGGATGTCCTCATTACTGATCCTATCTTGAAAAAATGCTTGCCGGCAAGACCTCTTATGACACCTCGACGTGCCAGGAGTCTTAGTGACATTCTGGTTAGTAGCCATTACGTGCCGTACATTCCAAATCCCTTTGGCTCTCGGGTCCTATTTTGGGTGTTACCCTTGTGGGAATTGCGTTTCTTGCACCAATGTTGAGCGTGCTACTCACTTTCATTCCGCTGACGGCTCACGTAGGTATGAGATCAGGCACAGAATCTCATGTACATCTACTTATGTGGTATATTTCGCCCAATGTGCCTGCTCTCTATGTGGGGTTAACATCGCGAGAATTGAGGTGAGGGTACGTGAGCATGTTCGAGATATCATTGCGGCGAGTACCGCAAAAGATCCCACAATTTTGAAAACACTTCCTAAGCACTTTCTTAAATTCCATGGGTGCAACCCGGACTCCCTGAGGGTCAGGGGGATCGACATGGTACGTTGTGGCAACCGTGGTGGTGATCATAGGAAATTGCTGGCTCGCATGGAAACAAGATGGATTACGTTGCTGGGAACTCTAACTCCCAATGGTCTCAATGAGACTGTTTCCTTTAGTCCATATTTGTAATGTATTGTTTATCCAACCACCTCAGATTTTTTCTTTTCTGTCTATACTTTTTCTTATTTTTTCTTGTTCTTGTTTTTTAGGATATATAATCACACATCACTAAAGCACTTTTTATGATGCTTGGCCCTTTGCTGAAGTCCCCTGCCCAAGGATCGCCTCATACTATCATGCAACAACGGAGACAGCATCTATTACGGAGATAATGAAATTTTAGCCATTTCCAAAGAGGACTGAATCCTAATGGTTTAATTAGGCATTTATTACAGTCTATGCATGAATTGTTTTATTTTGTGGCTTATCTCCTCGATCCGCCGCTCTGTGTTCCTTTAATTGGTTACTAAGGCGACATGGAACGCTGCACAGGTATCACGGCTCCTTTGGAGGGTTGTGCTGAGCCCTGGCTTCTCCCCTGGTAACGATGGTGACACGTCCCATTACCAAGCGGTGGGTTGAGATTGCCCGACCGTGGCCCACCCCGGACGTTGAGATGTGACTCTGCGCATGCGCGTGACGTCAGCGGAACCCGGAAGTGCCGAACATTGCACCTGAGTTCCCTGGCCTATAAAAGCACTGCAGTAGCTATAGTTTGGTGTCATCTACCTCCACAAACTTCTCCCTGAGGAAGCTGTGCTACTATGCTGGCGAAAACATATGTAGGGGCCATTCTAAACAGGACCACGCTATCCCTTGAGCTCTGCTCTCCCTTTATGGTACTTATATAGGTATGTTGTAAACAACCTTTAGGATCGATTCTCTTCATTATCCTTGCATTCACTTGTACTTATTTTTGCTGGACACAATATGTGTAATGCATAGTCTATGCTGTATAGCTTTGCTATAGAACCTGGTTCTTTTTCTTGTTTTGTATATGACCCATGTATTTGTGATGCACGGTGCACTTTACTAACCAGTGTCAGCATTTTTGTACTTGTTGTTACCATATGTACATGTCTAGCAATTTTTGTAATTAATTGTATATTGGATTTGGAGAGCTATATAAACCATAGGGGTGAGTTGCATCTCGTCCCCTTTGTATCCACTTTTTTGCATCACTTATTTTAAAAAATTAAAATAAAAATATCACTTTTTTACTGCAATATACTCCAGTTATTCTCGTGTTTTATAAATGTATGTTTTGGAGATTATGCAAATATACCCCTAAGGGGTGATTTATTCACCAGGGTTTAATACTATTATCATGCTGATAAAGATTCTGTTACTATCATTTTTCTGATATTGGACCGTCCAGAAGAGACAGAGTCAAGGGTAAGAACATCACCTTGGTGGCCAGACAGTTTCTAGACTCTCATAATTGCTCACTGAGGGGGGTGAAGATCTTGGTGGTCAACAGGGTGACAACAACTATTAGAGGAGGAAACCCGACAGAAGCACTGCTACGACATGAGGCACAGTGGATCTACGATCTGAACAGTCCTGCACCAAGAGGCCTAAATTAAGAACTTGTATTTACAGGTTTCTACAAATGTAGTGCGTGAAATGTAATAACATAATGTTGTTAATGTTGCCTTGGTTTACAACTGAGGATCATGTTTTGCACCCATGCAAGTTGGCAGACTTTTACTGGGAGCACTTATGTCTAGGATTCTCCTTTAATTTTAATTTAGTTTTTTTGATTTATTTATTTAGATCACCAGGATTAAAACCACTTCAGCCCTCATCATAATAAACAATATGGGACCCGGAAACGAATCAATGGAGTACTCAAGAAGAGGATGTTCACATCAATATATTTGGCTCTGCAATTTCGGGCATGGAGAGCATTCTGACTGTATATTTTGACCAACTGGACTTTATTTCTGTATCTGTATAACTTCACATTACAAAAGGAGTGTGATTGTCTAAATCAACTTTGATTCCATCACTTTGTTAAGATCAGTATGGGGTGTCAATATGCTTGAATTTCGGACACCTTGAACCCACGGATCACCTGATTTCGCCATAGAGTGTAATTATAATGTCTTGTGCCCCCCACCAGGTTCTTTAACCACATAATCTGTATGTGAACCACTTAATCTGCTTGCTTTATATCTAGCTGGTAACTATTACTAGGTATGGTCATTGTTGTTCACTTGGTATGTGTATTGTAAACTACCAATGGCTAAATAAATTAATGGATGTAATATATTAAATAAGCTCTTTTTGAAAGTGGTGACAAATAGGGGGTTGTGTTATATATCTTTTAGACTGGCCAGGCGTAGCTTGGGTGGTTGTGGACACTTACTTGGTCCACATGTGGACACATGGTCCACAACAGCCTTTGGTTATAATGCTGGACTTTTTCTGTCATTTATAGACAATATGCAAATATGTGTGCACCAGGATAATGGCAACTTGGGTGTTTTATAGTGACCTGGGAGCAAATCTAGTACATTGTTTATTTGATAACTTTTTGGTTGTACTAATGCATCGTTTTATGGAGTATATTGACACTATGAGTGATATTTCTACATATCCAAGTCTGTCTGTGGTTGTGCCAACGATTCCCAAGGGACGCACCTCTATCTTGGATATAGGATTATTGGGGATAATAATTTAGGGCCTTGTTTTGTTGGAATAATGTTATGTGCTGTACTTTTGTTCATTGCGGGAATCAGCCAGGGCTTACACCAGTCTTTCAGCCACTGTGGTGTGCCATTGGTGCACTTATTCTCTTTATATCTGGGATAATAAATGTTGTGGGCAGGGATTGCCTTTTTTGAAATAACACTCTTTATCTAACTGGGATTTAACTATATGGTAATTACCTTGGTCTGTGCCTTCTTTTACATTGGGCATCTTCTGTATTGTTTAATAAAGTTTTGCCTCTATTACCTCAAGGGATTCAAAGATGGGGAATTGTTTTAAAGTCTGCTGAGATAATGCTGCATGTGATATTTCGCCATACTGGCTAACTAACAAGTGGATGCATTGAAAGTATTCTCACAGTACTGTGCGGAACCTGATACTGTGTTTTTTGGTCCCTTCGGGGGTTATTGATGCAGCACACCTCAAACACCGGTATCAAACCGGAAGTGAGCAAGCGGTATAAATGTCTGCTAGCGGAATGATGCTTTACTGTCCACCGGGATATGGGGACAGGTTTACAATGCGTGCCGCAGTGCTGGCCCCACCTCTCGCGAGTCACATGATGATGTGATGGGAGGTATGGGTGGGACCACTGCATAGTTATTATGGTGCAACACTTGATTTAATCACTGCTGTAGTGGCTCCGGGTATGGGGCAGGACCGCGACAAAGCTGTTATAGTGCAACATTTGATTCAACTGCCAGGAAACAAGCAGGTTGTATATAGGTCCCTCAGGGATCACAGGGAACCCTTGCAATGGGTCTGTGGTATATCACATACAACCATTACTTCCCTCCTGGTCAGGGAGGAAATGAGGCATAGTGACATCATTAACATGGTTTCTCGGGACCCATACCAGTATACACTATGGAAATGCCTTTCAGGATGCCTTCCACATGGCATCCATGCCCAATTAAGGTAATAACTGCAGGTGCTTTTGATTGTTTGGTGCTATATAGGGGAAGACTACAGGGCAACAACCTCACAACCCTTGAGGAAGCTGTTACGCCCATCGATACGTGTGGGGTTTCCTCCTTCCCCTCAAACATGGGCAGTTGATTGGGATCAGGTCAGGTAACACCCTTCAGTTACCCTGTTCCATGCAGGGATTGATAGGTTCTATCATGAAAGTTATTAGCAGAGGGGTTTGGTGGTGTCACCCCCTGCTTGGAAAACCCTGAGTTGTCCTTAGGTTTGGTTCCTAACACAGTTGTCTTGTTTCACCTTTAACCTGGATATAGGTGGTGTTATTTTTCTATACTAATCTTATGTGACTCTTTAGAGTGTGTTCTTTATTCCGATTGTGCATTAGATTACAGGTGGAGTGACTGTACCATAACTCCTTGAAATACTGCTTATTGTAACTATCCATTCTTTATGATATAGGAATTAACCTGGGGGGTCTACAATTATTCCCAATGTAGAGTGTGAAGGGGGTTGGTGTTGTTATTAGACACACCAGCTTGTTATCTATATAGCTTTGGCTATTTTAATTGTTTTATAATTTGTTAGCATTGTCTTTTTTTCTTTTTGTGTGATACTAAATAATGCATTGCTATTTCTTAAATTCATGGAGTGTTCCCAATTACTATATACACCATCTTTCTTGGTTGCACAGTTTATGTGCAAGGTGTATTTTTGGTGAACCCCACAATTATTTATCTGAATTTATATGGTGCCCTCCTTTTGAACACCACAAACAGGAAGTTGATATCACCAACCATTCCCATTTTATTTAGGTGCATCCATATAAATAGCCCACCCTGTACATATAATTACAGAGGTTCCATAGAAAAATATTAAAATCTCTCTTATTGCTAGCTGTCCCTGCACCTTCCTAGCTGTTCCCTAACCATCCCTCTCTGAGATAAAGGGGCCCTATAACGGTTTAGAAAAATGAATTCGAACTTACATATGGTCCCCATGTAGGAGACTGGAAAGGCTCACAATAACACAAATTCTAAAGACACACATATATACACAAATAGACGATTGGATATTCGCAGTGCATAACACCAGTGACATTAAACAGAACATAGAGTGGTCAGTGTTATGAGGATAGAAGAGCAGCTGGGGCAGTAAATATCAGAGTTCAGAGATGCAAAGTGTGATAGATTTATTGGGCTTTGATTGGTGGTCTGGTCCTGAATTGAAGATTCTTTAATTAATGTAAAAATACATTTTTACATCAGAGGTTACAGAGGTTCCATAGGATATGATTTATTTCTAATTATCTATGCTTAGAACTCTAGACTAGAGATGAGCATATCAATCAATAGGGGGTTGAATTCCAATTTCCATGTGAATTTACACACCCTGAGATTTTATTTGCAATTTGAAAAAAAATAAAATAAAAATCTTTCCTGACACTATTTCCTACACTAGTGAAGCATCAGACAGCTCACTAATGTTCTTTTACTAAACCAAGTAGGCTTCCTTATAGTGCCCAGTTGCTATTACATTACAACCAAGGTTTATCAAGAGCATTATCATACACTAGAAGTGGGCCCGATGTAATCGCATCGGGAGGGTGGTGTCTGTGCGCTGTCTCTCGTCTCTGTGCCTGTCTCCCCCTGTGCGCTATCTTCTTACTATGCTGTCTCTCCTTTGTGCCTTTTTCTTCGCTCTGTGGCGTCCCCCCCCCGTGTGCGCCGACTCTGTGTCTCGTGTGTGCGCTGTCTCCCCCATGTGTGCTGTCACTGTCTCTCGTGTGTGTGCTGCCTCCTGTGTGCGCCATCTCTTCCATGTGCGCTGTCTCTGTCTCTCCCATGTGCGCTGTCTCTGTCTCTCCTGTGTGTGCTTTCTCTGTCTCTCCAGTGTGTGCTGTCTCTCTCATGTGCAGTGTCTCTGTCTCTTCCGTGTGCGGTCCCTTCCGTGTGCGGCATCTCTGTTTGCATGTCCCCCTGTATCTCTGTGTCCTCCTGTGCCTCTGCCTGTCCCCCTGTGCCTCTGCATGTCCCCATGTGCCTCTCCTCTCCCTCTGTGTCTGTGTCCCCTTGTGACTCTGCCTGTTCCCCTGTGCCTCTCCTCTCCCCCTGTCTCTGTGTCCCCCTGTGCCTCTCCTCTCCCCCTGTGTCTGTGTCCCCCTGTGCCTCTGCCTGTCCCCCTGTTTTTGTGTCCCCCTGTGCCTCTCCTCTCCCCCTGTCTGTGTCCCCCTGTTTTTGTGTCCCCCTGTGTCTCTCCGCTCCCCCTGTCTGTGTCCCCTGTGCCTCTCCTCTCCCCCTGTGTCTGTGTCGCCCTGTACCTCTGCCTGTCTCCCTGTGGTATTGTCCCCCTGTGTCTCTGCCTGTCCCCCTGTGCCAGTGTCCTCGTGTGTCTCTGTGTACCTCTGTGTCTCTGCCTGTCCCCCTGTGTCTCTGCACCTCCCTGTGCTTGTGTCCCCTGTGTCTGTGTCCCTCTGTGCCTGTGTTCCCCTGTTCCTGTGTCCCCCTGTGTCTCTGTGTCCCCCTGTGCCTGTATCCCCTGTGGCTGCGTCCCCTTGTGTCTGTGTCCCTCTGCCTGTCCCCCTGTGTCTCTGCTTCTCCTCCCATGCTCCGTCCTCCCCCTTGCCCCCCTCAGTTCTCACCCCCGCCTGGTTATACTGATGCCGGCTGAACACTCCAGGAATAAACTCTGCCTGGAGCAGGTCATGTGAGAGGGCGGGCTGAAGTGACGTCACACAGGCTGTAACATGACCTGCTCCAGGCAGAGTCTATTCCTGGCGTCTTCAGCTGCAGCTGGCATCAGTATAACCAGGCGGGGGTGAGAACTGAGGGGGGCAAGGGAGGAGTGGCGGGTGGCAGGGTTTCCGCTGACAGTAGTGTGTGGCAGCACTGCCACCAGCGGACGCCATATTGTTGCACCGTACTTGCGTGTATAATAGCCTTGTGGCTTCCATAACATACCGTTACAACCGGACGGAAGTTGCCACAAGGAAATTATATATAAGATTGTATAGTGGTGAGTCTTTGGAGATCAGCAATTCTCTGTGGAGTCCAATTGGTCACAAGACTGGTTGTATGTTTGACACAGTTTGATTCCATCTCCAGATTCACAGGGTAAGTGAATTAGACAGTCCATATTCAAATAAAATGTATTACTCTTGAGGATTCTCTCTTTCTATCTCTTTGAGTCGGTCGACAGGGTAGGGGTACTCGGATACTGGGACAGGTTGCTACTTCAGTGAGGATCACGGCTGATCGGGTCCCAATTCCGTGCTCTGGACACTCAATAGCTGATAGGAAAACTATTTGGGATGGGGATTATTATACGTGACGCTACCTGTGGTACCTGGTAATGTAGTTACCAGCACTGCAGCTGGCCGCTGAGGTGGTGCAGCTTTGGGTAGTACAGCTCCCCACAGGCGGCACTTTACCTCAGGGCAGCGAGGTGGATGAGAGGAGTAGTAGTCCTTGGCTTTGTGTAAGTTCAGGCAGCGACGGTGAATCAGGCACACACACACAATAGTCTCTGTTTTATACCTTTTTTTTTACTGATGTCAGGTAGCAGGTACGGAAGGTAACTAGGTGGCCGGTGCAGTTTGGGACATCCACCTTTGAAAATTATGAAGCCTCCTCTATTTGCGTGTGTGGTGATTTGGGAAAGTTCTGCCTCAAGCTGAACCTGCCGCTTTCTCTCTCCCTCTCTCAGGATGATACTTAACAACTGACAATGAGGACCTTTCTGTGGGGATCCCTACTCTTTTCCTTGGGTCCATGGTCCTATGTTTGGTCAGGTTTGGGGTCTTAGTTTCCTGAGCTCCAGGGGGATTAAATCCTCCTGTCTGTCTGGGCTTTCTCTGCTATGACTGGATCAACAGCAGCTTCAGACTCCGGTGTCCGGGTTGGCTAAAGGGGCAATTATTTCCGTTCCCCTCTTTCTAGAATCTAACTTTCCACTTGCCTCCATGCCTTTATAGGGTACTACACAGCTCCGGTGTCAGTCTTTTCTGTTTCTGTGCCTTACTTAGTCCCAGCAATCAGCTCTTCCTCCTCCTGTCTCCTAACTGTCGCTTACGTCACGTCTACTGGTCAGATAAGCTCCACCCCCTTGGACCTACTAAATATACAGTCCCCGGTGCTAGGGTGTGTATGACTGGGATTTTGTGGTTTTGATTACAGACTCTGTAGCTCCCCCCTCTACCTGTGACTATGGAGGCACTACACCTTCTGTTTGGGATGCAGTACCTCCCTGTGCAATCGTGCAAGAGGGCGCCACATTTTTTTCTCCTCTCTCAACCTTCCAGTAGAGATATCTGTTGCAAAGCATACTTTAGGTTAAAAATTGGTGAAGCCGGCAAGTTTGAATTTCAGTCGATCGGCTCACCTCTATTCCCATCCTAAATTACAGCATTATATTAAATTTGTGTCAACAGGAGTCAAATGTTTTAAAACTCATAAACTTGCTTTAAATGACAAAGCTACGGGTAAGGAATTGTACTGGGCAAAACAAAATCAAATGAAGTGTTTTCGTTTTACCTAGCTTCAGGACTTCTTATTATTATCCATTATTGATATCTGTAGCTGTCAGTCCTCGGCAATTAGACATTGATGACTGTAGTACAGTGGTGTTACAGATTGTATGAATGGAGATGCCAAAAACGACTGTAAAGTTAATGATATTGTCACTTAAAATTGAGTAAAATAAAGTGATTTAGATTTTGGTGTTAATCATGCAAGGAAACAAAATGCAGCTTATAAATAACCATACAACCAAAGTTCAATAAGAAATACTGTACATATAATCTGTAAGTGATTCACTTAGTTTTGATCAGTTCTAAGATTTGTGAGCATCAGTAGCCTGGGAATTCAAGGAGAGTAGCGTGGTTCAAGACATCTGATCAAAATTAAAGTTAGGTGAAGTGTTTTTGACTCTATGACTCTTTTGTTTCTTTGTTTTAATCAGTATAACCAGACAGTTCCACACACCAATTTCTTATTACTTAAAAGTAACTTAACAATATAGACTTGCTGACTGACCCCCAGGCATCATGAAGCAGACACTCATTATATTACTATACTTGGCATTTCAGGAAAAAAATAAAATAAAATGAAGCAGGGGACTATGAATGTCATATAGTCCTCTTCTCCCTGCCTCATTTCCCTAGGCTGACAGGTCACTCATTATCAACAAACATGGAGACAGCCCTGACCTTACTCTAGACAGCAGAGCTGGAGAAGTCACAGGTAACTGTCTCAAGGGCACTGTCACAATTGGTGACATTCCAGCGAACCCGACAACGATACGACCTGGTAAAGATCGCTGGAACGTCGCAATGTGGTCGCTGGTGAGATGTCAAACAGTCAGATCTACTCAACGACGCATCAACGATACGGCGACCCATATAACGACCACGACGGTCGTTGTGACCCTGTCACACAGCAGCTAGTCTGACGACTCAGACCTACGTGGCTGATTCCTGAGTCACCAATGAGGTCGTTGTTAAGGCGTCAAACCAGTGGGAAACTGACGATCAAAAAATGGTCCAAGCCATTTTGGTACAATCGGCAATCTCACAGCGGGGGCCTGGTCGCTGCTATGTGTCAAACATAGCGAGATCGCTGACGTGGTCGCTGTTATGTCACAAAACCTGTGATGCAACAGTGATCTCGCTAGCGATCTCGCTTTGTGTGATGGGGCTTAAGACTAGAGATTCAAAACACATTGTTCCTAGCTGGTTTACAAAGGTAATCTCTGAAATATTGCAGTGTTTCCACTTTAAATGTGCACAGCTGCATTAATGCAGCCAGTGTTTGATCATGGCATACATGTTTAAAGCAACATAGATCTATAGCCAGGTTTCCCTTATGATCTTTGCATAAATAGCCTACCTTTTTTGTCTCTTATTAACCAAGTAAGATAGTTAATGTCTTCCTAACATATAACATACCTCATACATCATGATTATCGAGGTGTTCCTGACCGATCTCAATGAGGTATGTCATAGTGATTTTGCATGCAAAAGAGCTGAACCTATGAAATCACCACTCAGTCTTCGGCTTATGTGAAAGCTAAGACCCTTCTTTCACAGCCAGGTGTAGTGCCTGCACTGTCCCGGGCTTGTTACCCCTTCAATGCTGGGATTAATAACAATGGCAGAATTTAGAAGGCTGGGAGAGGAGGGAATTCCTCTCCAAATATGATGGAGCCTTGAAACGTGATCACAAGGGCCCAATAGTTGCCATGGCAACCTGATGTCATCTTCCTGATGACCTCTGGGTCAAATGACTATGGAAACCTCTTACATCGTGTCAAGAGAAGATAAGAGGCATTCTGTTAGTGCAGCAATGACAGGTATAATCCATTGCAATGCTGGATTAAGAAAAAAATGGAAAAAAAAGTAAAAGTATGAAAAAAATAAAGAGCAAAAAAAGTGAATAAACAATAATAATAGACATACAGTATTTGGATACGGAACAATCTATAAAACTGAGCAGAGCTCAGAACTGAGCTCTGCTATACAGCAGAGATTGTGCTTGTGCTGCAAGGGGGCGGTAAAGGCAATATGACGCAATTTTCCTCATATCGCCTTTACCACCTCCTTGCAGCACAAGCAATGTCTCTGCTGTATAGTACACCCATATGGGCGTGCATAATTAACATGCCGGCGGAGGGGAGAAGCACA
Source organism: Allobates femoralis (assembly GCA_033576535.1). Taxonomy (NCBI): domain Eukaryota; kingdom Metazoa; phylum Chordata; class Amphibia; order Anura; family Aromobatidae; genus Allobates; species Allobates femoralis. The sequence continues at coordinate 88,962,435 of JARQOC010000005.1, forward strand.
AAAGACCGCCTTTTGTGGCTTTACATATAATGAGAAGCTGCAGATCCAAGTAAAAAAAGAAGTTTTATAAACTTTACAATAGCGCTTTATGGACACAAAGGGATGGATAGAAATGGATTACAATGGTGCAGGGACAGGTTAAAAGAGCCTGAGGGCTAATTTTTAGAATTTCAGGTTCCCTTTAATATTTTTGGAACTTGGAGTGGTTTTTTTTTAGATTTGGCTATCTTAGGAGGATATCTGTTGTGCAGGTAACTATTATGGTACCTTTACAGCCGCTACAGAAGGTTGGAAACAACCGGGTGTCGGAGACAATTGTATCTTGCACCGTCAAATCAACCCGAGGTAGCGCGTGTAAACTCGGTTGTTGCCACCCGTCACTGTCGACACCTGTTTCAGAGCAGTGCTCTAAAACAGGTTGATTTCAACCCGATAGGTAGCGGCGTCTAAATGAGGAACAGGAAGGTTTTTTCAACACCTAGTTAACTCCCTGGGGTGTGACACAGCCTCCGGAAACCGCCCCCCTTCAGCGATCATTGGTGGAAGCTCCTGCGTTACGATTGGTTGTCACTGCATAGGGCGGCATATTTAAGGAGCTGACCAGTCACACTACACAATTGCAATAGCATCATGTATTAGCCAGCCTTCCTGCGCTGGCTGGCCAATCATGATGCTATAGCATTGTCCAATCATCGTACAAGCGTCTCGTAATCCACAACTCTGGCAGCCTATGTGTTGTCCCTGCTGCCCAGGTCCTCCCATATTACCTTCTGTAGCGGCGTGTAAATGAGGGATGGTGCTCTACAGAAGGTAACTTGTGGCACCTGGCGGTGCATCCAGAGCTAGTTAAACCTTCTGTAGAGCACCTTGTAGCGGCGTGTAAAGGCGGTATCGGGTACCGTTTGCAACCGTTGGAACGTGCTCATGCACGTGAGACACCCGGTTTTTCCAACCTTCTGTAGCGCGTGTAAAGGTACCATTACTGTGCAGAATTATTAGGCAACTTAATAAAAAACAAATATATCCTCATCTCACTTGTTTATTTTCACCAGGTAAACTAACATAACTGCACAAAATTTAGAAAAAACATTTCTGACATGCAAAAACAAACACAAAAAAATTAGTGACCAATATAGCCACCTTTCTTTATGATGACATTCAACAGCCTTCCATCCATAGATTCTGTCAGTTGTTTGATCTGTTTACGGTCTACATTGCGTGCAGCAACCACCACACCTCCCAGTCACGGTTCCGAGAGGTGTACTGTTTTTCCTCCCTGTAGATCATACATTTTAGGAGGGACCACAGGTTTTCTATGGGGTTCAGATCAGGTGAACAAGGGGGTCTTGTCATTATTTTTTCTTCTTTTAGACCTTTACTGGCCAGCCACGTTGTGGAGTAGTTGGATGCATGTGATGGAGCATTGTCCTGCATGAAAATCATGTTTTTCTTGAACGATACCAACTTCTTCCTATACCACTGCTTGAAGAAGTTGTCTTCCAGAAACTAGCAATAGGTCCGTGAGTTGAGCTTCACTGCATCCTCAACCCAAAAAAGGTTCCACAAGTTCATCTTTGATGATACCAGCCCATACCAGTGCCCCACCTCCACCATGCTGGCGTCTGAGTCAGAGTGGAGCTCTCTGCCCTCTACTGATCCAGCCTATGGCCCATCCATCTGGCCCATCAAGAGTCACTCTCATTTCATCAGTCCATAAAACCTTTGAAAAATTATTCTTAAGATATTTCTTGGACCAGTCTTGACATTTTATCTTATGTTTCTTGTTCAAAGATGGTCGTTTTTGAGCCTTCCTTACCTTGGCCATGTCCCTGAGTATAGCACCCCTTGTGCTTTTTGATACTCCAGTAACTTTGCAGCTCTGAAATATGGCAAAACTGGTGGCAAATGGCATCTTGGCAGCTTTACACTTGATTTTCCTCAATTCTTGGACAGTTATTTTGCGCCTTTTTTACCCAACACGCTTCTTGTGACCCTGTTGGCTATTTGCCATGAAACGCTTGATTGTTCAGTGATCACGCTTCAAAAGTTTGGCAATTTCAAGACTGCTGCATCCCTCGGCAAGACATCTCACAATTTTGGACTTTTCAGAGCCCGTCAAATTTCTCTTCTGACCCATTTTGCCTAAGGAAAGGCATTTGCCTAATAATTAAGCACACCTTATATAGGGTGTTGATGTCATTACACCACATCCCTTCTCATTACAGAGATGCACCTCACCTGATTTACTTAATTGGTAGTTGGCTCTCAAGCCTATACAGCTAGGAGTAGGACAACATGTATAAAAAGTATCATGTGATCAAAATACTCATTTGCCTAATAATTCTGCACACAGTGTATTGCCATCAATAGCATTCAACTTGACCATTAAAAAAACAAGTCCCTACTCAATAAATATAAGGGGCTTCCCCGTTACTGGTAGCACAAAGACTCTGAAAAAGCACTATGGCTCCTCACATGGCAAAAAGAAAATCAGCATAACCTGTGCTCCCAAATCTAAATACCCCCCTTCCATCAGAGACCCAAAATTTCTAAACCACAGTTAACATTCACATGTTTGATATTGTTATAGTGAGGCCGCCCACCTAAATAATGGGGTATATTTCTCCAGAAGCACAAGCTGTGCACAATGTACGAGCACTACAAAGTACCATGCACTGCAAGGGCTTATTTGCAATTTTTAATAATGCCATGTTCCAAGCGTTTGACTCCATTGGTGTTTTCCATAGATAAAATCATCACTACAGTCAGAGATGAACTTCCCAAATTCAGGAATTTTAAAAGAATAAGAATTGCACTTTTGGCGCCATTTTCCATGACCCATAGTGTTCTAATTTTTCAGGATCTGAGGCTGTTTGGTGGCTTAGTTTTTACGGCTTGACCTGATATTTCTAATGACTTTGTTTTTGGGTAGAATTTCCGTTTTTATCACCCGTTATTTCATTTTATGACCAAGAAAAAAGTAATTTTTGGCGTTTGGACTTTTTTTCTGTTACGCAGTTTAAAGATGTGATTAATTGATTTTATGTTTTGATAGATCGGGCATTTCTGAATGTCACGATACCAGATATGTGTATTTTATTATTTTTTAAATTGTTTTATTTTTAATGGGGCAAAAAGGGGATGATTTGAAATTTTGTGTTTTTTTTCAAATTACTAAAAACTTTTTTTTTCTTTATTTTACTTGACCCACTAATCGGCCTCAGTACTGCACAGTGTGATCACTTCTCTTGTGCACAGAGGAGCTATGGCTCACTTTTCAATGCAAATCCGGGAAAGGGGGAAGGGAAAATGGTCACCCCTCCTTCAACTGTGATCCAGGTCAGGTGCTCAGCGGCGGCCAGCCACCGCCCGAAGTAAACCAAGGAAAAGTAGGAGCTGGCACCCGTATCCAATGATAAGAAACTTTATTTCATCAAAACTTACAACATGAATAATAGCATCCTGAGGCCTAAGCCCGTTGTCAGACGCATTTCAGTGAAAAAACTTTCTTCAGTGACAAGTGATGTTAAAATAAAACTACAATATATACAAAAACAGGACAACTGTGAGAATTACAAATTGCGTTCATGTGGTAACATTTCATTTAACCCATGCATGGTATTTGATTAGTTTCCAAAAGAGCAGTCACAATAAAAGGTGCCAGAGCAGGCAGTAGACACAACAGAACACAATATCCATAATAATAGATAAACCCATTTAGTAACAGCTAACATGAAATTCTGAAATACCTTTTTTCAGGGGCGTAACTACAACAGGTGCAGGGGTTGCGATCGCACCCGGGCACTGCAGCCTAGGGGGCCCCGAAAGTCCCTTTGGCCTATAAAAACAGACTATTACTATTAAAGATTTGCAATAATTGGGGGCCCCGTTGGAGCTTTCGCATCGGGGCCCCTGGGCCTGAAGTTACGCCACTGCCTTATTTATATATGTGGGTTTCAACCATAGTTATCTATCATTATACAAATAGACATGAGAAAAATACATCCCATAAAAAAGGGGGGCCAGTAATAAGGCCTAAAATAATAAAAGATTTCATGATAACGCACGCTGTAGTGTGGAGGAACCAAGGTGTGAGAATGGGCACCTAGAAAAAGTTGATTATGCACCCAATATCGTATATTAAATCCAAAAATGTTTTTGAATGGAGAATGAGAGAGGAATAAGAAAACTGTATGGAAATACGTGTCCAAATTTCAAGGAGGAAAAAGAGGAAAAAGTAGAAAAGGGAAGGAGAAAGAAGAGGAAAAAGTGTTGAAAGATTGAGTAAGTCAGTGTAAGACAGGAAACACATAGAAAAATGCTAGATAGATGAACCAAATTCACATGAAGATAACAGGGCAACAAGCAATCAAATGAAGAAATCATATCATTTAATCATATAGTATGCTTTTTAATAGAAGTACAACAGATTACTACGTGTAGAGAAGGATTTCCAGTTTGTCAAGGAGCGCTTCCAGATGGTTCATTAATTACTCCGATTATTTCAAGGAAATTCCGATTTATAATACATATAAACACAACGCGTTTCGGCTATACATAAAATTAGCCTTCATCAGGTAAAATCCTATTAAGCCGCAGAATCCGATAACTTTCCCTATTTAGCATATTGCAGTTTCGATCTCCCCCACGTGTGGATAGTCTTATCTGCTCCAAACCCTTAACCACTAGGCTATTCATTCTGCCATTGTGGAACTCACGAAAATGTTCGGAGAGACCTGATATTGATTTACCGCTGCCCACGGAGGAAGGATCAGCCCCCGCGACATGCTCAGCCACACGTTTTTTTAGGGGGTGGCTGATACATCCCACATAATCCAAATCACATTCGGTGCAAGTTGCCATGTAAACCACGTATGAACTGGAACAATTGATATAGCTTTTAATTTTTAAATTGTCTCCACTAGCTCTGTCGTTAAAAAACGTTTCCTTAATCATAAACTTACACAAGCTACATCTCGATTGCCCACATTTATAGTTCCCTGTGTATCACAACCAGCAAGGTTTGCTACGGCAGTTCTTGAGTCTAAATTCACTGGGTGAAATATAGCTAGCCAGATCCCTGCCCCTGCGAGAAACGCATCTAAAGCCACCTTTTAAAATGTTACACAAAAGTTGGTCTTGGTAAAGCATAGGAACATACCTGCATAAGATATTTACTATGCTTGTTTAATCTGTACTAAAAGGAGTGGCAAAAGTGATAGGTCCTTTATCAGGAGTATGATTGGAGGATGACCCCTGTTTAGAACTGGTACGAGGTGCTGGGCCACAGTCAAGCAAATCACCTCTGTTTTTCTTATTGACTATAGACTTAGCTTGGGTCACCATCCAATCTTTATAACCTCTGGCATGTAACTTATTCTCAATATCCCTACTTTGAGTCACAAAATCATCTTCTAATGAGCACATCCTCTTAGCTCTAGTAAACTCACCTACAGGCAGGCTTTTGATGGTATGGACTGGATGACAATTCGCAGCATGAAGTAGTAAATTACCCGCAATGGGTATCCTATACAATCTGGTAATAGTTTTACCCAATGCTTGATCACCCAACAGTTCACAATCTAAGTAACTGGCCCGATTCCCATGGTCCTGCATGGTGAATCTAAGGTTCATGTCGTTATTATTGCAATAAGCGACAAAATCCATGACACTGGTACGAGAAGACACATCAAGGGACCCATCCCAAATCAGGATGAGGTCATCGATATATCTCCAGTGCCACTTCGGGTGTCTCAGAAAAGGATTGTGAATACTGTACAAGAACTCCCTTTCCCACACAGACATGTAAAGATTGGCCAATGAGGGGGAAAATGTCGCCCCCATTGGACAACCACACATCTGGAGGAAGAAGGAGTTCTCAAATTTGAAGAAATTGTTTTTGAGGAGAAAATCAATGGTCATAAGAATAAACCTGATCTCATCCAATGAATAGGATGTCCCCCTCAAAACCATGGCTTCCATAGCCAACCTATGGGGAACACAAGAGTAAAGAGAGATCACATCCAAAGTGATCCATCTGTCACCAGGGTCCCACCTCAGATCCCCCAACGCATGTAATAGATGTTTTGTGTCCCTGACATAGCCAGGCAAATTCAATACTAGGGGTTGAAGTCTCCGATCCACCCACTCAGATAATTGTTCATTAAGTGAACCAGTACCAGATATTATCGGTCTGAGTGGAGGAGGAAAACACCCCTTGTGAGTCTTAGGTAATGCATGGAAGATCGGACAGGAGGGATGCTGGACAAATAAATGTTTTTGTTCTTTGTCATTAATCACGCCCAATTTTAAGCCCTCATTCAACAGGATGTCCAAATCCTCCTGAACTTTTTTGGTGGGATCTGACTTCAATACCATATAGGTGCTTTCATCCTCTAGAATTCTCATAACCTCTTTATGATATAATAAGGTGTCTAACACAACTACGGAGCCCCCTTTATCAGAGTTCTTAATAACAATGTTAGGATTGGATTGAAGATATTTTAAAGCCGTTCAGTGCGATGGGGTTAAATTATCTCTGGTATTATTATCAGCAACGAAAAGATCCCTGATCTCTCTTTCAACGATGGATTGAAAGGAGTCCATAATGGCAGCCTTAGATTTTAATGGGTAAAAAAATGGATTAGGTACATTATCATTAATAACGTGGAATCCAGGGTCCAAGTGTGAACCCTCATCCTGAAGATCGCTCAAATATGAAGCAGCACATTGTTCCGAAAAATTATTGAATAGGCTATCGGGGTTAAATGCAGAGAAGTTAGATGTTGGATTTGTATTGTCATATGAGGAAACAGTTCGTACAATATCAGTAATAGGTGTAAGCAGATCCACTCCAGAGCGATCAAGGAAGTAACGTTTAATTGTGAGATTCCTCACTAATTTATTAATGTCCTTCATCGTCTGGAACAAATCCGCCCTACCACTAGGTACAAAGCCCAAGTCCACTTGAAGTAAGAAGATATGATTAGTAGACAGAATGCATGCTGATAAATTTAATACATCAAAATCAGGAGCAATAACATTCCCTACATTACTACAGGAATGATTTAATAGTGGTAATATTTTCTATTAGCGGGAGAGGGGATAGATTACCAGATCTGTCCAATGTGGAATTAGCTCCAAGAGAGCTGAAGCTAGTGTCAATTAGTGAGGAGGAAAAGCTCACTTTACGCTGCGAATCCGGTTGGTTTTTCAAAATGGATTTGGGCTTGTAAGCCTTTCCCCGCTTCCAATTATAAACCTCATTTGATTCATAGTCCTTGCAGTCTCTTAGAAACTTCTTCTTTTTGGTGGCTGTAATAATAATGCATGGGTTAAAAGAAATGTTACCACATGAGTGCAATTTGTAATTCTCACAGTTGTCAGGTTTTTGTATATATTGCAGTTTTATTTTAACATCACTTGTCACTGAAGAAAGTGTTTTACTGAAACGTGTCTTACAATGGGCTTCGGCCTTAGGATGCTTTTATTCATGTTGTGAGTTTTGCTGAAATAAAACTTCTTATCATTGGATACGGGTGCCTGCTCCTACTTTTCCTTGGTTCACTTTTCAATGCCTCATTTTGCCCTCATTCTGGCTCTCATAGAGATGCACTGAGAGCTTGGGATGTAACTTCTGACTTCAGGACAGTCAAAAGTTGCAGTCACAAGATGGCGCCTTGTGACCAGAGTGGTACCCATAAAAGGTGAAGACATTAGAGAGAGAGTATGAGACCAAGTGCATAGGCCTTAGGTTAAAAGCAACACTCAAGTAGTGAAAAAAAAACCCACTGGAGTTGTGCTTTAAGGCTAGGGTTTTTTTTTTCTTAAAAAAAACTTTTTGACAATTTAGCATATGTTGGCATGTTTACAATTTTTGATACAGTTTACTTTTAAACCAAAACCAAAAATGGATGATAAATGGATACAGGGAAGACATCTGTAAAGACTGAAAGTTCTCTTTTTTAAATAAATTCTTGATTTCTGTCTAAAAAATAATCATCTGAAAGAGGAAGCAAATCTTTATCTTAATAAATAATTCTAAATGATCATTATCAAGAGCTATATTCAGAACTCTGCCAGCTCCAAAAAGTGGAGATGCCAGACAAACTCATAGGACTGTAATTTTCAGGTTATCCCCCCAACTCCATCACTCTCATTCCCTTCTTTTGAGGTCCACAAAAGCTCTTCCATCCCCTTCCCCTCAGAGTAGCGGTGGTATACCACCCCCCATGTTCACCCACCCATTGCCTCGATCATTTCTCCGCGTGGCTGCCACACTTTATGCCCTCAGAATTACCAACCCTTATTCTGGGAGACTTTAATGCCCCATAAACACCCCCACCTCCCAATCTGCATCCCAGCTTCTATCTCTAACCTCCTTCTTGGCCTCTCACTACTTTCAACCTCTGAGACATGCAAAGATGATAACACCTCTGACCTGGTCTTTGTCTGACTCTGCTCAACCTCCTCCTTAGATAACTCAACACTTCCTCTCTCTGACATTCTTTCCTGCACTTTCACAAATCCTCGCCACCCAGCACACTCCTACCTATCTCACATCCAGAAATCTACAGGCCATTAACCCTCATACATTCACAGACTCTCTACACTCATCACTGTCCCCAATCTCCTCATTCTCCTTTCCCGATCTGGCAGTAAATCACTACAATGACACTCTCAGAAGCACCCTGGACCAAGTAGAATCCCTCACCTTCAGAGCCTCCAAATATAGAACAAAAGAGCCCTGGCTCACATCACAAACTCAATTCCTCCAGCGATGCTCTATGAGTGCTGAACGCCTATGGAGGAAAACCCACACATCAGATATCTTTATACATTTTAAATTTATATTAAACTAGATGGTGGCCCAATTCTAACGCATTAGGTATCCTAGAATACTGCTGAGAGCGGCGACCAATCAGCAGCGCGGGATTCATATTTCCCGCCAAGCCATGCTGCTTCGCTGATTGGTCGCTGCGGCCACGGTGTCCAATCAGAGAATTAGCGTGGCTTGGCACGCGGTTTGAATTCCGCGGCGACCAATGAGAGACGTGGCATTCAAACCGTGCGCAAAGCCACGCTACTTTTCTGATTGGTCGTCGTGGCCGCAGCGACCAATCAGCAAAATGGCGCAGCTTGGCAGGAAATATGAATCAAGGGATTCACATATCCCGCCAAGCCGAGCCACTTCACTAATTGGTTGCTGCGGCCGTGCTGACCAATGAGAGTCGCGGCTCGCGGCTTGGAGCACGGTTTGAATGGCGCGTCTCTCATTGGTCGCCGCGGCGACCAATGAGAGATGCAGTGCGCGGCTTGGTGCACAGTTTGAATGCTATGGCAAACATTGAGAGACGTGGCATTCAAACCGCGCAACAAGCCACCCTACTTCTCTTCGCGGCTGCAGCGACCAATCAGCGAAGCAGCGCAGCTTGGCGGGATACATGAATCCCGCACCGCTGATTGGTCGCTGCGGCCGCGCCGACCAATCAGAGAAGTAACGTGGCTTGGTGCGCAGTTTGAGTGCCGCGTCTCTCATTGTTCGCCGCGGCAGTCAAACCTCATGCTAAGCCGCGCTACTTCTCTGTCTTCTATCACGACTTCTATCATGACGAAGGGGTGATAATTTAACATCAAAACAGCGAGAAGCTTTATATGAATTGCAAAATTATACTGATATCATCATAAAACCAGCAGATAAAGGGGGAAATGTGGTCCTATGGCTAAAACAGATGTACAAAAGGAGGCGTACCACAGTTAAGAGATAAAAAGACATATCTCAAACTGGACTCCTCTCGACTGTCCCGGTTCACTGCTGAGTTGGACTCAATTCTGTTTGAGGCTGCTGAGCAGGAAATTATCCCCAAAAAAGATCTATGAGTTATAACTCAATAAGAATGCTAAGATCACCACTATTTACTGTGTGCCCAAGATATACAAAAACAAACTAGAATCACCTGGCCAATCTGTTGTCTCTGGACTGGAGGGCCTATGTGACCGTGTGTGCAAGTTCCTTGGCTACTATCTGAAGCCATTGGCCGAGGCATTGCCTACATACGGGCTAGCATGGAGGTCCTCAAACAGATCGAGGGCATCACTACAGAGGATAGCATGCTTCTGGTCATGGCTGATGTGGAGTCTTTGCATACTTCAATTGATCACACACAGAGTCTGGAGGCGGTCTGCCTGTTCCTCATGGGTAGCAGCTGGGATGGCCCTATGATTGAGCTGATCCTGGGACTCCTTGAGTTCATCCTCACTCACAACTTCTTTGTCTTTATTGATCATTTTTACCTTCAGAAGTCCTGCTCTGTGCTGCTCTCCCCGCTCCCTGATGAGCCCTCATTGCTCCCCCCGCCGCCTCCCCGCCTGATTCTAAGTTAGGACAAGGGGGGGAACAGCTCCAGGGAGCAGGGAGGGGACATCAGGGAGCATGGAGCACAGCACAGACCAGGAAAACCGGCGATGAAGTCTTCTCACCGCCACCGGCTTCCCCACCCTGGTCCTTCACTCCCTGATCCCCCCGCTGCCTCTGCACCAGGTCCTAAGTTAGGACCGGGCGTGCAGAGCAGCTCCAGAGAGCAGGGAGGGGGCATCAGGGAGCGGGCAGCGCAGCACAGAGTAGGAAAGTCGGCGGTGAAGTCTTCTCACCGCCAGGTTCCCCCACCTGGGTCTTTCTCACTCCGCTCCCTGGAGCTGCTCCCCCCGCCGGTCCTAAGTTAGTAGAAGCGGTTTTATATGTGTTCGACGGTGTTCGACGAACATTCGACGAACACACACCAGATTCGACTAATCGAATCAAATTCGAACACCAGGGTGGTGGCTCATCTCTAGTCCTGGGTACACAGCTAGTATGAACAGCTGAAAAATTCTTTATCAATTCTCTGGAATGCTCTACCCCAAGAAATTAGGACTATCGACAATGTACATAGCTTCAGGCGCTCCCTATAAATACATCTTTTAAAGGAGGCCTATCATAATCCCTAATAGAAGTCCTGTATACTGTATATAGCCCATTCACTATTTCTCTGGACATAACTCTCCTTCCACCTCCACCAAACCCAAAAGCTCTACACAGATTGGCTGGTGATCATTTATGTAATTTTTTTTTTCTATCCCCTTATTCCTCAAGATGCCTGGACCATTATTGTAATATGCCCCTGTACTTTTGTGTAACCCCCACCTCGTTGTATACTGTAAGCTCTTTTGAGCAGGGCCACCTTTATTTTTGCTTTAATTATTGTATTGTATTTTTTACACTGTTTCTCTGCTTTAATTATTGTTTTCTATTTTTTTACATTGATTCTTTACTTTAACTACTGTATTGTATTTTTTACGTTGTTTCTCTGCTATAATTATTTACTGTATTTCTAGAATTGTTCCTTATGACCATTTGTATATGAACCAATTACCGTAATTGTTTATTGAATATGTTGGGGCTATATAAAGAGTATCATTATAGGACTGAATTCACACGTCTTTGATGTAGTTCTTATAAGATGCAACAGCCAAGGATCTAGAGGTAAAAAAAGCTAAGAAGGAAAAACTTGCTTTTAGATCCTGTGCTGTGTTTATCCAAATATAAAATACTGTTAACAAAATTGCTAATAATCACTCAGATACCGTCCAATGATGGGTTGATAATAAACATTGTATCACAGGATTAGTAGATGAGAAAATCATTTAGTTTGCTGTTATTTAATTTTTCTATGCAAATTATACCTATAATATAGAATATACTTTTCTTGACTTTCTTTCCTGCGCTTTTACGAGGATATATCATTTTTCTTCAATACATAACAACACTTACGAGTTCTCAATACCATTATTGATTGTAAACTCTGGCCAGTGCTTTCAGATCTATTTTGCTATTGAAAGACGTTTGCTAACCTTTCAGATTATTGATTTTATTTAGAAACAGAAGTACATGACTTTCATTACAATGATAGCATTGCTGATTCACAGGTTTTCTCAAAACTCCGAGAAATGAAGTGTATGGACACATTGTGACCATAAATGAACAAGTAAAGAATATATAACGGTGACACTGTCTATAAGGATAAAGGTTTCTCTTACTGAAAGTAGACAGAGTGTACTGCCTCTATATAAGAAAAATCTCTATGCTACATTATACAAAATTAAAAGCATTACCTATTTAGTATCAGAAAAACAGACATTTAGAGATACGGCATGTCCTTTTCTAAAGAAGCACTCCCACGCACCAAAGTTTTTATCCCTTTAATACATTGTGATGAACATATTATATTGCACTGTGTACTTACCATTGCACATTTTGCCTTCTACCCAGTTCATTTTTCATTTTTCCATTAGGTCTATGATATAATGTTATTTAAAACAGACTGGCTGAATCCTTCTAAACTCTATGTAAAAGCAGGATATCTATTTTCCCTACATGAGTCATCCATTAGAACTACAATTCTCTGTGACTGAGAACACATTGTAGTTCTAATGATGATTCATGCACAGACTTTGTGTTTCTACCAGTACATAGAGCTTAGAAGGATTCAACTAGTCTGTTTAAAATCAGTGATGTCATAGACCTGATGGAAAAGAAAAGAAGTAACTGGATGGAAGGGAAAAATTAGCAATTGTAAGTACACAGGGCTATATAATAAAGAGATCATTGATAAATGTTTCACCGAAACGCGTTTGATGCGGTATGTTACCTACTGAGATGCTCTTATTATAAATGTTGTGATTTCAAGAAATAAAAATAAGTTTGTCTATTGGAGCAGGTGCCAGCTCTCTTCCTTTACGCTTCCATAATATAAAGATATCAATATATAACCAGGATAAAAATTTTGATGGGACTTGATGCGAACCCAAACTTCAAAAGGTTAGCTCATCTAAAGTTGTTATATGATTGAAGCTTTTTAAAGGTTTTATCACAATAATCTTTTTTTTACAATACTTATGAGTCGGTCGACAGGGTAGGGGGTACTCGGATACCGGGACAGGTTGCTACTTCTGTGGGGATCACGGCTAGTCGGGTCCCGGTCCCGTGCCCTGGACACTCAATGGCTGAGGGGAAAACTATTTGGGATGGGGGATTATTATACGTGACGCCACCTGTGGTACCTGCTAATGTAGTTACCAGCGCTGCAGCTGGCCGCTGAGGTGATGGTGATGCAGCTTTGGGTAGTACAGCTCCCCTCAGGTGGAGCTTTACCTCAGGGCAGCGGGGTGCATGAGGGAAGTAGTAGTCCTTGGCTCTGCGGCAGTGAATCAGGCACACACACAATAGTCTCTGTTTCAGTATCTTTTTTACTGACGGCGGGTAGCAGGTACGGTCCATGAGGATAACCAGGTGGCCGATGCAGTTTGGGACATCCACCTTTGAAAGTTATGAAGCCTCCTCTAATTGCGTTTGTGGTGATTTGGGTAAGTTCTGCCTGGAGCTGAACCTGCCGCTTTCTCTCACTCTCTCTCAGGATGATACTCCACAACTGATGATGAGTACCTTTCTGTGGGGATCCCTTCTCCTTTCCTTGGATTCTTGGTTCTATGTTTGGTCTTGTTTGGAGTCTTGGTTTCCTAAGCTCCAGGGGGATTAAATCCTCCTGTCTGTCCGGGCTTTCTCTGCTATGACTGATTTAACAGCAGATTTGGACTCCAGTGTCCAGGTGGGCTAAAGGGCAATTATTTCTGTTCCCCTCTTTCTAGAATTTTCTAACTTTCCACTTGCCTCCGTCCCTTTCTAGGGTACTACACAGCTCGGGTGTCAGTCTTTTCTGTTTCTGGGCCTGACTTGGCCCCAGCAACCAGCTCTTCCTCCTTTTTGACTCCTCAACTGTCACTCCTTGACTCCCTCTGTCTGACTGACTGGCTCCTCCGTCAGACCTGGATCTTTATAGGGGATCTTGCCTAAGGCAACATGTAGAGCTCCCCCTTCAGGCCTTGGGTGGCAGGTGTTGTGTGCTGTGTGTGCCATGGTGTACATCCTTCCCTGCACTGGTGGGTCCTGTGGCAATCCCTGCAGGGGTGCCACACTTAATTTCATATGAAATCAATTTTGTTCTGGTTAAATGGCAGATGACATATTGGACGCTGAGCAGTTGCAGAAAAAGTCCTGCTTTAGGCCTCATTCACTTGTCTGATTTTCTTGTACAAGTGGTAGCCATGGTTTTCATGGCAGGCGCTAGTACCTTTTATAGTCAATGAAGGCATTCACATGTCCATAATATTTCACGAACCGTAGAAGTCCGCAGAGACATGTTTGACTTTGATCTGATGGTTGATCAAAAATGGCAATGCAAGTCAATGGGTCCATGAAAAATTTGGATCATGGCAGTTAAGTGTGGTCCAATTTTTACATACTGACAGAATTGAGAAGGTGGAGGAACTTGTTTTTTCAATTTCTCCATGTATGAGAAAATTGGTTTATACTTGTACCTCACCCTGATGAAACTCTGATAAGAGTCTTATGAGGATAACTAATCCGTTTTTCTTGTATGTGGAGAAATTGGACATGTGAATGAGGCCTCACTCTCAGTTTTATTGTTGACTACCACCTGGCTCTTATTGACCTATTGTGGCTGATTGCACATAAAAGAGGCTCAGTATGTTCCCCCATTGTTGAACTCCTTGCTACAATTAGACCTATTACGTTTTTTAAGTTAAAGTTTTTTTCTGGTTAAATTATTATTTTCAATAATACCTAAGAGTTTTTTCCAGGACATCGTAAGAGCTATCTTATATTTTACTGTCTGTTCTGTTTATTTTATCGGACTGTCAACGTCTTACCGCTTCCATTTAAAACCTTACAGAACAGTGTGGCGCCTTCATCATAGGCATGAGGTGTCAAGCTCATCATTGCAACTGTTGAAACCTCAGTGGGCTTTTTATAGGTGCTTTACTCTCAAACTCCAGTCCCTGAATGTTACTGACTATGCAGAATGGTACCCATTCATAACGCTTCATATGCTGCATATAGGAGGTGATTGGGAATGCATGCACAGACTCAACTTGCAAGTTTGGAGCACAAACAGGTTGTTCTGCCACTAGCATATGTTTTTTCTTATTGTATTGCTGTACAAGAGACCATAGAGCCTTGAAAGCTTGCTATTTTTTTTACCATCTTCTCAGTTAGCCATTAAAAGGTATCAACCACTGAGGACTCTCAGATTCTAATATTTTACTGTACTGCTGTAGTAATATCAGATTTACTAGGTTTGTTTCAATGTACTTTAGCTCCCTCTAGTGGCTGAAATTTTTACCAAATCCATTTTCTATTTTTTATGTCTCTTGTTTCTCCTCCTCTTTACAATGCATTATGGGTAGTTCAGTCTCCATTTTCTCTCCATACTTCATACAGGAAGAGATCTTCCATTTCATCCCTCTTGTGATAGTATTGCCTGTAAGAATGTATGTTGTCTGCAGCTATTAACTATTCTAAATGTTACCCCGCCTTTGTCAGTTGTATCATAGGTTACAATCTATTTTGCTTGATATTCCATGCATATTGTATAGCTTATGTGCGATATGTATCTTCTGTTGTATCATTCATGCACTGACTGTATGTATCCCTATTATCCCCAGTTTCACCGAATCATATCACCATGTTCAATAAAAAACAAAGTTCAGCAACAGTCTTCTTATTGGACTCAGTATAGCAGTTTATCTGCCTATTTAGCTTCACATGCCCGGGTTGTGTAGTGAGAAGAGAACACAGGTTATAACAATTGAAAAAGGTAAATAGGAATAGTAATGTGAAATAAAGAAAAATTGTGATGGTGGTTTATTGAAAAGTTGTCTTACTATTAAAGCTAAGCAATTTATCTTCAGATGTAAAGATCAAAAGCAGGTAAATAGTGCTACAAAACCTGCCTGGCTGCATTATTGGAGCAATGGCTACAGAGAGGAAATAAACAAATCATTCTTCCTATAGCTGCTTGTTTTCAGTCATCAGGGTGGTGCAGGGAGCAATTACAGTCACCCCTCATTATCATGTGATCAAAGCTATAATCACTCCATAACTTTGATTGACAGCCAACACTGAAGCATATGTGTGCAGAGCAGGTTATCAGTCAAATTGCCGGGGAGAGATTACAGCTGTACGCACTGTACGCAACATCGCTGGCAACTCACGGGAGCGCGTATGTTTTGGGAACTTTGCCAAGATCGCTGTGGAGATGTTACACACAGTGGCATCGTCGGCAACGCAGCAGCGATGTTGAAAGCAACTTTCGCTGCCAGAGTTAAACTCAACCCAGACAGCGATCGTTAAAATTGCAGTGAATAGGGGAAGTTGCTTTCAACATTGCTGTTGCGGTGTCACACAGAGCGATGATAGCAGTTCGCCTGAGCAACATCGCCTGGTTTACCAACATGTTTGTAAACCAGGCAACTCCGCTCAAGTAACTTATCGCCGTTGAAATCACCCTGTTACACGGGGCAATGCACTAGCGATGTTGCTGCAAATTCGCCACACCCCTGAGTTGCCGGTGTTGTTGCCCCGTGTGACGATACCTTAACAGCAGCACCTAGATGACTGAAAGCAAGAAGCTATTGGAAGAATATAAGTTCATTTTCTCCCTGTAGCCATTGCTGTAATAAGCAGCCAGGCAGGGTATTAATGCAATTTACCTGCTAATAATTAGTATTTTTTAACATGACAGGTAACTGCATGTAGTTTTTATAATGAGACATATATCATAATATTTAAAAAATACGATTTCAACAAACTACCTACATTTATGATAGTTTTGAAGGAAGAAAATATAGTATTAATCACTGAGATCAATTGTCATTGTGTTACAGAGTAAATCAAATAACAGATTAAAATTTGACAGTGAGGAGTTCTAGGAGATACGGAAACTTATCTGTTAATGTGCTTTCACATCAACGTTTTACGCTGATCGCGGCAGTTGCGGTGAAAAAAAAGCAACTGCCGCGATTACCGCATAACGGCTGCACTTGCGGTTCACTTGCGGCAAGTCCCATACAATGTCTATGGGGCTTGCGGCAAGTGCGGTTTCGGCACTTGTGGCAGGTGCGGCCGTGAAAAAACCGCGGCATACCGCATTTTTTTTGTGGCCGCACCTGCGGCAAGTGCCGAAACCGCACTTGCCGCACACTTAAAGCAAGCCCCATAGACATTGTATGGCGCTTGTCGCAAGTGTGCCTTAATCGCTGCAGTTGCAGTTTTTTCACCGCAACTGCCGCGATCAGCGTAAAACGCTGATGTGAAAGTAGCCTAAGGGTGCTTTCACATCTGCGTTTTTCGTAATTCGCGGCAGATGCGGTGAAAAAACCGCATCTGCCGCGTTTACCGCATAACCGTTCCACTTGCGGCGCGGTTGCGGTTTTTTCTATGCAATGTATAGGGGGACTTGCGGCAGATGCGGCAAGTGCGGTTTTGCACTTGCGGCAGGTGCGGCCGCGAAAAAAACCGCAGTAAGCCGCGGTTTTTTTCGCGGCCGCACCTGCCGCAAGTGCAAAACCGCACTTGCCGCACCTGCCGCAAGTCCCCCTATACATTGCATAGAAAAAACCGCAACCGCGCCGCAAGTGGAACGGTTATGCGGTAAACGCGGCAGATGCGGTTTTTTCACCGCATCTGCCGCGAATTACGAAAAACGCAGATGTGAAAGCACCCTTAGATGTTTTGTTTATGCATACAGCAAAATCAAGGCACAAAGTATGTGATAATAGTGAATGAGCAGGACTGCTCATTAAAGGCAATCTGTCACCAGGTTTTTGACACCTAATCTGAGAGCAGATTAATGTAAGGGCAGAGACTCAGCTTTGATCTATGTTTCACTTACTGGCTACTTAGTGTACTTTTCACAAAATCACTGTTTTATCAGCAGGAGATCATCATTAGACTAGTTAACCTGCTGCCAGTTAGTCAAGCATATTCATAAGCCCTGTGTAACCAAACCCTGACCACTGATTGGCAGCTTTCTTTGTACACTGTACATGGGAAGAAAACTGTCAGTTAGTTATAAGGGCGGGGCTTATACACAGCTCAGCATTCAGAAAATTTGTTGACCTGCAATAGATAAAACAGTGATTTTAACAAAACTGCAGTATGCAGGACAGTAACATTTGATGACAGCTTATCCTTAAGGTATCTTGTTTCTTTGTTAACATAAAGCTCCAGATATATCTCTACACAATATAATACTACCATCACTAAAGGCCATAGAGGATGGGCTCTTAAAAAAAAAATCTAACTTGGTCATACTCACCTACCGGCACACACCGGGATTCAGTACCGATTCCTCCATAACCTGTGTAGAGATAAGAAATGGTGATGTCACTGCTCCACTAAATAACATATCCCTGTGGTGTGTTGTTGGCTTCAGCAGTCAGGTAACTTTACGCAGCTCATTATTATAAAATGTCCAATGACACGTTGCTAAATTTATGCAATGGCCGCTGTACCCAATCACACCCTGCAATGATCTGGCAGGGGGTAGTATATTGACATCCCTGTACAATGTCTTTGCACTTATTAACTGTATAGCCTGCTCTGGATCAAGGTCAGTGCCAGTAGATGAGTATGATTGAGTCCCTTTATGTGTCAGTGTGTGTTAGGATAACCCTAGCAGGAAACACAGTCATCAAATTATTCAGAATTTTCAAGGAAGGATAACATTAGTGACAGTTTACTTGTGTCCACATTTTGGCAAATCCAACACTGAACCTGTTTCACGAAATGTGGCAAGTAGTTTGCGAACTGTAGCATGGGAGAAGGGTGGTCTTGTAGGGTGTTTTGCATTGAAATTTGCTGCAATGACCAAGGTACTGAGTTCACCAGACATCAACACAATTTCTATCTGCTCCTCATGTGTTAACCTCAGTGACATGTCAATGGCTGTAAACAAAGAAAAGCTTGAAAATGTAGTTATGAGGAAACTGCGGCACTCATCGGACCCATAGAAGTGCTACCAGCGTAAAACGGTTTACCGTTGTCCTACTCTGCACTCCCTCCCTCCCTGCACCTTGTACCCTACAATAATGGAATAAATTCCTGACACCAGTCAGCAACTACGGTAATAATAAAGCTTTATTTATATAGCGCCAACATATTCCACAGCGCTTTACAATGTAGGGGTTAGAGTACAGAAAATATACAGTAAGTAATTACAGTAGAGAACAAATACAGTACAATAATTGGATACAAAACAATAGGCATAGAATCAATGTAAAAAAATAAAAATAAATAAAGCAAGAAATGAAGGTGAACCTGCTCAAAAGAGCTTACAATCTACAACGGGATAAGGGTTGCACAAGGTGCAGGGGCTTATTGCACTGATGGTCCAGGCATCTTGAGGAAATGGGGCATAGGGCTAAACTTACATGAATGGTCATCAGACACTCATTGTAGACCTTTATGGTTTGGTGGAGTTTGTAGAAGAGTAATGTCCAGAGGGATAGCCCATTCACTGTCTACAGTACAATGGACTTCTAATAGGGAGTATGATAGGCCGCCTTAAAAAGATGCGTTTTTAGGGATCGTCTGAAGCCATGCAAGTTGTGGATAGTCCTGATTTCTTTGGGTAAAGCATTCCAGAGGTTTGGTGCAGCTCTGGAAAAGTCTTGGAGCCGGGAGTGGGAGGATCGGATTAGTGCAGATGTTAGTCGAAGGTCATTTGAGGAACGTAGAGAGCGGGTGGGTGATAGACAGAGATGAGGGAGGAGAGGTAGGGGGGTGCTGCTCTGTGAAGAGCTTTGTGGGTGAGAACAAGCAATTTGAATTGGATGCTGTAGTATACGGGCAGCCAGTGCAATGACTGGCACAGAGCAGAGGCATCTGAGTAACGATTGGCCTGATGGGTGATCCTGGCTGCTGCATTAAGGATGGACTGGAGAGGAGAAAGTCTGGTGAGGGGGAGGCCACTTAATACAGAGTTGCAATAGTCAAGGCGGGAATGGATTAGGGCCACGGTGAGGGTTTTTGTTGTTTCCAGGGTGAGAAAGGGGCGGACTCTAGAGATATTCTTCAGGTGTGCCGCAGTTTCCTTATTACTACATTGATTGCTCACTCGTGCTATCTGCAGAGCAACGCCGGAAAAAAACATGTTTTCAGCTTTGGGTTTTCAGCTTTGTATTTTCAGGCCACGATGGCTTAGCCGCCGGAGGACCTGACTCAATTTCTCAAGATGATCCTCAAATGATGTTCCAAACACCACAATGTCATCTAAATACAGTATATCAAAACTGACTCAAAATTTAGGTTACCTGAACAGTGTTCCATCAGGTGTTGGTAGGTCCCAAGGGCATTGGTATGCCCAAAGGGCATTCGGTTGAACTTGTAGAGTCCCATGGATAGGACAAATGCTGTCTTACAACGGTCTTTTTCTGCTATTGGTACCTGCCAATAGCCATTAGCCAAGTCTAACGTCGAGAAGTATTTTGCCCAACCCAATGTTGATAGGGATTCTTCTATCCGAGGTAATGGGTATGCATCAAGCATCGTGGGAGCATTCAACTTTTGGTAGTCCACAAAGAATCGAAGAGTCCCATTGTTTTTACACACCAGAACCATAGGTGCCACCCAGGGGCCTGGACTCTCGCATATCACTTGATTATCAAGCATACCAGTTACCAAGCCTTTAACCTCTTGGTAAAGTTTCAGGGGAATTTGGCAGTATCACTCCCTGATAGGAGGAGTATCCCCTGTAGGAATCTCATGCTCAATCGTCTGGGAACAGCCAAAGTCTTCTCCATGTCGTGAAAAGGTCTCCTGGCACTCCCACAGGACTTTTTCCAGCTGCTCCAACTGAGCAGGGGTTAGTTTCTCTCAATCCACATCCATCTGGTTCATGATCACGTGACCATTCCAGTTTTCAGTAGGGTGCTCTGTCTGGCCAACTCAATTGCATTAGTCCATGATGACCGTTGGTCTGGGCGCAGCTCAAATCCTATCCCCTGAGGCATCTTTTCTGCCAGTACAGATAGTTTAGCAAGAATAGTTCCAGTGGGAATTATGACAGCCTCATCCAGCACATTGATACATCTGACTGGCAGTTGTCCATTCTTCACGACCACCAAGGCACATGCCACATGTGTTTTAGCAAATGAGGAGCAGTTTCAAGTTGCACTTCCAGACCATTTAATCTCTGGCCCGCTCCCACTGGCAGTATGAAGAGTTGTTCCTGTTATGGCGCCAGCGAAACCGTGGTCTGCAAAGGCATCCTGACCATACCCACCTGGCCCCCCGGGACTGTACTCATCAAAAGATCGCAGCCCAGCATCAGATGATGTAACATTCTCTGCGTGGGTCGGTGGCAGGTAGAAGGACTCTAATATCGGGGTCATTCACTGGCATACATCTGATGATTCAAGTCTCTCAATACGTTCATCCCAAGTGTCACCTCTATCCCTCTTGTGGGGGGGTGGTCCACCAACACGACTTTCTTCTGAAATAACTTCTGGCAGAACAGTTTCAGCTGCATCCACATGATTCTCTTCACAATCAGCTGGCCATTGATGGCATCAATAAGACATATTACTCGGCCATCCTCAGGAACCACCGATTGGCTGAAGTGTCTCCCATACACCTCCAGAGGCATGATGGTACACTCTGATCATGATCTGATCTGATCATCACTAAACACTTCATCTTCCGCCTCTCAAACTCTGCTTCCATCACTGAGCTACTTGCGTGCAAGTCATGTTCCTCCTGCCGAGGGCCCAGCGAGGGGCAAGCAGCGTATGTTTGCTCTCCTAAAGCAGCAGCCAGCAGCTTCACCACTGGTGGTGGATCCTCTAGCTTGATATTGGTTTGACGGGAGTGGACAGTTTTGCTCCTCTGATGATTCCTCCAGCGGACATGTCAAGGTTGGCTGCAAGCACCCAGCATAGATACTCCATGCCTCTCTTGCATACGGATTAGACTGGAGTTGACAGGCATGGCAGGTGGTTTCTCTGTCTGGAGAGGGGACAACTCCCTCTGGACCTTGGCCACTTCCTGCTTCAGCTCCCTGAGCTATGATCTTGGGGCTTGAATTACCTCTGTCAAAACTACAATTTTTCAGTCCCAGTCTCTTGGCTTCTCACCATTTGAATACAATTTACCATTTTCTCTACCACAGGTGCAGACTCCTCTTCCCTCTCAAGGGCAGCCACAAATGTATTCCAGAAAGTTAGTTCAGGAGTGGTCCAAGCCATCTCCTGTAACTTATCACGAAGGAACCTATTGGCCAGTCAGGTGATAAACTGATCCTGAAGAAGCCGATCCATCTCCTGGAACATTCCCATAGCCTTAGGGTCTAGGCGGCACATCTCATTTAATGTCTCCTGCAAGGCAATGGAGTACTGAATCAGGGACTCGTGCCTCCTCTGAGGGCGCTTAGAGAAGCGGGCCCGGAGCTGCGTCACTCTAATACGGCTTCCGTAACTCCCTCTCAACAACTCAAGTGCCTTCTCTAGCGTATCCATCTCTGATTCTGGTCATACCATCACTGTCCGCCTGGCATCTCCCTCCAATGCATTTAATGCCAGCTCTACCCGTAAATCGGTGGTTAAATTACATATCCGCAAAATGCACTATACCCTCTCAGACCAGTCATGCTATGCCTGTCGCATTTGGGTATGTGCTGGAGTAAGGCTCCTACCGACACGTACCCTTGCAAAGTCGTCGCGGCTGAAGGGGGACCTGCAACTAGGGGGAGAACTGTTGGTGCGAAGGGGTCACTTCTTTTCTCGTCCCCGTCCATAACAAATGCTGAATCCTGCCGATTACGTCAAAATGTAATGATCAGAGGTCTGTACTGGATCCAGCCAGTTACAGAAATAGAGAAGGTTGCAAAAGCACACTAAATACTTCCTTTTACTTTGGGAAACAAAGGGTAAATTTAGAGCAAGATGCACAGATAAGTTATATTCCAAACTATTGGCTATATTATTTACATACACCCAGCATATGGGTAGGGGTTGGTGTGTTACCTCAGTGTTCTCCTCAGTATAAGGAAACAATGGCAGAAATAACTAATTTACATAAAATCTACATGGAAAAAATAGATTAACTACACACAGCAGCAGAACAGGTGTAAATCTGATGGATGCAGTGTAGTGAGGATCACTGAAATAACACACCAATTTACAATCCTATTAACTCTATACACACAATACATATAAACTTAGTATATATTTATGTACATATATATTTATATATTTTAGCTGTTGGATACCCAATTATCTATCGTTAATGTTTAGTCCAGTTGCAGTCCAGACCAGTCCTCTGGAAGTATGGATTGCAATCACTTTCAATGGTCTTTGGCACCAAAAATAAAAACAAAATACGACCGTAGTAAACAGAAATACTCCGTTGTCTTGTCTGAAGAAGATCCTAAATCTCTATAGCTTTCGGAGAAGAGGGGGGGTACAAAGTGTGTTCACGTGGATAAACCACACCAAAGCCTACAGTCTCACTGCAGGGATTCAGTATTTCTCTCACAATATGGCTGACCCTTCTTCACCAATGCCCTCCTCTCCTGACAGCAATACACTTGCTTCATCTCACAGAATAAGTCTTTGGTCTAGACCAGGGTATGGGCTGTCGAGTTCATCAGTCACCGTTCTCAACTTTATCTGACACAGATATCTCCACAGCCACTCTCCTCTCACAGCTCCTCAGGACCCTCTTTACCCCACTATTATAATCTCTCCCAGTCTTCACAACAACCCCTCAGATGATGGACCCCATCTTTTTTTCAGGCAGTAAATGTCTACACACTCTTACAAAGGTATGGACCAATAACCATGGATTGTCCCAACCTGATAAAAAAAGCCAGCAGCTGTCTATTTTACCTGTGCTGGTGTTGAAAAACAGTGAGAACCCCATGTCGGTTTTATATTTAATTTATTTACTGCACGCGCTTGGTGATGACTGCTCTCATCAGCATCGTTTTGCCTTGCTGATTGCAGGGAGACCAGATGAGGTTGATAACAGTTGTAGTCTGCACCTGGCGCCTGTGAATATTGCTGACTTTGCTGCTTTCACAGCCGCTGGCTGCCGATTCAAACTGTCATCATCCTCGTCTGGTCTCCATGTGATCAGCAAAACCAGCACAGTCCATACATGGCACTCAGAAGAAAGGGATGAAAGAATAAACACCAAGGCCAGAATAGTCTTCTGTTCAACAGGGTTTATGCCCAAAAAACTAAGGTAATGGTAATAACAAAACTTGGTCAATTTTGCATAAATATTCTCTTCAATCACCTTGGTTAAAACAGTGGTTTAGACAGCAATCAGAATTTTAAACTGAGGAGCAGGGCTCTCACGCTTCTTGGAATTTGTTGAATGAATTGTGTTATTCTGTTATATCTGATTTTGTCTGTACTGTGCTGCACAACATGGAGGTACTATATATTTAAAAATTATTATAGAAGACCATTATGAGTCTGCTGTGTTCATATGGGGCTGCTGCTTTCCATAACTATGAAGAAATAGGGATTAACATTCCTATACTTTATATTAATTCATCTTCCCAATTATAAAGAAGAGAAGAGCTACTTCATTTTCTTCTTTGTTATTGGGTGACTGTGGTATTTTTCCTGTCGCAAAAATATGTAATGTGAGGGCACACCGCAATATTTTTATATGGTTGTGTTTTGTTATCTCAATGTAAACTTTGCCAAAACCATAAGAAAATATAGAACATCTTACCATCTCTTGTTACTTCTAATTCAAATATATATATAGAATCTGACCTTTCCTTAACCATGAATCAAGTAAAATGCTGGCGTATCATCTCCCAACTTAACAAAAATATCCTCCTATGTTACCTCCCTGCTACCGGTAACACTCTCGCACCTCTCAAGTCTGCCCTTGACTCTGCTGACTGACTAATCCAGCTCTTTCCTTCTCCGCTTCTTTCCTTGGCAAATCCCTTCAGTGACTCTCAATTCCCCAGTTTATCAAGTTCAAACTGTTACAATCGAGCTACAAACCTATCCATAATGTATCTCCTCCATTATATCTCTGAACTAATTTCCAACTATCTTCCCTCACGTAATCTCTGGTCCCCCCAAGACCTCTCTCTCTTCTCCACACTTGTATATTCCCCACCCAATTGCCTCTAAGACTTCTCCACAGTAGCTTCCATCTTCTGGATTTCTGTGCTCTAATATGTCTGATTATGGATAATTATCTATCGCATTAGGTACTTTCAGATAGAACTTGAAAACCCATCTCTTCAAAAAAGTTTACAGCCTGTAATAATTCTGCTGACGCCTCATCACCACCAGAGCAGCCACAACCTCAAAACCTACTATCTCCTTCCCCATTGCTCTGTGGACTATAAGCCTGTTAGGGCACGGCTTCAGTACCCTATAAAATATGTTAAGTTGATGACTATTCTTTGGCCAATTTGTCCATCCTTAACTGTCTTCTCAGTTCAAAACCCAAAATGAGCAGCACAAGATGACCAACTTTGTAAAAAGCAAGAGGGAAAATAAGAAATGACTAATCAAGTGGCATAACTTGAAGTTCATGAGCCTCAATTCAAAAGTTCTCAATTAATACAAGTCTTTAACAGTTAACAGCACTGATCTTTTCATATAGCCCAAAGGGACCTTTTGAGCCCCCTAGGCTTCAGGACTCGGTGTGTAGCTCCTAGCTAGTCAGTGCGCTACAAAAGGGTACTGCACCCCTAACAGAAGGTGCAGTATGCTTTATCGTGGTAGTGGGTAGTAGAAGCTTGAAGCTCCATCACCACACAAACACCTAGTAATAGGGGACCAATCAGACACCTTTTACCAGGGTAACCGGGAGGAGAAGTTAGGTTATAAAGTGAGTGGGGAAAGAAGAACAGAAGGAGTGAGAGCAGAGCCGAACAAAGAGTGAGAACCTGAGAGCGGAGTTGAGAAGAGTAGAAGTGAAGGAGAGTGTAAAAGAAAAGAAGTAACACGGAGGGCACCTCAACCTGGTGACCCAGACAGAGAGGGGCAAACAGAGAGTGACTGAACACCCTGGCCCAGTCCAAAGCGGGGTACCGGCTCCGACGGGGATCAGAGGTCCATCCCTGAACCGCAAATTACCGGCGTGGTCGATGTCTTCTTAGTAGCATTATCCAACCGCCCCAAAACCAAGTACGGTCTCCACCAGAAGCACTACACAGGGTTTTGTTCCCTTTGGAGAGATAAAGGGTTTCCATATCACCCGACGGGCCTGGTTCAAGAAGTGGGATTGTGCAGGATACCACAGAGAAAGGACAGAGAAAGTGATAGAGAAGGAACATCAGTGGAGCTTCAGAGGGACATTGCTCACTGCTAGGACCACCCTGACTGAAACAACTGTTTACCCTGTAAAACTGCAGATTACTGGAGTAAAGTATCCATTCAGAGTGAGTGACGTGTCTGTGTTCCTTCCTGATGAACAGTGATTTACCTGCCTGGCACCACACCGCAGAAGCGGCGCAGCCCCATTCCAACTGCGCTGCCCTATTCCGCCATTATCAACCTACAGCCCCGGTGAACTCGCTCTTCCTGTAGAGAGCTACAACAGCTACAGGTGGCGTCACGATTTACTTTATTTTATTATTTTTTTCCTTTCTCTTGTCTGCCTAGGGGTACGGACTTGGGCACCGACCATCCGTGACATCCCCGTACCAGTACGCCCGAGATCCGAGTACCCCAAGCACCTGGCCCCAGACTGGTGTGATTATAACTCCTGCACCTAGTCTAGTTAAGCCACTAGAACATCTGTAATTACAATGTAAGTTCAAACACAGTTTTGCAAAAACAACTGAAAAAAGAGTTGAAAGAAACCTTGGCTTTGTAAGATAGTAGTATTTTCACTACAATTCTTTTTTTCATTGCATTCAACCTAGCATTCATTATTTATCATTGGAAGACCTTTAGATAATGTTCTCGAGTGAGGAACAATCATAGTAAATCAACTGGATGCAAAAGATGATATGAAAATTTTAACATGATGAGTGGCAACTATTCAAAGATCCATTGTCGTCCTGAACTCTACATGTTTGACATCAGTTAACATTTAAAATATAATATTTTTATACAGAACCCAATATGAGTGACATTTTAAAGTTACTCTTTGCAATTTACCAGCAAAGTTATTTAAAGAAAATATCAATAATGTGACATTTACGCACAAAAAAGTAATACAAGAAAAGTCTCTTAAAAATGTGTCCAATTTTTGTTTTTCTTCTCCTAATTTGTAGTGGATTAATGTGAATAAATATAAGCATAATCATTTAATGTAATTTTAGCCTTTGTATGTACATATTAATGGATCTCCATGTGGCTCCCGCATTTCATGTCCTCAGAATTACCAAACATTCTGGGAGACTTTAACATTCCCATAAACAGCACCATCTCCCCATCTGCATTCCCAGCTCCTATCTCTAACCACCTCTCTTGGCCTCTCAAGCTCTAAACCTCTGAGAGGCACAAAGACAGTAACACCCTTGACCTGGTCTTTACCCAGGTCTGCTCAACGTCCTCCTTGGATAACTCCTCACCTCTTCTCACCTCTTCTCTCCGACCACAACATTCTTTCTTTCTCATTCACTTACCCTCAGTCAGCACATCCCAATCCTACCTATCACATATCCAGAAATCTACAGGCCATTAACCCTCATGCCCTCACAGACTCCCTCATCTCATCTCTGTCCCCAATCTTTTCTATCTCCTGTCCAGATCAGGTAGTAAATCACTACAATGACACTCTCAGAAGCTCCCTGGACCAAGTAGCGCCCCTCACCCTCAGAACCTCCAAACATAGAACAAAACAGCCTTCTCTCACATCACAAACTCGATTCCTCCAGCGATGCTCTAGGAGTGCTGAACATCTATGGAGGAAAACTCGCTCACCAGGAGACTTTATCCATTATAAATTCATGCTCAAAACTTACAACTCTGCCCTTCACCTTGCCAAACAGACCTACTTTACCAGCCTGGTCTCCTCACTATCCAACAATCCAAAGAAACTCTTTGACACCATTTACTCTCTCCTCATTCCTAAAGTGCAGGCCCCCATCACTGCCCTCTTTGCTGATGACCTAGCTTCTTGCTTCATGGAGAAAATAGACAACATCCGCCAGGAAATCAGCTCCCAACCTCCAAGCGCTGCCACCCCCATTCTTCCCCACATCTCCTCTGGTTCCCTCTCCACATTTGACCCAGTCACAGAAGAAGTCTCCAGGCTCCTTCTTCCTCTCGTCCCACCACATGCACTAACTACTGACCCCATTCCCTCACACCTGCTCCAGTCCCTCTCTCCAGTCGTCACCACTCATCTAACCAAAATCTTCAATCTCTCCCTCTCTTCTGGTATCTTCCACTCCTCCATCAAACACTCGATCATTACTCCATTATTAAACAAAACCTCTCTCGACCCATCCTGCACAAATAACTACAGACCAGTCTCTAATCTCCTCTTCATCTCTAAACTCCTGGAGCTCCTGGTCTACTCCCGCTTCACCCGTTACTTCTCCCTTACTCTCTTCTAGATCTATTACAGTCTGGTTTCCTGCCCCTTCACTCTACAGAAACTTCTCTCATCAAAGTGACCAATGACCTTCTGATGGCAAAACGTAATGGTGACCACTCTCTGCTTATTCTCCTTGATCTCTCTGCAGCTTTTGACACTGTTGACCATCAGCTCCTACTCTCTATGCTGCATTCCTTTGGCATAAAGGACACTGCTCTCTCCTGGCTTTCCTCCTATCTTTCTGACCGCTCTTTAAGTGTATCATTCGCTGGCTCCACTTCTTCTCCTCTTCCTCTCACTATTGGGGTCCCTCAGTCCTTGGTCGCCTTCTCTTCTCTCTCTACACAGCCCGATTAGACACACCATCAGCAGATTTGGCTTCCAGTACCATCTTTATGCTGATGACACACAATTATACACTTCAGCTCCTGACCTTACCCCTGCGGTATTAAAGAACACCAATGACTGTCTAGTTGCAGTTACCAACATCATGTCCGCTCTCTGTTTGAAACTAAACCTTTCCAAATCTGAACTTCTTCTGCTCCACCCACCACTAACCTCCCTAAATCAGACATATCTCTCTCAGTTTGCGGCACCACGATAACCCCTAGGAAGCAGGCTCGCTGTCTGGGTGTTATGTTTGACACCAATTTCTCCTTCTCCTCCCACACACAATCTCTCGTCCGCTCTTGTCGCTTACACCTGAAGAATATCTCTAAAGTCCTGCCCCTTTCTCACCATGGAAACAACAAAAACCCTCACCGTGGCCGAAATCCATTCCCGCCTTGACTATTGCAATTCTCTATTAAGTGGCCTCCCCCTCACTAGACTTTCACCCATCTGGCCAATTGTTACTCAGATGTCTCTGCTCTGTGCCAGTCATTGCACTGGCTGCCCAAATTCAAATTGCTTGTTCTCACCCACATAGCTCTTCACAGTGCAGCACCCCCCTACATCTCCTCCCTCATCTCTGTCTATCACCCCACCCGTTCTCTACATTCTTCAAATGACCTTCGACTAACATCTGCACTAATCCGATCCTCCCACTCCTGGCTCCAAGACTTCTCCAGAGCTGCACCAATCCTCTGGAATGCTTCACCCCAAGAAATCAGGACTATCCACAACTTGCATGGCTTCTGAGATCTCTAAAAACACATCTTTTTAAGGCGGCCTATCATACTCCCTAATAGAAGTCCTTTGTACTGTAGATAGTGAATGGGCTCCACCAAAACCAAAAAGGTCTACACAGACTGTCTCATGTAAGCTTAGTTCTATCCCCCATTTCCTCAAGATGCCTGGACCATTAGTGCAATAAGCCCCTGTACCTTGTGCAACCCCTATCTTGTTGTAGATTGTAAGCTCTTTTGAGCAGGGTCACCTTCCTTTCTTGCTTCATTTATTGTATTTTCTTTTTTTCATTGATTCTATGCCTATTGTTTTGTATCCAATTATTGTACTGTATTCGTTCTCTACTGTAATTACTAACTGTATTATACTTTCTGTACTCTAACCACTACATTGTAAAGCGCTGCAGAATATGTTGGCGCTATATATAAAGATTTATTATTAATATTATATTATTATTAAATTTATCATCACAACAGTGTAGGGATGAGCAAACACTAACTGTAAAGTTTGCATGGAAGTCCGTTGACAAGATGTTGATTGAATGCTGAATAAAGTTTGCTGAATGCCTACAGCTCAGCCAATAAACAAGTGTGGAGCCCCTCGGGACGGGGCACTCGGTGCCGGACCGGGGTGCTGCTGGGGAATGTCACGGCGGTCCTGGTCCGGACCGTGTCCCGGGCCCGCACAATAAAATGAGGGGTTATTTACAGGGGATTTGTCACTCGTGACGCCACCCATTATATGCGGCCAGTAATGGGGCTTCCGCTGCTGCAGAACCTCCGGGGATGATGGGTTAGCAGCTTGGATGGAATAGTTCCTGTGGGCAGAACTGGGTTCCCCGGGGCAGTGGTAGAAATAGTTAAAGTCTGTGAGGATGTTATTGATGCTGCAGGAGAGTAGGGGTAGCAGTAGAGATGATAAGAGTAGAGGCAATGGACAGCCTATGAGGGCAAGTGGGGCTTCAGCATAAGGATGACACACACACTCACGGTTTCTGTTGTTCTTCAAGTCTTTACTGGCAGATGGTATTACACAGTATTGTCCACGGAGTCTGTACCAGGTTGCTCTCACCCTGACCGGGTCCTTGGCTTCCTACTTAAACGCTGTGTGTGGCCCTGCTGCATGTAGCTATGCTGCTGGCCCTGTCTCTGCTCACGGGTACCAATCTGCTGGGCAACTTGAGTCCTCTGTGTCACTGACTCCTTCGTGTTGCTTTGCTATGGTGTGGTGAAGATGGTGGACCTTCACTATGCCGGTGTTTACTGTCCTGTCTGTCTCAGGCACAGCCTCGGATCCGGTATCCGTCTTAAGCGCCTCCCCGGGATCAAGCTTTTGGGGTAACTCTTTATCCCGGGTATGTTCCTCTGTTACTCTGTCTCCTTTCCTCAGAACTCTCAGGACCTCCACTGACACTTGGCTCTGCTCCTGCTCCAGACTAGACTAAACTCTGACTGACTAACTGTCACTTCTGCTCTGAGGTAAACTACTTAGCTCCTCCCACTAGCGCAGGTGTCAGCTAAGCTCCTCCCACTTTCTAGTGTAGTGTTGTGTGGGGATTAAACCTGTGTTGTTTCTGTGGCATATTAACCCTTGGGGTGCCACACAAGCTTATCGGCTGTGCTACTTCCGCAGCCTTCACAGCCAGACTGAGTACTGGCGCACCCACCAGATCACAGGTGGCACCGCCATTTTGCTCTGATTGACATAGAGACAGGATGATGCTTGATTGAGGGATAATGTTACTGTGCAAACAGGTTTTGTGGGGGTACTCTATGTATCTAATACTACCCTGTGTGGTACAGTCTGCTAAATTGCATACCTAATCCTAGAGCTGTGTACTACAGTTTTCTGCCACATCCAGCTATTATTATATTTATAATTCACAATGTTTTCAAACCTTCCCAAATAAGAAGAAAATAAAATTGGTTACATCCTTCTCCTCTGCCTCACCCACCTACACTGCCATGTCCATTTCTACATCCTCTTTAACCTTCTTCTCCACTTGGACCTCTGCCTCCTGGTTCAATATTTCCTGTAGCTGAAGGGACACAGAGACATGATAATGTGAATTATGGGTTTACTGTATGTATTACAGTGAGTTGCAGATCAGGAAGGAGGCCAGATTTTGTAGGGGTACTAAGTTTTATTTTATGAACAACTGGGATTGGGATAAATGACACAAAACAATTTGCAGACGTTATCGCAAAGAACTTTTGCCAGACACCCGACCAAAAAAGGCAGGGACAATTGTGCTGCTCCAGTGACACTTCCAACATATCCAGAGATCTCAGGACAAAACTACCTTACAGGTGCTCCAACTAGAACAAGGGCACAATTACTATGCTATATGTGTGGTGAGAATCACTGCGTGCATAGAAAGACCTGTTGCTGGATCAGCACAATGATTTAAAAACTTAACCTTCCCTTCCCATGTACCCCATAAACAGTAATAGGCAACCTGGATGTCAACATTTCACAATAACTGCAGTTTTACACGTGAACAAGTTTAGTCCGATCTAAAAAGTCGCTGCATAGCTAAACCAGTTTGGCACCAAAAACTAATGGATGTGTGCACTCTTCCTGCCAAAAATATTTGTGCCTGGACCTGAGCTCAGGACTTATGATTCCACTCACCCAGTCACCCAGTACAAGAATATAAGGTTGAAGGGAAGTATCAATAGGTCCAAATGGAGTATCTGTATCTTCGGCGGACCTACAACTGTCCAGAAAAGGTTGGCACTGAAAGAGATTTAGCAGGGGTTTTCATGCCGGCAACACCTAAGGATGTCTTCTGGGATTCAGTATGCAGTATGGCAGCAGGTTCTCGCTCTCCTGATGTGTTATCAGCACCTCCAACATGCTCAGCAAACTGATTCTATCGCTTCCATCATATGTGATAAGCGGGTTGTGAGCAGTTTACCACACATTGGCAAGCTGCCAACCTGCTCCACATGCTCTCCTATACCTGACCACACAAACTCTTTTGTCCTGCCTGCACTAAGACCCCTCTGATAGATGGGAGAAGACAATACAGGCATCACCTCCACACTCTCACAATAATATGGAAAGAGTGGTGACTAGTTTGGGAAAACACCACCCTTTGACTAATCAACGCCCTGACTTTTAAACACAAAATGGAGGGAGTAATTGCTTTCTTAACACATTGATTTTAGAGAATGTTCATGTACAGGGCTGGTTAGGAATGGAATTTATCATGTCCTTTTGCCTTAATCCCTTCAGGAGTTTTCGTTCTTTCATTTCTTATTTCTTTTATTCCAAGAACAATAACTTTCTTATTTTTCCAAAAACATACTCATAAGAGCACTTGTTTTCTTTGCAAGTCAAGTTGTCCATTTTACCATGTGATGTACTAGAAATCATAAAAAAAATTCCAAATGTAAAAAAAAAAATCACTATTCAGCAAAGATTTTTTAATATTATTTATAGTGTTCATTTTACCATAAAAAAAGACGAGGATATATGATTCTCCAGTTAGTGCAATTAAAGGGGAACTCTAGTGAGAGAAAACCTTTTAGTACAGTTCCTGCCCTCCTACATGATGAAGCAGAGCTGAAACTGCAGCTCTCGGATTTATAGATCTCTTTTAAATTTGAAAAATGATACCTGCTCCTCTGCTCTGACCCCACCCCAGGGGACCCTGAATCTTCAGCCTGAGAGCTTCATGTAGAGTAAAAAGCAGGAGGTGTGTCTGGGTGTGGAGGATGGGAGCTGCAGGATCATCTTACATTCCACTGAGGAGTGATGATGATGATTCATTGAAGTTGGAGAGATAGGAAGATACCATGTTACCATGGGGGAGGGGAGACCATGCAGAGCTGAATCGATCAGTGTGATGATTTGCCTGTGCTCCTTGCCTCACGATAACAGTACACATTATGCATCCTCATACAGCCTGCTTGGTGACATGGTTGCTATTTCAAGCCTGGAGCCCCCATCACATAGAATGGTATATCAGGGACAGGATTGTACATTGTGAGCATGGGGCCTGCTGCAAAGCCCCATGCCATGCTCCCTTCCCATACAGAAATGTAAGTGGGCTGGAGTGTAGGATGAGTCTGCAGCTCCGAGATTCACACCCCTGACACACCTCCTCTTCTCAGCAACAGCATGAGTAGTCAGGCAGAAGATTCTAGGTCCCTTGAGGTGGGAGTCTACAGCTGAGAAGGTATGATTTTGACAATTTATAAGAGATCTATAGATCCAAGACCTACAGTGTACAGCTCTGCTTCGTAATGTAGCAGGACAGAACTGTACTAAAAAGTTTTCTCTCACTGGAGTTTCCCTTTAAGCTGATAACAAACAAGCATAGTTTTTCATTTTATTTAAGGGTGGAAAAAGATTAAAAATTTGTAAAATTCACTAGTGCAGGCCCAATTTTACGAGATCCATAACATTTTAAATTTTTAACATATGGAGCTGTATGATGGCTTGTTTATATTGATATAATTTTAGGTAGTTAAAATGTTGTGATCACCCTTTATAGCATTTTAATGCTACTGCTGTGGCGGCCAAAAAGCACTTGAAACGTTTCACTTTTCTTTACTCATTATACGGATTACCAATTAGATTAATTTGTTTTATGTTTTAATAGATTTAACCTTTAAGGAGTACTTGCAATATCATGTTGTAACATAAATATTACAGTATATTATATTCATATAATTGTATGTTAAATAAAGTAATATATATATTATATATATATATATAATAGTATATATATTTATTTTTTATTTTTTATTTCTTAATTTTTGGAAAAGTCAGGTCAAATTTTACTAATGTCTTACTTATAACTTTGTTAGTCCCTCAGGGACAGACCTGAAATTATCCAATCACTTGTGCTATATCCAATATCCATCTATGAATGCCAGCTGTGGGCTCTTTCACCATGATGACAGGCACAGGGTGTTTAGCCGCCCCTTGGCTTTGAGGACAACCATCGGTGTTCGCATCATGGGTTTGCAGATGGGTGGTTAGAAGTAGAATAACGATCCACCCTGCCAGTGTGTTGAAAGGGTGCAGGTTAACAGCTCCAATCTACCTGTTGCTGTTAGAGGAAGATGATAGCTGAATACCACTGCCAAAATCTGCTGCGAAAGATGTTGGCTCCCTTAGAGTAATGTTGAGTGAGTAGCGAAATATTCGTGATCACTATACTCGTTATGAATAATCTGTAATATTTGCATACTTGTCTGAATAGCGAGTCCAATAGTCATTAGTGATAGACTCCACCCACACACATCCAGCTATAAAACAAGTATTTCCGGGACAGGATGGGAGGGTGGGCTTTTTTGAGTTTTCACTGCTTTAAAACACCTTGCTGTGCCCCCCAGGAAGATCCTAACATTCAATCTGCTCTCACTTGGGGGGGCGACTCCCATTATGTACTGAAGGGAGGCAAAATTTGTGTCAGATTGATAACTCGATCGAATCCATCACTCATGAACACCAACAATACTCGCCAAGTAACAAGTATTCTGAATACTGTACTATACCGTGTGAGTATCGAGAACTATCGATTACATCATCGCTAGTAACGAGTACGCATCAAAGTCATGGTGCTGCCAAATTAGTACATCATTTGTAAAAGGCTGGTAGGAGGACAATCCCTTTATTAGCAAAGAATGATGTTGGTCTACAGTATTTTAATATTCTGATATCTTTATTTTGCGTTCACTTAATTTTAAAGAACTAAAAATGTCTTACCATAACAATGAGTCAGAAAGCTCAACATAGAAGACAAATGAGTATGGCTCATGATAATTTAAGTTATCAGATTAATTTTCAGTGAAGGGTAAAAGAATTTGTATGAATTGGAGTAAATTATATCTTAGTAAGCACAATAAAAGTGTTTTATGTTTTCATTAAAACAAGGTCCATGAATTAAGTTTGTGGAGGCTTTTTAGATTACACATTTCCTATAAGAATAAAAAAAGACCATTAATAATGTTCAATGAAACTGCTGCAATACATCTGTGCAAAAGGAATAACTCTACGGCTTCTGTTTGTTTTCATTTTAACCATTGTACTATATTGGTATATCAGTCCTTATTCCGTTTAGTCCAATATGATTTTATCTCCACAAATTTTTGATGATTGAAGAATATACACTTTACATGCAAACGGACATTCCAATATTTACATCTGTTAATGAATTTCAAAAAACCTACCGTATATACTCGTGTATAAGCCGACCCGTGTATAAGCCGACCCCCCTACTTTTGCCCCCAAAACCTGGGAAAACCTATTGACTCGTGTATAAGCCGAGGGTGGACCCCAGCACAGGTGTACAGCCCCCAGCAGTGTGGTATACAGGCCCCCCAATGGTAGTATACAGCAGCCTCCCCAGTGGCATATACAGCAACCCCAGTGGTATACAGCAGCCTCCCCAGTGGTATATACAGACCCCACCAGTATATACAGCAGCCCCAGTGGTATATACAGCAGCCCCAGTGGTATATACAGCAGCCCCAGTGGTATATACAGCAGCCCCAGTGGTATACAGGCCTCGGCAGTATATACAGCAGCCCCCAGGGGTTATACAGCACCCCCCAGGGGTTATACAGCACCCCCCAGGGGTTATACAGCGGCCCCCTGGGGGTACCCAGCAGCCCTCAGGGGGTACCCAACAGTCCCCTGGGGGTACCAACAGCCCCCTGGGGGTACCAACAGCCCCCTGGGGGTACCAACAGCCCCCAGGGGGTACCCAGCAGCCCCCTGGGGGTACCAACAGTCCCCAGGGGGTACCCAGCAGCCCCCTGGAGGTACCAACAGCCCCCAGGGGGTACCAACAGCCCCCAGGGGGTACCCAGCAGCCCCCTGGGGGTACCAACAGCCCCCTGGGGGTACCAACAGCCCCCAGGGGGTACCCAGCAGCCCCCAGGGGGTGCCCAACAGCCCCCTGGGGGTACCAACAGCCCCCTGGGGGTACCCAGCAGCCCCCAGGGGGTACCAACAGCCCCCAGGGGGTACCCAGCAGCCCCCTGGGGGTACCAACAGTCCCCAGGGGGTACCCAGCAGCCCCCTGGAGGTACCAACAGCCCCCAGGGGGTACCAACAGCCCCCAGGGGGTACCCAGCAGCCCCCTGGGGGTACCAACAGCCCCCTGGGGGTACCAACAGCCCCCAGGGGGTACCCAGCAGCCCCCAGCGGGTGCCCAACAGCCCCCTGGGGGTACCAACAGCCCCCTGGGGGTACCAACAGCCCCCAGGGGGTACCAACAGCCCCCAGGGGGTACCCAGCAGCCCCCTGGGGGTACCAACAGCCCCCAAAAGCTGGCACTGTCCCCCCTTGTAAGGGCCCCCCCCCCGCTGCTTATACATTACCATCCCGGTGTTCTGATCGGCGCCGCTCCTCGGTGCTTCTTCTTCATCCTCCCGTCCTCGCTGGCTGCATCCGGGATCTTCGGCCGTCGCGCGATGACGTCATATCGCTGCGACAGCCGGAGATCCCGGATGCAGCCAGCGAGGACGGGAGGATGAAGAAGAAGCACCGAGGAGCGGCGCCGATCAGAACACCGGGATGGTAAAGCAGGTGGTACCGTATAGACCCGTGTATAAGCCGAGGGGGGGACTTTTCAGCCCAAATTTTGGGCTGAAAAACTCGGCTTATACACGAGTATATACGGTATATGCAAAACACAATCTTTCATGAAGGGTACCGTATGTCATTTTTGCCAAGAGCTTCTTGTACACATCCTCCTAATAGAACAAGACTATCTGATCCAATATGTTTTTAACAGTTCGTCCCTATTTGTCAAAATCTGAAAATAACAAAGATTGTTAAGTCGGTTGCAAAATACCAACACAAACTTATTGGTTCAGATCAGATATTTTTAAAGAAAAAGATGATCCCTCTACAGTGTGACAGCCCTTGAGATATTTGTAGAAAGCTATTAAGTCTTCTCTCAGTGTTCTGTTTTGCAAGCTAAGTATTTCCAAATCCTTTAACCATTTCTCATAAGACAGGGTTAGAAGACCGGTCACCTTTCTGGTATCTTTTTTTCTGAACTTGCTCCACGTGTTATAGAATGTGGTGCCCAGAACTGGACACAGTATTACAGATTAGGTCTGACTAAAGAGGAATTGAGGGCGACAACGACTTCACGTGATCTAGACTGTATGCTTCTGTTAATACATGCCAGAATTGTGCTTGCCTTTTTTGCTGCTGCATCACGCTGTTCACTTATGTTCAGTCTGTGATCTATTAGTATACCCAAGCCTTTTTGACACATGCTGTTGCTTATGCCCTATTCCTCCCATTCAGTATATGCTTTTTTTCATTTTTCTTTCCCAGATGTAGGACTTTGCATTTTTCCCAGTTAAAAAACATTCTGTTAGTTTCTGCCCACTGTTCCAGTTTGTTTAAATCTTTTAGAAGCCTCTCTCTCTTCTCTAGTATTAGCTATCCCTCCTAGCTTTGTGACATCAGCAAATTTAATCAGTTTACCCTTAATTCCTTTATCCTAATCATTGGTATTGAACAACACTGGGCCCAGAACAGGTGCCCTGTGGTATCCTACTAAAGATATTCTTCCTACTTGATTTGCAGTCATTTATGAATACTCTTTGGATCCAATAACTACAGGCCTCCCCAAACGCTGAGAATGCCAGTCCCTTAGCTGCCTGGTTTTTACCTTGGCTGACAATAAAAATAGGTTGAAGCCCACATTTTTTATTTTATTTTTAAAATAACTAAAAAAAATAATAGTCTCCCCTGTATTTTTGATTGCCAAACAATGTAAAACCAGGCAACTAAATTTGACCGCACGTAGCTGTCAACTTTATCTGTGCTGAAAATTAAAAATAGAGTGGACCCCTACACAAAAAAATTCAAATTATTTATTTATTTTTACACCTCCTGTCGGCAGGTTTATTTCCAGTGGCAACCAATCACAGATGCCGTTACAATGGGTGGGGGTGCAACAGCCAATCACAGACTGTCTGGGATTAGCTATTGGAACCAGTGCAAAAAGATAGAATTAATGAGCGGCCCGGAAGTAGTGTGCCTGCATCTGTTGGACAATCGGTTAGTATAATGCTGCTGTTTATTTGTCATTTTGTTTATATTTAAGCTGCAACCTGAACCCGAACAGTAAAACAGACATTCTCAGGGAAGTTATTCAATAAGAACCCTGAACTTTACAGTTTAGGTGTGCACATCACTAGTCATAGAAGAAAATTAAGTTAGTCTGACATGATTATTAGTTACAAACCCATGCTGGCTCTGGTTAACCATTTAATTCTCATCCAGCTACTTGTATACATGTTGTTTAAAAACTTGTTCAAAGTTCCTTCCTGCATTACAGTTCAGGTCACAGATTATAATTCCCTCGGTCCACTTTCTTCCCCTTTTTGAAGATAGGGCCAACATTTGCTCTTCTACAGTCATCTGTGAGTTCTCCTGTTCTCCAAGAATTTTTAAAGGTTTTAGAGAGTGGTTTCAAAAATTTCCTCTGCTATCTCCTTCAGTACCCTGGTGTGTAATTCATCTGGACCTGGAGACTTGAATTTATTTATTTTAGCTAAGTATTCCCTCACTATCTCATGGTTTATAGATAGCCTGGATTCTTCTATTCCTTTAATAGTACAGTTGATGCTACACTTACTTTCTGAGAGAAAACAGATGCAAGATAGGAATTTCAACGTTTGGCATTCTCAAGATAATTTTTTACCACTTCACCATTTCCATCCTGTAAAAAGCCTATAGCAGTATATTGATTTGTAAGTAAAATAAATAAGATTTAATTGATATGGTGCAGCTGGTATCTGTTCTGCTGCATAAGAATTATACTGTAATTAGATATAATGTTTTCATCATTCTTAATGCACTAGAAAGCAGCAACAAGGCAGTGCAATATTTTTCACAGAAAAAGATGTGAAATTAGTGTCATTTGGTCAGTGTGCTTGCTGTCACAAGTGACCGAATTAGCTGTCACACTCTAGCAACACAAAGTTCAAAATATTCCGTCGTGTCTCATTATAGTTCTTACCAGACAATACAACTATTTATTTTTTCTGTCTAATTTCTTATGTCTGTCTTCAGTTTCTCTACTAAAAGATATTTAAAGCTTAGTTTATTATTAACTCAAAGTTCTCCTTCAGCTATGATTTTGTCAGAAGATGACAATTCAGGAGAACAGGTTCACACTTGAGCCATCAGAATGTTTTTGCTTCAATGATTTTTATTTATTATTCAATTGGGGGGTAGGAATAAGGAAGATTAAGTCTTCCAGCATTATATATTGTTACAGAGATATCATATATGAAGGGGGAAGGATGTAGAGATAAAAAAGGGAAATAGTCTAGAGTAAGTTAAAATATAAATACAGTTCAAATTTAAACCTTAAATCACACATTTAGCATATCTAAGTAGCAAACAAAGCTGAGCCATTAGAATTGATACATTTCCCTGTTAACTCATATTTATGTAGTGGCGGTACATAGATGATGTACAAACTGAACAGTCTACGTTTTTAAAGAAAATTTATGAAGATGAGCCTTTTTAGTTAGAATACATGCATATTTAATAAAAAGAAAATTGTCCCAAATATGCCCATATCCTTTGAGTGTAAAACGCTTCTGAAGAACCAAACTTTAAACTAGTAAAAAAATATTTAATAAAATTAAAAAAGGAGGAAGAAATGTTACTGTGTCTATTCAAATTAAAAGCACAAAAGGGCAATGAATCATTGCAAGTCCCGAAGGAGGATAGCTCAGCATAACATAACTCATTTGAATACACAAACGGAAAGAATGACATGTGACCTATCATATATTAAGCCTCTGAATGAGATAAAGTATATTACTCCTGTGTGCAGATGGGAAGCCGGGCACTAGCTACCATGAAAAGGTCGTTGAAGTAATGTCTATGTGTCTTTCAGCTTGATGGGACAGGTGTTACTCGGCTCAAAGAGTTAGATGTGTACAGTATAATAGAAGAAGTAGCGGTACTCACCAGGGTCGTCCATGCAGTGTGAGGAATTTTATTCCATATTAAAACAGGGTTACAGCAGTGCAGGGGAGGGAGGACAACAGGGTCGGAGGATGGTCACAGTTTCACCCAGTTAGGGCTTCTATGGGTCTTGTAGAAAGCAGTGACGTAAGTTCCTCCCCTTAAATGGGTGTAACTAATTGTGCCACTGCCCACAATTAATACAATGGTTAGTTTAAGGGCCGTTTCACATCTACGCGCCCAGCATTTGCCTGCCCTGCACTAGTGCAAGTGCAAACGCAGGTGCTCTCACAGGCAAGTGCAGGCAAGCACATTGGTGCATAGATGCAAAAGCCATGCGCTTGCTTTCGCCACCATCACCTTCTATGGCGACCGCACGGGAGTGGAACCCGGAAGGCAGGTCTTGCAGAGGGGCACAGTCAGAGCGCATGCATTACTCCAGACGCACCGGAAACGTCGCATTACGCGATCCGGGTTCTGTTCCCGTGCACTCGCCATAGAAGGTAATGGCGGCGAAAGCGGAAGCAAGCGCAAGGGCTCTGCATCTATCGCCAATGCGCTTGCTAGCACCTGTGCTTGCACTTGCACTACCGCAGGGCAGTCAAACGCTGGGCACATAGATGTGAAACGGCCCTAAGTACTTTTCTGACCTTGTGGCAGATTTTTACGTGGGCAAACCCATTCACCCACTTTTCATTAGATTTAGGGAACATTACAAATCAATAATATCTGGGATGGATGACCCTTGTGAGTGCTGCACCTTCTTCTATTATTAAGTATATTACAAGTTGCATCTATGGCCCAAAAAGTTACAGGCTGGCAGATTATTAACGTGTTTTGTATATGTAATAATAAAAATAATATTTATTTATAAATATATTTATATATGGACGGCACAGTGACCCAGTGGATGGCACTGCAGCCTTGCAGCGCTCAGGTCCTGGGTTCAATTCCCACCAAGGAAACATCTGTAAGGAGTTTGCATGTTCTCCCCGTGTTTGCATGGGTTTCCTCCGGGCACTCCGGCTTCTTCCCACATTGCAAAGACATACTGATAGGATGTTTAGATTGGGAGCCTCAATGGGGACAGCATTACTGATGTATGTAAAGTGCTATGGAATTAATAGTGCTATATGAATGAATAAATAAATAGTTTATTATTATTATTATTATTATTATTATTATATAGTTCCATTAGTTCCACAACGCATTACATACATCAGCAATTC
This sequence comes from Allobates femoralis, assembly GCA_033576535.1. NCBI lineage: Eukaryota > Metazoa > Chordata > Amphibia > Anura > Aromobatidae > Allobates > Allobates femoralis. The sequence continues at coordinate 89,004,192 of JARQOC010000005.1, forward strand.
ACAATCTAAATTCTCTAAAATCAGTCTTTGGAGTGTGGGAGGAAACTGGAAAACCCGAAGGAAACCCATGCAAACACAAGGAGAACATACAAATTCCTTATAGGTTTACATGCATGCGCATACAGTAAATAGTTATAACAGCTCTTCAGACCCACACATTTTTCATGTACAAGTGTTTGTCACAGGGTGGTAAAACGGTTTAGGGGATAAAGAAACAGGATGGTTATATGGAAAAAAGGCAAACAGGGGAACTAGTCTGACCATTAGACTAGGGATTCCTGACTCACCCTGTTCCCAGAATTACCTCTGAAGGTGCAGATGTCTGGACCACCACCTTTGCCCTTGGTTCCTGATCAGCCCTAGGCTAAGAGCCCCCTCACCTGTACCCATGTATGGGAAGCACAGCAACTTCCACTAAATAGCGAAAAACACCAAGAAAGCTTTAACACACAAAGTGCACACAAGTCCTTCCAGCTCAGTCTTGCAGAGACTAAAACTTTTTCAGTGACATCTGCTGGTGGAAAAGGAAACTATTTAAAAGCCAAGGGCTTGGACAGCAGAGTGACCGGACACACCGCCTCACCTGAAGAGCCGTAAATCCATGTTCCTTTTTGTAGAGAGAAAAAACGTGTTAGCTTTTTGTTCCACAATGTTGAATTTTTTGGTGTGTGTGTGAAATATCTAATACATGATATTGTTCATAAATTTCCTCCAATATAATTTTGCAGTATTAAATGTCAATTTACAGTTTTCTGTAAGAACAATGTCACATTATTGGCCCTTGATACCCCCCTCTATTTACAAGAGACATGAATGGTTAATCCCAACACAGTACAATACAGTTATAACACCAGCCTGTCTCCAGAAGATCCTTAAGAATGGGTTAAAAACCTGTACCTGTTCTGAAAATGTATGAGCTGGACAAGAAAACATATTGTAGAGCTAGACTAATTTTAAGCGCTACGGGAAAGCTTTTCCTTCTAAATAGTCACAAGTAGAGACTTTAAGAAAAAGTCATTTCAGGTTACAAAAACAAACACAAAAAAAGAACAAAGTGGAAAACTCAGAATCCAGCACGCTACGTGCTTTTTATTCTTTTTTTACTTGAAATGTCTTTTTCAGGGTCTCGGCTTGTCAGTATTTGGAATAAAAAGCTTTCCTATACTGCTCAAAATTAGAGATGTACTCTGTTCTATGTCCTTTGTATCACTCAGACATTTTCTGATCTAATTGAACCTGATTTTAACCAGTGTGTAACAATTTTGTGAAAAACGAATGATATTAAATGATATTGGGAGATTAGTTAAGAGATATATGAGGGGGACAGATTGGGGACGGCTTTGTAAGTCAGTGTTAGCAGCAGTGACGTAACTAGAGTCTGGTGGGCCCCGGTGCGAAATTCAGACCGGGCCCCCCCCCCACCCACGGGCACACGTTGGTCGGATGTATGGGCCCCATGTAACGTTCTAAGTTCTATAAAGACTCACAAATTGACCCGTCTATGTATTAATGTCCCTCATCCTGCTATATATGGTCATCCTACTGGAATATGGAGCTAATCCTTTTAAATATGTCTCCCATCCTGCTATATATGGTCTCCCTCCGGGAATATGGCCCTTATCGTGGTATATATGTCCCCCGTCCTGGTATATACGGTCTTCCACCTCCCGCCACGATAGTCCTCTAATTATTATAATGTATCCCCATATTCCTCCATATATTACAATAGACCCCCATAGTCCTCCATGTATTATAATGCATCCCATAGTCCCCCATTCATAAGGTAGCCCCAATAGTCATCCAATTATTATAATGCACCCCTACTATCCTACATATAGTAGCATCATAGTCCTCTGTATAGTATAATACAGCCTCACAGCCCTCCATATAGTATAATATAGCCTCATTGCCCCTCCATATAGTATAATACAGCCTCACAGCCCTCCATATAATATAACGTAGCCTCACAGCCCTCTATACAGTATAATGCAGGCTCAGTTGTCCATGTAGTGCAGCCTCTATAGTACAGCCTTATATATGCAGCCTCATAGCTCTCCATATAGTACAGCCTCATATAGTGGAGTATTATATATACAGCCTCATACCTCTCCATGTAGTGCAGCCTTATATTTCTCTATATAGTGTATTATATATGCAGCCTCATAGCCTCTCTATATGGTGCAGCCTCAAATATGCAGCCTCATAGCCTCTCTATATGGTGCAGCCTCAAATATGCAGCCTCATAGCCTCTCTATATGGTGCAGCCTTATACATGCAGCCTCATAGCTCTCCATATAGTGCAGCCTTATATATGCTGCCTCATAGCATCCTCTTTGCCCCGCTCTCCTGTGCCCCTCGCTCTCCTCCTCCTCCTCTGTCCCCCCACTCTCCACCTTCTCCTGTGCCCCTTGCCCCCTACTCTTCTGTCCCCTGCTCTCATCCTCTTCCTGCGTCCCTCAATCTCATCCTCCTCTGTCCCCCGCTCTCATCTTCCTCCTCTGTGCCCCGCTCTCATCCTCCTCCTCTGTCCACCCGCTCTCATCCTCTTCCTCTGTTCCCTACTCTCATCCTCTTCCTGTGTCCCCTGCTCCCCTACTCCTCTCTCCCCCGCTTTCATCTTCCTCCTCTGTGCCCTGCTCTCAACCTCCTCCTCTGTCCACCCGCTCCTGTTCCTGTGTCCCCTGCTGTCCTTTTCCTCTGTCCCCTGCTCTCATCCTCTTCCTCTGTCCCCCACTCTAATCATCCTCCTCTGTCCCCCACTCTCATCCTCCTCCTCTGTCTGTCCCGTGCTATCATCCTCTTCCTGTGTCCCCTGCTCTTCTCCTCCTCTGTCCCCCACTCTCATCCTCCTCCTCTGCTCTCATCCTCCTCCTCTGTACCCCAGCTCTCATCCTCTTCCTGTATCCCCTGCTCTCCCACTCTTCTGTCCCCCACTCTTATCCTCCTCCTCTGTTCCCTGCTCTCATCCTCCTCCTCTGTCCACCAGCTCTCATCCTCCTCTTCTGTCCACCAGCTCTCATCCTCTTCCTGTGTCCCCTGCTCTCCCCCTCCTTTGTCCCCCGCTCTTATCCTCCTCCTCCTCTGTGTCCCGCTCTCATCCTCCTCCTCTGTCCATCAGCTCTCATCCTCTTCCTGTGTCCCCTGCTCTCCCCCTCCTCTGTGCCCCGCTCTTATCCTCCTCCGTCCACCAGCTCTCATCCTCTTCCTGTGTCCCCTGCTCTCCCCCTCCTCTGTCCCCCGCTCTTATCCTCCTCCTCTGTGCCCCGCTCTCATCCTCCTCTTCTGTCCACCAGCTCTCATCCTCCTCTTCTGTCCACCAGCTCTCATCCTCTTCCTGTGTCCCCTGCTCTCCCCCTCCTCTGTCCCCCGCTCTTATCCTCCTCCTCTGTGCCCCGCTCTTATCCTCCTCCTCTGTCCACCAGCTCTTATCCTCCTCCTCTGTGCCCCGCTCTTATCCTCCTCCTCTGTCCACCAGCTCTCATCCTCCTCCTCTGTCCACCAGCTCTCATCCTCCTCCTCTGTCCACCAGCTCTCATCCTCCTCCTCTGTCCACCAACTCTCATCCTCCTCCTCTGTCCACCAGCTCTCATTCTCTTCCTGTGTCCCCTGCTCTTCTCCTCCTCTGTCCCCCGCTCTTATCCTCCTGCTCCTCTGTCCCCCGCTCTTATCCTCCTCTGTGCCCCGCTCTCATCCTCCTCCTCTGTCCACCAGCTCTCATCCTCTTCCTGTGTCCCCTGCTCTCCCCCTCCTCTGTGCCCTGCTCTTATCCTCCTCCTCTGTGCCCCGCTCTCATCCTCTTCTGTCCACCAGCTCTCATTCTCTTGTGTCCCCTGCTCTCCCCCGCTTTCCTCCTCTCACCTGTGTCTTGTTCTCCGCTCTCTTCTTCCCTTCTCTGTTCGGCAGCAGCTGGGGGGCGTGTCCTCACTTCCTGGATAATGAGCGGCCAGGACCTGATGCACGGCCGCCGGGCGGGAGACTGAGGAGGAGGTGGTGACAGCTTCCCAGGGGCAAAGGGCAGATTTTCGGCTGCTTGACAGTGCGGGCTGTGCTGCGCCCGGCGCTGGCATTGATGGGCGCAGGGCGCTCGGCACAGCGGGCGCAGGGGGCGGCTGGCGATGCGGGCCCCCTATAGGCCCGGGCCCCGTCGCAGCGGCGACCCCTGCGACCGTGAATGTTACGCCACTGGTTAGCAGTTTGAATTAGATATGTTGGTGAATTGGAAGCAAGTGAAGGGATTTGTAGTGGGGAGAAGTGGAGGAATAGCAGGGAGAGAGGTGGATTAGTCGGGCAGCAGAGATAAGGACAGATTGAAGGGGTGCAAGAGTGTTAGCAAGGAGGCCACAGAGGAGGAGGTTGCAGTAGTCAATGCGGGAAATGATGAGGGCATGCACTAGTAGTTTAGTAGAGTGAGGGTTGAGGAAGGGACGGATTCTGGAAATATTTTTGAGATGGATGCGGCAGGAGGTGGCAAGGGCTTGGATGTGCAGTTTGAAGGACAGGACAAAGTCAAGGGTTACTCCGAGGCAACGGACTTCAGGTACAGGGCAAAGTGTGATGTAATTTATTGTGATAGATACAGTTGTGGCCAAAAGTATTGACACCCCTGCAATTCTGTCAGATAATACTCACTTTCTTCCTGAAAATGATTGCAATCACAAATTCTTTGGTATTATTATCTTCATTTAATTTGTCTTAAATGAAAGAACACAAAAGAGAATGAAGCAAAAAGCAAAACATTAATCATTTCACACAAAACTCCAAAAATGGGCCAGACAAAAGTATTGACACCCTCAGCCTAATACTTGATTGCACAACCTTTAGCCAAAATAACAGCGATCAACCGCTTCCGGTAACCATCAATGAGTTTCTTACAATGCTCTGCTGGAATTTTAGACCATTCTTCTTTGGCAAACTGCTCCAGGACCCTGATAATTGAAGGGTGCCTTCTCCAAACTGCCATTATTAGATCTCTCCACAGGTGTTCTATGGGATTCAGGTCTGGACTCATTGCTGGCCACCTTAGAAGTCTCCAGTGCTTTCTCTCAAACCATTTTCTAGTGCTTTTTGAAGTGTGTTTTGGGTCATTGTCCTGCTGGAAGACCCATGACCTCTGAGGGAGACCGAGCTTTCTCACACTAGGCACTACATTATGCTGTAAAATTTGTTGGTAGTCTTCAGACTTCATAATGCCATGCACACGGTCAAGCAGTCCAGTGCCAGAGGCAGCAAAGCAACCCTAAACATCAGGGAACGTCCCCCATGTTTGACTGTAGGGACAGTGTTCTTTTCTTTGAAAGCCTCTTTTTTTCTCCTGTAAACTCTATGTTAATGCCTTTGCCTAAAAAGCTCTACTTTTGTCTCATCTGACCAGAGAACATTCTTCCAAAACATTGTAGGCTTTCTCAGGTAAGTTTTGGCAAACTCCAGCCTGGCTTTTTTATTTCTCGGGGTAAGAAGTAGGGTCTTCCTGGGTATCTTACCATACAGTCCCTTTTCATTCAGACGCCGACGGATAGTACGGGTTGACACTGTTGTACCCTCGGACTGCAGGGCAGCTTAAACTTGTTTGGATGTTAGTCGAGGTTCTTTATCCAGCATCCGCAAAATCTTGCGCTGAAATCTCTCGTCAATTTTTCTTTTCTGTCCCCATCTAGGAAGGTTATCCACAGTGCCATGGACTTTAAACTTCTTGATGACACTGTGCACGGTAGACACAGGAACATTCAGGTCTTTGGAGATGGACTTGTAGCCTTGAGATTGCTCATGCTTCCTCACAATTTGGTTTCTCAAATCCTCAGACAGTTCTTTGGTCTTCTTTCTTTTCTCCATGCTCAATGTGGTACACACAAGGACACAGGACAGAGATTGAGTCAACTTTAATCCATGTCAACTGGCTGCAAGTGTGATTTAGTTATTGCCAACACCTGTTAGGTGCCACAGGTAAGTTACAGGTGCTGTTAATTACACAAATTAGAGAAGCACCACATGATATTTCTAACAGTGCCAATACTTGTGTCCACCCCATTTTTTATGTTTGGTGTGGAATTATATCCAATTTGGCTTTAGGATAATTCTTTTTGTGTTTTTTCATTGAAGACAAATTAAATGAAGATAATAATACCAAAGAATTTGTGATTGCCATCATATTCAGGAAGAAACTGAGTTTTATCTGACAGAATTGCAGGGGTGTCAATACTTTTGGCCAAACTGTAGATATGGTAAGATAGGTGTGTGAGAAGGAGGAAAGATGATGAGATGTCCCAGAAGGGTATAGATTGAAAAAAAAGGAGGGGCCCCAGATGGAGACCTGTCTGTTAGCTTTGGCCACGAGTAAGTCGTTAATGATTTTGGTCAGGGCAGTTTCAGTGGAGTAGTGGGGACGGTAGCTGGATTGAAGGTTGGCAAAGAGAGAGTTTGATGAGAGGTGGGATGAGAGTACAGTGTGGACATGCTTTTCAAGAAGTTTGGAAGTGAACGGGAGCAGGGATATGGGCCAGTATCTCGATGTAGAAGTGGGGTCGAGGGATGGTGTAATTGTTGCATGTTTGAAAGCAGAAGGAAAGGTATCGGAGGTTAGTGATAGAAAAGGTGGGTTAGGGCAGGGATAAGTGTGGTGGTGAGGTTGGGGAGGAAGTGGGATGGGAAGGGGTCCAGTGCACTAGTAGTGAGGTGCAATCTGGAGACGAGGTGTGCAACTTCTCCTTCAGTGATGGAGGAGAGGAGGGTTAGTGGGGGAGGCGAGTGGTCTGGTATACATGGGGTTGTGGTGGTTGGGTAGCAAAGACTTGTCTGATCTGTTTAGTCTTGTTGGTGAAGTGTGTTGAAATTTCTTCTGCAGAGATACGAGAAGTAGGAAGGGGCAGTGGGATGCGAAGGAGGGAGTTAAATGTGTTGAATAACTGCCTGGGGTTGTGGAACAAAGAGGATATGAGGGTAATGAAGTAATTCTGTTTAGTGGGGGTGAGTGCTGACTTGAATTTGAGAAGTGCATATTTGAATGCTGTGTAGTCTTCATGCAAGTGTGTTTTCTTTCAGCGCCGCTCTGCAACTCCAGACACTCACCGGAGATTTTTAGTGAGGTCTGTGTGCCAGGGTTGGCTTTTGATTTTTCATGTTCTACCATGAATGACAGGGGCAGCTGCATCAATAGCTGATGTGAGTGTAGAGTTGTAGAAAGCTGTGGCATTATCTGTGTCATGGAGTGAGCATATGGATGATAGCAGTAAAATGGAGTTGGAAAGTGTGTGAGCGGCAAGATGTGTGAGCTTTCTGCGAGGGTGTGCGAGTTGGTGGACATGGGTGGCAGGTGAGGAGGACAAGGATGAGAAAGTGAGTAGATGGTGGTCAGAGAGGGGGAGAGGGTAGGTTGTGGGTTTAGCTAGAGAGCAGAGGCGAGTGAAGATGAGGTATTGTAAATGTCCATCTGTGTGAGTGGCTGAGGTGGACCATTGAGAGAGGTCAAAGGATGAAGAAAGTGACAGTAGTTTTGAGGCTGTTGACTGGTTGGTATCAATGGGGATGTTGAAATCTCCCATTATGATGGTGGGAATGTCGACAGAGAGAAAGTATAGGAGCCAGATGGAGAATTGGTCAAAGAAGGAAGTGGTCGGGCCTGGGGGTCAATAAATGATGGCAATTTAGAGGTTGGAACGAGAGTAGATATGGACACAGTGTGCTTCAAAAGATGATAAGATAAGGGAGGGAGGAATTGGGTTGAAGGTGCAGTTGCTAGAAAGGAAAAGATCACTCTTCCGTCATAACACAGCACAGCAGGGAAGGCCGTGTCGGAGGGTGTCAGCCATGTTTCTGTGAGGCCCAGGAAGGATAGTCTGCGAGAGGTAAAGAGGTTGTGAATTAAGTAATGTTTATTACAGATGGAACAGGCATTACAGAGCGCTCCAGAAAGAGGGCAATGAAGAGGGGGTCAGTAGAATGGGTTTTATATTTAAAAGATTGCGGCTGTTTCTTGCAGGTGTGTGGTGATAGGAGGGAGGAATAGTGGGGAATATTGGCTGTGGAGGTCCTGGATTGAGAGATATGTTGCCAGCGGATAAGAGAAGCAATGAGAGGGTGAGCAGGTGGGAGAATGAGAGTGGTCGGCTTGTTTTGTGTCTCTGCAGGAGAGGTGTGAGATTGAGGAGCAGGTTAGCAGAGGAGCTCAGATGGAGAGGTAAGAGGTATGGTGAGATAAATATTTGCGTTGGGAGTGATGGAGTTTGGATGTAGTGAAAGAGGTAAAGGATTAGTGGAGCAATTAATATTAGGGCATAAGTAAGCATGGTGAAAGTGTTAGTGAGAGAGCAAAGTAGTAGAGATAGTCAGCAAACGGATATAGCTGGTACCTTCTGTTTTGTCTCTGGAATATCTCTGCAGCCACTTATTGAAATAAAATCAGACCAAGGCACACAGGCCTGCCCTAACTAATTTATAACTCTTAGGGTGTGCTGAGAATGAACAAGGTAATTAGTAGGGAGGGGTCAGAGGAGAGAGACAGGACACAACACACCAGGGGCGAATTAATAGATTGTTGGTAATAAAAACATTTGGGGGCAAATCAGCAGGAGGGAGAGAATGAGGATGAGGGAATATTGGGTGGAGTAATATGACATACCATAACAGACTGATGCACAACACATAGGGATGGGATGCAGGAGAGCTTACATACAGCAGTAGTACAATGAATTCATACCCTAACAGACTTATGCAATGCACATAGGAATGGGATGCAGGAGAGCTTAGATACAGCATTAGTACAAAGAATTCATACTTGCAATTGAAGAAGATTGTATCACATGATCGGACAGGGCGGCCACAGGGTGAACTGCAGCTGGACGAGGTAAGACGGTCAACTCACAAAATACCCACACACACATAGGCTCTGACCCTGAGCCAAGTCACTCTATGTCAGGCAAGGGGTGGCGGGAGCATAGCAATGTGTGGGTGGGAGAAAAGAAAGAACCTGGACAAAGGGGTGGATGAACAGCAGTAAAACACTGGCACACTAAGTTGGGTGAGACGATCGAGAGCTTTCCAGTGGAAAGGGAGACAATCGAGTGAATCCCGGAGGGTGAGGAAGGGAAGGAACCACAAGCCAAGACACCCTTCAGCAGAGCACAGACAACCAGAAGCAGTGAGAGAAAAATGGGGCCCGGCGGCCTTCACCACTAATGGCCAGCAGGGGACCCAGGCTAAAAACCAGAGAGAGACTGAAGGAGCCAGTTGAGCCCAACTAACACGGATCACTGGTGGCTAGGTCAGGACAGCCAGAGAGCTGACTCTGTAGATGTGGCAGGAGGAACCTACATGACCCTAACCACGAGACACCCCGGCGGGGTGAGGAAGCTCTATGACCCGCAACCTAACGACTGTAATGGAGTAAGACAAAGCCATCGTACTAGGGCTAGAGACTCAAAGAGAGGGATACATCACTAGAGAGCCCGTGAAGGCCAGACTGAACCCGGGTGCGAGAACAGAGACAGAGTGGAAGGGCCTGAAAGGTACACTGAGGGTAGTGATGCAGAGGAACCGTCTACGTTGCAGTGAGAACCCAGAGCCCGGAACAGTGTGATGAACTGACTTGTAAAGTCTGTAAAGAACTGTGTTATAGTAAGAAGTGCTGCGGTATTCCAAGTAAAGTACCCGGTCAGCTCAAAAGGTGTGTGAGACTGTTATTCTTGAGCTGCGGCAGAGCCTCCACCTGCGGAGTCACCTATTAGCTATCCCTTGGTGCTGCTGGCTGGAAGAGCTGCAGGGGAGAGACAAGTTCAGCGTCCGGAGCACGAAAACCCCTTCCTACACCTGCCTGAAGGACAACCAGCCCTTATCATGGAGGGCTCACCATCTAGGCTGCCTCTCATCATCGTCCCGGGCAGGAATACGGCAGAGGTGGTCCACACTGACCACACACCAAGGGTGGCATTACGAAAAATCCATAAACTTCATTCCCTTTTTATTGCCGTACCTAGGACAACGGGATCGGGCCATGGCACCCTGACATCTCAGAGACAGTATGGCCTGGTCTTGGGTAGCCTGGTCCTGGGGGGTGCGACAGGAGCACAGAGAGGAAGGAAGACGGCGGTGCTGGGAGCAGGGAGTGACGGAGAAGTAAGCTAACATTGTTTTACTATTTTAATGTGTGTGCCAGCGGAGCGGCAAATACTATGACAGGGGGGGCAAATCCAGGATAGTGGGGAAGTAAACATTAGGTAAATATAATATTCACCGCTCCACCTGTCCTACTCGTAACGCTGGATTCAGCACTGAGCTGGTGGACAGTGGGATACAGTGCATGTTACATGAGCCTAATAAGCAGGCGCAAATAGTGAGAAATATAGATAGTGAGAAAAACATGGATATGTGTCTTTTTATGGAGTATATGTAAACCTCTGGTTTCACCTGTAAATGTATGCAATATCTATACATCTATTTACATGATCTAAAGTACATTCATATCTACTGTTATTGTTTTGATCATATTTTAATAATTTCCTTTAAAAAATTATTAACTAATACAGTAGCTTAAGGATCACTGGCATCCTCCAATTTATATTATAGATTCAGGATATTCTCTTACTAATTGTGTATTCAGTTTACAGCTCATATCAGCATAAAGGAGCAAAGGACACATCCGATCGCTGCAGTTACATTACTGTAATTGGTTTATTGCTCTTTCTATGGTAAGAATTGCATCTTATATGGAAATAAACTTGGTACGTTTTATATTACAAATTGTTCTAAAGTTCATACAACACTTATTTATAGCAGCGGATTAACAGGATCACTTGTTTTTTTTAAAGAAATATTTGCCTTGAAACTTATTCACACGTCAGTATTTGGCATCAGTATAAGCAAGGATTAGTAGTTGAAAAACATGGACAAGAAGAATAAATGAAGGGTTAAAACTTGTTCTTCGTTTTGGAGCATCCTGTAGGGTTGACTTAGGCTGGTTTCACACTACCAGTTTTTGAATCCGGAGGGGATATGGAGAAAACCGCTTCCTTCTGCAATTCAAAAACTTAATGCAACTGAATGGTCCCACATCGGTATTATTACTGATCCGGCTGATGAATCCGGTGTAATACCAGTGTGGTAGCCTCCAGTTACATCAGGTTGTGTTTTTTTTTTTATGGATCAGGTGAAAAATTACATTTTTGGTAAATGCCCCTAGTGGGTGTGTCATATGAAACTGGGTTCTGGCCATGTTCAGTCAAAAAACCTTAATGCTGTGGGATCCTGCTTTCACTGGATCTCTTCCGTAGAGCAACATTTTATTTTAGGGCGCATTGGTTGTTTATGATTTAAAAAAAAAGACACAAAAAACATTGCAAACTGCATTTTTGGTTTCTGGTAATAACCGTTCTCAGCCAGATTCGGCTGCAACCACATGCCATTATATGCCACCGCATGACCCTGCGTCCCCATTAAAATTCAATAGGGAGAAAGACATGAGGTTGCATACGGTTTCAGCCAGATTAGCCTGGAATAAAAAAATGGGTAGTGTGAAACCATCCTGAGGCTGCATTCAGACATCTCTGTGTGTTGCCTTTCAAAAGAAATGGACTAATTTTTTTCTCAGGTGTTCCTTGGTGTTTTACAATTAGAGGACGATGGTGCACTGGAATTATCACATTCTCTATCAGCCGCCATTGTATTGATGGAAGTGCTGGTCAGTGTGTTTGGAAAGCCGCGCTAACAAGAAAGAGCAGCTTCTTTAAAGACTTATGAAAGTTAAAGACTCTGAAAATTTTCCATTGGGGCAAACAGGATCCGGGTTAGGCAACTTTTTATTTATTTACCGTACTATGCATTGTTTATATAGCACCATCAAATTATGCAGCACTTTACAGACACTGTCTCCATTGGAGCACAGCTCACAATTTAAATTCCCTATCAATATGTCTTTAGAGTGTGGGGGGCAATCAAAGAACCCAAAGGAAAGCCACACAAACATGGTGAGAGCATACAAACCCCTTGCAGATTTTGTCCTTGGTGGGATTTGAACCCCAGCACTGCAAAGCCACAGCCCTAACCACTGAGCCACCATGCTGCACACTGCCATAGATCATCCACATTATGTGATGTGACAACTCTCTGTTGCTTATAATGAGCTTCTAAATAATTTGCTACCATTGTCGCTGAGATAACACAGTCAGGAGCCTCTATGTGTCGTTTAGATTTTTTATCAACATGGGGCAGCCATTCTGACATGGATTTTGATAACAAGTACAATAGCCTCATTAACTCTAGCACATCTTTTTAATGAAATATGCAATTTATATTGTGATATCTGGCAACAGATTAGTCATGTTGTTTGTGCATGTCATTAGTGTGATACCTGGCTAATTGTGTAGCTGTACAGACATTTGTGCTATTTAGGCTTGGGTCACACTTAAATCTGGAATTGCGTTCACCGCATCCAGATCCGGATGTGATGAACACAATTGTCTTCAGACATTCAGCAATCCGGGAACCGGATTGGTGAAGCCGCTATCCGGTAACCGGATTGCTCAGGATGTGTAATCCTGGGCAATCCGGTTACCGGATAGTTTGCTCATCCCTGCTGCCGCAGGGAGGATGAGCAAACTGTTCTGTGATTGTTTAAACTATTTGTTATATTAATAAATGTCTGTATAATGTCTCTAAGGGGTGCCCAGTCCCCCTAGAGATCGTCCACCCACTCAGGTGGGCATATAATGGTCTAATCACCTCTGTACAGCAGCTGCCTCCTGACAGCTGCTGTACAGTTTTATGAATTAAAGCGACGGGCTCCTCAGAGCAGCGCACATACTACAGCTATTGGTATAGTATGTGTGCCGCTGTCTGAGGTCCTGAAGCCATTTAGAGTAAGATCTATGGGCAGCGCTGCCCATAGATCTACTGTATAAGGCTTCAGGACCTCAGACAGCGGCGCACATACTATACCAATAGCTATAGTATGCGCGCTGCTCTGAGGAGCCCGTCGCTTTAATTCATAAAACTGTACAGCAGCTGTCAGGAGGCAGCTGCTGTACAGAGGTGATTAGACCATTATATGCCCACCTGAGTGGGTGGACGGTCTCCAAGGGGACTGGGCACCCCCTAGAGACATTATACAAACATTTATTTATTAAATTAAAAGTTTAAATCCTCAAACAGCAGAAAAATTACTGGGCAGATTTGACCGGAATAAGCGGTACAGCACCGCGAAACGGCCCGTCGTCACTCCTCCACACTCCCTCCCCTACAGCAGCCATGTCGTGGCTACACTTTGGCAAATAAAAAATAGAAGATTTCAACATGGTGAGTGCCGCTCATTTTTTCTTAAAGAATTAAAAGTTAAACAAACCACAGAGCACTCTGCTTATCCCGGCGGCAGCCGCGATAAGCAAAGTATATGCGGGAACCGCATTGCTCAGGATTACACAGAACTGCTACGAAAACTGCAGCCTGCATGATTTTTCACGCAGGCTGCAGACCGGAGATGGACACCGGATTGTTTGTGAAGCAATCCGGTTTTTAGCATAGGCTCCTATGAGGAGCGTTTTCTGATCAGGTTTTGAGCTTTTAAAAAGCTCAAAACAGGATCAGGTTTTGTAAAAATAACCTGAAGTGTGACCCTAGCCTTACTTACATATTTTTACCCTTCTGTACACCCTTCTTATACACTTGGTCTGGGACAACTCATAAAGTCCCATGCCTTCCAGTATCACCTGTACACTGATGACACTCAGATCTACCTCTCTGGCCCAGACGTCACCTATCTCCTGTCCAGATCAGCCATATCCTCCTTCTTCTCCTCTGATTACTAAAACTCAATGTAGGCAAAACTGAACTCATCATATTTCCTCCATCTCACACACCTTCCTTACCAGATCTATCTATCACAATAAATGACATCACACTTTGCCCTGTACCTGAAGTGTGCTGCCTCGGAGTAACCCTTGACTTCACCTTGTCCTTCAAACCACACATCCAAGCCCTTGCCACCTCCTGCCGCCTCCAAATCAAAAATATCTCCAGAATCCGTCCCTTCTTCAACCCTCAATCCACTAAACTACTAGTGCATGCCCTCATCATTTCCCGTCTCGACTACTGCAACCTCCTCTTCTGTTGCCTCTCTGCTAACACTCTTACACCTCTCCAATCGGTCCTTAACTCTGCTGCCTGACTAATCCCCCTCTCTCCTCGCTATTCCTCCACTTCTCCCCTCTGCAAATCCCTCCACTTGCTCCCAATTCCCCAGCATATCCAATTCTAACATTGACTTACAAAGCCATCCACAATATGTCCCCCCCGCCCATTTATCTCTGGGCTAGTCTCCCGATATCATCCAACTCGTAATCTTCAATCCTCCCAAGACTTCCTCCTTTCCCCCACACTTGTACGTTCCTCATCTAACCGCCTGCAAGACTTCACCCAAGTATCCCCCATTCTCTGGAATTCTGCATCCCAAAACTTTTGACTGTCCCCCACACTTAGAACCTTCAAGCGCAACCTGAAAACCCATCTCTTCAGAACAGCCACAGCCCCACCTCACCACCACTGCACCTGGTTGTCCACCACCACTGGACCTGGTGATCCACCACCATCGGACCCATCGCTCCACCACCATTGGACCCGGGGCTCCACCACCACCAGAGCAGACTCAACCTACTGTCTCTCTCCCCACCGCCCTGTAGAATGTAAGCCCGCAAGGGCAGGTCCTCTCTCCCCCCTCTGTATTGGTCTGTCACTGTTACTTTATTCATTGTATTTTTAACTTGTTTTTATGTACCGTATATACTCGTGTATAAGCCGAGTTTTTCAGCACATAAAATGTGCTGAAAAGTCCCCCCTCGGCTTATACACGGGTATATACGGTAATAGCTTTACAGCTTTACAGCGCCCCCCCCCCCCGTGGTATCCCGCCCCCCCCCGTATATACAGCCCCCCGTGGTATCCCGCCCCCCCCGATATAACAGCCCCCCCCGTGGTATCCCGCCCCCCCCCCGTATATACAGCCCCCCCGTGTATCCCGCCCCCCCCGTAAATACAGCCCCCCCGTGGTATCCAGGGCCCCCCCTTGCTGCACCTGTAAAGGAAGATATCAGTATACTTATCGCCGCCGCTTCGCTTCTCGTCACCGCGCTGCTCCGGCCGGGTCTTCATGTTTCCTGTTCCTTCTCCGGCGCTCAGGAAATGACGTCATTGTTCGAGCGTCGGAGAAGGAACAGGAAACATGAAGACCCGGAGCATCGCGGTGACCGAAGAAGCGGAGGCGGCGGCGGCGGCAGCGATAAGTATACTGACATCTTCCCTTACAGGTGCAGCAAGGGGGGCCCTGGATACCACAGGGGGGCTGTATACAGCTGGGGCTGCTGTATACAGCTGGGGCCCCTGTATACTAATGGGGGGGGTCTGTATACCCCTGGGGCTGCTGCTGTATATACCCCCTGGGGCTGCTGCTGTATATACCCCCCCTGGGGCTGCTGCTGTATATACCCCCTGGGGCTGCTGCTGTATATACCACCCTGGGGCTGCTGCTGTATATACCCCTGGGGCTGCTGCTGTATACTACCACTGGGGCTGCTGCTGTATACTACTACTGGGGCTGCTGTATACTACTACTGGGGCTTCTGTATACTACCACTGGGGCTGCTGCTGTATATACCCCGTGGGGTTGCTGCTGTATATACCCCCTGGGGCTGCTGCTGTATACTACTACTGGGGCTGCTGCTGTATACTACTACTGGGGCTGCTGTATACTACTACTGGGGCTTCTGTATACTACTACTGGGGCTGCTGCTGTATATACCACTGAGGCTGCTGTATACTACTACTGGGGCTTCTGTATACTACCTCTGGGGCTTCTGTATACTACCACTGGGGCTGCTGTATATACCTCTGGGGCTGCTGTATACTACCACTGGGCTGCTGTATATATCTCTGGGGCTGCTGTATACTACCACTGGGGCTGCTGCTGTATATACCACTGGGGAGGCTGCTGTATATACCTCTGGGGCTGCTGTATACTACCACTGGGGCTGCTGTATATATCTCTGGGGCTGCTGTATACTACCACTGGGGCTGCTGCTGTATATACCACTGGGGAGGCTGCTGTAACACTGCTGGGGCCTGTATGTACCACTGGGGAGGCTGCTGTATACCACACTTCTGGGGGCTGTATACTACCACTGGGGAGGCCTGTATACCACTGCGGGGGCCTGTATACCACACTGCTGGGGGCTGTATACCTGTGCTGGGGTCCACCCTCGGCTTATACACGAGTCAATAGGTTTTCCCAGATTTTGGGGGCAAAAGTAGGGGGGTCGGCTTATACACGGGTCGGCTTATACACGAGTATATACGGTATTCCTTTCTCATGTACAGCACCATGGAATCAATGGTGCTCTATAAATAAATAATAATAATACCTAATGGGACAGAGATATATACAATTTTCCCAATGAGTGAAATTATTTCTCCTGTCAAATTCAACAGTACTAAAGGACTTTCCATATTTTAAAGGAAGTTTGACAACTCCAAAATCCCAATTACGGTAGCTACTGACCCATAGCAATGCTTGTGGACCAGCTTCATTATCTCACCGTATATGCATGGTGGTTTGAGGAAATGCACTGCCTGCTCCCTGTACATGTATAGCAGATGTCAGAAAGGGATTTAACCACTGATACATTAATATAGAACACTAATGTCTATAAAAATGATGGTTGTATTACACATTTACCTACATTTTTATATAAATACAGTTTTATTACATAAATGAGGAGCCTTCGATTCATCTCTGGTGTAGATAAGAGCTCAGTGAACATTTCCATCTTTCAATCACAATCTACTACACCTTTGCTTATGTTGATTGACAGCACTTGGAGCGCTTACTGACTTCAATCCTTAAATATATGCACCAACTGAGCAAGAATTGAGAACATAAACAGTGTCAGAATGGGTGTTGTCATATTCAGACAGGGAAAATGTCCACCACATGGTGTGACCCCAAAAAACAGCGAGATGGTAAAAAAGGGGAAGGGAGGCCTTAGCAGTAGGGAGAAGGGGATAGGGACACCTCTTGACACTAGCCTGTGCCCGTCCCTTACTGCCCTAACCACCATAAGCAGCTCCTTCCCCATGCCACCGTCACATACCCTTTCCCTGTTTTTCACCTAAGGCAACCCTGGTTAGTTCACTGGCAAGCCAGAGAGCTAGCCTCACCACTGCAAATAGTAAAGAGAAGGTAAAGACAGACAGGTGAAATGATAATAAGGATACTTGTAATAGGCTGAAAAACTCCAATGCAGAGAAAGGGGGTCACCAGGAATAACTTCAGTAGCAGTTGAGCAATACTTCCTAACAGTACAATGGTCAGGCAGAGAATGAACTCTATCAATGTATGAAGTGACTGCAACACTGTAGACCAGTGATGGCGAACCTATGGCACGTGTGCCAGGGAGGGTACACAGAGCTGTATCCGCTGGCATGCAGTGTCGCTTCTCACTGCCGCTTTGAACTGCCGGAATTATGGCACCAGCAGTTCAAAGCCATGTCGGATTGGAGAAAACTTCTCCTACCTCTGCATCTCCGACACTGTCTAAGCTCCGCCCCACCGGCATCACATGACCACGTCATGTGATGCCGGGACTGAGGACACGAGGGAAAGAACAGCGGTGGAGGAGGGAGTACTAGGTGAGTATGATTTTTTTTATTATTTTAAGCTACAGTATAACTAGCAGGCATGATGGTGACATTAATAGAAGAGGGGGATGATGGCGGCTTTATTACAAGGAGAGGGCATGATGGTGACATTATTAGGAGGGGCATGATGGTGACATTATTAGAAGGAGGGGGCATGATTGGGACATTATTAGAAGGGAGGAGGCATGATGGGGACACTATTAGAAGGAGAGGGCATGATGGTGACATTAATAAGAAGGAGGGGGCATGATGGTGACATTATTAGAAGGAGGGGGCATGATGGTAACATTATTAGGAGGGGGCATGATGGTGACATTATCAGGAGGGAGCATGATGGTGACATTATTAGAAGGAGGGGACATGATCGTGTCATTATTAGGAGGGGTATGATGGTGGTGTTATTACAAGGAGGAGGCATGATGGGGGCATTACCAGGGGGCATGATGGTGTCATTATTACAAGAAGGGGGTGATGGTGGCATTATTACATAGAGGGGGCATGGCTTTGATTTCATTACAAGGAGGGAGCATATTACTGCAAGATAGGGTATTACTGCAGGATGGGGCATTACTATATGATGGGGGCAGGATAAGAACATTATCGCAAGGGGACAGGGATCGAGCATACTACAAGGGGATAAGGCTGGAGACATTAGTACAAGAAGGGGGTCAAGATGGAGCACATTACTACAAGGAGAGGGTCAGAATGGAGAAAATAACTACAAGGGGAAGGTCAGGATGGAGCACATAACTACAAGGAGAGGGTCAGGATGGAGCACATTACTTCAAGGAGAGTGTCAGGATGGAGCATATTACTACAAGGAGAGGGTCAGGATGGAGCACATTGCAACAAGGAGAAGGTCAGGATGGGGCTTACTACATGTAGAGGGTCAGGATGGTGCACATTACTAGAAGGATAAGGTCAGGATGGAGCACATTACTAAAAGGAGAGGGTCAGGATGGAGCACATAGCTACATGGAGACGGTCTGGATGGAGCACATTACTACAAGGAGAAGGTTAGGATGGAGCACATAGCTACAAGAAGAGAGTCAGGATGGAGCACATTACTAAAAGGAGAGGGTCAGGATGGAGCCCATAACTACAAGGAGATGATCAGGATGGAGCACATAACAGCAAGAAGCAGGTCAGGATGGAGCACATTACTACAAGAAGAAGGTCAGGATGGAGAACATTACTACAAGGAGAAGATCAGGATGGAGCACATTACTGCAAAGAGAAGGTCAGGATGGAGAACATAACTGCAAGGAGAGGGTCAGGATGGAGCACATAGCTACAAGGAGAGGGTTATGGTGGAGCACCTAAATGTAAGAATAGGGTCAGGATGGAGATATTACTACAAGATAGGGACCAAGATTTCAGTATGAAATTTGCTTGCATTCTATGATAAAATTTATCTCTTATCTGTCTAATATTCTGCATTTTTCAATACAGATCAATCCACGTGCTGTGTCTGGAAAGGGTAGGGGGAGTGGCTCAGCTTCAATGTGCAGTACACATGAGCTGGATGACCACTGGTGAAGAGAAGACTGCAAAGGTAAGTTTAAAATCAATTAATTGTTAAAATAATTGAATTGAACATCAGGGTTTGAGGACTACATGCCCTGTGCAGGGAAGAGAATTGGCATCTGCTGGCCCTCCTCCCTGAGCAGCGCTTGTGATGACTACTGCTGTAATTTAGGTTGAATTACCGTGGTTGCACTTCACTATAAATAATTTGTTTTGGGTTGCAGTTTGGGCACTCAACCTCTGAAAGGTTTGCCATTACTGCTGTAGACCATTCCCTCCTGTTACAGATTCTCTTTTCTGTTGGTAGTACAGACTTGGTCTTGTCCTGGATCATTCCATATTTAGCAGACCAGACATTCAGCATCTCCTGTTCCAACACGACTTCCTCACTCTGTCGGTGTCCCTCAAGGTTCAGTTTTAAGACACCTAATCTTCTCAATCTATATCATTGTCCTGGAGAAGCTCATAGAGTCCCATGGCTTTAATTATAATCTCTGCGCTGATGACATACAGATCTACATCTCTGGATCCGACATCACCTCCTTACTAACCAAAATACCACAATGTCTGTCTGCTATTTCATCCTTTTCTGCTCGATTTCTAAAAGTGAACATGGACAAAACAGAATTCATCATCTTTCCCTGAACTCACTCTACCCTTTCACCAGACCTATCCATCAAAGTCAATTGCTATTCACTTGCCCCAGCCCCACATGCTCAGAGCATAGGGTTGATCCTTGACTCTGCCTTCACTGCAATCTCCTGCTCTCTGGACTCTGGCTACCCCTTCAATCTACCCTAAACTCTGCTGTCTGACTAATCTACCTGTCTCCCCACTATTCCAAGGTCTCTCCTCTCTGCCAAGCCCTTCACTGGCTCCCCATTTCTCAAAGGCTCCAGTTCAAAACCCTAGCCATTTATATATGTGAGAGGTGCTGCACAGAAAATTATAGTTGACAGGGTTGCTACAATATGTATGAGAGCGGAGAACCTTTTATATAAATAGGTCATACATAATACTTTGTGCACACCACATACATTTTTGACATGATCTTTAATACAAAAATTACAAAAAAAATTGGTGCAAAACAACAAGTTAGAAACATCTAAAAGCAATGCAGTTCCCATACCCTCTGTTGCAAAATCATACAATTTGCCAGAATAAATCAATTATAAATAGCAGAGGCAGAGTGCAAGCCCTCAATGAAATGCTAACCCCAATATAGCTTAGAGAAGTTCAGTCATGATAACCCTGTATTATCCTATATATCAATCAGTGCAAGGATACCATCCATAATATTCAACGGGAAAATAATGTAGGGGCAGAGACAATCTGCACACACCATTCACATCATGTTACCTATAGCTTGGCTGCAACCTGGAGGTATGAGAGCCCCACGCGTTACGCTGCAACAGCAGCTTCCTCAGGGGAATATGAGGTCTATGTGCAATGCACCAAGTATATAAAGCAGATTAAATGCCAAAGGACGATCACCTGTGAGCAAGCTGCCACACAAATAGACTGCGCCTCGCTAGAAGGAGGAAGTGCCATTATTGTTTAGAATAACCATAGTAAACAAAAAAATTAAGTTTTGTTTTTCTTTTGTATCAAATACTTATTTCATGCAATAAAATGCAAATTAATTATGTAAAATAATACAATGTGATTTTCTAGATTTTGTTTTTAAATTGTTTTTCTATTTTTTCCTGTGTCTAGCTGCCATTTTTCACCTGTAGCCAGATTTCAGTAACAGAAAAAAACTAATTTTACTTTAAAATATAAAAATTTTGTAATGGAAAATAAATTATATTATAGATCTATTTTTCCTTTAAAATTATTAATATTTTATCACTGAAAAGAACATACATCAAATCATTTCTACAGACTTTGAATATATTTGTTATGAGATGAATGAATGTTTGTCTGCATTACCTTTTAATATCATATCTTTTAAATGTCTTTGAAGGTATTTCTGAATTGATTATTCCGTTAGCTGACTCTATTCTGCTTCCTCTTAAAGTTTTCCTTAACGTTGATAGAAAATCCTATCACTTTTATTGCATTACTGCAACGAGTCAAGTGCAATTTCTTTGAAAGTAAGCGGATCCCGAAAGTTTTCATTTTATTAGCTTTATTTAGGATTTACCATTTCCACATTTTCAATACTTTGCGTCTATCGTTAATATCAATCTTTCTCTCCCCATTTCATTGTTCATTTTTAGACATTTCACTTTGACTCTGCTTTATCATTTATCACTTAGGCTGGTTTCATACTGCTGTTTTTTGGCATCTGTGAGATTCCATCTTAAACTGGATGTACCCGCATCAGTTTTCAGCCCCATTTACTTGCCATTGGGACAGATAAACTTGCGGGTGCATCCAGTCCTGTCATTGTTTTTTTACTGAGACTAAAACTGCATTTTGATGCATTTTTGATCTCCGTGACAAAACCCGGAAGCACCCGGATCAAGGACAATACGGGTTAAATCAGAATATGCCCAATGGAATGCCAAATCCAAGTTTTTGAACTGTGCATGCCCAGAACGCAGTTCTAAATGACACAGCTCCTAGTGAGTGTGTCATTTGTCACTGGATCTGGCAGAAACAGGTAGTCAACCAGATGCAACGCTCCTGCACTAGTATTATCACTGATCCATGCGATGGATCAGTGATAATAGCGGCGCGGTTGCATCCAGTTGCATTCTGAAAAAAATACTTGCGGGGGGATCTGGGGGAATCTGGGGGAATACAGGCTTTACCTGCATTCCCACGGATTCAAAAAGACGGCTGTGTGAAACCAGCCTTACAGAACATTTTAAGGCCCCGTTACATGGCACAACATCGTTAACAATATCGCTTAAACGTCGCGGGTTTGGAGTCATTCAAGCGACATCGTTAGGCCGTCGTTGCGTGTAACACCGAGATTCAACTACGAAAAGTCGTTGGATTGCTGATCGCAGGTTTGAGAACATGTTGTCAAATCACACAATCAACGATCAGCCAACCTGGTATATAGTTGTGTTTGACACCGCGACCACGATGTCGTTTATGACTTTGCCAATTCACAGCAATGAGCAGATATTGTTCACTGGGTTGTGCGAACGATACCTGCTCACAACATCGTTGGTGAGTCGTCCACGATATCTACACGTGTGACATCTCACCAACGATGTCAAAACGATGTTGGAAACTACCGCGTGCCCACGAGATCATTGCCGACATTGTTCCAACGTCGTGCCATGTAACGGTACCTTTAGATGTACTTGCAGACTAAAATATTTAGTCTCTTTTATGTATATGTAGTGCTAACCAAAGTGTAACAGATGAGTAGATATCACAATGCCAGAAAGGTTTGTCCCCTACAATTATATTGACTTGACAAACCCTTTATTTAGAATTTTCTTACACGTTTCCCTCTAGCCATACGCAATGACCCAATCCTTCTAGTCAACTACTAGAGATGAGCAAACACGAATGGTAAAGTTGGGGGTTCGTAATGGACACCTGGTGTCTCAAGCTCGGACCCAAGCACAGACTTTTAAAAAAAAGTCTGTGCCTGAATTTGGAGTTCGGGGATGTTCCTATGTTAATAAAGTTTGTTGAAATACTTCAGCATAGTCAATCAACAAGCTTTTTGGCATTCAGAAGTAGCCTGTACGCTGCTGTGAGCAGTAAATAGTTTAAAAAAAAGTTATGTGTGGTTCCTCCATTTGTTATAACCATCGCAGGTAAACAGACAGCTGCGGGCTGCACCCCTCAGCTATCTCTTTTACCTTGCTGGTTATCAAAAAAAGAGGGACCCCACATAGTTTTTTAAAATTCTTTATTCAAGTAATTTAAAAAACAGTGTGTTGTCCCCCCTCTTTTTTAAAACTTGCCAAAGTTAAACAAATAGCTAGAGGCTGGTATTATTAGGGTAAAAGCACAAATTTATTTGGCCCTTCCCAGCCTAAATATACCAAACTGCAGGCATTCCAGAAATAGTGCATCCATTAGATGTGCCAATTCCGGTGTTTCGCCCGACTCTCTCCAATTGCCCTGGTGTATTGGCAATCACTGTAATACTTTTGGGGTTAATGTTAGCTGTGCAGAGTCAACTGAAATCAAGCCCGGGGATTAATAATGAAGATAGGTCTAACCCATTAAGTGTAGGGTTCGTAAACACACACAAGAAAAAATAGTTTATTTGAATAAAGACTTCCCCACATTCCCTCATTTGCCAATTTATTAATTCAAAAGGAATCCTCTTAGTTCCAATGAAATCCAATGGTGAATGTCCCACAATGCACATCAAATCCTATGGAGCTTCATTCAGAGAATGATTAATCACAATAAGCAGCAGACATGGAATTTCTCATGCCAAATAACCATGGACCATCTCAGCCAGCCCCCAGCTGTCTGCTTTACCTAA
Source organism: Allobates femoralis (assembly GCA_033576535.1). Classification (NCBI taxonomy): domain Eukaryota; kingdom Metazoa; phylum Chordata; class Amphibia; order Anura; family Aromobatidae; genus Allobates; species Allobates femoralis. Next base: position 89,027,797 of record JARQOC010000005.1, read on the forward strand.
GCTGGTTATGAAAAATAGGGGGCCCCACCATCATATTTTTTTAGTATTCCCAATCCACATTTGTTTGCATGGCAATTACCCCTTTTATAGCCCCCCCAGCTCTTACTATGACTATTTTACAGCACCAAATTTCAGGGCTCCATTGACCTATATAAGGTTTGAAGTCCAGGGTCTAGTTTGGGTCAAGTTCAGGTAACAAATTCTTGACTAAAGTCTGGTCGAACATGTCCAACCCGAACATCCAAGGGTAGGGCTGAGCAATGCGGACTTTAAACTTTGGTGTTTGTAGCAAACATAGACTTTAAAAAAAGATTGCAGTGTTTGGGCTCAGGTGCTTTATGTACCGTATATACTCGCGTATAAGCCGAGTTTTTCAGCCCAAAAATTGGGCTGAAAAGTCCCCCCCTCGGCTTATACGCGAGTCATACGGCCCCCCTCAAAGTTTGGCGCCCCCACCTCAGTTTCTGGGCCCCCCCGCATGCAGCGCTGCACATATACATTACGTGTCTAGCAGCTGTTACCCTCCGGTGGCAGATCGCGGCTCCCGGCTCCGGGCTCCATCTTCCTCTCTGTCTTCCTGGTTGTCATGTGACCGGCGCGATGACGTCATCGCGCCGGTCACAAAGCAGGAAGACAGCGAGGAAGATGGAGCCCGGAGCCGGGAGCCGCGATCTGCCACCGGAGGGTAACAGCTGCTAGACACGTAATGTATATGTGCAGCGCTGCATGCGGGGGGGCCCAGAAACTGAGGTGGGGGCGCCAAATTATGAGGGGGGCCCTGCTGGGGCCCTGTATACTACCACTGGGGCTATATACTACCACTTGGGCTATATACTACCACTGGGGCTATATACTACCACTGGGGCTGTATATATACTACCACTGGGGCTATATACTACCACTGGGGCTGTATACTACTACTGGGGCTATATACTACCACTGGGGCTATATACTACCACTGGGGCTATATACTACCACTGGGGCTGTATATATACTACCACTGGGGCTATATACTACCACTGGGGCTGTATACTACTACTGGGGCTATATACTACCATTGGGGCTATATACTACCACTGGGGCTGTATGTATACTACCACTGGGGCTATATACTACCACTGGGGCTATATACTACCACTGGGGCTGTATACTACTACTGGGGCTATATACTACCATTGGGGCTATATACTACCACTGGGGCTGTATGTATACTACCACTGGGGCTATATACTACCACTGGGGCTGTATACTACTACTGGGGCTATATACTACCACTGGGGCTATATACTACCACTGGGGCTGTATGTATACTACCACTGGGGCTATATACTACCACTGGGGCTGTATACTACCACTGGGGCTATATACTACCACTGGGGCTGTATACTACCACTGGGGCTGTATATATACTACCACTGGGGCTATATACTACCACTGGGGCTGTATACTACTACTGGGGCTATATACTACCACTGGGGCTATATACTACCACTGGGGCTATATACTACCACTGGGGCTGTATATATACTACCACTGGGGCTATATACTACCACTGGGGCTGTATATACTACTAAGGCTGCGTGTATACTACCACTGGGGCTGCTGCTGTATACTACCACTGGGGCTGCTGCTGTATACTACCACTGGGGCTGCTGCTGTATACTACCACTGGGGCTGCTGCTGTATACTACCACTGGGGCTGCTGTATATACCTCTGGGGCTGCTGTATACTACCACTGGGGCTGCTGCTGTATATACCACTGGGGCTGCTGCTGTAACACTGCTGGGGCCTGTATATACCACTGGGGAGGCTGCTGTATACCACACTGCTGGGGGCTGTATACCTGTGCTGGGGTCCACCCTCGGCTTATACACGAGTCAATAAATTTTCCCAGGTTTTGGGGGCAAAAGTAGGGGGGTCGGCTTATACACGGGTCGGCTTATACACGAGTATATACGGTATGTAAAACTAGTGTGAGCATTGTTGTGCCCGGGTATGCTCGATGTTTGGCCCAGTATGAGCTGATTGCAGTGTGTGTATGACGGCACTGGGGGTAAAATCAGCGTAATTAAATGTAGTGTGTCCAAAAAAAAAGAAAGTGAGAAATCCCCACTCTCCCCCAGAAGTGCTTTGTTTATAGCTGGCTGTATGTGGGTGGAGAGCCCAACTGTCCAGTGACGTTTGGGTTAAATTTGGGTCTAGAACTTCATATAAAGTATGGCTAAATCCCCAGAACCCAAAATTCTATGGGTCCGCCCATCTCTAATAACTACCCAAGGGCAAGGACAAACTCACATTTATATAACAGTGTAGTAATGATAATAATATTTCTTCACTTATATAGTGCCCTTATTTCCACAGTGATTTAGATACATCAGCAACACTGTCTCCATTGGGGCTCACAATCTAAATACCCTCTCGGTATGTCTTTGAAGTATAGAAGGAAAGCTGAGAACCTGGAGGGAAACCTATAGAAACACTCCTTGCAGATCCAGGACCCCAATTATTCAAGTTCCAAAATCTCTTAGCAAATACCTGATCCTTGGTCCCCTGTCACATTCATCCAGTTCTCAAATGTTATATGTGAGATATTCATCCATTAAAACTCAAATGGATAATTCCTACTTGTGCCCATAGTCACTTTATTAGGGACAGTTTGTGGATATGGATGACATAGAGAGGTGCAGCATGATTCACTACTATCCAATTAGCAGATTTAGTGAGAAGTGAGATGAATATAACCTTGTCAATCAGGACTGTATTTGGGGAGCTGGTAGATGTTATACGATATAAATAAAACATAATGTGATTTGAAATAAATATTACAAAGTCAAAATGTTAGCATTTACAGGAGAAAAATAAATTATTTTATATGCTTTTAAGTTGAAGTCATTCTTTTTTAGCACCCAGCGAAAATAATATATATTTCTATGTATACAAATAAAACTAGTGCCCTCCCAGGGGAGTAAACGTAAAGTCAGGCTGATAGCTGCCCGCAGACCAATAGTCCATGTGAGTGACACGCCCACTCCAGGGTCGGGGAAGACTCAGGAACTGGGCAGCAGTTGTTTTTCTTCACTTCTCGGTTCTTTTCACGGGGACAGACGGGGGCCAAGACCTGGTCCCATGGCCCTGGTGTGTCATTTTTAATAAACGGGGGTAGATGACGGGGGATGAATAGGGAAAGGGGGTATTCGTGATGCCATCTGCAGTATGCAACCAGGGCGGCCTCTGCTGCTTCAGAACCTCTGAGGATGGTGACCCGCAGCTTGGATGGTTCCGCTTCCTGCCGGTGGAGCGCCGTCCCCAGGGCAGTAGGATGGAGGAGTCGGTTCGTACTTTAGCAGATGTTCACTCGGTCATCAGTACCCCAATGTCTCATGCGGCCTCTGTGGCTGGTGGTCGCCGCTAAAGAAAGTCTCACACACCACAGCTGCAGTTCTGTTACTTTTACTTGGTGGTTTCAGCATGGCCACCGGGTAAGTCCTTTGCCAACCTCCAGTTCAGCATTGTCTCCAGAACCGGGTTAGTGCAGTGGAGCCTCGGTTGGTGCTCCTTTCCATCACACTAGGTGTTTCTGTCTCTGGTGGTCTAAAAACTCGTCTCAACACTCCTTACTTAGTACCTCCGCAGGACAGAGCTTAAGTACCGACAGTAACAAGTGTTTATTTGTACCCCCTCCCGGGGCACTGCTCTCTAGTTCAGTCCCCTTCCCCAAATTGTGTTCAATGGTTTGGGCATGAAGCATCCGTACTGTGTTCAGGGCCAGGTCCTTTTGTCAATCACCAGCCCTTCTGTCTCACCAGATATGGGCGTACGGGGATCTACGTCTTGTTCCGTACCCCAAGGGCTCCCTTCTTCCTCCACACCTCTCGGTCTTTCCCTCCCAGGGCGAGTGTGGTCATGCTCCAGCCTACGGGAGTCGGCATCACACCGCCCCTACACTCCTGACATCCACTCCACTCCACTCCTATCTCAATGGTCTCTCCTCTCCAACTCCCTTGACTACACTTCCCTGTCCCCCTTTTGGAGCTGGGGTCCTCCCTCTGGGTCCACCCACCGTCCCAGGGACCTACGGGTGGTGTGTTTGTGTGTGTGTGTTTTGGCTCAACTGCACCATCCAGCACCTGAAGAGCAGAGGCACAATGCTCTCTAATCACAGTACTTCTGGTGCCGGCCTACCCGGTGGGTTCACTTGAGCTCACCAGTGAGAAATTGTAATGAATACAGGATTAAAAGCTATGGCACTGCCATGCGTAATGAATATGCAAATGTCTAACAAACTATTACCAATAGTACTAATGTGCTAGTATAAGTCTGGGGATAAAAGCAAAATATCAAATTTACCCCCCATATGTCCTCACAGAAAAAAACAGCTGTTCTTTACCTTCTGGACAACCTGAATGCCGGTCAATCTCTCTGTGTGGTTGTATGTGAGCTGGAAACACTCTAGATCAGAGTTCTGAAGTAGTCAGCAATAAATTTGGATCTAAATCCTATTGATAACCTGTGGAGAGATCTTAAAATTGCTGTTGGGAGAAGACACCTTCAAATATGAGAGACCTGGAGCAGATTATAAAGAAGAGTTCAACATTCTAGGTGAGAAGACACTTGTTGATGGTTATAGCAAGTGATTAATTACAGTTCCTTATTCCAAAGAGTGTGCAACCAAATATTAGATTGAGGGTGCCAACAATTTTATCGGGTCCGTTTTGGAGGTTTTTTTTGTTAAATTATGTCCAATTTGCCTTTTTCTCTCTTTTTGGTGTTGTCACAAAGGAAAAATACATGTGTATAACAAAACATGAGTAAGGGTGCTTTCACACTGGCGTTTTTTGCCCGCATCAGGAGGATCCGTACAAAAAAGCGCTTCTGCCGCAAGTGACGCCTAACCGCCGCACTTGTGGTACATTTGTGGCAAGCCCCATGCATTCTCTATGGGGCTTGCGGCAAGTGCGGTTTCGGCAGTTGTGGCAGATGTGGGCGTGAAAATAACCGCCGCTGACGCGTTTTTTTTTTCGTGGACACATCTGCCGCAATTGCTGAAACTGCGCTTGCCGCGTCTGCCGCACACTTACCGCATGCCCATAGACAATGCATGGAGCTTGCCGCAAGTGTACCGCAAGTGCCGCCGTGTGCGGGAGCTTGCAGATAAAACAAGCTCCCACGAACACAAAAAAAATTCAACATGTTGAAGTCAAACGCAGGTACTGTGTTCCCATGTTAAACATAGGAACACAGTGCGCATGTGTTTGGCTGCGTCCGTTAAGCTGTGTTTCCATACGCAAGTGTGAAACCACCCTTATCGAGTGGTAACACAATACATTGGGATTGTATCTCTCTTTTTATACATCCTAAAATCTTATTTGCTTTTGCAGCAGCTGCTTGATATTGAGATTTGCTGCTCAGTTTCCCCTTCCCCTGTTCTGTAGTCCCCAGTTTAAATCCATTTAATGAATATGCAGTAATAGGATTACTACATCCTAGGTGCATTACTCTGCATTTGTCAACATTAAATCTTATTTGCTAGGTGTCTGCCTATTCAGACATCTTATCTAGATTGCTTTGTAATATTATACTGTGGAGGTCATATTTTTATATTATATATAGCTTGGTATCATCAACAAAGACTGACACTTTACTTGCAATCACATCCACAAGGTCATTAACAAAGAGATTAAAAAGAACTTGTCCGCGCAAAGATCCCTATGGTCCCCACTGCTGACTGTAGCCCATTTAGAGAATGTACCATTTATGTTGTTTCTTTGTTGACTAACTCGTGGCCCATTACTTACCCACCTCCACCTGCATATACAGTGCGTGCGGAAAGTATTCAGACCAGGGGCGTAATTATAATAGGTGCAGGGGTTGCGATTGCACCCGGGCCCTGCAGCTTAGGGTGGCCCCGAAAGTTCCTTTGGCCTATAGAAAAAGACTAATACTATTAAAGATTTGCAATAATTGGGGGCCCCATTGAAGCTTTCACATCGGGGCCCATGGGCCTGAAGTTACGCCACTGATTCAGACCTTTACATTTTTCACTCTTTGTTTCAAATCAGCCATTTGGTGAATTCAAAAAATGTAGACATTTTTGTGTCGAGCCCACTGGGACGAGGGTACTCGGTACCGGACCGTGTCTGCTGCGGGGGAAGTCACGGGTGGTCCTGGACCGGTCCGTTTCCCGGGTCCTGGCAAATAAAAGGGGTGTATTTACAGGGGATTGTCAGTCGTGACGCCACCCACCATATGTGGCCAGTGATGGGGCCGCCGCTGCTGCAGAACCTCCGGGGATAACGGAATGGCAGCTTAGGTGTAATAGTTCCAGTGGGTAGAACTGTATTCCCTGGGGCAGTGATGGTATAGTCTATAATGGATATGAATGGTGAAGACGGGGCTAAAAGAGTTTAGTAGTCAAAGGTGCAATTCTCCTCTTCTCCTGTTGCTGCAGCTTCTTCTAATCCGTGTGCAGAGCTGACAGGCTGGTAACTCTGCAGATGGGAGCTCTCTGTTACTGAATGTAGGGCAAAGGTTGCAATCAATACACAGACTCACAGTTTTGCTGTTTTCCAAAGCTTTACTGCAGCTGTTGTTGCAGGTTATAGTCCACGGAGTCTGTAATGGGGATAAGCTCTCTTCCCACCCTGTCCGGGTCGTCAGCTTCCTCGTGTTACGCGGTGTGTGTGTGTCCTGGCTGCTGCATCTAGCTAAGCTGCTGGGACTTCTCACTCTTTCTCTGTGTTCTGCTGGTACCACTTGGCTAGGCAACTTGAGTCCTCTGTGCTGTGCTGACCCCTCCGTGTTGCTTTGCACTGGTACTAGGGGCATCTAGAGATCCCACTGTTCCTGGATTCACTGTGCTGTGGGTGCCAGACACAGTACCGGATCCGGTGTCCGTTCTGTGTGCTCTTCTGGGGCAAGTGAAAGTGTCACTCCAGCTCCCAGACGTGTTCCTCTGTCTGTAGTTCTCCTGTTCCTCTGACCCTTGCTGGGCCTGCACTAAGTTCTGCACTAACTTGTGCTCTTCACAGCACTGCACCGTGCTGTACGGTCTGAGCTCTCCCTCATGAGCAGGAGTATTTAAGGGAGCAGAGGGTGCTCCCCCTCCTGGCCCAGAGGTGCTAGTGTTTGTCAATGTGTAGTGGGGAGAGAACCTATGTGGTGTTATTGTGGCATATTAACCCATGGGGTGCCACATTTGCAAATGTATTAATAAAGAAAAACTGAAATATCACATGGTCATAAGTATTCAGACCCTTTGCTCAGACCTTCATATTTAAGTCACATGCTATCCATTTCCTTGTGATCCTCCATGAAATGGTTCTACTCCTTCATTGGAGTCTTTGGAGTCCAGTTGTGTTTAATTAAACTGATAGGACTTGATTTGGAAAGGCACACACCTGTCTATATAAGACCTCACAGCTCCCAGTGCATGTCAGATCAAATGAGAATCATGGCTGCAATGAAACAAAGAGTGAAAAATTTAAAGGGATCCAAGTACTTTCCGTACCCACTCTAATTTCCCCTAGTACCGGCTTCTGGAGCGTCAGTATAAGGCTGTTATGTGGTACAATATCAATTGCTTTTGCAAAGTCCAGATCCACATCAGCTGCATTACCATCATTCAGATTTGAACTTACCTCCTCATAGAAACCCAACATTTTGGTTGGACATGGCTTATTCTTCATGAATCCATGATCTTTTTCAGCTATCATTTTCTTCTCTGGAATATATTTTTGCATGTTATCTCTTAAAATGCCCTCAAAAATCTGATCTTCAAAAGATTTGATCATCTTTGGTTTGGAGACTGATGTAATTAGTAGCTTGCCATTATTGACAACAATGTCAATGTAATGAGAGTTAGAAGGGCTGGTGTAAAAGGTGAACCTGCTCCTCCTACGCCCTTCATGCTGGTCAAACGTATTGGCTTTTTTAGTGTTCTAAATCCTATCAAGACACAAGGGTTGCCATCCTCTCAACCCTTTATTAAGTAATCATATCACCCACCCTACACCCCTTCCAGATACATATGTCACCAATCCTAGTATAAATGTCCCTCATCCTGGTAAATATGTTCCCCATCCTGGTATATATATCAACCATCCTTGTAAATATGTTCCCCGTCCTGTGTCCCTTGCAGGTATATATGTCCCACATCCTGGACTTTTATAAGTATGCAGGTTTCAATCATGGGCCACTTGTAGGTATATATATACCTCATAGTTTGCCACATCCTAGTAACTATGACCCACTTAAAAGCATATAAGCTCCCATCTTAGCCCTCTATCTGGTAAATATAGCCTCGTTCTGCCTCTAATGCATATCAAGAAAAAAATATATATATATTCACCTTCCTCACTTCCCACATGCCATGGCATCTGCTTCTGTAGCAAGCGCAGTGGTTGACAGCTGACTGTCACGTGTAGCCTGCGCTGCAGTCTCTTTGAAATGCTTTGTATTATTTAGTATGTTTAATTTCTGTTGGTAACTCAGAGTTAATGTCAAAGATGCTGCTGTCTATAGTTTGTTATGGGCTCTTCAGGTGATGGATTGTCGGATTACACTGATATCCATCCCCCTGGATTTTAAATAGTTCCCTCTTCAAACACCTGATGTCGCTGATAGAGTTTAGCCTCTGAAAGGACCTCGAGCTGTGAAGATGTTAGTGCAGTATGTGCTAAATCCTTCCTGCTGTTTCTACCTGGAGTTTCCTTATTTTGTGGGAGTTGCTGTGTTTCCTGGTCCATGGGTGGAGGTAAAGGGATTTTAGCCTAGGGCTGATCAGAAGCTCTGGCAAGAGTGGTGGCCCAGGAATCCTCACCTTCAGAGGTAATTCTTGGAGCAGGGTGAGCCAGGGACCCCCAGTCTAAGGGTCAGACTAGTTTAACTGATCACCTTTTGCCCATCATTACCATTCTGCTACTTTACTCCCTTGACCATAATACCACCCCGTGACACTGACATTGACATGCCTGCTATGGGGATGCATGATGTCACAGCCACGCGATGACAATGCATAGCATGCTAACGTTGACTGATGTCTTTTGATTGACCGTCGGTATGTATTGTGTAGCAAGGACTCAACAGATGTGCATTCTCAGATGCACATCCAGCTGAAGAAGGCACTAAAGCAAATTGGCCCCCTCCACCCCCAGGCCTGACTATGGGTGTGATCTCTGTGACTGTGATTGTTACGCCTCTGCCAACAACAATGTATAGTTATTTATACTAATTCTTCATTCTCAGAGATCTGTCTAGTGCCCAATTGAGCACAAGTCTTGATGTGGATTTAACTATCATAAATAGCTCTCCTTCTTTTTAATTTTTTTCTGTTTATTCTGAATTTGGAATAACCCTTCACATTTGTCACCCAGTAATGGATCTCATCCAGCTTTGTTTCCACATCGTAATCTGAGGTTTGCATTACTATTTCAATTAATGCATTTTTATTACTTGCCTTCATGCATTCACCAGCAGATAAGCAGATTTGTTTAATAAATCTCTGCCAATATATTGTATACTAGCTGTACTACCCGGCTACGCCCGGGTTAATAAATAACTGCTGTTAGCTATAACAAAATAGAATTTGAATATGTCATATTAATGACCTGTAGGAAAATAGAAGCTGAGCTGTGATTGGTTGCTATAGGCAGCCTAATAAATCTCCAGCCAACAGTAAATCCTCCCCCCGGCCGGGCAGTATATATTACCTCACACATACACATAAAAGAAAGCTCATGTGACTGATATCTGCCTTAATTCCCTATATGGCACATGTGTTGCACATTGGCTGTTTTTAATCAGATGTTTATTTTTGGAAATTAAAGATACCAGACGTATGAGGCGAGTTGTGTGAGGCGATTTGTGCATATCTGTGTCTGTCTGTGTGGTGTGTGTCCCTGGGCTGTGTGTGTCCCAGTGGTGTGCGTGTGTCCCTGTGGGGAGGTCCCTGTGGTGTGTGTCCTTTTGGGGGGAGGGGTGTCTCTGTGATGTGTGTCCTTGTGGGGGGAGGGGTGTCTCTGTGGTGTATGCCATCCCTATGGGGTCTGTGTGTTCCTGTGGGGTGTGTGTGTGTCCCCTGTGGGTGTGTGTGTCTCTGTGGGTGTGTGGGGAGTGCATGTGTCCCTATAGGGTGTGTATGTGTGTGTGTGTGTCCCTGTGGGTGGGTGTCTGTGTGGTGTGTGTCTCTGTGTTGTGTGAGTCTCTTTGTGGTGTGTGTTTGTGTTCGGGTGCGTGGTGAGTATCCAATGTTGGGGATCCACCTTAGCTGTTACTCTTTGTGTGCATGTGGTGTGTATACATGTCCCCGTGCGTGGTGAATATCTCAAGTTGGGGCCCCCCCTTAGTGACTATATGCTGGTATATGCTGTTAGTCTTTGGTGCTATCATTAAGCCCCTCTCATTCACAACTGTCTACTGGTAACTGTCACTTTCTCTCCATTATGTAGATAGGGCCAAAATTGTTTGGTGAATTGGAACGCAGCGGGATTAAAATTTCGCCTCACACCATAGCTTATGACGCTCTCGGGTCCAGACGTTTGACTGCAAAATAATGTGGCTGTAGTTGCGACGGTGTAGATGCCAATTTCGGATATATACACCACACATGATTCAGATTCAGCTTTATATATTAGATTATCTTATGATCCCATAAATAAATCAAAACTATATATATATATATATAAGTTAATGCGACTATAAAGACTCACCACTATGATTGACTCATCACAAATACAGTAAAGGGGATGTTCTAAACTGCTTAAATTTTGGATAGATACTAAAATGTCGGATGTCACAGGAATCACTATAGTTATTACTCCACAATTAGCTCTTCTATCAATTGGAATAGAGGACTTCCCAAAGCATTTACGATTTATTATTTCACATATTTTAGTGACTGCTAGACTCATCATTGCTACGAGATGGGCCAAACCTGATCCACCTACTATAGATGTTCTTATAGACCGAATTATCCAACATAGTGTATATAAGCACATTATAGCAATTAGAAGCAATTCTTTTTCAAAATACCTAAATCATTGGACCCCCTGGATATCACTATATTCTCCACTACTCTTAATTAAGGCCAATTGACATTTGATATACCATCACTGTTTACCAGTTGTTTACCCTTTCCTTTTCTCTTAAATGGTAATACATTACTATCTTTGGCTCAAATAAAATCTTAATTCTTTCGAATCTTCTACCTTTTTTTGACACATTTGGTGTATATTTCTTTAGCAAACAGTTTTTGTTTTCACATGTTTTTCATCTGGATTTATAGCTTTGGTACTTACCGTATCTATATTTCTACATCTGATATTCGACTATATTGTATTATACAGTGATTCCAAACCTTTTTGTCTATAATGTAGATTGTTTTTCCTTCCCCCTTTTCCTTACTTCTGTACCCTTCTCCTTCACTTCCATGGTTATTTCAAAAACGTTTTCAATAAAAATATCTTGAAACACATATACAGTAAAATGCCTTGTTGCATCAAAATTTATTCCACTTGATTTTTTTTTAAATAATGCAATAAATAAAGGAGGCTGCCAGGTTATTGGAAGAGTATTTAAAACAAATTAAATAAAATTAAGTTGACTAAGTTAATGGAAAATATCAATTTTCACGGTTTGAAAGGAAAAAGTAACTTAATTTGCTGAACAGAAATTATATTGAGATTGCGCACAACGGGAGAGTTAATTCGTTAATCCTTTTATCAAACTGAGACAAAGCCTTGTATACACAGTTTCACAAAAAATATAAATAACCTTTTGCATGTAGAAAATAATATCCTTATGTATCATTGACTTTTTAGGCTAAGTAAAGCTAAGCAATCTAAAATGTGAAATAATGTGCTTTAAACTGAACATGGCATAATTTACGTATAGTTAGACAGAGATTGACAGTATAACTCTTGTATAAATTTAATAACTGAGCAGAATTATAAAACTTAAAGTTTTCCCATATGAGCTAAATGTCATCCCAGAGGAAGGCAGGTGCGGTGGTCACTCACTAAGTGACAGTGTAAATCACTCTTTCCATTCAAGACTATACAGAAAGAGACCCTTAAATAATCAAATAATCAAATAATTAAATCAAATAGATATCCACTACCATCGCGTATAAGGGTGTTTGAATTATGATGTGTCAATTTACAAATGAAACTTACCTACAGCCTCCCAATACATAAAGTGATTCCCACACTCTCACCAATGAAATGAACGCAAGCGCACACGGAACAGTTCAGGAACAACTTAATTAACAAAGTAGCAAAAAGCTTGGTAGTTACAGAGCCTCTTAAGATGCAACATGTCTTGTGGTTACAACTAGTCTTAAAAGAGGCAAGAGCATGTACAGAGGTAGACATTTGGGATAAGGAGAATATGATGTGTAGGGCAAGAGGGATATGGAGAGCCAATGGGTAAATTTGAGGACACAATAGGTGGAGGAAGAGGGCATGATTTGTCTTCTTTGACATTATAACTATGAAACTCTTTATGTTCATCATATTGTTTAACCCTTTAGATGACATTTAAGTTTACTTAGATATACCCTAGGTCTGCCTGGTACTCTTTAAACATAGAGCTCTTGGTACACTAATCCATCATTTCAACTGTATATTAACCGTGGGTTGATTCATTCAGGGCCATCCTGATACAGGTCTGTATGTAACACTATTACATTAGGTTTACTAATGTGACGTTCCGCTTGAGTCCCTAGTAGGCTGTTCAGATTGCAGCATGCGCTATCCTATATCTTGATTATTGTATGGTGTACTTTTCTGTCTCCTTTGATGTCACAACTATGAAGCTCATTGTGTTCATTGTTTTGTTTAACCCTTTAGATTACATTTAAAGTTTACTTAGATATTACCCTAGGTTTGCCTGGTACACTTTAAACATATAACCTACTGGTACACTGTTCTATCATTCCAGTTGTGCATTACTTCATTGCTGGTTGCTGGTTGTTTGACCATCCTTTACTGTCCCTCCTGTACCCTTGTGGTAACAGGAGTGTGTGGGTTAACGGTGCCTTTGGTTACTCTGTAACTTTGTTTTAATTGTTTTTATGTTTCTCTATTTAGGCCTGCTGTTTTGCTATTTCAGTTAATAAAATCATTCATTTTTTTGCATACATTGTGCACCCTTAATACAGTGGTTCTTTTTCCCTATTATGTCGCATTGATATTGTGCACCTGTGTTGCCCCACCTTTATCATTGGGGCCGGCTGTATCCTGCCAGTGCATCTGATATCAGACCTTATGGCTGCTTACTGTGTGTTTTTTTTTGTAAATGAGGCAACCACATATTAAATAGCTGTAATCCTTACACCCTTACTTCAATTAGTATGTGAATACCCTCACTTTAAGGCCAGAGACACACTTACGCAAGCTGCTCATATGCATCTCACTTGACTCACCATGCCTAGCCTCCGGCTCTCTGGACGGAAGCATGGAGTTGGAGTTGCATATTAACACAATCAGCTGACGCACACCCATCCAGAGAGGCAAGGGCTGGGCCACGTGAGTCATGTAAGATGCATGCTACATACTCGAATGCATCTTGCATAGTGGATCTCTGCCCTAAATATGAGAGTCTGCACTTTAAGCTTATATTGATTATTTAACCATATCTTGAAAATGTTTTGGTAAGCAGCTAAAATGCCAAAACTTGTATCACTGTCCAAATATTTATGGACCTAGCTGGTCATCACCTATACGATTCCATTATTAACAACTATATATATACCAAACAGCAGGCTCAGAATGGCCCACCGGGGAACATGAGTATCCCCCAATATGGACCTTCCACATTTCCTTATCATCAGTATATGACACAGTACACTTGATATGCTATGTACAGATAAAGGCACCATTTAAGCAATCATTGAACAAATTAGTAGGTGTATTATTATATAAATTTATGAATGAAGGTAAAGTAATATGTGCATGCAGCTGAACAGTGGCCCCTAGAGCTGCTGTTTATTGCAGGTCGTTGGCACCTTAGTCCTATACTGCCACACAATATATTTTTCTTGCTATATCCATCTACATTAGATTATGTATACTACTATAGGATTTGAATTTAGTAGTGAACAGTAATGGGCAAACTTTAAACATTAACTATTGCAGATCATTAGTCAAAATTATCTTCAATGTTATTGTAAGTGGTTGGGTTACATGTTATAGTTATTGCTGCTTGTAGTGCTGTTTCCATTAACTAAACTGAAGGGATCAGGTATTTTTTGCACAAATTACATTAAAATTAGATGAACTTGTTCCTTTAGTAAATGCAGTGATAATACAAAAGTTCTATTGAAGTAATTTATTCTACATTTGTGATTTCCACAAGGCACAGAAAAAGAGCATTAGGGTATTTTTTGGTTCTTTTGGACATAAGGATATTTCTACCTGCCTGCTTCATAAAATCATTGAGCCACCTAGACCCAGGAGAATACTGGACGTGGATTTGAATGAGTCATGGTGATGCATACTTTCCTACATTGTACTCTATTTTGTTATAGCTAAGAACAGTTACTGTATTTTTTGGACTATAAGATGCACATTTTTTCCCCCAAATTTTGAGTGAAAGGGAGGATGCGTCTTATAGTCTGGATATATGGACTGTGCTAGCTGTGGGGCTGTGCTAGGGGGAACAGCAACTCTGGAGTGGGCTGGAGAGGCTGGTGCAGATTGCAGAGGCAGCCCATGATCACATACGCCTACTCATTAGGCTCATGTAGTATGCATTGCATCCCATGACCTCTCAGCACTGAGAGGTGGGCGGGGGAAGTAACACATGTTACATGAGCCTAAACTCAGCCCCCCATCCTGGATATGGCCCCCTCATCACAGTATATGCCCCCAGTTGGCACACACACACACAAATAAATAAATGATGTTAACGCACCTCTCTGTAGCTCTCCGGCCTGCAGCATCGCTGCGTCTTTCTTCTTCCAGTGTGTGGCGGCATCTGATCATGTGACTGGCGCAGCACAGTGACATCATCGCTGTGCATGCACTGATCACATGATCAGATGACGGGACACAGGAAGACGGCGATGCAGCTGACAGGAGACCTAAGGAGAGGTGAGTAAATATCATTTTTTTTGTGTGTGTGCACATGCAATGGGGCATATATAATAGTGGGGAGGGCCATTGTTGGGTGCTTGCGACCCGGGTGGCCACAGGGTGAACTGCAGCCAGGCAAGGAAGACGGTTGACCGTAAGAACACCCACACACTGACACACAATGACCCTACGCCTAGGACTCTAGGTTAGGCAAGGGGCAGAAGGGGTTAAGAGCAGTGTGGGAGGAGAGAAGAATTAACTGGACAAGTGGGTGGAGAGACCGTAAATAAAACACGGGAACACCAAGTTGGGAGCGGTGAGAAAGAACAGCAGACATTCCCAGGAGGAGAGGTTCCCTGGAGGACGCAGAACCTTGGAGGCAACACTCCTAAGGGAGAAAGCTCGCTCCATAGCCAGAGCCAAGGGAAAAGACAGCTGCAAGCAACGACACCAGTCAGTGAGACTGAAGGAGCCTGGGGGCCCAAATTACACCTGGGTCACTGGAGGGCTAGGCCAAGGATACCCAGAGAGCCGGCACTGTAGAGGTGTTGGGAGAGACTCTAAGACCCCAAGCATGAGACACACCGGTGTGGGGCAGGTACTCTATGACCTGCAGCCTACCTACCGCCACGGAGTAGGAACACAGCCATCGGACTAGGGCTTGTGACCCTAAGACAGAGGGAAGCATCACACAAAAACCTGTGATGGCCAGACCAAACCCGTGAGCAACGCAGAGGAACCGTCTGAGCTGCAGTAGAATCTGGGTGCCCGGAACAATGCTAACTTGTAAGAACTGTGACTGTGAGAACTGTGACTTGTAACTTGCTGCTAACAGAACTTCAGTAAAGTACTCGGTAAGCTCACCATTGCCTGAGACTGTTCTTTCCAGCGCCGCTGCAAAGATCTCCACCTGCAGAGCCGCATCCCTGCTGTCCCTGCGTGCTGACTGGAGAAGCTGCAGCACAGAAGTAAGTGAAGTATACAGAGCATCATCCCTTACCAAGCCCTCCACCACTACACCTGCCCTGCGGACACTCAGCCCTACCCGAGGAGGGATTACCATCCACTCTGCCCTAAGACACCGTCCCCAGCAGGAATACGGCAGCGGTGGTCCCACTGACCACATACCCTGGGTGTCATCACAACAAAGTCCTCTGTAAATAACCCCTTTTTGGACTGAGCCCAGGCAATGGGACCAGGTCACGACTACCATGATCCCAGAGAGACACCACCGGCCCTACCCGAGTACCCCACGGCCTGAGGGTGCATCACCATATCCAGGATGGGGGCTATATCCAGGATTGGGGGCCATATCTAGGATGGGGGGCTATGGCCAGGATAGTGGGGCATACCCAGGATAGGGGGTCATATCCAGGATAGGGGAGGACTATGTTCCCAGATGGGGGAGACATATCCAGGATGGAGGGCTATATACCAAGATGGGGGGGCTATATACCAGGATACAGGGCCATGTACCAGGATGAGGAGCTATATACCAGGATTAGGGGCTATATACCAGGACGGAGGGCCATGTACCAAGATTGGGGGCTTTGTACCAGGAAGGGGGGGGCTATGTACCTGGATGGGAAGGGGGCATTTACAGGATGGGGGACTATATGCCAGGATGGAGATTATAATCCATGATGGGGGGCTATATACCAGGATGGGAATTATAAAGAAGGATGAGGGATGGTATATTACTGGAAGAGGTCCAGGATGGGGACATTATCCCCATAACTTTCAGCAGCAGAGCCCCCTATAACAGTGCATTAAAATCACATTTTTTGCTTTATTTTTTCTCCACTATTTTATTCCTCTAAAATCGTTGTGTTTTAAAGTATGAAAAATGCGGTAGTTACTATCCAGGGCACTGCCAGGTGCTGCAGATCATTTTTAAAAAATATAATTTCCCAAGACTTTAACTTTCACCTCAATGGGCCCCTATGCAAAATCAGTAACATCATACTGCAACCTGTAGAATCGGAGCTTTAGGAATTCGTTAGGCACAAAAAACAAAGTGAATATTATGTGGACTGAGCTACCAATAATTCCAATATTGGACTTTAAATAATACCTCTAAAATAAAAATCAACAATAGAGATGAGCAGATGGTCCATATAGGAATAAATTGAGTCAGATTTCCTGAAGTCTGTGGTTTTATGCGAATTTAAACAATTTAGGATGCAACTTAAGAAAAAAAACAATAAAAAATTTGCAGCACCATTTCCCACACGGCACAGCATCAGAGAGCAGGCAACTCTCATCTTGTGTTGTTGCACAGGCCTCCACATAATGGCCTGCTGCTATGACATGTTTTGGTAAATCATACTTTGTACACAATGGTGGTCAGTACCTGGTTCCCAGAGGAGCACAGTGTGTAAAGCAGAGTCATTTTCCATTTTCAGAGTCACTGAGTAATTCTCTCTCCTTTGTTTGTGTAGCGCCTCACTAGTCAGTGCGCTACAGAGGGTTACTGCACCCAAGACAGAGAGTGCAGTATTCCTGTTATGGGGGGAGGTAATGTAGGTCTGAGGCTCTCAATCTGCATTCACACACTTAGAGCAGGGGACTATAGGGTTAAATGCTTTGCTGAGAGACCCAGTTCTGGTGGGAGGAGTTTCAGGCAAGAGCAGTGTGAGAAGCAGAACTTGAGAGGAAAGAGAAGGAGAAGGAGCTAAGAGGGAGGGTGCCTGCAGAGTGGCGCCCTAGACAGAGATGGGCAGACAGAGGGTGACTGAACGACCCTGGCCCAGTCCAAAGCAGGGTACCGGCTCTAAAGCAGTTCAGAGGTCCATGATCTGACCGACATACGTACGGTCCCCACCAGAAGCACCAAACGGGTTGGGCCCCTAGAACGAGAAGAGGGTATCCCATATCACCCAACAGGCCTGGTTCACAAGCGGGATTCGTGCAGGGCAGCGCGAGGAAGAAGGAGTGCGCAGAGGTAGGAGAGAGAGAGAGATAAAGGAAGGAACATCACTGCAGCCTCAGACAGACATTGCTTCCTCTTATGACACTTGGTTCACTACCCGAACCGTAATACCTGTGAACTGTGTATAAGCTGAAGGTAACTGGAGTAAAGACCCGTGCAGAGCAAGCAAATGTCTGTGTTTCTTCCTGGTTAACTGTGACATTCCAGTTTCACAGCAGAGACTGCGCTGCCCTATTCCTATCATCACACTACACTGCCGCGGGGGACCCTGCTCTACCTGTAGGGAGCTGCAACACCTTGCTGCCATCCATCCCCCCAGAGGTCTGTAGCAGCGCCGGTGCCATCACCGAATCTACAGGTTGCGTCATGACGTTTTTTAACTTTATTCCCCATCAAAAATCCCCTTTTTATTGTCACCCCAAGGGCACAGACTGGGGTACCGACCACCCGTGACAGCACCGTTCCCAAAAACCCAAGATCTGAGTACCCCGACCCTTGTGGGCAAGACATAAGCGCTTATGATTTGTGAGGTCCTCTTAACTCTTTCTTTCTCAGGTCTGTGGAGTGTAAACTCTTGTAAACAAGGGGGTTATCTTTGTCCTATAAAGTGTAACCTCTTATAGTAATTGGGGTCCTAACTCTCTCCAATAAAGTGTAAGCTCTTATAGTCAGTGGGGTCATATCTCTCCCCAATAGATTGTAAGCTCTTATAGTCAGCAGGGTCCTATCTAACTCTAATAAAGCGTAAGCTTTTATAGTCAGCGGGGTCCTATCTCTCTCTCGAATAAAGTGTAAGCTCTTATAGTCAGTGGGGTCATATCTCTCTCCAGTAGACTGTAAGCCCTTATGGTTAGTGGAGTTCTCCTTCTCTTAACTGTAAAGTGTAAGCTCCTGTGATCTTATGGTCAGCAGTGTTCTCTCTCTTGCCTAAAAAGCGTAAACTCTTATGATCGCCGAGGTTTACTGTCTCTCTTCTCTCCACCATGTGAATTTTACAGTCAATTGACAAACTTTCTGGTATGGAGATCCATACAGTTACGCAACTTTGAGTGTCTATTCAACATATTCAACAGGAAATTGTCACTTCAGTGAGGAAGTGGACGAACTCTAGTGCCACCCAATAAAGGTAGCAATCCTCAAAGTCATAATCGACTCTTTAACAAGCCTTTTAATATGATTGAAAGCATTTTGGAAAAGGTAGTCACTACTACCGTGTTTCTCCAAAATTTAAGACAGTGTCTTACACTTTTTTGTCTCTGAAAAAAGGGCAAGGGCTTACTTTTGGGTAGGGCTTAACTTTATCCACAAATAGGCAATCTGCTCTTCATTATCTTGCCATCTGGATAAACATCTTTTCTTTGCAAAATACCGTCAGATTTTTGCCCTGTGAGTGTGGTGCCCCTGCAGATCCAGGCGCCACTGATGTATTACACCCCTGTTATGATTTAGTATCCCACTCACATGTAAGAGGGGCAAAGACCGGTACCGGGACACCCAGATCACACTAGGAACCATTGTAGTGGGGTTGGGTGGTGAAGGAAGTAGTTAGAGGGAGCACGTGGGAGGAGTGAGGCCAGGAAGAACACCCGTAGATGATGTGGGACACGTGACAAAGGGTATAAATAGAGAGGGACAGATCTAGAATACAGGACAGACAGTTGAAGAGTTGAGGAGAGAGTCACCAAAGGAAAGAACTTAAGTGTCCAGAGGACTAAAGCAAGTGGGAGCTCATCCTAAGGCCAGACTGAGGAGCAGAAACAACACCTAAGTGGCTTCAGAGGAAAGAAGGGGTCTAGAGACACGGGAAGTGAGCAATCCATCCATGGGGCTCGAATTCATTGTCAAGCGCAAGGCAGTGGAGGGACTAGGCCAAAGAACAGGGGGACCGGGAACCCGAAGACTACTGGAGAATTCAGACCAGGTTCAACTAGCAACTTGGAGACCGTGTAGCACTTCCAAGGTGACACGGTCAACAACCGCGCATACCGCTAAAAAAGTGGCAACCATAGGGCTAAGGAAAGACACTGCAGGTTAACCCTCTAGGGAAAGCTCACAGTCACTGGCTCTGAGCTCTGGGTGGCGAGGCACCAATGCAGGATGGGCGAGGCAAGTGTGGCGCCCTGCTCACGCAGGTAGCCACAGACTTCTCTAAATGCACAGCTGGGTTTCCACAGCAGGTACCTACTACATACAATAACTTCCACCCCGGCATAGAAGGGGGAGCACCACTTGCTGACTTTAAGCAAGATCCCCTATAAATACTGCTGCTGGGGGCAGAGTTAGTCAGAGTGTGCAGACGCTAGGAGAGCTGCAAAGACATCCTGGTGGTCGGTGCCGCGGTTAGGCCTGAACCAGTGACCTGGAGTGGCCCTTCTACATCCCGCAAACCTAAGTGGGACTGAAGGCAAGGAGCTTAGGACAATAAAAGGGAGTGAGGAGCTTGAGAGAGTTCATCCCAAGAGAAACACAGAATATTGGGGAATCGCACCTGTGGGGCAATATAGGACCACAGAAAATCCCGTTGCACCGTGGAAGCTTCAGCTATCCGGTATCCTCTGTGGGTCAAGAGAGGGAGACAGACACAGCAGAGCAAAGCCGCAGTGATCAGGGGAAGGTATCCCGGAGACCGCACAGGAGGAGAGGAAGACACTACAATCAGGAAGAGAGAGGAGGCAAGTCAGGCTGAAAGCAGGCTGTGCTTCAGACAAATACACAGAGCAGAGGAGGCCTTATACCCACTTGCTGTGGGGACCCACTGTGCAACCTGTCCACACATCAGTGCCTGGATCCTTTTACCTGCTCAACAACAGTAAAAGGTAAAAGAGAATTTCCTGCTTGTGTGTATCCTTATTCTCCACTCTCAGTATTCCCCATAGACTGTTCCAATGCTCCCTATACCATCCCAGCTTCACTCCAACCTGTTCCCTTTCCACTACGCTGTTGCGGAGGTCCCAGTCCTGTCTGTGGAGGACTATCCCATTTCAGCCGCAATACCACCGATCTCCGGCGGACTGTGGCGGTGCTGGTGCTACTCACCAGAAACTGCAGGTGGCGTCACGACAACAAACTGTACATAACACCCCTTTTCAAAGATAGGCCCAGGAGATGGGATCAGGCACGGCCACCATTCCCCATGACACAAAAGTTAACCTTTGCCGCCTGATACCCGAGTACCCCAAAGCCTGGGTGCTACACAAGCGCAGTGTAAAAAGGCTGAGAAAGGACAGAAAAGGGTTGCCGTTTTTTTGTCATCCTCCTACTAGGGAGTAGCTGGATCCCTACCTCTGAAAACTCAGTGCTCAGCGGGCTGTGACACTAAGACTGTGAGTAAAAGAACTGAAGACTGCAACCCGCTGTGTCTGTGAACTTTCTTACACGTCATAAGCACCAGAAACATAACTACCAACTCACTCAGGTACTTCTGGCCACCCTGGGGGGTCAACCCTATTCGTAGAGAGCTTAAGAACATTGCTGCCTCCCAACCATCGGCCCCTAGGAGAACTGTCATGCAGTGGCGGCCATCTATAGCCACAATCTGCGGGTGGCGTCACGTAAAATTAACAAGTATCCCCAGGTCCAGTCATCCCTTCCAGAATGAACTCTCCACACGAGATGCCCTTCCCTAAGAGAGTGAGCCACCCACACCGAACTTTTAATAACACTGCCAGGGCCATGGAACCGGGTCTCAGTCCCTCAGATCCCCATTACGAAGCCTCAAAAAAACTCGATTCCGAGTATCCTAAGGCCCTAGAGGGCCGTTTCATGAGTCCTTCACTATCCCTTTCTTATACTCTACAGAGTAGCTTTTTCCTTTGGAGCTCATTTTGTTGGGGTGCAGTATACAGGTTACTGAAGATGAGCAGATCTGCAGACAAGGCAGACTTCAGGGGCAGGACTCAGGAGTGGAGTGGGGGAGCAGCTACCCTACTTTTAATGCAGTAAAATCTATAATATAGTACTGATACTTACCCATATAGATGATCGGGAGACAGCTGGACTCTAAAGAATGCATTCTTCTATCTTGATCTGAAGGACCTTCAGTTCTGGAGACCATGTGACCTGCAACCAATCAGCAACCGGAGACAGAAGGCAGGACATACTGTCTCCGGATGCTCTTTGGTCACAGGTCACATGGCGACTGTGTACACAGGACCTTTCGGTGCTTGAAGCTCTGCTGGCACTGGAGCCTGATCTTTTATTGTTTTAACCATGGGGTATAACAGGGAGCAAGGGGCGACTATTACCAATATCAGCTAAGAGAGACCCCACAGGTTTATTTCTGTGCAGCTATCACTCTCAGCTCAGGAGTGTTGTCCATTGCATTGCATCAGTGCAGCAGGCAGAGTGTGGTGCCTTCAGATTTCAGAGGGATGGGATTATGGTAAGAAAGTGGGTGAATATGCATTAACTTTACCTCTCCCGTACCCAATACTTCATGTGTCGGGAGCCTACCTTTGATGTGAGCTCCGGCAATGATATTATCAGCTGAGATATGTGGCTACCATTGCTGATCGGATTTGCGATCCGATCATTGGTGTTAACACTTTGAATCCTGCTGTCATGACAGCGGGATTCAAAGTGCCTAGGCAGGGATCGCACTGTTACCCGCTGTGATTGGAGATCCTGCGACCTTATCATGGGATCTTCGTGCTGCACCAGATAGCCTGGGTCGTATGGTGAGCCCAGAAACTATCAGGGTTTACTTTCTGTGAATGGTTGGCAAGTGCTGCCATCCACAGAAAGTGATTATTTGTGTTATGTCCCAATGTGCTGCAGCTCATCGGGACAAAGCATAAGCGATCGGACAGTGCAACACAGTGGCGCCATATGGGGCCCTGTAAAATAAAGTAAAAATAAAGAAATAAAGTTTTTAAAAATATGAAAATCACCCACTTTTGCCCCATTCGAAATAAAAGTAGTAAAAAATAAAAAAAATCATATTTGGTATCGCCGCGTTAAGAAATGCCCACTCTATCAAAATATAAAATCAATTAATCAGATCTGTAAACTGGGTAATGGAAAAAAGTCCAAACCCCAAAATTTCATTTTTTTGATCGCCACAACATTGCAATAGCAAATGGTATCATTGAAAACGTTAACTCAAGCTGCAAAAAATTAGCCATCACACAGCCCGAGATCCCGTAAAATGAGGATGCTACGGGTCACGGAACATGGCGCCAAAAGCACAATTCTTTATTTATTTTTTTTTTTTTCAAACTTCTGAATTTTTTTACCACTTAAATAACAGTAAAAGTATATATGTTTGGTATCTACGAACTTGTACCAACCCCAGGCATCATACCAAAATGTCTGTTTTACCATATACTGAACATGGTAAATAAAAAACAAAAAAACGTGTAATTGCACTTTTTTGCAATTTCACTGCACTTGGAATTTTTTCCCATTTTCTTGTATACCATATGGTAAAATAAATATTTTTTTTCTGAAAGTGCAACTCGTCTCATATGTCTATATTGATGGAAAGATAAAAAAAGTGATAACTCTTGGAAGAAGGGGAGGAAAAACGAACTACGAAAAATGGAAAATCGCCCGGAAGTAAAGGGGTTAATAAACGGGTGCTTAGAGCAAACCAGGGGACAATAAAACTAACATGTCCTGAATGCCTGTTTCAGGAAACTGCTAGTGTGAGTATGCAACTTGGCCTTATTTTTGGTTTAAAGCTGGCTTCCCACCACGATTTTTTGGATCCGGGGTTGTCTGTTGTTAACTGGACAGCCCCGGATCTGATTTTGGCCCTATTGTATGCCTATGGTGCCGGATGGAGCCGGATGGCAGCTATTTGCCATCCAGTTTGCTGTCTCTCCGGCAGAATCCGGCTGTCTTCGGTTTTTGTCCCGGACACAAAATTGGAGCATGCAGTATTTGGTGCCCACAGGATGGGAGTCTATGGGCATTGAATCACACTGGATCCAACATAAAATCGGACCGGTTCCCGAATGCCGGGTGCTGAAAGAGCGGCGTCTGTTAAAAGCAGTCGCCGCTGACTTTCAGCACCTGGAGAGCTCCCCGGCTGGAATTTCAGCACCGCGGTCAGCTCCCCTGCAGCCTTTATGCTGAAATTTCAGCAATGTACAGCGGCAGCCACAGAATCTGGCAGAAAACAAGATCGGAGGCCATATTTGCTCTCCGGTTCTGCTTTGTCCGAGGCTGTCAGGTTCTATCCGTGCTTCCTGCAAAACACCGGACAGAACCTGACAGCCAAAAATCATGGTGTGAAGCCAGCATTAGGCTTATATTTCAAGCCTGCTCCAAACAGCCCAAAAAACCCTGGTAGGGCTTATTCTTTGGGAAGGATTTATATTTGGAAAAATACAGTATGTTGGAAAGACCCGTGTTCTCTGTCCAGTATTTAATTGAGTCATTTATCAGAAACCAAGTATCTATTCTAATAAAACCCTAAGCCAGCTTCCATCAGTATGTCATCGAAATGACGTCACATCCTGACGGAAGCCGGCTGTATCCCTAAGCAAGATGGCCGACCGTTAGCGAGACAGGGGGGCAGAGGGAGGGGGAGCCGCAGGCAGCGAGGGGGGCAGGAAGAGCGGACCGCTAACTGCGGACTGCGGTCATGTGACCGATCAGCTGATCGGTTTCCCAGGCAACGACAGGTCCTGTCCTGGGAGATAGAAGACAGGTGGAGCGCGCCTGCGAAGGGGTTTTATTTTTATCACCATCGAGGAGCGGGGGAGGCAGGGGGAGTGGGGGCCGCGGGGAGCGGGGGGGCAGAGGGAGGGGGGCTGCGGAGAGAGGGGGGGCAGGTGGAGCACCTCCATCCTGCCCCCCCGCCGGCTCCATCCTGCCCCCTCCCCCCATCCTGCTCCTCCGGCTCCATCCTGCCCCTCCAGATCCATCCTGCCCCCCCGGCTCCATCCTGCCCCCCCCGCATCCATCCTGCCTTGCCAGCTCCATCCTGCCCCCCCGCATCCATCCTGCCCCCCGCATCCATCCAGCCCCCCCGCATCCATCCTGCCACCCCCCGTATCCATCCTGTCCCCCGCATTCATGCTGTCCCCCGCATCCATCCTGCCTCGCCGGCTCCATCCTGCCCCCCCCCGCATCCATCCTGCTCCCCCTGCATCCATCCTGCCCCCCCTCATCCATCCTGCCCCCCGGCTCCATCCAGCCCCCCCTGCATCCATCCTGCCCCCCTGCATCCATCCTGCCCCCCCGCATCCTGCCCCCCCACATCCATCCTGCCCCCCCGCATCCATCCTGCTCCCCCGCATCCATCCTGCCCCCCCCAGCAATCCATTCTGCCCCCCCAGCAATCCATCCTGCCCCACCAGCTCCATCCTGCCCCGCCGGCTCCATCCTGCCCCGCTCGCTCTATCATGCCCCGCTCGCGCCATCCTGCCCCACCGACTCCATCCTGCCCCGCTGGCTCCATCCTTCCCCCCTGCATCCATCCTGCTCCCCCCCCGCATCCATCCTGGCCCGCCGGCTCCATCCTGCACCACCACCACCATCCTGCCCCCTCCGCACCATCCTGCCCACCACCACCATCCTGCTTCGCTGGCTCCATCCTGCCCCACCGGCTCCATCCTGCCCCGCTCGCTCCATCCTGCCCCCGCCACCTGCCCACCATGCTGCTGCGCTGACCACTCTGCCCACCGTGCTGCTGCGCTGACCACTGCCCACCGTGCTGCTGCGATGACCACTCTGCCCACCGCGCTGCTGCGCTGACCACTGTGCCCACCGCGCTGCTGCGATGACCACTCTGCCCACCACGCTGCTGCGCTGACCACTCTGCCCGCCGCGCTGCGGCGCTGACAACTCTGCCCACCGCGCTGCTGTGCTGACCACTCTGCCCACCGCACTCACTGCTAACCACTGACCCACCGTACAGTGCTAAACAATGAGCCACAGTACAGTGCTAAACACTGAGCGACCATACTTTGCTAACCACTGAGCCACCGCGCAGTGCTAACCACTGAGCCACCGCACAGTGCTAACCACTGAGCCACCGCGCAGTGCTAACCACTGCGCAGTGCTAACCACTGAGCCACCGCGCAGTGCTAACCACTGAGCCACCGCGCAGTGCTAACCACTGAGCCACCGCGCAGTGCTAACCACTGAGCCATCGCGCAGTGCTAACCACTGAGCAACCGCGCAGTTCTAACCACTGAGCCACCGCGCAGTGCTAACCTCTGAGCCACCCCGCAGTGCTAACCACTGAGCCACCGCGCAGTGCTAACCACTCAACCACCGTATACTCTGCTAACCACTAAGCCCCTGTATACTCTGCTAACCACTGAGCTGCCGTACAGTGCTCCATCCTCCTCCTCCCACCGCTCTGTGCTCCGTCCTCCCCCTGCCTGTGCTGTTCCATCCTCCTCCACCACTTCCTCCTCCTTCCTTTGTCCTCCTCCCCTACACCACTCCATCCTCCATCCTTCCCCTGCCTGTGCTGCTCCGTCCTCCCCCACCCCACCACTTTGTCCTCCGTCCTCCTCCCCCCCGCTGCTCTGTGCTCCATCTTCCCCCTGCTGCTCCGTCCTCCCCCACCCCACCGCTTCCTCTTCCTTCCTTTGTCTGCCTCCCCTCCAACACTCCATCCTCCGTCCTCCCCTGCCTCTGCTGCTCCGGCCTCCCCCACCCCGCCGCTTTGTCCTCCATCCTCCTCTCCCCTGCTGCTTTGTGCTCCGTCCTCCCCTGCCGCTCCATCCTCCCCCTGCCTGTGCTGCTCCGGCTTCGCCCACCCCACCACTTCGTCCTCCATCCTCCTCTCCTCCACGGCTCTGTGCTCCGGCCACCCCCTGCCGCTTCATCCTCCCCCTACCTGTGCCGCTGCATCCTCCCCCACCCCACCGCTTCCTCCTCCTTCCTTTGTCCTCCTCCTCTCCGCCACTCCATACTTCGTTCTCCCCTGCCTGTGCTGCTCCATCCTCCCCCATTCCGCCGCTTTGTTCTCTGTCCTCCTCCTCCCACTGCTCTGTGCTTTGTTCTCCCCCTGCCTCCATGCTGCTCCATCTTCCTCCACCGCTTCCTCCTCCTTCCTTTGTCCTCCTGCTCTCTGTCACTCCATTCTCCCCCTGCCTGTGCTGCTCCATCCTCCCCCACCGCGCCGCTTCATCTTCTGTCCTCCTCCCCCCGCCGCTCTGTGCTCCGTCCTCCCCCTGCTGCTCTGTCCTCTCCCTTCCGGGGCTGCTCCTCCCCCACCCCACCGCTTCCTCCTCCCTCCTTTATCCTCCTCCCTCCTGCCACTCCATCCTCCGTCCTCCCCCTGCTTGTGCTGCTCTGGCCTTCCCCACCCCGATGCTTCGTCCTCCGTCCTCCTCCCCCCCGCTACTCTGTGCTCCATCCTTCCCATGTCTGAGCCACTCCATCCTCCTCCACCCCACCGCTTCCTCCTCCTTCCTTTGTCCTCCTCCCCTCCGCCACTAAATCCTCCATCCTCCCGCTGCCTGTGCTGCTCCATCCTCCCCCACCCACCGCTTTGTCCCCTATCTTCCTCCCCCTGCCGCTCTGTCCTCCGTCCTCCCCCTGTCTGTGCCGCTCCATCCTCCCCCACCTCACCGCTTCCTCCTCCTTCCTTTGTCCTCCTCCCCTCCTCCACTCCATCCTCCGTCCTCCCCCTGCCTGTGCTGCTCCATCCTCCCCCACCCACTGCTTTGTCCACTGTCCTCCTCCCCCTGCCGCTCTGTCCTCCGTCCTCCCCCTGCCTGTGCTGCTCCATCCTCCCCCACCCCACCACTTCCTCCTCCTTCATCTGTCCTCCTCCCCTCCGCCACTCCATCCTCCGTCCTCCCCATGCCTATACTGCTACGGCCTTCCCCACCCCGCCACTTCGTCCTCCATCCTCCTCGTCCCACTCTGTCCTCCCCCTGCCGCTCTGTCCTCCCCCTACCGCTCTGTCCTCCCCCTGCCGCTCCATCCTCCCCCTGCCTGTGCCGCTCCATCCTCCCCCACAGCTTCTTCCTCCTTCCTTTGTCCTCCTCACCTCCGCCACTCCATTCTCCGTCCTCCCCCTGCCTGTGCTGCTCCGTCCTCCCCAACCCCACCGCTTCCTCCTCCTTCCTTTATCCTCCTCCCCTCTGCCATTCCATCCTTCGTCCTTCCTCTGTTATGCTGCTCCGTCCTCCCCCACCCCGCCGCTTCGTCCTCCGTCCTCCTTCCCCCTGCCGCACTGTCCTCCATCCTCCTCCCCCCTGCTGCTCTGTCCTCCCTCCTTCCCCCTGCCATGCCGTCCTTTCCCCGCCACTCCTTCTTAGAAGTTCCTCCCAATTCAGCCCTCACCGCCTTCCCCATGCAATCTCTATTTCTATATTCTAGAATACCCGATGCATTAGAATCGGGCTACCATCTAGTGCAATATAATAGTTTACACATTTACCTAGCCATGTAGATAAAATATACAAGTAAGGGACAATATTAGATGTATGTATAACTTTTTTATTTTGCAATTTTAAAAATGATCATAGGAACCTGTAAAAAATGATTTCTTAAAGACAGATCTTGAAAGGAATAAATAAAGACATCATTTTTAAATATGCATGCTTTGTTCTCTTGGATATTTCAGACATTAGAAGGAACCTGGATTAACCTGGCAGACAATATCTTCAAAGGGAGTGACAAGAGATCCCAGCATAATTTTATAATAGTCAATAATTTTCATGTTTTCAAAAGTTCATTGAAACCACTGAACGGAAGCAAGTAGTAAAACTGATATATATCTGGCCAATTAATATTTGATTTCACCTTTAAGTCTGACTGCCTGCAGACCAGCCACTTCCCAAATGTTTAATAATTCACTTTTTCCTTACCAGTAGTACATCTGTAAAGTATTAAGAGCCCGAGGCAAAGTACAAACATCATGTAATCCCCAGACTTCAGTGGACAAAAAGGAAAAAGCAGAAATTACACAGCGAGAGGATCTAAATGTCACATACAGTTTTCAGATTGCATTTTGGTGTAAAAAAAAAAATGAAATGTGGACATCAGAAATGACGACTTTCCAAGAGAGTAAATGTAGAGACGGAAGATCGTGATTTCATTAGAGTTTGGTTGGTCAAAAGCAAAATGATGATACACAACAAGAAACATGTAAAACAGTTATGTTGTCATTTACAAGAGGCTTACTTGGGATATATTTGACTTGTGTAATCTTGAACCCTTCCAGAGAAGCCACAGCAGGGCCCCACTGGTTCTGGTAATGATGGATATTACATTATTCATGGGACTGAAAGAGATCATTTAATCAATTCGATGCAAATTGAATTGGAGTCAAATTTTATTTTACAGTCCGAAAGGAACACGGCATGGTTCAAAGAAGAGCGGGAAGTCTGACAAGATTGCATCCCGTCACCATTTCTCTTCAAACGATAATAAAGTGGAATATACATCATTCTGGAGAAAAATAAAATGAAATGAACTGGAATACACTTATATGCATGTAGTGTGTAAGTGTATGTTCACATAACAGCAAAACCAAAGAAAAGAAACGAAAATGAGCAGATACCCTCAAATAAATAAATAAATTGCATTAGTCAAAACAAGTCAAAACTAGGGTGTGTCCTGCCTTTCTTTGAGTTGGAAATTATTTATACCCTCCCCCCTCTCCCCTCCGCACTACATGCAATCCGGTTACCGGTTGCGGATCTGCAGCCTGCAGTTTTAGGAAACCGCTGCGTGGATTGCTATAAAGGACTCCTATGGGACCTCATGCGGCTGCCGCAGGGATGAACAAAGGGTTAACTGATAATAATAGCTGTGGGCAACATGTCTCTAGAGGGGTGCCCACCCTCCCTAGAGACATGCTATCCAGTTAGGTCTTTGGGCAGCTCACCGCCATAGACCTAATGTTACAACTTTCAGGACCAAGGACAGGGGCTCATACTGTACGTACATTACATACAGTATCTCCTCTACTGTGAGGAGCCGCCACCTTCGTTCATAAAATTCACAAAGCCGACAATAGCCAGCAATACTATACAGACTCCATTAACCCCTCTCATGCCCACTTAACTGGAAAGCATGTCTCTAGGGAGGGTGGGCACCCCCTAGAGACATGTTGCCCACAGCTATTATTAACAGTTAACCCTTTATTCATTACTGTGGCAGCAGGGATGAACAAAGCGGGGGGTAACCGGATTGCTCCAGATTATACATCCAGAGCAATCCGCTTACCGCATTCCGGTTTCCAGGACACATTTTGTCCAAAAATGTGTCTGAGGGCAATTGCGGTTACCGCATCCGGATCTGGATGCGGCAACTGCAATTACCTTGCCAAATGTGACCCCAGCCATGGTGTAATCTTAAAGGTGAAAAAAAAGTATTTGTAGACTTAACTTTTCTTATGTGAATGAGGCAGTGTCTACACCTTGGAGGATTTAGTCTTTCTGGCAGCTTAATAGTTAACTCACTGACAACTTCTCTGTATAAAGGACCTGTGTGATGTAATGGATAGCCCATTAAGCCTTTAGCATGGGGGCTACATTGGGTCATGGCCCTCCGAATAGCATTGGTTATTTTTTATTTATTTAAATTTTATTATATGTGTGAATCAATTTCAAAGTAGATTTAAGTCATAGACTGCTATGCAGTCGCTTTAAGAGGCTGAGGTATCCTTATTCTTTTGGTTAGTTGCTGGGGTTTTCTCCCCAGGCAGCTTGGTAACAGAGTCCAGGGTGGTTTTGATTGACCGCTTGGACAACAGCTGAGAGAATCTGGTTTATGACTGGCTAAGCACTTTGAGCGTGAGAAAGCAGTTATAGATAATCTCAGGAAGTTTACCTGAGGTGCAGAGTGATATAAGGCTACTTTCACATTACGATTTCTTTAAATCCGATGCTGTCCGATATAAATCGGACAGCATCGGATCCAAACTGATCTCTGCAATCGGATGCCAAATAGGCATCCGAATCCTACTTTTTGCAGGATCAGTTTGGGCTGTCACGTAGCTCCCCCTCCTCTCCCTCCTGTCATCTTGCTGCCTCTCTGCGGCCCCCCTGTTTTGCCCTAGGGTCCCCCTACTCTCTCCCTACTGTCCCCTGCTGTGCCCTCTCATGTGCCCCCCTCCTGTGCCCTCTCATGTGCCCCCCTCCTGTGCCCTCTCATGTGCCCCCCCCCTCCTGTCCGCTCCTCATGTGCCCCCTCCTGTCCGCTTCCTCATGTGCCCCCCTGCTGTCCGCTCCTCATGTGCCCCCCTCATGTGCCCTCCTCATGTGCCCCCCTCCTGTGCCCCCCTCCTGTCCCCCCCAACATAACAAATGTTTATTCTCACCTTCCAGCGCTCCCTCGGCGTCTCCAGCTGCAGCCGATCGGGTGTGCAGGACCTGTGATGACGTCAAAAGCGTCAGCGGTTACCGCGGTAACCGCTCATGTGACCCGATCAGCTGATCGGGTTCTGACATCATCACAGGTCCTGTTACCGAGCGGCTGCAGCTGGAGACGCCGAGGGAGCGCTGGCTGGTGAGAATAAAGATTTTTTATTTTTAAACACTTGATTTAACTTATATTTAACTTCTGCAATGTATGTATATACATTGCAGAAGTTAAATTAGGCGGCACACAATAGGTTTAGTGTACTGAGCATGTACTGAGCATGCTCAGTACACTAACATCGGGTCCGAGGAGACATAGATGTTTCCTCGGACCCTTCTCCATAGGGCCCATGTTATAGGGATCGGGTCAGATCGGATGTGCACTAAATGCCATCCGATCTGGTCCGATCCGAATCTGTCAGATTTTATTTTCGGTGCAAAAATCGGAGCAAGCTCCGATTTTTGCACCGATAATAAAATCGGACAGATTCGGATCGGACCAAATCGGATGGCATTTAGTGCACATCCGATTCGGTCCGATGCCCATAGGGCTGCATGGGGCCAAATTCGGATCCGATGCTGTCCGATTTTCATCGGACAGCATCGGATTTAGACAAATCGTAGTGTGAAACCACCCTTAGTCAGCACAGCTGCGAAGAAGAAGATTTGAAGACTCCCGCCCACCCAACCCATCTGGAAGTTATTATGATTGATTCCTTGTGTGATGACCAGAGGTCCTATTAAGATCCAGTGAGTCACAGACTGAGACAGAGGCAGAAATAAACAACGGTATTTTTACTGATATGGGGATCAAGGTATGGTTCAGTAAGGAATGTAAAAGTCTCAAAATCCCCTTAAAATATTACCAATAACAGTTTCACACACTCAGCGTTAGCCAACATCAATGCACCGATCTCAGAGTTCCCAGGGTATGTAAATCACACTCAGAACCGGGAGCAAATTTACCTACACGTTAGACTTATCAAGGATTTAACTTAACTAAAGGCTATGTACATCAACTGTGGGCAGTCTGATGGGACCTCTGAGATGGCACACTGAGTATAACTTATCACAGCTAATAACAATACATTACACTATATCAATGCTGGCTATACACTTAGCACAGGGATACCCGGGTATCTCAAAACTATGGTACCATCAAACTCAAATGTAGCTTTACACCGGTGTATATTCCACGTGGGCTGCAGCAAGTCCAGAAAAAGAAAAGAAAAAAAAACCTTTTGCGCAAAAGAGAAAAAAAACGTATTGTAAAACAGCAAAATTTGGCAGCTTACCAGCCAATGCCAGATTCACATGTCCAGCACTTTAGTTCTGTACGCTTGGGGTGCAATCTGTGGAGCACTCTCTTCCAGGGCTTGTCAGGACCTTGTCAGGATCCTCCCAATGTGGATGGCACCGGACGCCGGCTCTCCTTTCGCAGTCACTCACGGCCTTCCTGGACGCCAATCACTCGCCTCATCAGGGGGAACATCTCCTCAGCCTCTCCTCGGATGCTGGACACTTGCTCAGTTCAAGATAAAGTCTTTAGTCCACACAACAGGGCTTGCAAACAACTTTAAAGGCCCATATAGCTTGCACTGGCTCTGCTGTAATCCTTACACTAGTAATGGCCACCGCAGAGAGAGATCAACAACAACAGGAGCAACTGACAGAGCCGTCACCAAGGCAACCAGAGACCGTGCTTTCACTTTCCTGGGCCACTACAAAATGGCAGTCTGCTTGGTTTTAGCAGCTTATTGGTTTACTCTCTTACACTTGTCATGAGGCTTTACCGATGGGAAAAGTGGCCCAATGGCATTTGGGCGTATGCTGTATTTAAATAAAGTGTTCATCCGGGTTTTATGTTTTCCAAACCTCGGTTTTATTTTATTTATTGAAAGCTTATATTTCAATATTTAAATTTTAAAGTAAAGCCTCACGGCCATTTTCGCGCCATATTGTTTTCGTGTCATTATTGTATTTAAGAGGGTTATGAGAGTGAGGGCCTATGTTCCCATGATCATGTGACTACAGTGGACAGAGCTAAGAAAGTCAAATCATTGTATGCTATGAAGACTTAGCTCTACCTATTGTAGTCATATGATCATGACATCACACAGCATCTTCTGACATTCAGCTGAAATGTTAACTATTAACCTGCCAGAAAGACTACGTCCTCCAAGGTTTAGTCTGACTACCTTATTTACATAAGAAAATGTAAGTGTATGGCCATGTCCACACACCTGCGCTCTAAGTATTTAGCGGTTCTGCGCTAAATACTTAGGTTTTGTGAGAGAAGCGCAGGTGCGTGTGTGCCGGCGCTTCCTTGAAACGCAGCCCCTGGTTACCCGATGTGTATCGTGGTAACCAGTTCAAACAGCAGGCTGCCTAGTGACCGCTTATGCCGAGCGCACAGGGAAACGCTGCTTGCAGCGTTTCCCGGTGCGCTCGGCATAAGCGGATACTATGCAGCCTGCAGTGTGAACTGGTTACCACGATACACATCGGGTAACCAGGGGCTGCGTTTCAAGGAAGCGCCGGCACACACGCACATGCGCTTCTCTGTCACAACCTAAGTATTTAGCGGAGCACCCCTAAATACTTAGAGCGCAGGTGTGTGGACATGCCCTCTAAATGCTTTTTGTCACCTTTTAGTTTAATCTCTGAGCTCAGAAAGGGATGGTTAGAATAGTACAATGAAGCTGCAGCTACAGACAGTGATACTTGAGGGGGCATAAATGACCTGTCAGGTTCCCTTCCTCCTCCTCAACACGTCATACCTGGAAGAAGGAGGCAGGAATTTCAAAGCAGGGCACGCTCCTAAATGAATGATTATGCCAACTGGAGCGTAATTGCAGCAGTGAGGCAGGGGTAGAGAGGACTGGGAGAGACTGCCCACCGGTCAGCCAGCCGTCTAGGCACTCCCACACATCTGTGGACATGTATGATTATAAATCGCTTTTCTCCACATTTATAATTCACTATTAGATCAGAGAGGGATGGTTAGTAATGTCGTAGGAAGCTGCAGGGACAGGTAGTGATAGGTTAGGGGGGCTAAACTGGGTGACAGGTTCCCACTGAATGCAATTCTATGGGGAAAATCAGCACATAAAGCTCTTCATAGAAATAAACATGTTGCAAATTTAAAACAAGCACCCCATGTCAGTTTATGCTGAATACCAAAAAATGCATGGTCAGCAATTGATTTGTAAAAATCCCACCCACTTTATTTGGATGCTACATATTCAATACAGTGAAAATATACAGTGTCAAAAATTAACTTTAAGCTTATAGTGAACACACAGACTAATGGTACCTTTACACGTCGCTACTGAATGGTGGCAACAACCGGGTGCTTCACGTGCACGAGCACGCACAAACGGTTGCCAACGGTAAACGCACCACCTTTACACGCCGCAACAAGGTGCGCTACGGTAGGTTACATCTATCTCTGAATACACCGCCGGGTGTCTCAAGTTACCTTCTGCAGAGCACCTTACCTCATTTACACACCGCTACAACAAGCTAATATGGGCGGTCCTGGTGCAGCATGGACATCACGTAGGCGTGCCACAATTGTGGATTACGAGACGTTCGTACGCTGATAGGACAAAGCACTAGCATCATGATTGGCCAGGCCACGCAGGAGGCTGACTAATACATGACGCTCGAGCAATTGTGTAGTGTGACTGGTCAGCTCCTTAAATATGCTGCCCTGTGCAGCGACAACCAATCGTAACGCAGGAGCTGCCTCCAATGATCGCTGAAGGGTGGTGGTTTCCCGGAGCCTGTGTCACACCCCAGGTACATACCAGGTACATAGCATGGTGTCGAAACAACCCTTCTGTTCCTTCTTTACACGCCGATACAGGTCGCTACCATCGGCTGGGTAACCACCCATTTTAGGGCAGTGCTCGGAAACAGGTGCCGCCACTGGCGGGTGGCTACAACAGTCTTCACACGCCGCTACCTCGGGTTGAATTGGCGGTGGAAGATACATTTCTCTCATGTACCCGGTTGTTGCCACCATCCAGTAGCGGCGTGTAAAGGTACCATTAGGCTACATTCACACAATGAGCTATTGATGAGTTTTGATGTTGAAAAATCTCTGCTGCATTTTTGCACCTATCACATTACATGATACATATATTATATAGGTTATATAAGGTTAGATGCATTTTTTACATGCATTTTTATCATGTGTTTGACATTCCATTTTTGTCTCTTGTTGGGCTGTAATATTTAAGCATATCTGCTTTGTTTGATATTTCCTGGTATTTAGCTTTGATGACACTTTATAGATACAGCAGGTGTACTAACCATTGAACACATCATCAATTTTCTAAGTAAATATAGTTATAAACGTACTATTGACAAAAACGTATAACCAGATGTCGGTAACAACCCATCCAATCCACGCAGGCAAAGAAATCAAACCATAGATGTCCACAGATTTAGTGATGTAGGTCAATTGATTGGCTCGACCATTCTAGTAGCTTTATTTTTTTTCTCTGAAAACAATTGAGAGTTTCCTTGGCTGGGTGTTCGGGATCTTTGTCTTGCTGCAATGTCTACACTCATTTCTTATTCATCATCCTGGTAGATGGCAGCAGATTTTTATCAATATTTATCCTTGTTTCAAATACATGACGTTTTCCATATAAAACAACCCCACACCATGATGTTCCCTACTTCCAAACTTCACTGTTGGTATGGTGCTTTGGGGGTGATATGCACTGCCTTTTGGTATCCAAACAGTGTGTGTATTATGGTATCCAAAGAGTTAAATGTTGTTCTCATCTGACCACACTAAATTCTCCCAGTATTTCGCAGCTTTGTTTAAATACTGTATAGTAAACATAAAAAAGCTTGTGCATGTTTTTTTTCATCAACAATAGAGTCTTGCATGGTGAGCGTGCATACAAGTTATGGAGGTTGAGTGAATTACTTATTGTTTTCTTTAAAACAATTGTACCTGCTAATTCCAGGTCCTTCGGTAGCTCTCCAAATGTAGTCCTTGACTCTTGGACAACTCTTCTTCTTTTCACTTTGTCAGAAATTGTGCGGGGTCACCTGGTTGTGGCTGGTTTAAAGTGAAATTATGTTATTTCCACTTATAGATAATGGCCCCATCAGCGCTCACTAGGACCTTCAGTAGCTTAGAAAGTCTTCTGATAACAAGGCCATCAGTATATTTTGCAACAATAAGGTTCTGAAGGTCTTGAAGCATCTCACTGGTTTTACCCTTCATGAGATGTTTCTTGTGAGGCCATTGGCAACGAGACACCTTTTTATAGGCCAACAGTTGAATTAGCTGATATTATTTTTCACTAACTGGCAGGATTGATTTCTAATTACTGTCATGACTTCCCATCTAATTTCCTTCTATGATAGAATCACTTCAAATGATCAATGTTGATTACATTCCGCCTAAAAAAAAATCAAGTGATCATACATTATTCTTTAATTTTGATCACCAGTGTAGGTTGGAATAAAATAGAAAAACATTTTATTATCTCCTTGAAAACAAGGTTTTTCTCATGTTCTATGCTAAAATGTGCATTATTCAGTTAGTGTAGATATGATTCTTAGTGCATGTTTGTAGCTGTAATATTAAATAAGAAATATATTTTATTGGAGCTGTTTTAAAATTACAAAATTAAATCCTGTAGGAACAAACTATTAAAGTTTACATTTTGCAGTAAGCATTAATAAATTCACCTCTAGCACTGCAGTTGAACTGACGACTGCCGTGAAGTCATTACAGAAATAATGTGAACAGAATGTAGAAATGATTCCATACTAATATGACGAATGGCACATATTGTGATTCATCTAAGGCTGATTTTTTTATTCACATGAGATGGACCATAAATCGCTACAGTTTTCATTTTCATTTTATTTGCAAACAGTAGGGTGAATATAACCGATTATGAATGTTTAGCACAAGCTGATTTAATATATTCTTTATGCAGTGAAAGCAGTTTTAGAACAGCTCAATAGCTGTAGTTTGTTCGTAGCGGGAAGCTTGTTGAAAATACCAACTTCTAAAAGAATCTAAAAGTAACTCAGTGAAACTAAAATAAAAATAAAAAAGTTATGAACTTCGTAGTGTTAGATGCAGCAGAAATGAAAAGTAATGTCAGGATGCGAATAAAGATATATATTATACAGTATTTTGTTCTTCACATACAAGTATAGCAAACAGCTTAAAGGGAATCTTTTAGCAGTTTTTTTGCTATGTAAGCTGAGGACAGCATCCTACAAGGATTAGGCTAGGGTCACATTTGTGTTGTGTCCCTAGCATGACGCAAGTGCTAAATACTTAGAAATGTTTGCCACAGCACATAGCATTAACGCTATGCGCTGCTAGGAAACGGAGCCCCATAGTAACCCGCTGTTTACCTTAGCAGCCGGCCACACACAAAGCTCCAGGAGGTGCGCTTTAGCTGAGCGCACAGGAAGCATGTCCTGAAGCGTTTTCCTGTGCACTGTTGTAAAGCACACCTCCTGAAGCTTTGTGTGTAGCCGGCTTCTAAGGTAAACAGCGGGTTACTATGGGGCTCCATTGCCTAGCAACGCATAGCGTTAACGAGGCTAAAAATTCCAAGTTTTTAACGGTTTCGTCTGCTAGGTCACAACGCAAATGTGACCCTAGCCTTAGCAAACCAAAAGCAACCGAGCTTCTATGATAAGAATGGGCAATTGTTTACTTATACAAAAGTATTTATTACCATGTTATTAACATTGCAGGACTCGGTATTCAGCAGCAAAACGTCCAAGGATTGAGGATAAAATCAACAATATTGGTTAAAAACATGATAATGCGGTGAGTATAATCCCTGAGGTCATTAACGTGTTTTGGATAGCTGTTTCATAGTCATACACTAAATTATAAAAATAAATAATGATTAAGAACTACCTTTCCAAAATGCATTAAAGACTTCAGGGATTATATTTACCGCATTATCATGTTTTTATCTTTTTTTATTTTTCCTTATAGATTTTATCCTCAATCCTTGGTGTTTTGATGCTTGATACCCACCATTTTTCGATAGACTATATAGAGTATGCTTTATCTAATATTCATGGAAAATAATATGAAGACAGAGATACAGTGGAAATGTTCCCAAACAGGGACATTTTTTTACTTGGATTAAATATGAGACGAGTAAACAAGACATTCTTAGAGCATCTACGAAGATTTGTTAGCATTGTACTTAACATTGATCAAAAACATCTAAGAAATTAGTAACTACATAGAAGGTCATGTTCTTGATGAGATTTTGCTATCATGTTTTATCCTATATGGTTATGGGAAATCATGATAATGTCAAAAAGTAAAGAATCAAGGATATTTTAAAGTAAAAAAAAAGAGGAACATCTGTTCCAAATTTTGACATCCTCTATTCGCTATAACTACAAAGGCGGGGGGGTTAATTAAAATTTTTTAATTTCACGTTTCATTAACCCGTTGCTTAATACATGTTTATTCCATTTTCTGTACAATATCTCAGGATAAAGTTTTGGCTCCATTGATACTATGAAAAGTAAGAGAGGAGTTTATTGCAATTTTTTGTTTATTGAATATGTTTTGTGTAATTAATATCTCTATTATATGGATTCTTGTTTGATGTATGTAGCTTAAAGTGAATTTTATATTGGGAATAAAGGGCTGCTAGCTCAAAAATGAAGGTTAAAAACTGACAATGTTATAATTTGTAATATTATGTAGTGACCAAATACAGTAAATCCATACAATTCTAATCTTTTCAAGTACTAAAGCTCTACAGGGGCTAAGTCTGACAAGTCACTTACTCACAAGTAGGTCAAAAGGCTGGGTAATCAAATAATCTGGGGTCAGGTATTAGGAGAGCTCATCGTGAATTCATGGGAGTAAACTGAGGTTTAGCCAGGTAATTGATAGGGGTCATAATACCAGAAGAGCAAGTCTTGGATCCAGGGAGCACAGGGAAATATAGCCAAGTAACAGTTTGCAGTCATAATACTAGGAAAGCATGTCAAGTACAGGGAGAAAGCAGAGAAATAATCAATCAGGCAATGGTCCGTTGTCAGATACCAATGACCAGAACAGGCAGAACACAGAAACATAGGTCAACAGCACAGAATATATGACTGGCAGAGCTCTGGGAAAGACTGCTCAGCTAAGTAGCTAGGAAATCACCAGGAATATGGTACACCTGAATAACCCAGAACCTCCAAAAACCAGAATAGATGACTGCATTGTCATTCAACTTAATGGCAGCTCAGTATGCCCTGAATCCATAGTCCCAGCAGACAGTACTCATTGCATCCTAGACTATGGAAGAATCGTGACACTCAATGCGTATTCTCTTGATTACTGCTGGCAGTGAATTAACAGGTTATGATTCCCATTATACTTGTTAGGGAGCAGGAAAAGGAGCACAATCTTATCATTCTAAAGTAAGAACTGCTGACGTTCTGTTTTCAACTACAACATTAGAGATGGACATTTGTTCTAATGACAACAATATATCATTGGCAGTTAAACATATTGGAAATTTATGGTAGTACAATGAGTGCCCATGAAATGCCAGTGCTAAGGTGAAACAGGTAAAAGAAAATTTACACTCTGATTATTGCATTTTGTTTGACTCTTAAATGTTGTTTTCAGGGAATATTAAAGGGATTCATACAAAGCAGCTACAAAAGAAACTTTATTGCACATATATTTCAAGACGGAAACTTTAGCCAGCACGATGCCGAGAGAACAACGTTGATCACAAACAAATGCCATAGAGTTTTATTGCTTGTCAAAGCTATTGATTCAGAGGAACGAGAAGATGTCAATACAACCTTACAGTCAGCATGTGAGCATTTTAAATTGTGAACCATCCATGGAGGATGATCAGAAACAGTAACTATATGAATATAAGCAGTGTAAATGCAGGAGTTTGTAGATGCATTGTAATGAAGCTGGTGAAAGGATATGGTGCCAATGGACAAGTTGTTGCTACTTGTATTGTGTCCATATTAACTTACTAACAACATTAAAGACAATCATTCAATATGATTTTAATCTGTGTATTGCCAGCTATTGTTTCCACCTTTTATCGTTGATTTGACAATAACGTTTGACTTTTTTATGCTAGAGATCTGAATGCATTAGGTATGTGAATTAGGCGTCATTCAGATGTTCTTGTGTATGAGGAAAATACAAACCATTTTTCATGAGTGTGCTGGATTGGATTTTCATCCAATTTTGGTTCATTTATCCATTTTGACCATCAGTCTGACATTTGCTACATAGTTTCATAGTTTTTAAGGTTGAAGGAAGACTTTAAGTCCATCTAGTTCAACCAATAGCCTAACATGTTGACCCAGAGGAAGGTAAAAACCCCTTGTGTCAACACTAGCTCCACATTGGGGAAAAAAATTCCTTCCTGACTCCACATACGGCAATCAGACTAGTTCCTTGGGTCACTCTCCCATCAAATAACCTAGTATGTATTACCTGTAATATTATATTTCTCAAGAAAGGCATCCAGACCCTTCTTAAATGTTAGTAGTGACTCGTTCATTACAACAGCATGTGGCAGAGAGTTCCATAGTCTCACTGCTCTTACAGTAAAGAATCCACGTCTGTGATTATGATTAAACCTTCTTTCCTCCAGACATAGAGGATGCCCAATTGTCCCCATCTCAGGCCTAAGAGTAAAGAGATCATTAGAAAGGTCTCTGTACTGCCCCCTCCAGACTAAATAACCCCAAGTGTAATCACCTGTTTTTGTATTGCAGACCCTTCAGTCCTCTAATAACCTTGGTCATTCTTCTCTACACGCACTCTAGTTCAGCTATTCTTATACACCGGAGAACCACAATTTTACACAGTATTCTAAGGCTACGTTCACACAAATCGTATTTCTACAGTAACACAGTTCTTTTTCGCGCTGCATAAATGCAGTGGAACTCGGCATCGTAACGCATCCCAGCAAAAGAAATAGTTTTGCTAAAATGCATTCACATGGTCCGTAATTTTGCAGATGCACTTTGGGCTGCAAAGCACATTTGCAAAAAGATTGACCATGTCAATTGTTTGTGCTTTTGTGGGCGCACCTTGTACTCACCTCTCTGCGTTCCCCCGGTGATTGCTTTTCTTTCCAGCACCGTAGGATCTTGTGCAGTACCTTAAACAACACCATGTGACAAGGCAACATTACCAGGTCACATGGTGCTGCAGGGTCCTGCGTTCCGGCAGGGGATCAGAAGACACTGACAGGGGTAACCAGGGAAGCGCAGCGAGGTAGGTAAAAGCGCAGGAAGAAAGTGCAGGCCATTCACACACAGAACGCTGTATTTTGTGGGGATGGATTCTTGGTACAGTTTTGCACCAAAAACAGATGATCACAAAACCAGTGTGTGTGAACTTAGCCTAAGTGTGGTTGCATTAGTGACTTGTATAGAGGTAAAATTTTGTTCTCCTCATGAGTATCTATGTCTCTTTTTATGCATCTGATTATTTTATTTGACTTTTCAGCAGCTGCCTGACACTGGCCACTAAATGTGAGTTTGTCATCTACCCATACACCCAGGTATTTTTCAGTGATAATTTTGCCCAGTATTTTACAATTAATCACATAATTATACATTTTATTTCCTCTGTCCAAAGCATGACCTTGCATTTACCCTCATTAAAGCTCATTTGCTATTTTTCAGCCAAAGCTTCTAGTTTTCATAAATCTTTCTGTAACATAATATTGTCCCCCACTGTGTTGATTACCCTGCAGAGTTTATTGTCATCTGCAAATATTGAGATTCTACTCTGTATGCCCCCTACAAGGTCATTCATAAATATGTTAAAAAGAAGCGGGCTCAATACTGACCCCTGTGGTACCACACTGTTAACTGTGACCTAGTCCAAGTGGGTTCCATTAATAACTACCCTTTGTTTTCCATCACTGAGCAAGTTCTTAACCCACATACACATATTTTCCCCTATCCTCATTGTTGTATCAACCTTTTATGTGGCACCATATCAAAAGCTTTTGAAAAGTCCATATACACAATGTCCACTGCATTTCCTTGGTCCAGGCCGGAACTTACCTCTTCATGGAAGCTGATCAGATTA